>CM076575.1:1381593595-1382193595 GCA_034641835.2 Pinus albicaulis
AAGCAAGAAACACGACAAACACAAGCGCAAAACCCAATATATGCAATTATGTATCAGTCAGAGAAGACACAACTCAAGATCATAGTGAACAATACGAGTGGAACCATAACCAATAGTCGCTTATCATTAATTCATACAAAGGAAAATACAACCAGGCTCTGACGCTGAACCTTCCTTCGGCGGGTCGTCAGCGGAATACGTCTCGGTAAATCTTGCCGGGAATAGGGAAAATCCTCTCTCTTCGATCGTCAATCTCCTTGCTATGGATTTGGCACTATGAGGACTATCAAAGCTCTTGCAGCATTCTTTAGGCTATGAAGGCTCTTGGAGATTCTTGGAGACTAGCTTGCAAAGGGAAATGGCAAGCTTATATAGATGGTGGAAGAGGAGTTGGGATCCCTACAATCATGGGATTGGCCCTATCCTCAAGGAAGCTTCCATGAGAGGTGGAAAACTACTTCCTCTACATGGGAATCCAGAGCCAAACATCCCAACTCAATTTAGAGACCAGTTCAGGAATTGGTTGGAGTCAATCTTCCGCCATTTATTTTTAAAAAACACCCTTTATTAAGCCTGGCGCGAGTGCGACTCTGAGATAGAGCGCCAATTGGTGCGCCCTCTTTGGAAGCTTTCCCCCATTGGCGTGGGTATAACACTGGCTAGTCGTGGCAAGGATGAAAATGCTATTTTTAGGGTTTTTCACAAGGAGATGTCTTCAGGGGAATGAAAGTCCATGTCTAGGGGAATGCCATGAAAGTGTTTTCAGATCATGTCATTGCTCACAGGTCATGGAATAAGCCCTCCAATGTGCGGGACGGGGAATTGTAGGGATGGTGACAAATTTATGTGTAACAATGATATTTTTATGGTTTAGTGTAGTGAAATCGCTCCATGATAGGAAAAATATGAGAATGTAGTCGGAGAGGAGGTAAGCAAAAGAATCAATGAGTTTCCTTGTAAAATGACTTTGAGAGGATGTTATAATGTCCACTTACTGATGTATAGGCTTTAGAAACCTTGTGCCATGATCCTTCATCTTATTTGAGTGATTTGGATACCAAAAACCCAATGTGTAGCAGCTCTGCTAGATGTGTAACAACCTTGCCAGATGCGTAACAGTAGCCTCCAGATGCGTAACAGAAGCCTCTTGGGAGAAACTTTGTCAATCTCCTGCAAACCCTCGACCACTATGCAGTCAAATAGAGGTAAGAGAGGAGCTCTATAACACATTAAAAGAGAATAATGAGTTTAATGAGCCTCTTTTTTCCTTTTATAAGCTTTTTAAATGACATTTTGTCCTCTAGTGAAAACAATAACTATGAAGACATTTTTGCCTTTTTGAAATCCTTTGATATTGAAACAAATTTTGAAATAATACAATGTGTCTTACTATTCTCCTAAGTATGCTAAATCCATTTAGAATACTTATATAATGGAAATGAAGGATTTTTTTCTGTTTTTGGTGACATTTTTGGACTTTTCAGTGCAAAACAAGGACACCTAGATAACATACCTAGATGTAGATGGAGTAACTGACCTAAGACTCTAAATTAAAATGAGTGACATGACCTCTAAGATGTTGATGGTCGTGGATGTAATGAGGGGAGAAGAATTTCCGACCTAGACCATATGCAATGACCATTCTTTATTTGAAAGCCTGTTTTGAAAAGACAAAATTTTTGACCTAGGACTACTAGAAAATAAACTAAAAGAGCATGTTTGATCACTAAACATATTGACACGAACAGGTACTACATGAATTAATCAGTGCTATTACATCTTTCTTCTTGACATGTCCTTTTATCTTAAGAGTTTGAGGAGTGACAATTCTTGCCATGCATTACAAGATATGGTCAGATTCATTTATTCTTTATCTAGGGTTGATTCCTGGTGTATATCCTCGTATTTTTAGGTTTCTTCTTCATTTTCTTCCTCCTCTTCAAAATATATGTAAAATATTTTTTTCTCAGCACACTTATGACCTTTAGTGTATTTGCTATCACAACTGTAGCAACGCCCTTTTGCTATTTTTTCTTCCAATTTTTGTGCTGTAAACCTTATAGGTTGTAGCGGTATAGGAGTAGAAACACTTCCATCTTTATAGTTGTGAGTTGTAGGCTTCCTTGTCACTATAACTTTTCTTTCAATTTTTCTTGCCAAGCTAAATGCATTCTCCAATGAATTAGGTTCCCAAAGGTGAAATTCATTTTGTATGTTATCCTTTAAATTCCCTATGAAGACATCAATCATGTGTTCCTCTGGAATATCAGTTACCCTTATATTCAATTTTTGGAAGTCCTCAATGTGTTCC
Organism: Pinus albicaulis; assembly: GCA_034641835.2. Taxonomy (NCBI): domain Eukaryota; kingdom Viridiplantae; phylum Streptophyta; class Pinopsida; order Pinales; family Pinaceae; genus Pinus; species Pinus albicaulis. Next base: position 1,381,595,907 of record CM076575.1, read on the forward strand.
ATCATTGAACCCTTTTGTTTGAGATTTATCAATTGGATAATGAAGGTGTTTCTCTTTGTATCCTCATAATGTGCTATCATTTCCTTTGTAAAAATTGACGAAGTGACATTGTATTTTTATGAGATAAAATCCATCGATACCATACAAATGTATTTTGTTCTAAATATAAATTTGCAATGCGTACTTTTTGTGTGTTTTACACATTATGGAAATCAAAATATTTCTCCATCTATAGTATCCATGTTACCAGATCCTTTCCATCAAACTTCATCATATCAATATTTGGAACATGGTGGGTCTTAAATACAACATTGGAGTCTATGAAATCATGATTAACATTTCTTTTGTTCTCATCATGAGTTTCATATACTACCATTTCGCTATTAGGAATCATTTATTGTAGCAACTTTATCAAACCTTCCTTCAAACTTTTCCATGTCTTCTTTTAGAACATTCTTCGTGTCTTCCATGTTGCCTTTCAGTTTTTCTTATATACCATCGATATTAGCTTCCATTCCATTCTTTAAGCCATCCATATTAGCTTCCACACTTTTATTCATACACAAGAAACTAAATTTCGTGCATTTTTTTCCAATTTTTATAAGATTCCAATCCGATGACTGAAACAAAAGTTATGACGATTTTCCCTCAGTCACCTGTTTGAGATGAAATTTTGGATCTTGCAAAACCTTAACTTCCACAGATCATATCTCTGAAAATATAGCGAGCCAAGGTCTTAATTTTTTACACGAAGTGCATCAAGATTTCACCTCCATGTGGTAAAAATTTTAGCTTCTGAAGCCTTGCATAAGAAAGTAGCGAAAATACTAAGATGACTTGTTTAAAGAGGAAAAACCCTAAAATCCCAAGCTCTGATACCAAATTTTATGAAATCGACTCACAAAATAGAAGAAAATATAGATCGATGACTTATAAATCAGCCTCTTCGAGGGGGAAACCTCCTTTACATTACATAAATGAACAATTCTTAGATGATACAAATGACAAAACCTCATTTCTATATATAGGGGTCCAAGGGGTCACAATATAATCCTATCCGACATAACAATAACAATTTAAGGGTACAACAATAAAAATAGTGGGCTTATATGGGGAACAATAATAATAATATGGGGACTACATGGACACAACAATAACAATGAGGGGGCTACACTAACAATAACAATAAGGGGATACACTAGTATTATAGGGACCTAGCAGAGCACCAATTCTATTCATAAAGAAGAAGGATGGCACACTCAGGTTTTGTATTGATTATAGGAAACTAAAAAAGGTGACCATCAAGAATAAGTATCAATTACCTCGAATCGATGATTTAGTTGACCAGTTGAGAGGAGCAGCAATCTTCTCAAAAATTGATCTGAGATCAAGTTATCACCAGGTGCCCATAAAGGAGCAAGGAATTTATAAAACAACGTTCAGAATGAGGTATGGGAATTATGAGTTCATTGTAGTGCCCTCCAGGATTAACAACACACCTAAAAATTTTATATGTCTTTTGAATAATGTGTTGCACCCTTACTTGGATATGTTTTTCATAGTTTTAGTTGATGACATTGTCGTCTACTCAAAGACCAAGGAGGTGCATTAAGAGCATATGGTTGTAGTAATACAATTGTTAAGTGAGCATAATCTTTATGCTAATATAAGTAAGTGTAATTTCTTTCAATTGAAAATTCATTACTTGGGACACATTGTCTCGAGGGAGGGTGTACCAGTTGACCCAGAAAATATCAAGGCCATCATGGAATGGCCAACACCTAAGAATGGGTTAAAATTCATATCCTTCATGGGACTTGATCCAGGTGGATATTGGTGGCCACCTGCCTATTCCACTTGGGCCCCCACCATTGTCTCGTTCAGTTTTTCAGTTTCGGCATAACTTACTATTTTTAGCATTTTTTCGGGTCCTGAACTTTCGGAGCCGTTTTGAGGCCCTAAACGATGTTTTTTGGGCATCGCGCGTCCAGAAAATATCATTCCGTTCTGGAATGACATTCGTGGTGAAAGTTGTAGTCCTCGAATAGAGATTTCTAATGATGTATCATGTGCGTCAAACGGAGATAGTATGCCAAAGTTACGTCCCTGGGAAGTTGAAACACCAATTTACCCAAACGGGGCCCATAGTTTTGGCGCTTCATCTCCTAGGGTTAGGTTTTTTGGATGTTTAGGGTTCTCCATTGTTTCTCAATAATAAATAGGCCCTCGAGCCTCATTGTAACGCAGTTCAGAGGCCTGTAGCCGCCACATCTCTTCTCAGAGATAGCTACCAGTGCCCTAGCTAGTTTTATTTCCATTCTGTCTGCAAGCAAATTTCAGTTCTTTGATATTAATGAAATGAAGTGTTATTTCCGCTGCATCTCTGTATTTATGGTTATGTGTTTATTCTGTTGTGTTCCTGCATAAATCTGGATCAGTGGTATCAGAGCGGTCTGCTTTTTCTCGATCCTTCTTTGCATGTCCCCAACGAGGTCGGGGTATAAGGAGCTAGGGCTCGATCTGGTGGAACCTTTGCAAGATCAGCCTCGCAAACCTCGAAGGACGCCCATGGGGGACGAAAAGAAAGATGAGGGAGCAGGAGATCCTATCAAAATATTGCTCGAGGAGGCCCTCGAAAAACAAAGGAATGCGATGATGGATAGCTTTGCTCAGATCCTTCAACGACTGCCCACCGGCGGCGCATCTGCATCCAGTAGCCACTCTGGAGTTGCGACTCCCTTAAAGGTACAAGTAAATTTTGACATTCCCATATTTGAGGGTCAAATAGACGCAGATGCCGTAGATAGATGGTTGAATCTATTAGAAGGATATTTCTCTGTTCATGACTTTTTAGACCGGGAGAAGATTATTTTTGCACTCCTCAAAGCTACCCCCCATGTTAAGGACTGGTGGGAAACCTACTGTGAGAACAAGGACCAGACAAAACCCTCTCTATTCTCGGTCGTACCAACTTGGAATTCTTTCCGAGACGCCATCAAGGAACAGTACTATCCCGTGGGGAGCTATGAGGACAAGTACATACAATGGACCATGCTGCGACAACAAAGGGATCAAGATGTGCATGAGCTGACGAATCTGTTCCATACTCTGCGCCCAAAGTTGGGTATCAAAGATTCAAAGAAAAATTTGGTGCTAAAGTATCGCAACTGTCTGCACAGATACATTTAGGAGGAAATGGAGTTCCTCGACATCTCCTCGCTTGGTACAGCATACCGGTATGTTGCCAAGATTGAGCAGAAATTCAAACAGAAGAAGCGAGACTTTGGATCTGCGAATCAAAAGCAAGGGAAAGGTGCTTCCAAACCGTAGAACAAAGGACAGATCCAAGGCATGGTGGCTAAAGACAACCCGTCAAGGCCACAAGAAAATAACAGAACCGCAAAGCCAAAGAAGGACACAGGAAAGTGGTGTGAGTTCCATAAGAGCTCCACTCACAACACAAGTGAGTGTCGGGCCAAGCAGTCGCTAGTGGCCGAGATGAGGGCTTCTGATTCAGATGCATGCTCTGACTCTGAATCAGAACCTAAAAATGGGAATGAGAAAGGAAAACAGATTATTGATGCGGAGCCCAATGCCACTGTTGCCACTACAAAGATCTAGAAGGAGGAACTGGAAGATCCAGAGGATGAGGAACGTCTCTTCCACTCCCAGATGTGGGTAAAGGGCTCCCCTGTACAGTTCATTGTCGACAATGGGAGCCAAAATAACCTCATTTCAGCAGACGCCATGAAGCAGTTGGGCTTTCCGACCATAGCTCACCCACATCCATACACCATCGGGTGGCTTCACCAAGGATGAGATCTTCACGTCAGCCAGTAATGCTGCCTGTTAGCCCCCATATGAAATTTTTGACAAGCAAATAGGGGGCTAATTCATCGTTGAGTCTTCAAGGAATTCCTTTCCCCTGAAAATCCATCCTCCTTGAAGTCTCTCAATTGCTGTGCCTAATACAAATCCCCCTCTGCTAGTAAATTGCTAAAAAGGCCTATCATTCCTCCCTTTGTCCCTGCAACATACATCAATTCTCCCCTTTTTCCCTTTGTCCAAGTTCCCTTTCTGTTACCCTCATTTAGCCTCTTCTATTTCCCCCTTGGCTCCCCTTCTATTTCCCCTTTTACCCCTCAAATCCCCCTAAAATCCCCTTTAAATTCCCCCTCTTACCCTTTGTTTAGCCTTTTTCCCCTTTTTCCCCTTATCGTTTCCCTTTAAATCCCTTAAAACCCATTAAAATGGGCAAAAAACCCATATTCTGACCTTAATTCAGGCCCTAGCCCCTTTCCCGCAAAGCCCTTAACCACTTCCCCACACATGACCCCGCGCCAGGACCAAGTGCTTAAGTCCCCGGCGCTTATCGCAATCGGAACTACCGGCGGGTGCATTTCCTGTGTTACAGCCGAAAACCCCCAATGCGATCATTTTAACGCTTTGAGTCCCACGATGCATTATTCACCGTCGATCTGTTGTTCTGATCCGACGGTGGAGTGCCAATCGCAGCCCCCCGTCAATCGCAATCGCAACACCCAGGCTTTCACCCCCGATTGCCTCATCCTCCGATTTAATCCCGTCCGTTCGTTCGATGCACGATCTAACGGTTGGGCGCTAATCGCAAGACTTCTGCTCCGACCTCCGATTGCGATGCTCCGATTTAATCATAGCCGTCCGTCTTCCCCGCGATCCAACGGTCATCGCTCAATCGCAGTTTCCCTTTTTCTCCGATCGCAAGTCTTTCCGCCTTCCCCCCGATTGGGTCTCGTCCGTCCGTTGTTGCATGATCCAACGGCTATCACTCTCCCCGGTCAATCGCAATCGGAAGTTTGTAAGTGTCTCATCTTTGTGCCCTTGCGATTGCGATCCTCCGATTGCACCTCCGCCGTCCATCTCCTCCCGGATTTGACGGCTCATATTTAATCGCCCTCCGCCTCTGCTGGGTCCCACCATTTCGTTGCATTTGTTTGCATTTCATACATTTTCGCCAAAGGCTAAAGTTTCATATGTATTCCATCATGTCCATAAGTCATACCATGGATCAGTCTCCACCGTTAATCTTCGTCTCCGGGCCAGGATCTAACGGTCTGCGCTGCATATTCACACCAAACCCTATTATCCGCGCATTCCACCACTCCACTACATTTGCATCATAATAGCTTAGTTTCCGCCACCGCCGCACCACCGTTTCGCTCACCCTGCATTCATCGCTCCGTCCACTGTTTTCTTCATAAGTTCGCCGTGTTGCAGAGTTTCTAGAGGATGGGACTGCCGCTGTTCAATGTACTGCCTCAATGGCAAGCGGCACAGTCAGGATCAAATCCAATGAGTCAGTACCATCAGGAAGGTCAAGGAATGGGGTTGTCAGGACTTACATTAAAGGAAAGCGGAGATCAAACGCCGAAAATCTTGTCGGCGCCATTAAAAGCTCGAGCTAACCCGGCAGAGGCAGTCATGAAGCAGCAAGGGTTTTCAGTACAGGGAAGAGGGATTAGTGCGTGTCAACAAAGATCTTAATCCCTAAAACAGAGGTTTAAAGAGGCAAAGCATCATTTTAAAAGACCCCGAGGATCGATTCTAGAGATCCTGAGCATCAATAAGAGGTAATATCAAGGTTTCTTATCAGCAGAATGTCTTTCCATAAAGGACAGGTCTTCCATACAGTATTTATTATGCGTCGTGTCCCTGAAGGATTTCTCCGTCCCAGCTATAGTTCAAAGCAATCTAACATCCATGAGGCAAGCCTCCCAGCAAGTTCTTTCATTTTGTTCAAATCACCTGGAGTACTACAGCCAAAAGGACAGGTTGTATCCGGAGCAGATTTTTCTTTCACGAGGAAGGCGACATTGATTAGATATGCAGTGTATCAAGCAGAATGGGCCTCGGCCCTGCATTCATTATTGTGCTTAAATGTAACATTTAAAGATTCACCTACCTCCTCAGTCGGTCCTCTGTGTCTCTCCTGCTATAAAGCACAGAAGGATATCATTGTAATGGTTGTTGATGCATTATCAGTGAATTGCAAGCATTTTTGATCCGAGCCAAGTTTCCTGTGTAATAGTTGTATGATAGGCCGAGAAATATGATGTATTCAGGCTGAATGTAAGAGCTTTGGGCAGTGATGTACCTGATTGGTGTTGTGTTTAACATGATAAGCAGTTTTCATTGGATCCTGATCTACAGCAGTTGGTGATATTTTTCTTATCTCTGTGTTTATTTCCATTTCATTTCGTGTTCTTCTGACTGACATCTGAATGCATGATATAAGATTTACCCTTGTTAGGTACCTTATATCCCAGCTCTCTCAGTCTTTGATGTTTTCCGCTCATATGTGTGTCTGAATATTGTTTTTAATTAACTAAACCAGTGTAGTGGATGATTATTGCCTGCTCTCTGATGCGCAAGTTAATAAGATCAGTGTTTAGATGTTTTTGTTAAGATTTAATTGAAAGAGGTTAGGAGTATTGGGAGGTTTAGGAGCCTGTCTCTGCCTCTTCATAACCTATCCCTTCCATATAAGCCTTTTCAAGATCCCTTGTGTTGCCTATGGTTTTGTCCAAGCAGGCCTGGAGTTAAATGACCTCTGGCCTGATCTATAGACAAAATCAGATGGTTCTCCATCCTTCATTTTCATTCCTTGATGTTCCATCCCACCAATCAGTCTTGGAGATCCAAATGCTCTAGATGACTAGCCCAATTGAAGCTTATACATTGAACATAAGTAAATCCTTTCTTGACTCCATTACCCAATGGCCTTGATGTTCCCTGAGTTATCTATCTTTGCCTAGCTTCCTTCTTTACCCATCCTTGTCTTATGATGAAACCTTCCTTCCTGATTCTCAACAACCAAACTCAAACAATCAAACCAACAACCTTGAGCCCATAACTAGCCTAAAATCATAACACCCGAGCTTCAAAGACATAACCTTTGACTTTCATAGAGAGATCCCTCTCTAGACCTAGGAGGGCTAGATCCTAAGGTCTGAAAGTGGTTCTATGTTGTCTCATCTTTGGTCTTGGTCAACCTGGCCAAAACATGGGAACCCCAACACTGCCTTCCCTATAGCATCAAGCCCTTCACAGATGAGGTATTATGTGATGTTGCTCCTATTGATGTTTCTGATGTATTATTAGGACAACTGTACTTGTGGAAGTGTCATGTTGTGTATGAGTCTCGACCTCGTGTTGTTATTGTTACTTTGGGAAATAAGTTGTACAGGATACCAGAGGTACCACCTCCTGCGGCTATCTCTTTGGTTACTGCAAAACAATGCAGTAAGCTCATTTCCCAAACCAGTAAATTCATTTTCCTGATGATCCACCCCTAGGGAAAGAATAATACTGTGGCCACGACCTCCAGACAGGGCTCCTATGCGCGTCAACAACAAATGGATAAGGTTGTGGAGGAGTACGGGGACATCTTCACCTCACCCACAGGGGTTCCTCTGCACTGTCAAGTCAAGCACATGATTGATCTGACCCCAGGTGAGTCGCTACCCAATGGACCGATCTATCGGCGCTCTGTTTTGGAGAATGATGAAATCAAGAGGCATATTCAGGAGTTGTTGCAGAAAGGTCACATCAGACCAATTTCATCGCCCTGTGGGAGCCCAATCGTGTTGGTATAGAAGAAGGATGGGATGTGGAGACTTTGTATTGACTATCGGGCGCTGAAAAATATCACTGTCCGGAATAGGTACCCAATCGCACAGATTGATGACCTTCTGGACCAACTCAAAGGTGAAAAATATTTTAGCAAGATTGACCTGAAGTCTGGGTATCACCAGGTACCAATTGAACCCTCTGATGTGTGGAAGACTGCTTTCAAAGCCAAGGAAGGCCTTTTTGAATGGCTAGTCATGCCTTTCGGGTTGACGGATGCTCCCGCAACCTTCATGAGGATGATGGATGACATATTGAGGCCATTCACCAACTCATTTGTAGTGGTGTACTTGGATGACATTCTGATCTTCAGCAAGACTTGGGAAGAGCACCTTCACCACATCCGACAAGTCCTCCAAACACTGTGGCAACACAAGTTGTGTGCCAATTTGGAGAAATGCATGTTTGGCATGACCCAGGTTCAATATCTGGGATACATTATTGATGAAAGTGGGGTGCATGTGGATCCATCCAAGATCCAAGTCATTCGGGATTGGCCAACCCCAACCACTATAACAGAGCTTCGCAGCTTTTTGGGTCTTGCTAATTTCTACCATAGATTCGTGTTGGGATTCTCTCATATCACTTGGACCTTGAGTCAAGTCACCAAGGGAGGAGCGAGAGCAAAATTCTTTTGGTCAAAACCTCAACAGAAGGCGTTCTAAGAATTGAAAAATCGCCTCTGTTCTACCCCAGTGCTCACATTGCCAGACTTGCAACAGCCATTTGAGATCGAGACAGATGCCTCTGACTGTGCTATTGGGGCAGTTCTTACTCAACAGGGACATCCAGTGGCATATCACAGTGAGACATTGTCTGAGACAATTCGCAAGTATCCCACCTATGACAAAGAAATGTATTCCATTGTGCAAGCCTATCGACAATGGAAGCATTACATTTTGGGGAAGAAAACAATCATCCACACAGACCACCGGCCCCTGCAGTTCATACAGACACAAGGGAAGTTGCAGAATGATCGCCATCAGAAGTGGTCCACATATCTGCAACAGTTTCATTTGAACACCAAGTACAAGAAGGGTAGCACCAATAATGTTGCAGACTGCCTCAGCCGACCACCGATCGTGGCGCTCACCACCGTGCTCAACTCTTGTGGGCACAAGACTTCTGATTGGCCGCTTCTCTATGAGAGTGACCCAGAATTCGGCCACACTTACAAGGCACTCTTGGGGGGTACGCAAGTTCCAAATTTTCACCTCCAAGATGCACTTTTATGTCACCTGGGACACCTTTTTGTTCCTTCAAGTGAGCGTGCCAAGATGATATGGGAAGCACACTACAGTCGAGTCGTTAGGCATTTCGGGGTCAAGAAAACAGTAGCAATACTATAGAAGTATTTCTATTGGCCGAACCTTGGAAAGGATGTCAAGAAGCACATCAGATCCTACATTGCTTGTGCCATTGCCCAACCGACCATCAAGAAGCAAGGCCTATATACTCCACTACCTACCCCTAGTTGACCTTGGGAATCCATCTCCATGGATTACATGTCGGGCCTGCCTTCTACTAAGAATGGAAATGACTGTGTTTTCGTGGTCGTTGACATATTCTCGAAGATGGCCATCATGGCGGCCTGTAAGAAGAATATCACAGCAGAAGCCACTGCTAAACTCTTCTTTGAACGAGTGTGGGTGCACTTTGGGATCCCACAGTCTATCATATCAGATCGAGATAGCAGGTTCCTCAGCACATTTTGGTCCAGCCTCTGTTCAATGTTGGACACAAAGCTCACCAAGTCCACAGCTTTCCATCCCCAAACAGATGGCCAGACAGAGGTCGTCAACAGAATGATTGTACACATTCTGCTCATGTACAATTCAAAGCATCCATGCACATGGGATGAGAGCCTCCCCTATGTACAACATAGTAATAACAGGGCTCTCCACAGTTCAATTGGCCATAGCCCCTTGTAGGTGGGCTTGGGATTCTAGCCTCTATGTCCATTGACGTAGCCATGCCTTTTGTAGCTGCTCAGGTCGATTCATCTCATGTCCAGTCTGAAGTTGACAAAGCAAGTAGCTTCATCGAGCGCATTCAACACATCCGCCAATAGGTTCATGATATATTGGACAGAGCCAATGGGAAGTACAAGTAGCACCATGCTCAACACTGGGTGCCACACAACTTCTAGGTGGGTGACAAAGTATGGCTACATTTTCAGAAGGAACGCCTCACTAGACCCCACCGCAAGCTTCGCCCGCTCCGATACGGGTCGTACACCGTCACCAACAGACATTGCAGAACAACTCACACCAACAGAGTTAAACTCAGACTGCATGGAACAGGCCACCACAGATTGTATCATGGACATGCAAATCAAGAATACTCACCAACAGAATATCCAATTGTATCGGGTTGTCAAAGCTGGCCAACTCCTACACCAAGGAAAGTGGTTCACCAGGGACCAAGTTCAGCAGAAATTTCCTCATCTCATGGAGGAACTTAACGCAATGGGGACCATTGCTTCCTAAGGGGGGAGGAATGATCTAGGTGGATATTGGTGGCCACCCGCCTATTCCACTTGGGCCCCCACCATTGTCTCTTTCAGTTTTTTAGTTTCGGCATAACTTACTATTTTTAGCAGTTTTTCGGGTCCTGAACTTCCGGAGTCGTTTTGAGGCCCTAAAAGACATTTTTTGGGCATCGGTTGAAAGTTTTAGTCCTTGGATAGAGCTTTCTAATGATGTATCATGTGCGTCAAACAGAGATAGTATGCCAAAGTTACATCCCTGGAAAGTTGAAACACCAATTTACCCAAACGGGGCCCATAGTTTTGGCGCTTCATCTCCTACGGTTAGGTTTTTGGATGTTTAGGGTTCTCCATTGTTTCTCAATAATAAATAGGCCCTCGAGCCTCATTGTAACTCAGTTGAGAGGATTGTAGCCACCACATCTCTTCTCAGAGATAGCTACCAGCGCCCTAGCTAGTTTTATTTCCATTCTATCTGTAAGCAAATTTAAGTTCTTTGATATTAATGAAATAAAGTGTTATTTCTGCTGCATCTCTGTATTTATGGTTATATGTTTATTCTGTTGCGTTCCTGCATAAATCTGGATCAGGACTACAAGGCTATTACAGGAGGTTCATTAATAACTTCTCTTAGATTGGCCACCCAAATATTATTCTACAAAAGAAAGGAAAGAAGTTTGAATTAATGGTTGATCGTGTTGGAAGCTTTAATAAATTGAAGTAGTTACTAACCAATGCACTAGTGCTAAGGACAGAAAATCCTAAAACGGATTTAATTGTATGCACATATTCCTGCAAGGAGGGACTCAGTGGAGTCTTCATGTAGGAATACGAAGTGTTATGTTGTGAATATCGAAATCTAAATGAACATAAGCAAAACTATATGTAACTCATGATTTGGAATTGGTCGTCATCATCCATGCATTGAAAATGGGGAGGAGCTACCTCCTTGGTAGAAAATTTAATCTAATGTTTAATCATGGAGGGCTAAAATATTTTTTTGAACAACCCAAGTTAAACACAAGGCAAGCTAAGTGGTTGGCCACACTCAGTAAATTTGAATTTGAAATCAAATATATAAAAAGAAGAGAAAATAGGTTAGTTGATGCACTCAGAAAGAGGGTGCAATTAAACCATATAAAAGCCATGAATTCCCATGGAACTAATCTTGAAGAAATGATAAAATATGTTGGGAAACAGGATGAAAAATATCAACATTTGAAGGAGAAATTGTATAAATATTCTGAGATTATGGAAAGTGTGGAATATATCCTTAATGAACATGGCTTGATTAAATTCAGAAATGGATTATATGTGAAAAATAACAGCAACTTGAAGAAACTCATATCGAATTATTTTCATGCAAATCCATACTCTGGTCACCCAAGTTATCAAAAGATGCTTAAAATCCATTAAGAAATTATTTTTTTGGCCTGATTTAAAGAGGGATGTGGCATATTTCATCATCAAGTGCATATAGTTCCAACAAGTAAAATTAGGGTGCAAGAACCCAGCTCGCTTATTACAGCCCATTCCCATTCCAGAATGGAAGTAGGAGGAAATTTATATGGATTTTATTATAGATCTATCAAGGACTTCTAAGAAGCATTATGAAATCATGGTAGTAGTCAAAAGGTTAAGAAAGGTGGAACACTTTTTAGTTTTTAAGTCCACAAACTCAGCCAATGAAGTGGCCCAAGTTTTGATTATAAAATAGTGAGGATAAATGAAGTTCCTAAGAATATTATCTTGGAAAAATATGCCAAATTTACTTCAAAATTATGGAGAGAATTATTTGCAGGCTTGGGAATCGAATTGGTATTTAGCACAGTGTACCATCCTTAGACTGATGGGAAAACTAAGAGGAAAAAAAAATTCCTTCAAGATGTATTGAGAACTTATGTAATGCACCAACCCAAGAAGTGGGAATAATATATTCCACTTGTATATTTTGCATATAATTATGGATATCAAGAATCGTTGATAATGAGCCCATTTTAAGCCATTTATAGGAGGATATGTAACACTCCTATCAGCTGGTGTGATCTAGTTAGCAGGGTCCTCATTGGGCCTAATATGTTGAAAGACGTGGAAAATGAAATGCAAGCTATTAAGCATAATTTAAAAGTCGTTGTTGGACAGAATTGTGAATTACGGATAAAACACGCTTCCCTAGACATGTAATAATCTAGAACAACAAATTAAAGACTATATGACTTCTTCTCCTAACTAAGAACATACACACATAATAGACTAGAATCTTACCTGGAATCCAAGCACTTCCAAATGGTTCCTTATGTGGCTTCCATTGCAGCTTCAAATTCCAGCGGTTTGTGCAAAATTCTTCCTATAAGAATGAACACTAAATAGTAGAAGATAGCAATAATACAGATGTCTATTCAAGTTAGTTTTCTAAATCAGTAAAGCATAAACCATATACATCAAGTAAGATCTTACAATATGGAAAATCAAAGCCAATACATATGCATATAGGGAAAAGTAAGTTGTATTATTTATAGATGATAGAAGGAGAGGTTACAACCTGGTGACTAGTTTGAAGTGACCAATCCAACAACATTCCTAGCCTCATCATAGTATGAATCTCTCCAGCAGCTGTTACACAAATCTAACTCTCAATTGAAAATCCACCAGCATTTCTCTACTCAAATTCTTCCTTCTCAAGGACTCAGATCTCTGCTCAATTTATAGAGGAGCTGAAGGTTGTTTTACAATCAATGAATTTCCAATAATAGGCAAGACATGTTCCCAAACTTGTAGATGTCAAATGGACACTTGGATTCGAGGCTTGACACATGTGAACTCTTCTAGAAAGCACTGACCAATTGGAGATTCCGGAACAATGAGAATTTTGCTCCCAATGTGACCAATGCACCTGTGAATGTCAGGAAGTGTTTTGCAGAGCAGCCTTGCATGGGGCTACCTGCATATGCAACGCACTTAGTCCCTTACGAGGTAGCATTTTTGAGCTCTCATATGATATATAATAAACTTCAAACCTTGGAATCCTTTGCTTGATGAAAGTCATGCTTGATTTGTCTTGTTCTTGTCTTAGGGAATGTAGCAACTTGAAATGATAGGGTATGATAGACCCTTAGTCATCGGTCCTAGAGATGATTCCCAGTTAACCAAGTCATTGGGAATGATGCCCAAATTGACCTATAACAATTATCGCCTAAAGCATGAGGTCAAAATAATAAAAACATTTGATTGAGATGCTTTACACTATGATGGGCTAGAGATGAAGCGAGGTGGTTACGTGCATCAATATTACAATACATTACATCATGATATATCCTCTTTGATCATAATTGTTGAGGGTAGGAATTCCCATGTTCAGCACATAAACAATCTAATAACATGTACATAATTCAGAAAGTCGTCGACATTGGAATGTTGCCCAATGCAGATGTGCCTATAGATATAGGCCCATGTTCGGATGATGATCTGTATGTAAGGTCATCATACAGATGATGTGTATAAAAATCCTAAAATCGCAGTCCAAATCGCTGAAACTAGATCTGGGGTCTTCTTATCTCGTTCACTCGATCATTCAGGTACAAGTCTTGTTGGGAAAAATACTGAGAGGGGGGGTGAATCAGTATTTAGGGCAAACTAAAACTTTTTACTTTTTCATGCTCTAAAACCCATACGCTACTTTGCTGAAGCCAACTAGCGTATGTACGCGGATATCCTTCATAAAACTCGCGTATACACAGAGATCTAATTATGCCATTAATTCTTCACTTATATCATTCCATCATTCATTCATTAAATGTTCTACAAACATTAAACATGTGCAGTAAGAACAGAATAAACCATCACACATAAGCATCACACATGAACACCGAGATTTTTAGGTGGAAACCCAAGTCGGGAGAAAACCACCGCTGCAGTTGCTCAGCCTTCAATATTTTATTATAGAGAAAACATCTTACAACATATGTGCTGGCGCAGACTTGACCAGCACGCAGGCACCCACCTGCGCTCGTTTACCGGCCTCTCCTGGAAGGGAGCTCCAACCCCCTGACTCGTTTACCAGCCTCTCCTGGAAGGGAGCTACGACCCCCTGATCTCGTTTACCAGCCTCACCTGGAAGGGAGCTACAACCCCCTGACTGAAGGCTACAACCCTCAGCACCTCTATGGACCACGTTTCATCAATTTTCACACTGGATTCAAAGCTTCCTTTAGGACACCACTTGCAGGCCACATTTCATCATATTTTCAGACTGGACCCTTTCCATACTTTTAAGCACAGTCATACATCAAAGCCAGAGAACTTATCGGGGATACAACCGGAAGCGCCAGAATACCTGGGATGAAGATAAGTCTTTCACCAGTAGAACGATTCGAACCCATTTCCTTTTGCTGCTTCAACAAACCCTGGTTGCACCACACGCTTTCCCTTCCGTCACAGCGTATATACGGCATGCAATCACATCAACTCGCATGCTCTTACGTACAAATTATAGGCGATTTCCGCTCTTGCCTCCACGCGCTTTCTCTCTGTAAAGCCGCGTATATCTGGGTCATCTAAACGAACTAGCGTATGGTTCTTGGAACATTTAGGTCATTGCAATTCTTGAAACTGAGATACATTACTCAGCACCTTACTTCGGGCAGAGATGTTCGCCTCTTCTCGGATCTAATCATTCCATGAACAGATCTAGTAGATACAAATACATTTCAGATCTAGATCCCCTTCTTCATCATTGGTGCATACTACATTCAGATCTATCATTCAACTGTAACCCTTTCCATTCAGATATACTTCAGAGAGAAGTATTCATTCAAGCTCAGACATCTTGCCCCCACACCCATGATTTGCACAATGAATTTCTTCTCTTTATATAGGTTTACCCTTTTTCAATACCATGAGCCAAAACCACACTACATCCGATGGTATTCCTGGACGGGGTCATTTAGATGAATCATTACCCAATACAATGGGTCAATACCATGGTGGTTACCCTTGGTTTTGCACTTTTTGAGTGCTTTTGCCCATACGCGACTTGGCACGTACTTTACCGCGTGCATACGCGACTTCTCCTAGACAAATCCGCGTATTCCTTGAAACATACTCTTTTCATCATGAATCTAGCACATATTGAATTCCTTTCTTCATTACCTTCTGTACTCTCTGTAGATACATCAGATTTACATCTTTAAACAGGTTCATCAATACATATTCTATCAAGCACAACTTCATCAAGTAAGTTGCCATTCAAGGACAACACTCAGCATCATATTGCTAACAAACATCATTTCATATCAGATTTACATCATTTACCAAGCCCATCAGGTCAAGAATAACTTCATCAGGTGGATTTCCATCAAGGACAACACATGTCAATAGTCTCATGTCTTCATCTTCATTAAGTGGGTTGCCATCAAGGACAACACTCTTCATCATATTTCCAACAATCTCCCCCTTTGGACTTGATGGAAACCACAATGGTGTTTGGTTACCACAACAGATAGGTACATTAAGAATATAAGGACACCATGTCACATTCCCCATTTTTGACACCATTCTTTCTCTTCATTCAAACACCATGTCACTCTCCCCCTTTGACATCAAGGGAAAAGGGTGGATCAAAACCAACATACTCTCCCCCTTTTCTCCACATGTGGAAGAAGCGTTCTGTAGATCTGATATATACTGAAGTGACCAAGCTCCCCCTGAGTTCATGCTGAATCTTCAAACATATTTTCCAATGAAGTACATGACTCTATGAAATTCCTATCACCAGTGACTCATACTTACATCAAAGATCCATCCAAGTGGATTTACATATAAGACTCAAGTACCCAACCAAGTGGTTTTACACATTTCAACTCAGCTACCCAACCAATTGGGTTTACAAATTTTGACAAGTCCTTACATGACTGAAATTTACAATTTTACATCATGGGTCTCAACATGACCTTTTCATCAAAATACAAATATGACTTTTCATAACCAACACCAGAAAGTCCTCAAGAAAGAGAACATATTTTAGAACCATCATAATGCCAACAATGCATTATACTCAGCAACGCTAATGCTCCCCCTGAATCTGTGCATCCAAGCAACCTTTCCATATGACTAAGGCTCCCCCTTAGTTTGTGCATCCTGAACACTTTCACCAACAAATCATCAAGGCATCATTATTAAAACATTAGAAACAGAATTATGAGAACTGGAACACCACCAGAGGTACCAAACAGTATCAGAGATACCAAACAGCATTGCAGCTATGATGAAGAAAGCTGACCCCAAACAGAAAATTTCAGCAACCAGACATACGCGGTTTTATGTGCATGAACTCACGTATATACGCAACTGTGTTTCAAGAAATCCGCGTATCCAATGCCATCTTCTAAATTTATGCATATTTGTTCTTTTGACTGGCAGAGAACACTCCCAACTTCTGTCTTAGATACTCGAACGCTTCCCTGGGCAGAGGTTTGGTAAAGATATCAACAACTTGTTCTTTGGAGGGAACATACTCCAACTTCACTTTTTGCTCAAGCACTTGTTCACGTAGGAAATGATATTTGATGGGAATGTTCTTGGTCTTCGAATGCATAACAGGATTCTTTGAGATACTGATGGCACTTGTATTATCACACATAATGGAGATAGGAGTTGCACATTTGATTTGAAAATCTTGCAAAGTTTGCATCATCCATAGGAGTTGAGTGCAACAAGATGCGGCAGCTACATACTCTGCTTCAGCTGTTGATAAGGCAATAGAATTTTGCTTCTTGCTGAACCAGGATACTAACCGGGGTCCCATATAGAATGCACCACCACTAGTGCTTTTCCGATCATCAACACTTCCAGCCCAATCTGCATCAGTGTAAGCATGAAGAGTAAGATCGGCATTCTTTGGATACCATAGACCAAAGTCTTGAGTTCCTTGTAGATATTTGAAAATTCTTTTAACAGCCTGAAGGTGAGACTCTTTTGGATTAGCTTGGAATCGTCCAACAATCCCAACTGCATGCATAATGTCTGGTCTAGTCCCGGTGAGATAAAGTAGACTTCCTATCATTGATCTGTATTCTGGTTGATTCACCGTGGGAGAATCATCATGAGAACTGAGATTGCATCCGGTTATCATTGGTGTACTTACAGGTTTGCATTCTTCCATGCCATATTTCTTCAGAATTTTCTTAAGATATTTTGCATGTGATAGGAATATACCATCTGCAGTTTGATGCACTTGTAAGCCAAGAAAGAATGTTAGTTCCCCAAGTAAGGACATTTCAAATTCTTGCTGCATGACAGAAGCAAATTTTTGACTCATAGATTCTTCATTACTCCCAAAAATGATATCATCAACATATACTACCACAATCAATAGTTTATCATTTTCAATTTTTGTGTATAAGTTGCTATCAGCAGACCCTTTTGAAAATCCTTGTTGATGAAGATATTTGTCAAGACGATAATACCATGCCCTTGGAGCTTGTTTGAGACCATATAGAGCCTTTTTAAGTCTACAAACAAGATTTTCATCATTTCCCACAATGAATCCTTCCGGTTGTTCTATATATACTTCTTCTTCTAGATCACCATTAAGAAAAGCATATTTAACATCCATTTGATAAACTTTGATTTGATGATAACTTGAAAAAGCAATAAATATTCTTATGGCTTCAAGTCTAGCTACAGGAGCAAAAGTTTCTTCAAAGTCTATACCTTCTTGTTGAGTATACCCTTTGCAAACCAGTCTAGCTTTGTTTCTTACAACATCCCCATTCTCATTTAACTTGTTCTTGAAAATCCATTTAGTTCCAATGAAATTTTTATCATGTGGTCTTGGTACCAATTCCCAAGTGTCATTCTTTTCAATTTGATCGAGCTCTTCATCCATGGCTTGCTTCCAAAATTCATCTTTGCTAGCTTGATTAACATTGTGTGGTTCAATTGTGGATAGAAGTGCTAGATGACTAGAAGATCCTACCAGAGTTCTCCTCGTTCGTACACCCGATTCCTTGTCTCCCAAAATTTGAGATTCGGGATGATTCTTTTGAGCATATCTGGATGGAGCTTTTTCAGATAGATCATTTTCAGATTCTTCATTGGATCCACTGTTTACATCATTTCTATTTGATGTAGAAGGCCATAAGTCACCATCATCTTCTTTTGTTGTTTGTTTTTCTTCTTTAGGAGCTGCAGGAGACTCATCAATAACAACATCAATACATTCAACAATCTTTTGAAGCCTTTTATTGTAACATGTGTATGCTTTGCTTGAAGATGTGTAACCAAGAAATATCCCTTCATCTGATCTAGGTTCAAACTTGCCAAGCTTTTCATCATTATTTTTGATAAATCATTTACTTCCAAAAACTTTAAAATGCTTCACAGTGGGAGAATTACCATACCAGAGTTCATATGGAGTTTTATCACTATTTACCCGAACATGAGCCTTGTTGAGAATGTTAGCTGTTGTATGTGCTGCTTCACTCCAGAACATGTCAGGAGTTCCAGAATCATCAAGCATAGCTCTAGCCATTTGAACAATTGTTCTATTCATTCTTTTTGCTACGCCATTTTGTTGTGGAGTGCCTGCTACAGAGAACTGTCTTTTTATGCCATGTTGTTCACAAAATTCAAAGAATTCATTTGATGTATATTCTCCTCCTCGATCGGATCTAAGACACTTGATTTTTAGATCTAATTCATTTTCTACCAATGCTTTGAAGATCTGAAATTTTTCAAATGCTTCATCTTTGTGTTTAATGAACCCGATCCAACACATTCTAGAGTATTCATCAATAAATAAGATATAGTATTCTTCCCCACGTAGTGAATTTTTCCTCATAGGTCCACAGATGTCAGTATGAATGAGTTCAAGAGGCTTACTTGAAGATCCTTCTTTGGCATTGAATCGTACTCTGGTCTGCTTACCGAATTGACAAGATTTGCATATGATACTTTATGGTATATTAATATTCGGAAGATCACGAACAGCTTGAAGTCTGCTTGCTTTGTTGATTTGAGAGAAGCTCAGATGCCCCAGCCTTCTATGCCATAGCCAATTTTCTGAAGACTTGCTCAAGTAACATTGATCTTTGCAGTTTAGTACATACAGGTTGCTTGGATTTCTTTTCCCTTTTATAATGATTTTACCTGTATCAAGATCACGAACCACACATTCTTTTGAACTAAAGACAACTTCAGTTCCTTGATCACACATTTGACTTACACTCAACATATTATGCCTTAATCCATCCACATACATGACATCCTTAGCCTTCACCTTTTCTTTTAGAAACACGGACCCTTTTCCTTTAATTACAGCAGGAGAATCATTTCCAAAAGTTACTTTCTTTTCCTTTTCTAGAGCATTATATGTAAGGAGTTTTCTTTTGTCACCTGTCATGTGTCTTGAGCATCCACTATCAATGTACCATTGATTTTCTTCACCTTCTGCAAATAATGCTATCCCACAATTTTCAACCTGTAATTCCTTCTTTTTCCATACTTTGGAACTTGAGGAAAACTGCCGTTTTGGCTGGACTTTGCTCCTGAATTCAGATTCTTCATGGCCAAAGTTATTGCAATAAGCACATTCAACTTCATTTTTAAGAGGAGAAAAGTTGTTATAGGTATTCTTCTTTGGTTCAGTATCCAACCTTTTCTTTCTTGCTTCTCTTGTCATGATGGTTTTGTAAGCAACACATTGAGCAGCTTTGTGGCCAAAATTGTGACATGTAAAACATTGTCCATTGAAATAGACATCTTTGTAATCACGAAATCTTCTATTTGTATTTACCTGCTGGTTGGAGCTCCTTTGAAAGTTATTTCTGTCAGTGTTCCTTGAAGTGCGATGATCCTGCTTTACCTGTAAAGAATCCTTGCTTCCTTGTTGAGAGGCAGAATATTGTAAACCAGTAGTTGTTGCCTTTAGATAGTTTGGTGCTGAAACCTGAGAGGATTCTCCAATATATCCAAGACCTGTTTTTATGAGAGGAGAACGTTGAGCATTGATAATTTCATCTAAGGTTTCTGAACTTTTAGCAAATCTAAGATTGAGAGTTTTTCCTTTCTCATTATCTTTCCTTAGACTTACTACTTCACACTCCAATTCCTCAATGCGTTTTTTCTTTGCTTCAAGCTGATTTTCAAGAGTCTCTATTATTATGTTCTTTTCTTCTAGGCTTACTTTGAGTTGATTTTTTTCTTCAAAAATATCATTGTCTTCTAGAGCATCCACAAAAGTATCCTTTTCTTCTCTAGATTCTTTTGCCATGAGAAGTTTAATATCATGGTCAGAATCTTCTTCATCTTCACTAGACACTTCATCATCATCTTCATTTGCATAATAACTCTTCCTCTTTTCAAATTGTTTCCCTTTACCACGTTTTTCTCTATAGGGACATTTAGCAGCATAGTGACCAACTTTTCCACACTCAAAACATTTGAAGGGAAGCTTACCTTTGAATCTTCCGATACCTAGTTGGAGCTTTCTCACAAAATTCGCTTCTTCTTCTTCAGATATATAGCTGGATTCTTTGACAACTTCCTTTTCTTTTCCTCTTGCAGATACCTTAAAAGCAGCTTCTTTGATTTGAGACGGACCTCCTTGTCTCATTTCAAAAGCAGTCAGAATACCATGTAATTGAACAATAGTAAGAGTTTGCAAATCTTGCCTTTCTTCAATAGCTGAAACTTTAGAGTCAAATTTTGAAGTCAAGGATCTTAAGACTTTTTCCACCAGAGTAGTATCAGTTATGGTTTCACCCAAATTTCTCATTTGATTTACAATATCATCCGGACGTAAGAAGAAATGGGCAATACTCTCATCACTATGCATCTTCAAATTTTCATATTCAATTCTAAGAGTTTGGAGTTTTGAACTTTTTACCTTTGTGTCTCCTTCATAGCTTAGAATGATTTTGTCCCATATTTCTTTTGCTGAATGTAGCTGCATCACTTTAGCAAATTCTGGTTCATACATGCTTCCTAATAAGACATTTACTGCTTTGGCATTGATTTCATACTTCTTCCTTTCTGCTGCATCAGTAGGAATACTTGCCGGGTATTGATAACCTTCTTCCACGATTGCCCATACATCCGCACCAAGACTTTGCAGATATGCTTTTGTTCGTACCTTCCAGAATATCAGATTGCTTCCATTGAATAGAGGTGGCTTTATAGACATTACTCCTTCTTGACTTCCCATTGCGACGGATCTCCTTCAAGCGATCAAGCTTCTGCAGAAGGACCTGCTCTGATCCCAATTGTTGGGAAAAATACTGAGAGGGGGGGGTGAATCAGTATTTAGGGCAAACTGAAACTTTTTACTTTTTCATGCTCTAAAACCCATACGCTACTTTGCTGAAGCCAACTAGCGTATACACGCGGATATCCTTCATAAAACTCGCGTATGCACAGAGATCTAATTATGCCATTAATTCTTCACTTATATCATTCCATCATTCATTCATTAGATGTTCAATAAACAGTAAACATGTGCAGTAAGAACAGAATAGACCATCACACATAAGCATCACACATGAACACCGGGATTTTAGGTGGAAACCCAAGTCGGGAGAAAACCACTGCTGCAGTTGCTCAGCCTTCAATATTTTATTATAGAGAAAACATCTTACAACATATGTGCTGGTGCAGACTCCTACTAGCACGCAGGCACCCACCTATGCTCGTTTACCAGCCTCTCCTGGAAGGGAGCTCCAACCCCCTGACTCGTTTACCAGCCTCTCCTGGAAGGGAGCTACAACCCCCTGCTCTCATTTACCAGCCTCACCTGGAAGGGAGCCACAACCCCCCCGATCGAAGGCTACAACCCTCGGCACCTCTATGGACCACATTTCATCAATTTTCACACTTTGGATCCAAAGCTTCCTTTAGGACACCACTTACGAGACCATGTTTCATCATATTTTCGAATGGAACCCACTCCATACATTTAAGCTCAATCATACATCAAACTGAAACTTATCAATTCAGACAACCCAGAACTGTAGAATACATCATTCATAGATAGCAGTAACACAGCAGAACAGTTCAGACATTTCATACCCCTTGCTTCAACAAACCCTAGTTTGCATACACGCTTTCCCTTCACTGATGCCGCGTATATACGCGCTTCCAATCACATCAACTCGCATATACTTCTGTACAAATTATAGAGCTGATTTCACTGCGCATACGCGCTTTCTCTTTAGCAAAGCCGCGTATATACGCGCTTATTCTACGGCGAACTAGCGTATGGTTCTTCAGACATTTAGGTCATTGCAATTCTTCAGAACAGATACATTACTCAGATTTTACCCTTTACTTCAGACAGATGTTCGCCTCTTCTCAGATCTAATCATCCCCTAAACAGATCTAGCAAATACAAGTACATTTCAGATCTAGATACCCTTCTTCATCATTGGTGCATCATGCAATAAGATCTATCATTCAACTATAACCCTTTCCATTCAGATATACTTCAGAGAGAAGTATTCATTCAAGCTCAGACATCTTGCACCCACACTCATGATTTGCATAATGAAATTCTTCTCCTTATATAGGTTTACCCTTTTTCAATACCATGAGCCAAAACCATATTACTTCCGATGGTATTCCTGGACGGGGTCATTTAGACGAATCATTACCCAATACAATGGGTCAATACCATGGTGGTTACCCCTGGTTTTGCACTTTTTGAGCGCTTTTTCCCATACGCGACTTGGCACGTACTTTACCGCGTGCATACGCGACTTCTACTAGACAAATCCGCATATTCCTTGAGACATACTCTTTTCATCATAGATCTAGCACATGTTGAATTCCTTTCTTCATTACCTTCTATACTCACTGTAGATACATCAGATTTACATCTTTAAACAGATTCATCAAGACATATTCTATCAAGCACAACTTCATCAAGTAAGCTGCCATTCAAGGACAACACTCAGCATCATATTACTATCAAACATCATTTCATATCAGATTTACATCATTTACCAAGCCCATCAGGTCAAGAATAACTTCATCAAGTGGATTTCCATCAAGGAAAACACATGTCAATAGTCTCATGTCTTCATCTTCATTCAGTGGGTTGCCATCAAGGACAACACTCTTCATCATATTGCCAACAAGTCTAGCCCTGCGAAAATATGACTTTTCATCGAACATGGAAAGACATATTTTGATTACCAGGAAATGATGTGAGTTGTTAACAAATGCGAGAGAACCACCATTAATTAAAATGGCCCTCAAGGTACTGTAGTACATTTCGTAAGGCGTGAATATATGATTTGAAGTTGAATGCCAAACAAAATATTTCGGTCAAAGGTCTACAAGCGAGGATCTTTTCGATGATGTAACAAGCCTCATGGTACTAGAATCTGGTGTTTCTAAGTGAACTTCCTGGATATTGATTTGTCATCGACAGGAAGTCGCCTTATTTCAAAACGGGAGTTATTGATTTCGGAGACAAGGGTATGATTTGATATAGCAATTTTCAAGGATGACGGTCATGAGAATGAAGGTTTACGAGTATTGCAGAAGGATGAATTTATTCACTGGATGACTTCTTTTGAACATATCAGCAACACTGTGATGAGCTGGCAGCATTGACCCAAAACTGAAGTGAAGGTATGAATGAACCATCAAGATGATTACCCAACCCAAACAGTGACAGACATGGAGTGAAGGAAGTGTCATGTTCAAGAGCGACTTGCTACCATAAAGAAATTTTGCTCACTTTTCCCAAATTTTCCCTGGTCATTTGTCGACCAATACCTCTTTATTTTTTAACAAGCTTGAGGAGGATAACATTTTCTTGATCTATAATTCAACCCTTCGGGCGAATAATGTATCGCTATTTAATAATTTAACGAGTCTAGTAATGAATGAAACTCGATTCTTGCCATGATCGACAAGCCTGTCGCTATTTTATGTTTTAACAAGCTTAACGACAGTGATAGCCTAGTCCTTTTTCATATTTAAAGAGTTTGAAAAAAAGGACGAAAGAAAAATCCATAAGTACTTTTTCGTAAATTTTTCACTCGAACCCAAAAAAGTGTAAGTTAATGTCTAAGAGAACCTCTTTGGTCATGTTTAACGAAGGTATTCCTTTTTCGTAAATAATCTATCTCAGTCCGAAAAAGGGTTAAACTTATACTGAGTAGATATCAATTCATTTACTTTTATGAGCTCGAAAAGACAAGTACTCGGCAATATTTTCACATTATCAGAGTCTGAAAAGAGCTGAAAGAAAACTCCAGGGGTTCCTTTTTCGCTGTTATCGAAGCTCGAAAAAGAGATAAAAGTGCGCTTCAAATCCTTTTTCATTTTTAACAAAGCTTGAAAACTAAGGAGAAAAAGTATGCTTTCTGGTCAAATCATTCTTGAAATAAATCTACACAACTAATCTGTTCATTAGTTCTAAAACCTATTCAGAATAACACCAAATAGATTAAAAATACCTGTTTCATGATAAAAATATAATAAAACCATAGTCATAGCAATAAATATTTATTGCAAACAATTAAATGACTAAATAAAAAGAGTTTTACTATTCATTTTTACCATTCAATAGTTACCATTTGTATTTTGGAGCTCTGAGCCTGGTTTTGCCCCCAAACTTTAGCGATTGATTGCGTGCAATTGGTAATAATGTTTTGAATGCCCCCTACAAGAGCACATGTCGAATTCCCCCTGTAAGAGAAAATTCCCCCCAAGCTTCATTTCATTCACCTAAGTAGGTTACTGGTTACTAATAGCTGGATGGAATGAAGGTTCATTTACAAGATCAAATGGAAGACTCGTCTTAATTAGCAGAGGATTTGTTTCATTTTTTAATGAGCTTGACACAGGAAAAGAACTATGCTCATGACCCATTTCATTTTTTAACGAGGTTGAAAAAGTAAAAGAACTTTCCTCAAAGGCACTTGTTTCATTTTTTTAACGAGGTTGACACAAGAAAAATAACTATCCTCATAGGCACTTGTTTCATTTTTTAACAAGGTTAACACAAGAAAAAATAACTATCCTCAATGGCACTTGTTTCATTTTTAACGAGGTTGACACAAGAAAAGAAATATCCACATAGCCTGTTTCATTTTTTAACGAGGTTGACATAGGAAAAGAACCATCCTCATTGTGCAGTTGGACTAGTGAGTGTGTGTTGGAAAAGACATAGTCTAACGGAGTCATCATTTAAGGAGTTTGATGAGCACCAAAAATGATAAGCTATAACATGCATTGATGGGTCTTCTCCAAGGTTTCCATTAAATTTTGGAATTTCTGAGGGTAATTGTTTTGAAATCACTAGCCACCAAGGAGAATAACTGATGAGACCAACTTGATATTTCACTGAAGATTTGAATAAAGGATCAAACCATTCAGTACTCATAAGGGAGGAACTAGATAGGATTCCAGATGATGACATGGGTGAATTCAATGGACAGAACATCAAAGATGAAGCAACAGTAGATGTTGTTGCAGCTGAAATAGATGGTTCAATCTGGGATGTTATCTCAGCCATGGTCAACTGACCTAGTGTATACCCTATGAATCTATGGGAATTCGAAGTGAAACAATATCAACAAAAGCAAATGAAGGTGATTGAGGAAAATACTCGTACAGGTAAAGCTCCTACCGAAAATGAGTTGGAGTTAAAGGTGTCTCGTCTTGTGATATTTCTTCAATCGAAATAAAACTAGGTGGAAGAACTTCACCGTCAGACCCAAAGTATATTTCAGGTGGTGGAGTGACCAATACAGAAACAACTTCTGGTTGTTCGACTTCGAGATCAATATTTTCTCCACTTAGGGAATATAGCAACTAAAATATAAGGGGATGATAGACCCTATTTCATTGATCCTGGGGATGATGTCCAATTTGACCAATAAAAGCTACCCCCTAAATCACTATGGGATTTGGATCAACTTCTGATTGAACAACATTAGGCTCCGGATGTATGGTCTCACAGATTGGATGGATCGTGACCACGGGTAGCTGTGAGGATTTTGTCTCAACAATAGTAGACAAACTGAGATTTGTAGAAATAAATTGTGCCAAATCTGGTATATGGGAAGATGATGCTTCACCAGAGGTACTGATAGTACTGGTTTTAGTAGAGTGATGTCACCTTCGCCAACCAAGAGTAACTTCTAGTGGTAAAGGTGGTTTCAATGCTAGTCTACGCAAACGACAGGAAAAAGGATTTTGTTCTTCCACGATGGCTGATTTAATTTAACCAAAAACAAATAAAAAAAATAAAAGGGTAAATTCTAGGCAAAAGGTTTACCAAGAAACTGTGAACTGCAGAATACCTCATGGCGAACCAAGAAGTACGGGCAGGAAATCTCCCCGAATGCTATTTTCGGTGTATCACAATTTACAAGGTGGCCGACTCGGTTCATTATGGATGAATAGCAACCTAAAATTTTTCCTCCCATATATACCTGAAGGTACGTGGAGGCCCAAGTCCATATTAGTGTTGTCTGATGCAAAACCGCACAGTGAGATCACCCCTTTATACTTTTCGTACTATAACACCACCTGATATACCCAAAAGTTTGTGGACGAGCTACGATATACTTACGTACGTAGATTGAGGTATCACACTCAGAGTGTATCACAGACAAGTTAACTAAAGCTTATATGTTTTACAATGCCAGAATACGTCTCTAGCCTAGACCTTCTAAATGTTATCGTTATGGTTCCAATACTTTGTTAGGTAAATTAAGATTAATTATATGTTGATCTTGCTTAAAAATTTTCCTTTCAAAGGTTCACCGCGATGATGTATTGGAAAATTCCTAAAATGAAACTAAGAATGATAAGAAATATTTCACTTTTAGTTTTTTCAATGAAAATCCTAGCTACTAGAGGGAAAGAGCAATCAATTTGTGAGCAAACAAATTAGAAAACACAAACTAAATGCATATTTCCTAATTGTTCCTTTTTGCAAAAAACACAAACCACTACATGCAAATGTAGATTTTTCTTTCCAGTTCCTTTAATGTTATGAATGCAAAAAAGAAACTAAGTGCACTAAATCAACAAAATCAAATGCCTTTTACTTCTGAGAAATGAGGAATACAAACAACAATTTCTCTTTTGAAGGAAAAATGAGGAATGAAACAACAACTTCTCCTATCAGGAAACGAAGATTTTATGACAATTTCCTTTTTCAAAAGCATATGGATCTAATGCGACAATAAAAAGACTTTGAAATAAACTTTCCAATGAGAAAGAAAAATGGTTTAAACAAACATTGAACAAATTTTCTTTAAAAGGAGGAAGAAATATATAGATTCACTGGTCAATATGAGGTTCAAAATTTTCAAAACAAACCAGAAAATAAACTGAATCAATTAGCAAAGACAAATTCAAGGGAATCTGGATGGTTTCAGGAGGCAACGCAGTCTCTAAGGGGAGACAGTGCTTTCCAACACAGGCGTGAAAGGGAGACAGTGCTTTGCAAAGCACTGTGTCATGTCCAAGAGTGCGTTGGGCGTAGTGTATAAGGAAAAACACCATTGTTTAACACACTTCTTTTGCAAATTAATATTTCAAAAATTTTGATCTTTGTTAATAACAACTACTGGGTGGGTAAACAGAGCAAATCAGAGGCTAAAACACCTAGAACTAAGAGAAATTCTCCCCAATGGAGTCGCCAATTTGTTGGACATAATTGTGAATTACGGATAAAACATGCTTCCCTAGACAGGTGATAATCTAGAAAAATATATTAAAGACTACGAATTCTTCTCCTAACTAAGAACAAACACATAGGATATATTAGAAGCTTACTTGGAATCCAAGCGCTTCCAAATGGTTCCTTTTGTCGCTTCCGTTGCAGCTTGAAATTATAGCAGTTTGTGCAAAATGCTTCCTGCAAGAATGAACACTAAACAACAGAAGATAGCAATAATACAGATATCTATTCAAATTATTTTGCTAAATCAGTAAAGCATAAACCATATACATCAACTAAGATCTTACAATATGGAAAATCAAAGCCAATACAGATGCATATAGGGAAAAGTAAGTTGTATTCTTTACTGATGATAGAAGGAGAGGTTACAACCTAGCAACTTATTTGAAGTGACCATTCCAGCAACATTTTTAGCCTCATCATAGTATAAATCTCTCCAGAAGCTGTTACACAAATATAACTCTCAATTTAAAATCCACCAACATTTCTTTACTCAAATTCTTCCTTCTCAAGCACTTAGATCTGTGCTCAATTTATAGAGGAGCTGAAGGTTGTTTTACAATCAATGACTTTCTAATAATAGGTAAGACATGTTCCCAATCTTGTAGATGTCAAATGGACACTTGGATTCGAAGCTTGACACATGTGAACTTTTCTCGAAGGCACTGGCCAAGTGGAGATTCTGGAACAATGAGAATTTCGCTCCCAATGTGACCAACGCACCTGTGAATGTCAGGAATTGCTTTGCAGAGCAGCCTTGCATGGAGCTACCTGCATATGCAACGCACTTAGTCCCTTTAGAGGCAGCGTTGGTGAGCTCTCATATGATATATGATAAACTTCAAACCTTGGAAACCTTTTCTTGATGAAATTCATGCTTGATTTGTCTTGTTCTTGTCTTAGGGCATGTAGCAACTTGAAATGATAGGAGATAATATACCCTTAGTCATCAATCCTGGAGATAATGCCCATTTAACCAGGTCATTGGGAATTATGCCCAAATTGACCTATAACAGTCGTGAAAGACAGGAAGAAGAGATATGTAGATCAGCATGGGGTTCATAAGGAGTTCCAAGTTGGGGAACAAATTTTCATATGAGTTAGACCCAATAAAAACTCCTTGAAGTTTAAGACATGTGCCAAGTTCGCAGCACAATGTTTTGGGAAATTTGACGTGCTCGAAAGGATAGGGTCATTGGCCTATGGGCTAGCCTTACCTATAGTAATAAGAGTTCATGATGTATTTCATGTTTCATTGCTTAAAATATATGTGCATGATGCTAATCATGTAATTGATTGGTGTTATCACCTAAAAAGTGATTGCCTAGCCATTTTCCACTAGGATGATTCAAATATACCATGTCATATAGGTTTTGCACATAGAAACCCACTTTCACCTTAGGAAATAATTTAGAGAACCTATTTTACTAAATTATTTATGTTTACCCTCTTGAAAATAACCCATAAATTCATTTAATTAATTTCATGTTATTTTCATATTTACACATTTTTTTTTAAATAATTAAAAATATTTCCACCCATCCTTAGGAATAATTAAATAAGTTGTTATTTATTTAGTATTTCTTAATAATTTAACTTCTCTACATCGAAATAATTATTAAATCATTGTTTAGTAGTTATTTCTAACCCGTTTTGACCAAGAATAATTACATAAACCATTATTTATTTATTATTCTTTAATCTTTACACATTTCTCTTATGAAATATTTCTTAAGTCACTATTTAGTAATTATTTCTAACTCACTTTGACCATATCTCCTTAAATTAATTAATAAATCATTTTTTTTATTAATTACTTTAACCACTTTTCTTAATTAGATCAATTAATCACTAATTTTCTAGTTAGTTCAATAAATAAATATTTTTGGCCATTTTATTAATATTTTCCTCTCTTAAATATAATAAAATACTTCTAACGATTAGATCTTGATTTGGTCTAATAATTTTTTACTGTTTGACTAGATCTAGATCTATCTTAGAATTATATTATAAATAGAGAGTTTTGTCCCTATTCTTTATAGATGATCACTATCATCATCATCACTTTGTTATCATCACTCATAAAATCTCCACATTAAGTTCAACCACATTTATTCACTTGCCCATTTGCAACTAGGAAGATAGAGAGAAAGAAGCTACAAAAAGCATAGGAATTAAGGACCCTCCCACAAATGAGGACATTAGAGACCCAAGTCTATGTTCTACTCCACCAAGTGTTTTCATTTATAATAAAAGAATCAAGTTATTTCCATTAGGTTTTGTGTCTTCATCTTTGGCATATGTTTTTCACTATTTGCAATTTTTTTTCATGGTTTTCTAACATTGCTTTTGTAGATATGAAAAGTATTATTGAAGATTATAAAGTTTCAGAACATATTCCTCTTTGTTTTCTTTGTTGTGAGGTAGTATCATCGCCAACCATGAAATTTTATTTTTGGCACGCCAACTCAGATAAATATCACTCACAATTGGTTTGTGTTATAGGTAGAACCAAAATGAGAGTTCCAACCAAAAAATTTATGCATTGTGGATCGGACACAATTTATGCTCTGGAATCAAGTAATAGAGGAAGTCAAAGTGTAGTGGAGGAACTTTGGGCTTGAGAAATACACCTGACAGATGGCTGACTATATTCGGGAAACATTTCCATTCTTATTTCTTGAGTAGATAAAATATAAATGCAATGTAAATTTTATACAAAGTTGTGTACATAAATCTCCATATAAACAATGCTTGGTCGAAAGCATGTTTTGGTTATTTGTGGTTATTGAACACTGAGGATGGTGTTCCCCCCAAGGGGGAGGGGTCTGTCATATCCCCTAATTAATCTTTTTCCCCATGCTAAATAAATTGTAATTAATTAAAAGGTTGAGAGAAGGGGGAAATAGATTACATATTGCTTGGGGAAGAAGATTGCTTGAGGGATGTGTTGTTTTAAATATCAGTCCTTGTTGGTTGAGTGATTTTAAATGGGGGATGATTATGCAATAAATTCAAATAAAAATAAGAGGATAGTCCCAAGTGTCCTATAGCCCCAACCATAAGAAATAAGAGGACAAAAACTTAAAGATAACTAGGCCACATTATCCAAGCGATTGATTGGGTGAAGCTTTGGAAAATGACAGACGATTGGTATGTCAAAGAGACACTAAAAAAAATCAAGGAAAAAAATTAAATCATTCATTTTGGGAATAGGTTTATCTATAAAATTCCATGGATATTCCACTAGACAATTCATCACAACATATCTAATATTCAAAAATCTGAAATTCTACATTATTACAGTTTTATTTATTTTATACTTCTGGAACTATAGATTATTGTTAACAGTTCATGAATGAAAATTAAAAATTATGAAAAAAATGTATAATGGAAAAATAAAATATCACAAAAACGTTTGATATACAATTGATCTAGGAAACCCTTTTGGAAGAAAATCCCAACAGGAAGGTGAGGCATCTCCACTATCTTTCTCTGAATGGAAATATGGTTGCAAGTACAAAGAAGTATAGCTTGTGGCCCATGGGATACTATAGTGAAAAAATCCTCTCTTTTTGTTATATCTTCTATCCCTCTTGGACATCTTTTCTCATCTATGGAACAAATTCACTCGAAAGAATGGGACCCCTTTTCCTCCTAGTGGCCCGGTTATAACACTACTCGATAGCCTACTAGTGGTTAGGTGTGACTACCTCACCTCTTATTCATAATTATAATATAGATTCTTCTAGAGTATTCTACATCATAATCATGTGGATATAATATTTTTCATGAATAATAGGGGCTAACGTGGCATCTTCTCAAATTATGGTGGTGAAAACAAGGAAGGTCAACTTCTCAGTGTGATAACTTTCACATACAGACTTTGATTAATGCAATTTTTGCACCATTAGAAAGTTCTTTGAGTGTATATAGTAAAAAACATTAGACACTAAAGTATCAAAGCTTTATACCCAAAAAACGTCATTTTATGCCTCAAAATGATCCTAGAAGGTTTTAGATCCCAATTTTCCAAACTGGGTTTTGTTAGTAAAAATGGTCCTAAGAGCTGATTCTTCCACTTTATCCACTCTAAAAGCATCGAAATGGATGAAAAAAATATAATGATCCAATATGTATCAAACCTCCACATTTTGGGAGGATTTTTTTCCCCAAAATATTCTATTAAATGAGCTAAGGAAATTTTTCATCCATCTTCTCTCTTGTGTACCATTTAGCATTTCTTGGAAATTGTCCTTTAAAACCAATCTACCAAAGGTCATGTTGCCCCTGTCTTGTAGTCCTTAACATATTTTTCAAAACTGTATCTTTTTTCAACTCTACCTAAAAATCTAGTTCCAAATCCACTACAGAAGGAAGGATGTGTTCCTCTTCTGGATCTAGCATGGAAGGCTCATAGAGTTTTAAATTCTCTACATTCACAATTGAGTAAATTTGCATATATGGTCGTAAATTGAGTCGATAGGAATTATCACCCACCTTTTGTAGTGTCTCAAAGGGACCATTCCTCAAAGTCTTGATTTTCTTACCAAGCCCCTATAGCCTCTCTTTTTTCAACTGTATCCATACTTTGTCTCCCACCTTGAACGATTTCTCTTTTCTATGTTAATCATGCCTTTATGACTTATATTTCTCCTATGACTTATACAATGCCTCGTGTACTTGTACATGGATCGACATAATCTTCTCTATAATTTTTTTATCCCTTAAGGCATCTGTTGTAATATATTCCATCACTCCTTGTTTCCCTATTGACGGTGTTGAAAATTCATCAACCAAGGGGGTCTCCCCAATATGAAGTCCCAATTAGAACTCGCACCATTTGGAGTAGGAGATCCAATCATAAATAAGGTTGATTTCCATAATCTTAGTAATTTTTCTTGGCTGCAATTCTAAACATAAGAGATTATATAAACAATATTTGAAACAAGTAAGTAAGTTGACATGTGAGGGATACAATTGTAATGTATATAAGGTTATTTCATGGAAGGGGGAAGGAATATTGCACCTCTAAAACAAAATTAATATTAATATCCTAAAATAGAAACACAAGGGCATGGAAAGAACCATTAGTTAGCATGCAAAGTATTTTAGAAGATAACAATGATCATAGAAGCGAGTAACAACACACATTCAACAAGATGCATACTAAGGCCAATGAATTAGTTTATTTTCATTAGTATGTGTTAACATAAACATATATTTTAAACAATGAAATAATAGTCTCACAAAAATTCACGACATATGCATGAATAAGTGAAAGTCCCATGATATACAAGTACATTGTTGCCACACTAGTCCCAATAGTGGAACATTAAGTCACCACTTGCTCGTCCAAAGAAATATTTTCCCTCCTATCCTAAGCTAGAGAATTCAAGGTGAAAATTCCAAAGCCTTGAGCCCTTTGCATGAGTTATGAGGGTTTATTTATAATGAATGAGGTGACTCTTCACCTCCCATGTGACTCTTTGACTCCTGCATGACTCTGGAGCTTCTATAGTGACTATATAAATTTATTGTGACTTTTCACATTCCATGTGGGATCCTTGGTCTTCAACATATTTTATATTTTCTCATTTTTTATAGCACAATAATTACATCCAAAAATGATGTGGAAAGACACATTGACATATATGACCCTTTGATGGCACTTGTACAAGCAATGACTTGACAATGATGACGTGGAACTCCATGATGGTGTGCGAATGTTGAGATCTTCTCTTTGTTTCTAAGACTTTGGCCTCTTCATGATAGATCTTTTCTTGTTATTCATCTTCATCCTCCAAAGATTCTATATGAGTATTGGAACCTTCCAAGTCGATATCTTTGTCTTGATCCAATATCCCTTTTTTTTTCTTCATGATGGTTCCTCCTTTGCTCCTTCTTCATAAGTGTTCTTATGTAGCCTCTCCTTGATGGCATCTCCTAAACATTACATTGTCATGTTATAATGATGACACTTATGGATGGGGATGACTCATGAAAATCCAACATGATTCATGAAACCACCTATTCTACCTCTTCTTACTCATGTAAGATTTTGATGGAGATGAGGCAACATTCAAGGGTTTTGAGAGTAGGAGGTTGGGAATTTCATACTTGAGGGACATAGGAACTCAAGGATGCCTCACTATTGACTAGGATTTCACATTTCACAATTCACAATAAAGGAGGGCATGAGAAGTATTCTTGTGCAGTGAGGGAGTCCAGGAGGAAAGGTATTGAGCCTTGTTGAATATGATCTTCAGTGGGGACGACCCAAGAAGGAAGAGATAGGGATTGCACAACTAGGAATTATAGGGACTTGGGGAAGGCCTCACTATCCACTAAAACTATGTAATGCATAGTAGTATAGATCGAATATAAAGGATTGTGCACTGAGGGATCTCAGACAGCGAGAGGAGAATGAATAGTCACTGTAGCTATGTAATGTGCAGTGATTGAGAGAGGGGCTTAGTGAATTTAACATTTAAGGACTTCAGTGACCCAGAAGTGACCCCTTTCTCCTTGGAACTACATAATTCATAATAGGATTCCCACCCAATGAAGATATTTTCGTAGTTTAGCACATCAGAGAGACAAGGAGGTAGGATTTCTAACTACAACCGTGTAATGTGCAATAACTAAAGGGAAGGCTTAGGAAACTACATAGTTGGGAAAGCTCGTGACAAAGAAAGGCATCACTGCCCACTAAAACTATGTAATGTGTAATCTAGGGCAAAATAAAACATGAATTTAACAACTGTTAGGGTTAAGTAGCTAGATTGATGATCTAGGAGTCAAGGTTACTCAATGTGCTGGTAGAGGGAGATTGTATTCTAGGAATACATAGTGCACAGTTTCAAGAGATAGAGGGTGCTTCATTATGGCTTAGGAATGCACAGTGCACAATTAAAATGGGCATAAATATTGTTCAAACATTGAGCAAGTTTCACAGACAGTGAAAGCTCCAAAATGGTTAAGTTTCGAATAATAAGACAAGAGAGAACAATACATGCAAACAAGTCCTGAAACAATAATCTGACAATAAAAAAAATCAACACACACAAAAATGATACATAGAAACTCAAAATCCACATCCGTACATTGAAACGACAAAAAAGTGACACTTAAACTAAGTGTGACAGTTTAAACATCGCTTTCTGATACTTAGAATAAAATTTATGAAAAATATAATACTTAGAATACTTCATCAGTAAAATTAGCACTTATGGAAAATATAAGTTTGTATCGTTTCATTACCTTCAACTTTGCATCCTTATTTTCCCATCCGAATGGATATGGGCTTGGATTATCATGGACTTTCAATCCCAATTTCGTGTCCAGCTCTACTACAATTAGATTCACATGTGATCCTAAGTCGAACAGAGCATCAACCTTAGTCTTCTTGACCTGTATCTTTATATGCAAGAGTTTGGTCATTTTTTTATCTTCCTATTACTTAATTATACTCATTTTCACCTCCTTCTGCACTGACGTACAAATTATATAATCATTCACATTTAATTTTCTTTGATCTTGTTTGTTCAAATTAGTGGCCACGAGATTCTTATCGTTAGAGCCCTATATTACTAGTGTAGTCCCTTATTGCTGTTAGTTTAGCCCCATTATTGTTATTATTGTACCCATGTAGTCCCCATATTGTTATTATTGTGCCCCATAATAGCCCATTATTGTTATTGTTGTGCCCTTACATTATTATTGTTAGGTCGGCTAGGATTATATTGTGACCCCATGGACTCCTATATATAGAAAGGAGGTTTTATCATTTGTATCATCCAAGAATTGTTCATTTATGTAATGTAAATGAGGTTTCACTCTAAAAGTAGCTTATTTTTAAGTCATCGATCTCTCTATTCTTCTATTTTTTGAGTTGATTTCATAACATTCGATATTAGAACTTTGGATTCTAGGGTTTCGCTACTTCAAACAGGTCATCGTGGAATTTTCACTATAAATTTTTTTTATGCAAAGGTTTAGATGATAAAAAAACACCCATTTTCTAATAAATCCTAAGGAACTTCGTGTAAAAATTTCAGATCTTAGTTCACAATATTTTCGGAGATATGATATATGGAAGTTAGGGTTTTTGTAGGCTCCTAAATTACATCTCAAATAGGTGACCTTGGGAAAATTGTCATAACTCTCTGTATGAGCATCAGATTATAATTATGTAAAAATTGTGCGAAGGTACATAGAATATAGTTTCCTTTGTATCAATTTCAAAGCCGAAGGAGGAAACAATGACATGTAGCATGACGTACAAGTTTGTTTACCGAACTAGTCCATAATTAGGTCATTGTGGGAGATTGGGTATAAATTTGCCTTGAAGAATTCAAATTAGGTAAGACTTGTCACATTAGAAAAAAGATTCAAAGGGGTAATAAAGTACCAAAGATAAAATATTGGGGATCTGAAATCACAGAGATACATCAGATTCAATAATGAGCTCCTCAAAAGCAACAAAAATGTGTGTATTTTTTTAAAATTGCATAAGCCCTGTTTGAAAAATGAGTTTGAAGGGAGTCAAAGGGAATATTGAAGCATAGATATCATTATTGGGTTCTAAAATGGCCCCTAAAAATAATTCAACACCCATTAAGCCCTTATAAGGCTCTACTATGATTCATGAAGAGGAAGAAGTGAAACATGATATATCAAAATTACAAGAACAAGTGCAACAAATTTCGCTCTCATAAAGAGTAACAAAAAATGAAATGGAAGATAAGATGAATGGTTTAAAGAAATTTGTGGAAGTTAATATGGATATTTTGAAGAAATGCATGGAAGCTAAGATGGATGGTTTGAAGAGTGGCATGGAAACTAAGATGGATGGTGTGGAAGCTAAGATGGATGGTATAGAAGGCAACATGGAAGCTAAGATGGATGGTTTGAAGAAAGGTGTGGAAGCTAAGATGGATGGTTTGAATAAAATTTTGGAAGATAATATGTATGGTTTGAAGAATGGCATGGGATCTAACATGGATGGTACAGAATATTTGAAGAAATACATGGAAGGTTTGAAGGAAGGTTTGGCAAAGTTGCTATAAGAAAAGCTTTCTAATGGCGAAAAAGTAGTAAAGGAAACTCATGATTAGAACAAAATAAATGTTAATCATGATTTCATAGACTCTAATTTTGGATTTAAGACCCACCATATTCCAAAGATATAGATGAGGAATTTTTATGGCAAGGATCTAATAACTTGGATACTACAAATGGAGCAATACTTTGAGCTCCATAATACGCAAAACACACAAACGGTACGCATTGAAACTTTATATTTAGGAAAAAGTTAGTTTGTATGGTATCGATGGCTTTGTTCTTGTAAACCACTAGTCATTTGGTCAATTTTTACAAAGGAAATGATAGCACATTATGAGGATACAAAGAGAAACACCTTCTTTAGCCAATTGATAAATCTCAAACAAAAGGGTTCAATGATGGATCACATTGAGGACTTCTAAAAATTGAATATAAGGGTAAATAATGTTCCAAAGGAACATATAATTAATTTCTTCATAGGGAATCTAAAGGATAATATCCAACATTAGGTTCTCCTTTGGGAACTTGATACATTGGATAAGGCATTCATGTTGGCAAGAAAAATTGAAAGAAAAATTAAGGCGACAAGGAAGCCTACCACTCACAACCATAAAGATGGAAGTGTTGCTACTCTTAAATTTCCACAACCTACAAGGTTGACACCACAACGATTGGAAGAAAAAAGAGCAAAAGGGCTTTGCTATATTTGTGATAGAAAATACACTAAAGGTCATGAGTGTGCTGAAAAGAAATTATTTTACATCGATTGTGAAGAGGAGGAATAAAAGTAACAAGAAACTTCAAAAGAAGAGGATATACACCAAGAACTGGCCCTAGAGGAAGAAGAAATGAATCTGACCATATGGCAGTTGATAGACTTACCAATTATGCACACTTTTGTGCATTATCTTATCCATTTAAAGTGAGTACAATTGCTACTGCATATATGGAAACAATTCAAAAGCTACATGGAAAACAAAAGATTATTGTAAGCGATAGAGATCCCATTTTCATTGAAAATTTTTGGATGAAATTATTTTCTTGTTTGGGTACTCAACTAGCTTATAGCTCATCTTATCATCCTCAATCCAATTTGTAAACTGAGATAGTGAACAAATGTTTGGGAGGATATCTTTTTTGCTTTGTATCTTATAAACAAACACAATAGATCAATTGGTTACCTATGGCTGAAGGGTGGTATAACACTTCCTTCCACACTGCAGCAAAAATGACCCCATTTATGGCACTTTATGGATTCATTCATCACCCATCACATCATCTTTCAAATAAAATTCTAAGGTTCAAGAAGTGGAATATCACATCGAGCATCAACAACAATTTCTCCAACTCTTAAAGGATAACCTAAATTTGGCATAGAATCAAAAGAAACAACAGGCAAATCAACATCAGAGCGAGATAAGTTTTGATGTACGCAACTGGGTATTTTTACGGCTACAACCATACAAACAAATGTCCCTCAAGCAAGCTAAGAAGGATAATAAATTATAGCCAAAGTAATATGGTCCTTACAAGGTGTTGCAAAATATTGGTACTATGGAAAACAAATTGGAGCTTCCTAAATCTTCCTGAGTGCACCCAGTTTTCAATGTTTCATGCTTAAATAAGGTTATAGGTGAAAAACTTCCGGTTCAAACAATATTTCTAGAACTTGATGAGGAAGAAAAAATCATATTGGAACCTGAAGCAGTCACGGAAATAAGAACTCGACGGCTACGAAATCGATCAATTTCAGAGTATCTCATCAAGTGGAAGAACTTACCCATTGAAGATTCCACATGGGAGGATGAGAATTTTATACAAAAGCATCCATAAATCCTTAAGCGTTGAGGACAACACTTTTTTGAAGGAGACGGGAATGTTAGAGCCATATATTACTAGTGTAGTCCCTTATTATTGTTAGTGTAGTCCCTTATTGTTGTTAGTGTAGCCCCCTTATTGTTATTATTTTACCGATGTAGTCCCCATATTTTTATTATTGTGCCCCATAATAGCCCGCTATTGTTATTTTTTTTCCCTTACATTATTATTGTTAGGCCGGCTAGGATTATATTGTGACCCCATGGACTCCTATATATAGAAAGGAGGTTTTTTCATTTGTGTCATCCAAGAATTGTTCATTTATGTAATGTAAAGGATTTTCCCCCTCGAAGTGGCTTATTTTTAAGTCGTTGATCTCTCTTTTCTTCTATTTTGAGAGCTAGTTTCATAACACTTGTTCTTATTGCCTTTATTTTTATTCTGCGGATTAATCTCTGGATGCAACTTCTCCTTTGTATGGTCTTCAATGTTGTAGTGGTTGTACTAGTTTTTGGGATTTTTTCACTGGTGTGTTTTGGCTACTGTATTTTTATATTTTCCCCCTTTCTACTTCTTCTTCCCCTCCTTAGAAGTGTCTTATTTCTCCTTCTACTTCATTCCACTTGATTTCACTTTCTTCATACCTATGTTCTCTAGTTATTGTGCTTGTACACAAGCCTTTTCCACCAATTTGGGCTTGAAAAGAATCACTTGCCCACTTAGATGGTGGTGTAGACCCCCTAAATACTTTAGGAGTAAATATAGGTTCATTGGGGAGATACCCAACATTATGGGCATATTTCTTAACTATGTGTTATACTCCTTAATTTTCCCCGACTTTTTCCTTAAGAAGTTCCACCATATCCACTGGTCCTTGACATACCCAATAGGGTAAAATTATGACTTAATGAGGGTTTTAAATTCCTCCCACTTAGTCACTGGAGGCTCTTCCTCCAACCTCAAGGTATTTTTGTGGATTTCCCACCAAGTTAGGGCATGGCCCTCCAATTTTAGTTGTGTAAATGAAATATTTTTTTTTCCTCAATTTGATAGACATTGAAATACACTTTCAATTGCTGCAACTAGTGATTTAACTTCATATCATCGATATCATCATGGTACTTCTTTATCGACCTTGGCTTCCATTTTGAACAGGGGTTGTGATTGACTCGCGACACTCGAACTCGGTTGATTTTTTTTGGGTTATTTCTTTGGTTGGTTCTCTATTTCTTCTCAATATCCTAATCTCACTTTTGATTTCTCCTCTGCATTTGAACTCCAATATTCTCTGAGTATTCTAACATTATTACTCATTGCTTTCATGAGATTTACATTACGATTTATATCCACTACTTCTAGTTCCAACCGTGAAAACCTCGAATATGTGGGAAAGCATGGGTTATTCATAGATTCAATGGTTGTTATTATGGGTTTATGAATTTTGGACCAAACGATCTAAAAATTCTGCAAATATGCACAATATTCCCAAATAAACATCCTCTACTACTAATATGATCCATAAAATTTCATGGGTTTTCCATTGGATCGTTCCTCACAACAGATCTGATAAAATTATATTCAAAAATCTAAAATTCTACCATATTAGAATTTAATTTCTTTTATATTTATGGATATATGGATTACTGTTAATATTGCATGCATGAAAATTAAAAATTATGTAGAAAATATAAAACATCAAAATAAAATATCACAAACACATTTGTCACATGATATGATCTGGGAAACCGTTTCAGGAGAAAATCCAAGTTGGAAGTTGTGGTCACTCTGCTCTATTTCTCTAGATGGAAATATGGATAAAAGTACAATAAGTATGGCCTATGGCCCGTGGGCTACTACAGTGAAAAAATCATATATGTATGATCTATCTCCTTTCCCTCTTGGATATTTTTTCTCATCTATGGAACAAATGCATTCGAAAGAATGGAACCTCTTTTCCTCGTAGTGGCCAATTAGAATGCAAGATGATAACCTACTAGTGGTTAGGTTTTACCACCTCAAATCTTAATCAGAAATAAAATATAGACTCTTCTAGATTCCTCTACATAATAATCACATATATAGCCCCTTTTCCATGAATAATGGGTGCTAATTGGCATCCTCTCGAATTATAGTGGTGAAAATAGGAAGGTAAACTTCTAAGTGGTATAACTTTGGCATACAGAATATGATTGACACAATTATTGTGTCGCTGGAAAGGTATTTGTGTACATAATCGGAAAAAATGGTGTGGCATAAAGTGGCAAATTTTTACCCTAAAAAATTCCATTTGATCCTCAAAACATTCCTGTAAGGTTTCAGACCCCAATTTTCCAAACTGAGTCACACCAGTGAAAATGAACTCGAGAGTCTATTCCTCCATTTTTTCAACTTTGAAAGAATAAATATGGATGAAAAACAATATAATTATCAAATCCATAGTAAAGGCAAATACAATCTCAAATACTCTCATGAAAAAGGTAGTGGAGAGAAAGCACAGTGAAAATATTTACAGAAAAATTCCTCTATGGGGCGGAGGTGAAAGCTAGAGTACGCAACGATTTGAATTGGAAACAAACAATTTTTGGATAGATTAAACTAAATGAAGAACCCTCATATAATATTTCCTAGTGAAAGAATTATAGAGAGCAATGGATTTCCTATAAGGCTGAAGAAACAACTGGAATCTTGTGGATTGATGAACCTAATGGTTTGGGAAGAGTCACTCAAGTGCTTGTGAAGGTTGTTGAACCACCAGGACTTGCTTTGGGGTTAAAGCTCTGGTGCTTGACTCACTGATGAACCACCTGGAAAGGTGACTTATTTACCCATCAATAACTTATCCGTTGATGGGCCTTTCCTTGATGTGGACTCTCTTCACCTAAAAGTGAGTTGAGACTCTCTATATTTTGGTATCCTAGCATGAGTATTAATCATGTCTGTAAAGTCTGGAAAGGCTGAGTAAAATCTTGTGTAATTTTTGGGTGAAGACAGAGTGGCCTTGTGACATCTTGTTTAGTTTTCCATATTGGTTGAAGTTTCCCCCTCATAAGCACTAAAATCTAGCTTGGGAATGACATCTACAAGTAACAATGGTTGTAACTTTTATATGGTAGTGTGGAGAGTCAAGGTCCCACTCTCAGTTTCCATATCTCTTATAAGATAAGTTCAATCTTATGTTTTGTTATTGTGGTTATTATTATGCTCCTATTTATTACACTAAAATAATGTTATGCTAATGTTGGGGAGTATTGTTCATGCATTAATGCAGAATTTAAATGATTATGTAGAGATCTTGTGAATGGTTCATTGATTATCAATGTGTTTATCTTGAAATAACTTAAGATTTTTAGAGCATGAAGAGATAGAAATCTCTGATAATGAACAATTACATGAAATGACCTATTGGTATATCAGGGGACTGAATGATTGGTATATCATAGAATTGAGGAATATGGAATTTGTGTGTGTGTGTGGAAATGTTGATTCTTCTATATGTTGAGGAATGGACAATTCCTATGTTTAATTATAAGCTTAAACTCTATTAATTTTCTTGAGAAAATTATATTGGTTCATCTCTAATATGGTTGAAGTTTTTGTGTAATTATGAAATGTTGTTTTGCATGCCTAAGAATAAAAAAAGTTGGTATCCATGAATAATTTTGAGCATAAAAAATCATGATATAATAGTTGGAATATATTAGATACTTAAATATGTTGATGTGTATGATTTAATACCATGTGCACATTCCTTGAATAACGTGAGAATTTTGTTGAGAATAAATGCATGAGTGGGTTGCGGTTAGGAAACTGGATTTATTTCCTTGAGGTTTTGAGA
The DNA here is from genome assembly GCA_034641835.2 of Pinus albicaulis. NCBI lineage: Eukaryota > Viridiplantae > Streptophyta > Pinopsida > Pinales > Pinaceae > Pinus > Pinus albicaulis. The sequence goes on from CM076575.1 coordinate 1,381,638,486, forward strand.
AATGCACTCATATGCATGTTTCTTGTGAATGTTTTCCATGAAATATAATGGTCATAGTTTCTACGTGTTTCAGTGAAATCTGAGAGTAATAATTTGGTGTATTTTCAGCGAAGTATAGTTGATGTATCTGAATGCGTTGATTCATGACCTCCATGGCCATGGAGCATCGGAAGAGAGGTGAAGACATAGTATATTTATCCTCAATCTCATGAATTTCAATTCGAATCAGGCGGCTGAGTCATGATTGCCTCAAGCCTGCATAATTTCTCATGAAATTGGAAAAACAAAAAAAACAAAAATATTCTAAGTATGAAAAATTGCAAAATGGGTTGAATTCACCTGTGGGGCCTACCAAGTCGGGGAAGTCAGATGAGTTGGCTGAAAGGCAGAACTCATTTGATTTCACACCTAACCAAGTATTATGCTTGAATGAGGTTGAGGGTTGGAAATTCTAGTCGATCAACCTAGTCATGGTCGAAGACTCTTGCATAAGTAGTTTGTAGTTCACGCAAAAGGATTGACTGTCAACCATGAAGGTTTATGTGTTTTCCACATAGACTCACCAAGTGGCACAACACCCATGTGGGAACTGTGTAGGGTTCCATGTGGGTGCCACATGGTAGTTCAAATGATGTGGCAAGGCCTAATAGGCCATATTTTAATCATCCATATCTTTTGATCTGGGAGTCGAATTGAAGAAAATTCATATCATTGAAAAGGAATCAATAAGCCTAAATACAATTATTTCATCCATTTTAAGTTTTTAGTAAGTTGAAAAAGGATCGAAAATTTATACCCCATTTTCATAAAGAGACATTGAAGATACGGTCATCATAATAACTCCCTTCATATATCCTTCCTTTGGGTCAAGGTTAGTAGGGGGTGTTTTACAAAGCTTATGGACACTTTTAAGAATATTACAAACTCATTAACATGTCTGAGAGCACTAAGAATTTCTATTAGTGTAGAGGAAAAATGTGTATTGTTAACCTAAATTTTTGATCATGTAATCTTATAACCCCTTATCCAAATAAAATAATAAGTGGGAGAATGTTGGGCATTTGTTATATTGTTTTCATGAGTAGCCCCATGTGGTATTTTTAATTCCATTTTTTTGTTTTTCAACTCAATATTTTCATTTTTTGGTGGTTTTATGGCACATGGTGTTTCAACCCATGGTTTTATAATTATGGTTAAGGAATTAAGGTTGTAATCTAATCCAGGTCAATGTATTATGGGTTTTGGATCCTTTAGGATCCTATATATTCTATTATTAACAATGAGTTTGATTAATGATCAAAATCAAAAGTGCAGCTTTAAACATTTGTTGGTTTTCTTTGTAAGGGTTTGAAGGGTATATCTTTGTGTATTATGTGTGATTGACATTGTTTAATTTTATATGTTGTAAATAATAGATGTATCCATTTATAAGGATTAAAAATTAACACATGGTTGGTGGATATGTGATTTCTTCAATGTAGAGGAAATAACTTGAGAATTTGAGCATCTACAACATAGTCATAATTTCTATAAACAAACTCAAACTCAAAAATCAAAGTATCAAGGTCCTCTACAGTAGGGCCATGAAAATGAGGGAAAGCGACAAGATTAATATTCTTCATCTGTGTTTCTTCCTTAATTCCCAAATGGAGAACTCAAAAATATTAGGTGGTTGTTCACCTTCTTAAGCCACTATATGATGAGATGAATATTTCTCACTCTATCAATTGTCTTTATCAACAAAGGGATTCGCAAAAAATCGCGCTCCTCTTGTGGTCTATTAAAAAATTCTTTAATGATTTATTGGATTTTTTTCTTCATCATCCTCTTGTTATTGTCCATGTTCACTTATACTTGTTTTAGTCGCACCAAAAATATGTGACCTTGATAGAAATATGAAAAACCTATTTTTCTATCAATGTATACAATATAATGAGTGTTTTATATTTTTTCCTCAATAGTATAGATTCTATTTAGTGTATTTGTATCACCTCCTTGTCAACAAGGTGAAAAAATGATGGCCTAAAGAATTATAACAAGTTTGTTTAACTCCTTAGCTTGACCTTAATTAATAAATTCATGAACCTACTTCTTTATGAGGTATTAAAAAATGTATTTGAAACTCAAAGAGTATAATATAACATGAATTAGTGAATTACATGTAATCTAATGCTTTCTTGAATAATCTATTGGCTTTCTTCCTTAATCAATTATTTCATAACATTCACTCTCACTTCTATGACAAGAAAGGGAGACTATAGAGTTACTATCTAGTTACTACATCACTAACTCAAAAAGGAATTTAACAAGTAGTGAGGCAATGTGTCATAGTATTGACAATATCTTCATCATCATACACAATAGGCTAATTACAATAACCTTTTCCAATGCTACCTTTCTAAACTATCTAAGGAACTATGGAATGAAATGATGTTTGAACTAGTAGTAGAACTAATTATATTAATAGTAGGTGAAAATTTCATTTTAAAATTAAATAATATGATAAATATTAGTCCCTTATATTTTATATTAATCCACTTAGGTTGATAACAAACACTCCTAAATCCCAGAGAAAGAAACTAGGGATGAAGGAGGTGATTTTCATTGTTCTTTGTGATGAAGTAGATGGTATAAATAATATCATTCAACCACTAAAAAATGTTTAAATAGTGATTAGTTTCATATTCAAATAATATAAAACAAGGCGATAAGCACCATAACCATATAGCTATATAAGTTGTAAGCACAAAGTGAAATTACAAAATTGACATTACAAGAAAGAAATTGAAAACCCAAATAAAAATTGTTGAAGTAAATTGCATGACACATTTATAGGGAATTGTAACCCATTGTATATTTTATAATTATACATCAAAATGGACTCCTTTCATTCGCTTTATTGATCCCTGCTCAATCATTATAATAACCCTTGATGAAACCACCAAATGCTTAAATCTAAAAAGTAGTCTTCATTATTCAAAAAATCAAAATCATAACAAAGGAATCTCATTTATAATTAAAATGCACTATAAAAATTCCACACTAAGAAATAACACTCTTTTTCACTTACATCATATCCTTGTAATAAAAAATAATAACTAACCCTTCAATCAATCATTTATTGAATTCTTAATGTCTTTTTGAATCCTAAAATAAAGCATCCTTGCTTCAAGCTACTTGTTTCTCCTTCCTTCACTTTGAATTACTATAATAGTGAATCAAATGAGGATCATGCTTGATTCATTGTTTTTAATTTTTGGTCCCTTGGATATTTGATTGGGGGAATGATCCCACTTTTCTCTTATGGAGCTCACTACTCATTGATAGAGATTAACCCACTAATATTTGATATGCCTACTTCAATCATTAGCCCAAAATATCAAGAATATATGAAATCATTTAGAAATTTATAATTAAGTTAAAATACATCACATAAATTTTAAGACTCAAGCATTCATATAACCAAAAAAATTTCATATTTATCATAACTTTTTAGAGTTTTATGCATGCTATAGTCTTTTAGGATGAAAAATAGGTTACACCAACTGTAATATGTGCCTTGAAACCCTTCCATATGATGCCACATAATCTTCAATTATTAAGCCTCTCTCCTTTAACCATCATCTAAACTCTTCTCCTCCCTATTTCAAACTCTCCATCCCTTCAACTTGGACTTGTCACTCATCTCCCACTACAATACTTCATTACATTACTAAATGATTCCCATATTATCCAACAACCATTGATTAGTTATTTCAACATTTTTTGAGGATTTGTTTCCTCATTATTGAGCTTTTACATCCTCCATGGGACCTACATCTCTCAATTATTCATCCTTTCCAACACCATTATAGTATACCCTTCAACACATGGTTCTATGATAGCATGTTTGATGGAGTAAAATAAAATATTCCTCCACCAAAAACATCTTGATCCACATATGAATCTTCTTTACCAAACTTGTAAATAGTCCCTTAAAAAACCATTCCTCAATTAATGAGTATTGCTAAAACACAACATTAATGTGAACCCCATGATATATCATTCCAAGGAATTATTAACCCAAAATTCCATATCCCTCTCTTTATGATCATCACATAATTGTAGCCTTATCAAGTTTTGAGTATTTTAGGTGAAATATTTCCCATCCCTATTATAATGGTATCTCAAATTCTCTTCAAGTCTATCTAACCATTCATTTGGAATCTCTTAGAACTCAAAAAAAAAATGTTTCATTTAATAACTTATCCTTGAACTTTTGTGTGTTCCATCTATTATGCAACCAACTCACAAAGCATAAGAAAATATAGATCAACAACTTAAAAATTATCCTCTTCAAGGTGTAACCCTACTCTACATTACATAAATGAACAATTATTGGATGATACAAATTAGAATACCTCATTTCTATACATATGAGTATAAGGGTTCACAATATAATCAAAGCATACATAAAATAATAATGTTAGGTCACAACAATAACAATAGTGGGCTTCTATAGAGCACAACAATAACAATATGGGTGTTACTTTAACAATAACAATAAGGGGACTAAACTATTATTATAGGGAGCTAACATGCCCCTCTCCTTCAAAAAAAAGTTTTGTCCTTAACACTTAAGTAGTTATGGATGCTTCTGTATAAAATTCTCATCGTCTCATGTGGAATCTTTAGCAGATAAGTTCTTCCACTTAACGTGATACTCCGAAAATTATCCATTCCATAGTTTCCGGGTTCATGTTTTTGTGACCGCTTCAAGCTCCAATATAATTTTTTCTTCTTCGTCAAGTTCTGGAAATATTGTTTGAACTGGAAACTTGTCAGTGATAACCTTCTTTAAGCATGAAACATGGAAAATTGGGTGTTCTCGAGAAGATCCAGACAACTCCAATTTGTATGAAATATTTTGCAACAACTTGTAAGGACTATAGTATGTGGGTGATAATTTATTATCCTTCTTAGCTTGCTTGAGGGACATTTATTTGCATGGTTGAATCCATAAAAATATGCAGTCTCCTACACCAAAACATCTTTCACTGCAATGTTGATTTGCTTGTTATGTCATTTGATTATGTGCTAGAGTGAGGTTATCCTTTAAGAGTTGGATAACTTGTTTTTGATGCTCGATGTGATCTTCCACTTCTTGGACCTTGGAATTTTCTCGTAAATATGATGTGATGGACAGTGGGTGATATCCATAAAGTTCCATAAATGGGGCCATTTTTGCTGCAGTATGGAAGGAAGTGTTATACCACCAAACGGGCAAAGGTAACCACTTAACCCATTGTGTTTGTTTATCAGATACAAATAAACAAATATATCCTTCCAAACATTTTTTCACTATCTCAGTTTTCTCGTCAGATTGAGGATGATAAGATGAGCTATGAGCTAATTGAGTACCAAGACGAGAAAATAATTTCGTCCAAAAATTTCCAGTGAAAATGGGATCTCTATCACTTACAATAATCTTTGGGTTTCCATGTATCTTTTGAATTGTTTCCATAAATGCAGTAGTAATTGTACTGGATTTAAAAGGATGATATAATGCAAAAAAGTGTGCATACTTGGTAAGTCTATCAACTACCACCATGATGACGCTCTTTCCTTCATACTTGGGTAAACCTATGATAAAATCCATTGATACCTCCTCCCAAAGCTAGCTTGGAATGGCTAAATTTTGTAACGGACTCGGGGTCTTAATTGTCTCAACTTCATTTTTTTGGCAAACCAAACATTCTGTGAAAAAATTCTGAATATCATATTTAAGACCCACCCAAAAACATTCCTTCTTGATCTTGTGATAAGTTTTAAAAACCCTGAGTTCCCTCCTTAGGGGGAGATGTGTAATTCCAAAAGATTATTTTTTTTGAATTGGGAATTCCCACAAATGTATAAGAGATCTTTGTACCATAATGAATCAATTTTAGAACTAAATGTATCAGATGTATCAGGGTCTTGCTTCAAATTTTGAATGAGTGTCCACACCTCTTCATAATTATTCCACTCATCCATTGCTTTGGTTATCCAATCAAGTTGGATAATAGACATGGCACAGAGCAATCCTTCCACATCCTCATCCTTTCTTGAGAGTGCATCTGCAAAAAAAATTTGCTTCCCTATTTTGTAGATTATTTCAAATTCATAACAAAAGATCTTTGTGACCCATTTTTGTTGCTATTTTGAAGATAATCTTTGTTCCAAAAAGTATTTAAGACTATCATGATCTATTTTTACCTAGAAGTGTCTTCCCATTAGGTAAGGTCACCATTGATTTAGTGCATGCATTATTGCCAACATTTCCATCTCATAAATAGTTTTGTGTAAATACTTTACTTGATTGGATGACTTTCAAAAGAAATGGGTCTTCTTCTTGCATTAAAACAACACCAATTCCATTTCATGAGGCATCACATTCTACAATAAAAAAAATTGTGAAGTCTATCGTAGCTAAGACCAGTTCTTGGCACATTGCATCTTTAAGATGTTAAAAGGCCTTAGTTTCTTCTGGAGTCCAAGAAAATGCATCTTTATTCAGTAATATTGTTAGAGGTGTTGTTCTTATCCCATAATTCTTAGCAAATTTGTGATAATACCATGTCAACCTGATAATCCTCAAAGATGCTTTATGGTTGTGGGTATTTTCCATTCCTTAATTGCTTTAATTTTGTTAGGGTATACCTTAACACCCTCATGAGATACAATATGACCCAAATATTCCACCTCTTGTACTCCAAAGAAACATTTGGAGGTTTTTTCATATAATTGTTTCTCCTCCAATAGTTTGAGCACAATCTCAACATGTTGGACATGATCCTTCCAAGGATTGGTGTCGATTAGTATATAATCAAAAAATACTAACATGAATTTTCTAAGGAAGGGTTTGAAAATAGAATTCATCAAACCTTGAAATGTGGAAGGTGCATTAGTAAGGCCAAAATGCATGACCAAAAATTCATAATGACCCTCATGAGTTCTGAATGTTATTTTTGAAATGTCTTCAGTCTTCATTCTAATTTTATTATATCCAGAATGAAGATCCAACTTGGTGAAGTAAATTTCTCCATGTAATTCATCCAACAATTCGTCAATGACAGGAATGGAAAATTTATATTTAATAGTGATATTTTTTAGCTCCCTATAATCCATACATACGCCATGATCCATCCTTCTTGCGCACCAATACTATTGGAGTAGAGAAAGAACTTTGACTAGGTTGAATTGTGCTAACCTCTAGCATTTCTGCAACCACGCATTCAATTTCAATATTTTGGGCATAGGGATATCTGTAAGGCTTAATGGAAAACTTCCTGGAATCAAATGAATAGCATGATCATGATCACGAATAGGTGAGAGACTTTTGGGAGTCTCAAATACCTTGGAATGATTTCCTAAGACTTTTTGGAGATCTTGAGAAATAGATTATTTTGATGTTTGAATCTCTAGTGAGCATAATTGTGCAATTATTCCCCATAATTATTTCTTTACAATATTTTTCATGCAACTAGAGTTGATTATGCTTTCCTTGTTTCCCTCTAATACCCCTTAATTCCATTTTATTTCCCTCCCAAAAAAAATTCAATAAAATTTCTTGAAAATTAAAAGATGTTGTCCCCAAATATTGTAACCATTGGACTCCTCGTACAACATCAACACAACCCATTGGAATGGAAAGCATTGTACTATTCAATACATATTCCGCCATGATTAGTTTTATAATATAGCAATTTATAGAGAAATTTATAGTACCTCCATTTGCAACCATCACTTGACACTTTGTTTCTGTATATAGGAATTAATTCAATTCCTTGGCCATCTTACAATGAATAAAATTATATGTACTACCTAAATGAATTAACACTATTACATTTTTCTTATTGATATATCTTTCTATATTGAGGTTTTAAGGAGTGGTAATTCCTACCAATGCATTAAAATGTATGGTTGGATTCATTTCTTCTTCATCCGAGGTTGGTTCCTAGTGTATATCATCTTTTGATGTTTCTTGTTCCTTTTCTTCCTCCTCTTCACAATCTATGTAAAATAATTTCTGATCGGCACACTTATGACCTTTAGTGTATTTTCTATCACAATTGTAATAAAGCCCTTTTTTTCTTTTTTCTTCCAATTTTTGTGGTGTCAACCTTGTAGTTTGTGGAATTCTAGAAGCAGCAACACTTCCATATTTATGGTTGTGAGTGATAAACTTCCTTGTTGCCATATTTTTTCCTTCAACTTTTCTTGCCACCCTGAATGCCTTCTCCAATGAATCGAGTTCCTAAAGTTGAACCTAATTTTGGATGTTATCCTTTAAATTTCTTATGAATACATCAATCATATGATCCTATGGAATATCAGTTACCCTGATATTCAATTTTTGGAAGTCCTCAATGTGCTTCTCCATTGAGCCCTTTTGTTTGAGATTTATCAATTGGCTAAGAAAGGTGTTGCTCTTTATATCCTCATAATGTGATATCATTTCCTTTTTAAAAATTTACCAAGTGACAAGTGGTTTACGATAAAAAAGCCATCAATACCATACAAATTTATTTTTTTCTAAATATAAATATGAAATGTGTAACTTTTTTGTGTGTTTCATATCATGGACATCAAAATATTGCTCCATTTGTAGTATCCATGTTATCGGATCATTTCCATCAAACTTCCTCATATTGATATTTGGAATGTGGTGGGTCTTAAATCCAACATTGTAATATCTAAACTCATAATTCATATTCCTTTTTTCATCATCATGATTTTCATGGATTACCTTGTCACCACTGGGAATTCTTGATTGCAGCAACTTTGTCAACCCTTCCATGTCTGATTTTAAAAAATTCATGTCATATTTTATTTATAATTTTAAACCATATATTTCACCTTTTAATTCTTCCTTTAAACCATCCATATCCCCTTTAGTTTCAACTTTGTTTTCTCTTTGTGAGAGAGAAATTTTTTGAACTCGGTCCCGTAATTTTGATATATCATGTTGCAATTATTCCTATTCATGCGTCATAGTAGAGATTTATGAGGCCTTAATGAGTGTAGAATTATTATTTTTTGAAGAAATTTTACAACCTAATACTTATATTTGTGCTTCAATATTCCCTTGGAATCACTTCAAACTAATTTTTGAACAAAAGTTATGCAATTGTTTAAAAAAATACACACCTTTTTCTTTCTTTTAGGATGTCAATCTTGAAATGGTTGTAACTATGTAATTTCATATCTACAAGGTATGAAATATTTTCTTGTGGTATCCCTATGAGTCTTCTTTACAATACCACAAGTTAGACCAAAATTGGATTCTTCAACGTAAATTTATGCACAATATCCCATGATGACCTGATTATGGATTGGTTCAAAAGATCTAACTTGTACAGATTTCCACATGTCTCTGTTTCGACCTCCGGCCCTAAAAATGTTACAAAAAACACTATATTCTGTTCGATTATGGTTATCTTTTACAAAATTCAAATCCACTTCTCATAGAGGAATCTATGACGATTTTCCCAGGGTCACCTATTTGAGACTTAATTCTAGAGCATGAAAAAACCCTAACTTCTTCAGATCATATCTCAGAAAATATAGTGAACCAATATCTAAACTTTTATAGGAATTTCATCAAGATTTTGGCTCCATGTGGTTAAAATTTTAGCTTCTAAACCTTTGTATAAAACATCTTATGGCGAAAATTCCAAGATGGCATGTTTGCAGCATCGAAACCCTAGAATTCCAAAGCATTGATTCCAAATGTTATGCATCCAGCTCATAAAGAAGAATAAAATATAGATCAAAAACTTAAAAATTATCATCTTCGAGGGGGAAACATCCTTTACATTAAATAAATGAATAATTCTTGGATGATACAAATGAAAAGTCTTGCTTTCTATATATAGGATTCTAAAGGGTCACAATATAATCAGAGCCTACATAACAATAATAATGTAAGGGAACAAAAATAACAATAGTGGGCTTCTATGGGTCACAATAATAACAATATGGAGTCTAATTTAATAATAACAATAAGGGGACTAAACTATTATTATAGGGACCTAACATCATCATTGAATGGCGTCTTTTGTTTTACAAAAATATTGATCCATTCGTTGAACCAATTTATAGATCCTTCTTTGTGTATAAATCCCTCATTTTGTTACAACCTCACACATCTAGGTGTTGACAATAAAACCATTCTTTCGTTGTATATGCAGACAAGGATCCACTAAGTTGTGTAGCAAAAGGATGTTGTCTAACATTGACATATCAATCCCTAGTGGCAAGGAAGGTATCACATGAGGTGAATATCAATACTTAATTAAGTTAATAGATGAAAAATGCAACCATAAATACAATTATCCATCATATTAACCATTAAACCATGCACAACATTATAATGAAGGTGAAACATAGAAAAATTAAAAAAAAAACATCCATCATCATCAAAAATAAACTTAAAAGAAGTAAACATCATCATCATATACCATAAGCATAAATTGATTGAATGGGGGATCTCATTCCATTAACTTCTAGCACAAACAAATTCATTGTTAAACATTTCCTTGTACCTAGCAATGTAACCAACGACTATAGAAATTAATAAACAAAATCATGCAACCAGAGATCAACATTCAACCTTTTCTCATGTGAGATCAACATTCAACCTTTTCTCATGTTGCACCCTTTATATTTACACAATGAACCCTTAAGTGGAAAGATATTCCTTTATTTTTATAAACAAATCATAATAAGTTATCATTGAAGCTTTAATTAAGACCCATGGTGTTTGGAAAGATATTCCTTTATTTTTATAAACAAATCATAATAAGTTATCATTGAAGCTTTAATTAAGACCCATGGTGTTTGAAAAAATGTTTTTAAGGTGGAAAAAGAACCAAAATTAAAACATGTTAAAGGATTATAGGTTGGAGGAATTGCAAATATCTTAAATAATTTTAATGTAAAAATGAAATATATGTAGTAGATGTACATCCCTTTGATTCTTTATTTTTGGTTGGGATGTTATTTATAATTTTTTTGAAACAAAAATATGACGAATGTTTCCTTTGCTAACATTTCTAATTTTTCCCCGTGGTGGGTGCCAAGTCAGGGGATTTGAACCCCTGTCTTTTGATTTGGTTAACTGGATTTATGAGGGCACTCTGAACTCCCCAGTGATGTCCAACATATATTCAAATACTCATGTGGGTAGTTTGCGTTATGGTGTGGCTTGGGAAGTGGTTGTTCTTGCAAGACAACTTAATCTTCCACTCCGCTCTTTGGTAATCCTCATAATTAGTATGGAAGGTGGTAAGAAGGGAGGTGCTTATCATGTAGTAGGGTGGTGTATATTTACATTCTAGCACACAATAATTTTAAATGGGCATCTTTCTATTTAGTTTCCTTGGTATGGACAATTACAGGGTCTTTTCCACCATTTTTGCATCTGGTCAAGGTATTTCTAGCATGGTTTCGCTGCTTTGTTTTAATCTAATTATATTTCCAATTACTTTCATTGAAATTCATAAATTTAGTATGGCTTTCTCTTCGTTGAATGTATTGTAATTTCTTTCGTATTTTTCTTAGTTTCTAATTCTAGGTTGAGGGTAGAGTTTGATTGGTTTTTGTGTGCTCCTAGGATTTTTGTTGCTTCCTTATCTATCTGGTTTGGTGCTCAAGTGGTTCTCTCCACAAACTATGGGTCTTGGTCCTTACACAATATTTTTATTCTAAATTATACAAGTTTGATCTTGGGCTTGGTGTCTCCTTTCATCATTTTCTATCTGGTATATGGTTTGGATGGTTTTTCAACAAATTTTTTGGTCTAATTTGTCCATAATTTGGCAAGGATTTGTTGGGTTCAAAACTATGAGTTATGAACTCTCAACAATCTGAGTGTCCTAGGGGTTTTCAAGGTGTTCAATACATATATGTATTCAAAAATCATTTTAAACAACAAATTTCGATATTGGAAAAAAAAAATTACCAGATTTTAGCCAAAAACTTCAAAACATATAATACTTAGACAACACCTCTCCTTTCTTGGCTTGTGGGTGTTTGTATCGTTTTGGCCTAGTTCTTATTCTTTCTAAACAAGAGTGTCATTCTCTCACCTTGAAGTTTCAAGGGAGTCTGGGGGTTATTTCGGTTCTCTGTCTTGTCCATAATTCCATCTCCTCTCTACCTGCTCCTTGAAGAACTCTCGAGATTCTTTGGAGGATTGGAGAATTTTTGGGATCTATGGATTCATCCGGTATTTTTTCCTTTGTGACCTTTCTTTATCTATTATATAGGATCTTCTTCGGGGTGTGGCTTTTGGTTTTCCTGCAGGTGCCATTAGAGGAATTTTGAGGCCTAAAGTGGGCCTCAAAACAAAAAATATATTATCAAAATCAATTTTACAAGAACCAAACATATTTTAGGAAATGACATCATCCCACGGGAATGAGTTGGCATTGGTTGAGTTAAAAATGTTGATTACGTCACTTTATAAGCGGTCGATGAACGCTCATATTTAACTATGGTAGTGTTTTTAAAAAAAATATGATACCATTTCATGTAAAACATAAAATTTTATTTTATTGTTTTATGTTTTCTAAAATAATTTATTTTGATTAAAATGTTATATAATATATATTATATTATATTATATTTATTTTAATGTAATTGTTAAATCTATTATATTATATTTGTTTTAATATAATTGTTATATGATTTTTATGTAATTTATTATATTATATTTGTTGTAATTTAAATATTGTGTAATATAAAATTAATACAATACCCATGAGGTGTAGACGAGGTAGTATGAGTTGGTTCAATTTTTATCCAATTTTAAGTAGGGAGGGGTTGAAGATGGAAGTCACTTTTGGGGGAATTAAACTATCCCAAGAAACATCCAAACTAAATCAAGCTTTACACAATTTTAGTGATCACATCCCACTATTTGAGAAATTGTTATTTCATCCAATATATAATTTAACCTCACTCGAAACTCTATATATATATATGAAAGATTTTAAGTCATTTAGATTTTGACTAAATAAAATGAAGTAGAGAATTTATTCAAAATCTTAGTTATTGAGGGATAAAGGACTTCAATTTCTTAATTGTTGAGAAATAAAGGAAAAAGGAATTAATTGTTTAAGGAGAATGATTAATGACAATGATTTTATTTTGGAAAATTTTGCTTCTATTTATAGTCACGTCTTTTGATTTTACATACATTAATAAGATTTTTTATATTAATTTTAATTTTTAAAAGCTTTCAATGAAATAGTGCAAAAAGACTAGTGGAAAAGTTGAGTTGTAAATATGTTTCCACCACTATATATATTAGAATTTTATATTTTTTTTTAATTATATTTAATTAGATTATTTTTAATTATGTAAAATACTAAGTGATTTAAATTTTAACCAAGTGAAAAAGAATTTAAGAATTTATATTTTATTTCAAGTTTTTAATTGTTGAGTGATAAAGGACAGAGTTGTTGAAGGACAATGATTATTTTTTAACTTATTTTTATTTACAGACACATGTTTTGTTTTTACTTAGATAAATAAGATTTTTGTTATTAATTTTATTTTTAAATAACTTTCTAAAACTTAACTATATTTACATGGACTATAATGAAAAAGGTTAGTTCTAAATATACCTCTCTCACAAAATCATTAATTCTTAATATTTAATCATATCTTTTAAGAGGCTCATTTTAGACCTCAAATTTCCCATGATATATGGCCTTTTGTTTGTCCTCTTAGTCAATATGGCACAACAAATAGCTTCTTGGAGATGCCAAGGGACAAGGATTGGTTATCCAACCTCGCAATTTCATGTCCAATTCAAGGCTCGACAATCCATGGACAGATACAATGAGTATACCTTGGTAGAAATTTAGAACATTGTTTCAAACATAGAAGAGGAAGTATGTTTTAGTAGAATATTTAACTGGGATCAACATGTGGAGATAGAAACTTGAAATTGGATACTTGAAACTAGCAATATTGAGTCTGGCCAAACCCACTACATACAAACAATTGTCCTCTATTGGAAAATAAAAAAATTCTTGAAATAGCTTCTAATGGAGCGCTCAAAGAATCTAAGAAAACTATTGTTGTGCATTAATGATGTTGAAATTGGCAATAATAAAGGCTTCTAATTTAATTTCCCTTAATTAAATTAGAAGAAAATTATAATTCCACATCACATGACATCTTGTACGAGTTAACTAAGTTGTGAAGACTTAGTTATCTCAGTTAATTCGAGTTGGGGGTCAAACTAGAGACATGTAGAGTTCAATCTAAGTTTTAGAGGGTATAGTTGCAATTTATTTTGATTTGTAATTATTTAACTTAATTTATTTTATTTAAAATCATTTTAACTATTGATAACTGATGGATGAGCTAGTGAGATGTCCAGTGAATTAAATATGATTTAATTCACATGCAATGATCAATCAGATAACTGATAATTCACTATAAATAGTTGTTTCATGTCAGTTATAAGAGTGACCCAGTTGAGATTGGAGTTCAAGGGAAGTATACTATCAGTTGTACTATTAGAAAATTGTATAGGTCATGCATGAGGTTAGCAGGATGCCTTATATGAATTGCACAATCAATTCTTCGGAATTTCTTAATTAATATGGGCTCAATTCCCTGAGGAATGTGTAAGCAAGGTTGAGAAACCCGGAGGAAAGTTTTTGGTTAAGTATTGGACCAAACTTGTTGGTATCAGAGTGAGACAATCAGATATAATGCAAAGAGCTCTCAAACTTGAGAGAAGAATTTTATTGTTTCATATTATTCACTTAATGCAATATATGTATAGTGAGGTTTTTAGCTAAGGCTTTCCCCAGATACATCTGTGTTGTGCGATTGAAACTATTTCTCTTTCTTGTTCATGTCATCCTATGCTCATAATTGGTTTCCGCAAATTTGCAGAGTATATTCAAGTAATTTTTTTAGCATATTACAAGATCAGTTGAATCTATGTGGATTTTCTACATGGTATCAGGGTAGGAATCATTATATAAGAGAAGAACCAGAGTTTTTTTTGAATAGGTGAATCTAATTTGCAGATTTATTCTTCACGACCAGCAAAAAAATCATGTCTTTCTCTGGACTAAGACTCGAATATTCCCTTAAGTGTAATTATAATTACATATCTTGGAAGGATAGGATGGTGGTAGTGTTGGAGGACAACAGACTAGAGGAATTCTTAGATACTGATATTCATAGGCCCGCAACCGCAAATGCTCAAAATCTTGATGCATGGAATAAAAATGTAGCAAAGCCGAGAAGGATTATGTTAGGAGTTTGAGATCATATTGTCTCGAGCCTTCATGGAAAGGAAACTCCATATGGTATGTGGAAGGCCTTAACAGATTTTTTTCAGAATAGTAGCAACCACATGAATCTGGCATTAAAGGACAAGCTCAGAAATATCAAGATGGAGAAGGGTGATATGACACCAAAATACTTGATGAAGTTCACTCAATGTCGAGATGAGATTGGAAGTGTTTGTGTGATAGTTTCTCAATATTATTTTGTGAGCCTAGCACTTCTAGGCCTTCCCTAGATCTCACATGAATACCAAGATTTGGTGAATGCGAGGGATAAGCTACCATAGTGGGAGTGATTGTGGTCTGACTTGGTATAAGAAGAGATTCGACTGAACACCAGAGATGGATCTTCATATAATATTGATGATGAGGATAATTATGCCTTGGTTGGAAAGGAAAATAAAGGGAAAGGGAAGGCATCCCATTCCAAATCGAATTCCGGTCAGGCAGGCAAGAGGTGACACTTGTCAAAGGTAAAACATATTCATTGTTATGAGCTTGGACACTATGCTACAAAGTTTCCACACAAGAAGACCGGAAAGAAGCCCTCATAAGGAGTGGCAGGAAAAGCACTTACTTTACATTTTGAGTTGTATTTCACCCTCATCGCATGCATGGTGTCATAGGTGATGGGTTCGGTGTGGTACTTGGATAGTGGAGCTTCATTCCATATGACCAGTAAAAAATAATTCTTCAGTAACTTGGAGGAGAAGGATCTCGAGATGCACATCGAGATGGGAGATGACGAGAGGTATAACGCTACCGGAATAGGTATAGTTACCTTTCAGAGGGATTCAGGTACTCTTCTCAAAATAAAATATGTCATGTATGTTCTTAGTTTAAAGAATAATTTGGTTTTTGTTAGCTGTTGGAAGACCGTGGATATGATGTGATATTTAGAAATGAAATGTGTTCCTTAGTCACAAAGTCACTGGACAGGTGAAGAATATTGGGGTTCGAGTAAATAACATATACAAATTGGATGTCGAATATTGTGCTTCCTTGAGCATGAAAGCAGAGAAGGTGGAGAGCTAAGACATCGGTGAGTTATGGCACAAAATATTGGGTCGTCTACACCATGGCGGTTTGAAGATCATGCAGCATTTTTCTACAAGAATTCCCAATGGTGCACTTGAGCAGTGAGATACATGCAAAGGGTGTACATTGGGAAGTACACCAAAGCCACCTTTCACAATAAGGAAAATCAAGCAAAGGCGATCCTTGAGAGAGTTCACTCATACTCGACACTTCCACAGCAAAACATAGATATTATGTGATTTTTGTAGATGATTTTTCACGCAAGTGTCGGATTTTCTTCATGAAGAAGAAATATCAGACATTCTCAAATTTTTGTGAGTTCATAGCACTTGTCGATAAAGATACAGGGAAGAAGGTGAAGGCTCCAACCAGGCAGATGGGAGTGTGGAGAAACAGAAGTCCATATTTGTGGATAGAGGGTTCTCTTAGGTGGAGGGGATTTATTATGATGAGAGCTTTTCTCCAGTCACAAGGTACTCAAGAATCAGATTCATCCTTGCACTTTCATTGCAGATGGGATGGAAGATACATCAAATGGATGTAAATATAGCCTTCCTCAATGGTTTGATTGAGGTAGAGGTGTACATTGAGTAGACAGAAGTTTTTGAGACCTTAAACAAAGATTCACATGTGTACAGACAAAAGAGAGAATTGTATGGGTTGAAGCAAGCACCTCGTTCTTGGTACACTAGGATTGAAAACTACTTCACCAGGTTGGGATTCACCAAGAGAGAAGTAGATGTGAACCCTTACCATTGTTACACCAATTTTTGGTCATCTAACCATGTATAATTAGATGGATTGAAATGAACCATGTAATACCAATTTTACCACACTAAAATTGCTTTCACTAAGAAATAATTTAATAAACCATAGTTTATTAAGTTATTTATAGTCCAAACAGAAAACCCCATGAGGAATAATTAAACAAATCCTTTTTTATTTTATTTTCCTCTAGGAATAATTAATTAAACATATGTTTAATTATATTCCTGGTCATATTTAACCCAATTAATGAGAAATAATTAGATAAATCATTATTTATCTTAGTATTATATAGGAATAATTAATTAAATCATTATTTAATTAATATTACTTGTTGAATTTGACTAAATCATTTAGGAATAATAAAATAAATTATTATTTGTTTAATTATTCCTTGATCCCATCCTTGAAATAATAAATAAATATTTTATTTGTTTATTGTTTCTAAATAAAGGAATTTAAACAATTTAAATTCCTTTCCCCCCAATAAAATATAATAAAATATTCCAAGTAGTTAGATCTAGATTTTGGATAATAATATTTTATTATGAACCATTATCAAGGACAACTCAATATTTTGTTATAAATAGGAGGGTTTTCCATTCATTCCCTACCTTTGATCCTTTTATCTTGGTCAGACTTTGATCCTCTTATCGTTGTCTATCTTTGATTTATTTTTATTTTCTTTCACTTATTGAGCTCCCTAAGAGTTCTACACGTCTTGGGTATTCTACACTATTGAGAGATAAACTATGAAGTTGAAGTGTTTTAGGACAGCCAAGAACCCATCCCATTGAGGGGGACTCTCTATGTTCCCTTCCCAGGTGTTACATAATAAAAAAATTTATTTATAATTCTTCTCTTGTCCATTGGATATTTTGGAGAAACTCTTATTTCATTTTGTTGTTTGGCTGCTTTATTTGCATAGATCTAGGTTTATTTTTCATTTCTTTCGACAGTCTATTGTAGATCTAATAATTTTAATAGCCATCTTCGTTGTTAGGGTTGTTTGTCATGTGTAGCTAAACTAATCTCTTTTCGTACACTTACGTTAAGATTTCAAATTTTTCGACGTGGCCATCTGCTTGAGTACCTAGGGTTTTTTATTCAGCTCTTTTTTACCTTCTTAATGTTTTATTTTACCTTCTATGCCCTAAAAAGGTAAAAAATCTAACTTCTGCATGTTTCTGGATGTTTTTTGCAGGTCACAGGTATTAGTCATGACACAGACAACAAAATTTTTCCGCAACCTGTCATCGATACTCTCGAAAGTGCAACTCACAATTTTTAGCCCCAAACCTGCAAGTTCAGGGCTTAGATAGAAACTATTGGGCCAAAAACTATGATTTCACCAGTCAGTAGTTCAGTACCTGCAAGTTGCAGTTTTTTGCTGGGTTTTTTCTGTAATTTTCAAAGTTTTCCGCAATTACTGTTCAGGGTTGATTGACCTTTGTCTTCACCAGTCTAGGCCTAGATATTCTTATTTTTTCTTTTTGAAGTGGGAACAAGCCTCTTAGGGCTTCAGTACACTTCCACCTTTTTAGGAAGGGTTTACCTGAGTAGGTAGTTTGAGTTTTTGTAGCACTTTCAACCATTTTTTAGGGTATGATCCCTCTTTCTTTCAAATCCATGTAGATCAGTTATTATATCATCCAAAAATCCTTATTGATTCTTGTTTGACCTCTTCTTTAGGGTCCCTCTTGTTTCCCTTAGGTTTTTAACTTGTCGCCTCCCTTTTTGCAGTAGTTTTCCCTTTGGTTTTTTGTTGTTTTATGCACCTCTTTTCAACAGATCTGAGTCATTATATCTTTGTTCCTTAGATGTTAGATCTTTTGGCCTTTTTTTTTTGTTTTGATTCAATTTTTCCCACCTTTACAATAGTTTCTTAGGAGCCCTTATTTTTGGGTTAGAATTTATGCATCTTTAGCTATTTATTTTACTGTCGCTTTAGTTTTATTTACAGTTATACAACATTTTTTCTTTTTCTTTATACACAATTATATGGCCTTAATTAAAATTAACACACAGATCACACATACACACACCTAAAGTGAGGATCACTTGGTTTACACCACTAAGTCAAGACATAAACATCGTAATTCATTTATCTTCCCCTTTGCGCCTTTGTTTATTTCTCTTCCATCTTATTTGGGGATATGTGTCTTACGATAATTGCACCCCCAAGATGTTTATCCCAGAGACTCCTAGGACTTCATCCTCAATTTCCATTAGGAAGACTTACTCCACCTCGTCGTCATTGAGTTAGTCCTCCACCGAGTCCCTATACTGACTCTAATTCTAGTCCATCGGGCCCTCACTCTGATTCTGAATATGATTCCCCTCTGCCTCATTCTCCCACCATGTTAGGTGCCAATGCAGGTACTGGCCCTAATGCTAGTGGTAGCCTCGGACCTAAATCTGGAGCTGCTAGTAGTGTAACCAATAACGGAGCCATCCTGGCTACTCCCTTGCTACCTTTTATGGTAAGTTCGAGCCTTCCCAATTTTAGCCAGTTAATCAATGACCCTATACACCATAATCTGGGTTGGCCTATTATGCCAACTAAGCTTCCTTATGACATCCCAAAGTTTGAAGTAAATGTTGGAGAGGACCCTAATAATCATGTCCGCTCCTTCCACATGTGGTGTTCATCCACCTCCATTACTGATGAATCTATCAATCTTCGGTTATTCGAGTGTACACTCATGGGCGACACTGCCAAGTGGTATGTCGATCAGGCCTCTGCTTCTCATTCCACTTTTGTGACTTTTGCGAAAGCATTCCTCTCCTAATTCCAATTACATATCCAATATGATAACGGTACCGAGTTGTTGACCACATTCTGTCAAATTTCTGCCACCTACATTTCCGACCATGTCCAAGAATGGCATAGAAGGAGGAGCTTATGTCGAGCTCCCACATTCAATGGCTATGTTTATATGGATTGGATTCTCAGGATGCTTTTTCCCTTTATCGCTAAAGATTTTGCATCTCGCTTTCCTCATAAAGAGGAATAAGCTCTCCAAATTTCCTTGAAATATGACCTCATCTATGCTTATTCTGGTTATGTTTATACTTCCTTACCAGATTTTCCTAGACCTGGTGCTGCCAACGCACAGGTGGCATCTCACGCTGCTGACGATATCATTGGAGCTCTTTCACATATGTATATTCAACCTCCCATATTTTATGGTTTCCCTCAGGGAGGGGCCATCTGCTCTAGCACTTATACCCCTCCCAGAAACATGTATCCAAGAAAAACCACATTTTCCCCATTGCATCACCCTATGTCAGGGCCTGCGATTTCTCAAACATTTTACCCCAATGTTGCTCAAACTCCTTACTATCTATATCAACAACCTGGTGCTCCAACCCCTCCGTTATTAGCACCTCCGCCTCATATGCCTTCTCAACCTCTGCCGCAGCAGCCACCTCCCCCTCTGAGTCAGGTGTATCCATAGCAGAGCGAAACCGATCCTCCAATCGCTAAGAAAAAAAGGAAAGGCAACCAAAATCAACCCACGAAAGGTAATCAAGGGCTCCAACCTAACCAGACAAATACTAACAACCAGCAATAAGGCAATCATCCCAAGCAGTACAAGCCTCTTTTTATGCATAAGCCTTGTTCTTATTGTGGTGTGCATGGCCATTATACTCATGATTGTCCCATTTTACCCCAAATACATCAGTTGTGGGAGGCACAAGTAGCATCTAGAGGATAGTAAGCCTTATTTTCGGCTCCTCCAAATATTGCACATGTACAACCAGTTGTTTTTACTGATCCCTTCCCTTAGCAAGGATATTTGGTTGCCTAAACCCCCTCAAGGTCAAGCCGGCCCTAAAACCTCTTAGTCTGGTACCTCTGATTACCATATTCTTATGATGAATTTGCGCAAATATGGAAATCCACCTTCTTCCTCTACAACCAAGCCTCAAACCATTTGTTTCTACAGTGTCTAGTTCGACACCGAATGTCCCTTTACATATCCCTCAGCCATGGGGAGAGGTCCTTCCCAAGATCACCAAAGGGCCATTACTCCGAACAATTGCTTCCTCCAAAGCTGCTTGTTATCAGTCAGATTGAACCTCAAGGCTGAGAGAGGAAATCCCAAGGTAACCTCAAACCAAACTTTTGACTTAGTATCTAGACTTACCAAGTCAGAGAGGGATCTCTTGATAGAATCACAGCCAACAGGGTTGGATGAAAGGATTTTAGGCTAGCTAAGGAGTACAGGGGGTTTTGGTTTTGATTTTACGGTTTGCTGGATCAGAAGGATTCAAACAGTTATGGCAAGGAGATTAGGTCAAAATCTGTAGGGGTTTCAAGGGGCAAGGTAGGTAGAAGTTTTAGACATTAAAATATGATTGTGTGAGGTGAAAAGACTAGTGAGGAGCTAGGGAAAGCATGTGAAATGTATTTTCCATAA
This sequence comes from Pinus albicaulis, assembly GCA_034641835.2. Taxonomy (NCBI): domain Eukaryota; kingdom Viridiplantae; phylum Streptophyta; class Pinopsida; order Pinales; family Pinaceae; genus Pinus; species Pinus albicaulis. The sequence goes on from CM076575.1 coordinate 1,381,660,057, forward strand.
ACTGAAGAGAATGAACACATTATACTAAATTTCTCAAAACATAGCATAAATACATATGGATTCTGCCTTTCAAACTTTAAATCTAGTATATTATAGACATGAAATGGTTTATGAATTAACAATACATTAAAAAAAATTAATAACAGAGAGAAAACTATGTCTAAAACTCATACCACATGGATCCCAAGACAATAACTGCAATTTTCCATTAATTTCCAAGCCAAAATGATAATTGATCAATACAATCTCTTCAACTGATGCAAACCATTAAAATGACTGAAAAACTACACCGTATAGACCTCAAAATCACTTCCTCTCATCCTTAGGGGTCGAATCCATGAGGTGGGGGAGTTGTTACATCAAAATTTGAACTGAAAGCTAAGTCTAGGATGAGGAAAGTGACTCCTTCCTATCTTTAAGAACATATACATTTGAATTCAACTAATGACTTGCCTAATGTATCTACCTTACATAAAAGTAAAACATGACTTTTAAATTAGTAAACTTTTCATTTACCCAAGTAAAATGTGAAACAAAGGTGAAACTTTAAAATTTACTGAAATTGGTGAACATGTAAATTTCTTGGTAAACACGCAGCACCATGACAGAAACATTGACTTTTTTTGTAAGCCACTTTTGGAGGCCTTCCCCTTGTCCAAATCAGCTCCATGATAGCTCATTAGAAAGGTCTCTGAGTCTAGTTTCCAAATATTCTTTTACTTTACAAAATTGTGTCTATCGGCCCTGTCAAAATCCTATTCTCCCAATACTGGTAAACGTGAAGTGCCAGGGTCAAAAAGATGGTAGAAACATGATTTTTTGGTGGTGTTTTTCCTCTTTGAGTGACCAGCTCTGGTCCAAATCTCCTAAATATTGATGAGTTTGATGTACTCATCATTATGAACATGAGGATGCTAACCATTTTGCAATTGTATGTCCCAAAAAATAGCGCAGCACCAGTGGCACTGCGCGTTTAGCCAATTTTCTGCATGCTCAACTGTCAAAAAATCAAAATTTGAACAAGGTGTGCCAAAATTGGAATTTGATTGCTGGTCAAGGTTGGAGGCTTGGAGGAACACCTCAGCAAGAATTTTCAACTTCTCTTCCTCTTTTGACTCGGTCAAAGCCTGAATCCTTGCATGGGCTCGTTTGAGCTTGGCCCTTGCAATTATGTTTCTCATGGCATAGTGTTTCACCATCCTCCTCTGAATTTCAATGTCTTTATTTTCCCTCTCTAGCAGGCCCTCCATATGAAAATTGGCTCTCTCAAGCCAACACTCTCTATCTCTGCTAATCTCTATGGTAAGCAACTCACTTGGAGTGATCTGCTCTACCAATTCAGCCTCTTTCTACCTTTCCCGAGCTAAAGCCTTATTTAGCCCAATTGTCCTCGGTCTCTGTCTCGGAAGCTGATCTTCCTCATCATCACTCTCATAAAATCTTCCCAAGGTCTCCTCTAGCAAATCCTTTGCCTTTCCGGCCTCTATCTGAGCTCTGATTTTATTGTCCTCATTAATGGTTTGCTTAGTCTTCAACTGCTGAATTTCTAGTTCAAGAAAGTCAATCACATACTTTTCTCTACCAAGATTAGCTTGAAGCTCATTAATCTTGGAATCCTTACCTATTATCAATGCATTGGTGATTCTAACCTCATCCTCATCATCAAGGTAAATCATCTGAAACTCCTGCTCAGTTTCATGTTTGTCCTTCTCCTCAAAAATGATAGGCTCCATAGCCCTTTCCTTGCCTTTGTCTACCTGTTTTGATGATGAAGAAAGCATGGCCCCTTTCACACCATGTGAAGCAAACACGTGCATGTGGCCTCTCTGATATGTCAAAGGAAATGGCTCAATATCAATCATTTTAGTGCAAGCTACCTCAAGGTCCCTTTCACTGCTTGATGCTTCGCTATCGTGATGTGATGGTGAAGGGTTATAGAAATATGATGAGGTAGGATAAATATGAGGTGAATGGAAATGAGTGGGTGGTGATGTATGAACATTGGGATGTGATGGAGAAGGGGATATGAGAGGATGAGATGATGAAGGGATATCCTGCTCATGATGGCTAAGTAGGGTAGTGAAAACCTCATTTGCAATGAATGCATCCCATGAAATTTTTTTCTACTGAAGTTGATGCATGATCACCATCTTGATGATTGAATGATGAAATAGACTCTGCATTTGCTGATTTTAATCCCTCTTTTGCACAATGTAAGCCATATTTTCAATGCTACAGAAAATATAGTAAGGTAAGTGTGGCATTCTAACTCTAGTGAAATTCATGAGGAGACAAATATGGTATGAGTAGAGTCAAGAAAACCTCCCCTCACAAGTGAATTATTTCATGATTATCCTCATCATGGCAGCATACCAGTTTAGGAGATGAAAGAAAGGGAAAATTGACTTTTTGTGATCCTTGTACCTAGGTTTGAGGTATAGTTCATAATAGCTCATGTCCAAGTTTGCTTGTTTAAACCACCTCTCTCCCACACTAGGGATCCCTATAGCAGCTGCAGTGGCATTGGTGGACATCTGAAAAGTAACCCCAGCAAGAATGACTTGCTTTTTCATGTAGATTGGTGATGAATAATATTGTTAACTCCAGGTGATTTTGGACTTGTTGCACTCTCTCACAAAACTCAAAACAACCCACATGTTTAAAGAAAGAGACAGTGAGAGGAGAGGCCATAAGTTCTATTGTGGTTATGGGTTCAAACTTGTTTATTTTCCCTCCCTTATGGCCATTTCTTCTTGGCATTTGTTCCTCGCCAACACCACTATCCTCTTCTTAAGACATTTTCAAATTCTGATTTGTGAAGCCCTAGGGTACAAGTGAAATGAGATGAGGGGAAGGAGATGAAATGGCTAGCTTGAAAGGTGAATGGAATGAGTTAAGGGGCAATCTAAATCAATGCAAACCCTAAATAAATGAAATTATTGTGTCTATGGCTGATATTATGTTTAGGAGGATGAAACAAATGTATAAATAGTGATCACAAACTAAAATTAGGGTTTCATTTAGGGTTCCATTTCAATGCATTTAAGAATCACAAAATAGCTTAGAAATGGGGTTATGATATGTACTTACCACTTTTATGGCTTCTTAGAGAAATTAGGCAGATTTTGAATTAGTTTAGAAGTTATTTTGATTGCTAGAACACTCAACAATATTCCCTGTCTAAGCGCGCAGCGCCACTGTGTGAGCATGCAGCGCTTGTCCAAACGTGCAGTGCCTCCAGGAAGGTGCGCAACACCTTCAAAAATTACACGAGAGTCTCCTAGCAAGGGTGCAGCACCACTGGGCAGGCACACAACGCTGGTTCAAACGCGTAGTGCCAAGTTTCTGAAGGCACAGTGCCAAGAAATTTTGCCCAATTTCGCTCAAAAATTATTCTTTGCTAAATACTCCTTATAATTACAAAGGCAACCATGGCTCTTTTGAAATGTTTGATAGGCCTTATAGCCAAGTGGATTTTGATTTAACTTTGAATACCCACTTTTCTAATGTTGAGGTCTTTTTCCTTTATCACTGATATTATTTTGACAATTTTTGCATTGCAGGTTGCTGAAGTCATGGAGTTGGATTTTTCATTTTCTCATTGATTCTTTACAAGATTTTTTTTACAGCTTGGGATTACATTTATTACATATTATAAAATAAAATTACAATTGGAGAAATTTAAATAACTTACATAGGTGACTTATTATCAAAATGACATTTTGATAAAAAGTCATGAAACTAAAAATACAATCCTTAAAACATAATGAATACATCATGATTATCATAATAAATCCCTCTCATATATGTTCTGACCTCATCAGAATGAAGGAATGACCTTGAAAAATTCAAAACCCTAATGACCTAATGGGACTGCTTTTTTGACCTGACTTTGAATGAGATTTTTTACTTAAAAACTTTCAAGTGAAAAGAGCATTTCCATAAGTGATATTATGCTCAAGAGGACATGGGAATGAGTCAAAAATATGAATCTTGGAGAGAGTGGAGTTTATTGACAAGGAAAACCACCAACGGAACAATTTTTAAGTCATGACCTAATGGAATGATGAAAAATTTATTCAGTATGACACAACTAAGATGCATGTGCAAATGTGTTTTGATCCCTGGTGGAAGTATGCAAATACTGACACTAACATTGGCTCTAGCTGGGGATGGTAGCTCCTTGGAGGTGCCAAGAACACCGTAGACCAAGTGCCTATTTCATTGGGCAATGGATTCAATAGCTAAAAACAAAACTGAATATTGAAAGAAACTTGACACAATAAACTGACTCAAAACCAACTCAAGAGTGAGTGAAACAAAACTTAAAAATTAAACTTACCCTACTTATTGATGGCATTACATCACCAAGACTTGAGGGCTTCAAATCCTAATGACAACCACCAGCCTTCTGAAGACATATATACAATCATGTGAAGTGATCCTTCCAATGTAACCAATCCAGCTGATGGTTATTTGCTTGAATTCTACTCTCACTTTCCTCAAGCAGGCAGAATGATGTACATGTAGGAAACTCACAATAAAAACTGAAACCAAGACTTATGCTGACAAACGAGACAACATTCATCTTCTCCAGTGTTTGCAAAAAACTGTCGAAGGGATCTTGAAAATCAAGAAAATTTACCTCTCGCTGATCTAGAATAAACAAGGTAGCTTTTTCTCTTGAATCTGATCTTTTTTCATAATGTACTTCAACAAGAGTGTGTTCCTAGTCTTCAAAAAATTATGAACGAGTAGGTGAGTAGAATTCTTCTTGAAAAAACAATTCAAAGCATGAGACATGGGAAGAAAAATCTGAATGATAATCCTCAATGCTCTGGTCCTCTGCAATTTGAATATATTGTTGATCATCTTCATATAACATGGCAACCAGATTATCATGTTTTTTATCACACTCATTAGTCATAAGAGGGAAAACTTAAAATTGTTCTTGAAACCCAAAACTGACATTTATATCATCTACCACAGATTCATCCAAAGAACATTTTTCACTTACTTGAACAAATATCTCATCTTGTTTTTCATAAAGGGAATGGATTACCTCCTCATGAAGACTTTGTTCTGATGGGCTGAGATCACTTAGGTCTATAACTTTGTTTTCTTCATTTGAGGTGACTTCAAAAATAGAACTCTCCTTCATGGAATCTAGAACAACATACTCGTCATCATCACAATTTGAATCTAGATCTGGATCAGCCAGCTTGACTTTACCACAATCTGATATTGGAACCTCATTTTCCTGCATACCATCTTTTGTTACAATCAGATCTGAAATAAGACCTTGTCTTTCATCATTTTCAACTGTACAAAGATCTTTTCAGCCTGCTGCAAAATTTCATGTTAATCTTGATAAGTATCCTCTAAGATTTATTTATGTTGCTGAAATGGATTTTCATACGAGCTTCCATGATCTCATCGTCCATGAATTCATCATCTCCATAAAAATTCTCAATATTTTCAATAAAACTATCAACATGTTTACAGCAGTTCTAAACTAATATTAAGGATGGATAAGATTCTTTATACCTTTCAAATAATATGGTATGAAAATCCTCTAAACGGTAAATAAAAGCAGGCGGCAAACTTTCATACCAAATTCTAGCTTCATCTTCCAGAGTGGCCATGAATATCTTCATCAAGCAGTATTCGGGAAAATCAATCTTTAATCTACGCACATGCATGTGAAATCTCACTAGATGAAGAGCAGCATCATTACCTTTCACATTTTTGAACATAGGAAAATTCCTTTGCCAATATACCTTAGGCATTTTATTTTGGAAACCTGGAATGTGATCTCTACTCATGGGAGCATGACTTATTGCAACAATTTCCATCTTGAAAAATCTTGAAGCTACTCATCTTCATGCAATAGAGTCGCCATGAAATATTGATTTTCTGGATCTTTCAGTGAATGGAGTCACTGGGTGAATGGTTCAGCCTTCATATGTGTCCAACTGTTTTTCACTATCACAATTAGATCTAAATCTTTGTCACTCTTTCCGAGGGAAGATCTGATCTTACTTTTTCTTCCCCAGTATGGTCACTAAAATTTTATCACTCAGATTGAACCTTAAGGCTAAGAGAGGCAATCCCGAGGTAACCTCAAACCAAAATTTTTACTTGGTATATAGCCTTACCAAGTTATAGAGGTATATCTTGATAGAATCACAGCCAAGAGGGCTGGATCAAAGGATTTTAGGCTAGCCAAGGAGTACAGGGGGTTTTGATTTTGATTTTAGGGTTTGTTGGATCAGGAGGAGTCAAACAACTATGGCAAGGAGATTAGGTCAAAATCTACAAGGGTTTCAAGGGGCAAGGTAGGTAGAAGGTTTAGACATTAAAATATGATTGTGTTAGGTGAAAAGACTGGTGAGGATCTAGGGAAAGCATGTGAAATGTATTTTCCCTAAACTGAAGAGAATGAACACATTATACTAAATTTCCCAAAACAGAGCATAAATACATATGGATTTTACCTTTCAAACTTGAAATATAGTATATTATAGACATGAAATGGTTTATGAATTAACAATACATTCAAAAAAAATTATAACGGAGAGGAAACTATGTCTAAAACTCATACCACACGAATCCCAAGAAAATAGCTGCAATTTTCCATTAATGTCCAAGCCAAAATGATACTTGATCAATACAATCTCTTCAACTGATGCCAACCATTACAATGATAGAAATACTACACCTTATATACCTCAAAACCACTTCCTCTCATCCTCAGGGGTCGAATCCATAAGGTGAGGGAGTTGTTCCATCAAAAGCTGAACTGAAAGCTAAAGTCTAGGATGAGGAAAGTGACTCATTCCTATCTTTAAGAACAGATACATTTGACTTCAACTAATGACTTACTTAATGTATATACCTTAGGTAAAAGTAAAATATGAAATTTACATTAGTAAATTTTTCATTTACCCAAGTAAAAATTGAAACAGAGGTGAAACTTCAAAATTTACTGAAACTGGTGAAAATGTAAATTTCTTGGTAAACGCGCAGCGCCATGACATAAAACTTGACATGTTTTGTAAGCCACTTTTGGAGGACTTCCCTTTGTCCAAATCAGCTCCATGATAGCTCATTGGAAAGGTCTCTGAGTCTAGTTTCCAAATATTATTTTACTTTCCAAAATGGTGTCCATATGCTTTTCCAAAAACCTTTTCTTCCAATATTGGTAAATGCACAGTGCCATAGTCAAAAAGAGGGTAGAAACATGATTTTTTGGTGGTTTTTTGCCTCTTTGAGTGACCAGTTCTGCTCCAAATATCCTGAAAATTTATGAGGTTGATGTACTCATCATTATGAACATGATTATGCTGACCATTTTTCAATTGGATGTCCCAAAAAAGAGCGTCACGCCAATGGCGTTGCGCATTTAGCACATTTTTTGCATGCTAAATTGTCAAAAAATCAAAATTAGCACAAGGTGTGCCAGAATTGAAATTTTATTGCTGATAAAGCATTAGAGGCTTGAAGGGATACCTCAGCAATAATTTTCAACTTCTCTTTCTCTTTTGACTCAGTGAAAGCCTGAATATTTGCATGGGCTCGTTTGAGCTTGGCCCTTGCAATCATGTTTCTAATGGCATAGTGTTTCGTCATATTCCTGTGAATGTCAATGTATTTCTTTGCCCTCTCTAGCAGGCCCTCCAGATGCAAGTTGGATCTCTCAAGCCATGACTCTCTGTCTCTGCTAATATCTATGGAAAGCAGCTCACTTGGAGTGAGTTGCTCTGCCAATTTAGCCTCTTTCTGCTTTTCCCGAGCTAAAGCCTTATTTAGCCCAATTGTCCTCCATCTCTGTCTTGGAAGCTGATCTTCCTCATCATCAATCTTATAAAATCTTCCCAAGGTCTCCTCCAGAAAGGCCTTGGCCTTTCTGGCCTCTCTCTGAGCTCTGATTGTCTTGACCTCACTGATGGTTTGCTTAGTCTTCAACTGCTGATTTTCTAGCTCAAAAAAGTCAATCACATACTTTGTTCTACCAAGATTAGCTTAAAGCTCATTAATATTTGACTCCTTACCTCTTATAAATGCATTGGTGATTTTAACCTCATACTCATCATCAAGGTCAATCAACTGAAACTCCTGCTCAATTTCATGTTTGTCCTTTTTCTCAACAATGATAGGCTTTGTAGCCTTTTCCTTGCCCTTGTCTACCTGTTTTTTTGATGAAGAAAGCATGGCCCCTTTCACACCATGTGAAGAAAACACATGCTTGTGGACTCTCTAATATGTCAAATGAAATGGCTCAATATCAATCATTTTAGTGCAAGCTACCTCAATGTCCCTTTCACTGCTTGATGCTCCGGTATCATGATGTGATGGTGAAGGGTTATAGAAAGGTGATGAGATAGGATCAATATGAGGTGAATGGATCTGAGTGGGTGGTGATTTATGAACAGCGGGAAGTGATGGAGAAGGGGATACGGGAAGATGATATGATGAATGGATATCCTGCTCATGATGGCTAGGTAGGGTAGTGAAAACCTCATTTGCAATGAATGCATCCCATGAAATATTTTTCTGTTGAAGCTAATGCATGACCACCATCTTGATGAGTGAATGATGAAATAGACTCTGTATTTGCTGATTGTAATCCCTCTTTTTCACAATGTAAGCCATTTTGTCAATGTTGCGGAAAATATAGTAAGGTAAGTGTAGCATTTTAACTCTAGTGAAATGCATGAGGAGAAAGATATGGTAAGAGTAGAGTCGAGAAAACTCCCCTCACAAGTGAAGTATTTCATGATTATCCTCATCATGGGAACATGCCAATCTAGGATATGAGAGAGGGAAAATTGACTTTTTGTAATCCTTGTATCTAGGTTTGAGGTACGGTTCATAATAGCTCATGTCCAAGTTTTCTTATTAAACCACCTCTCTCCCACACTAGGGATCCCTGTAGCAGCTGCAATGGAATTGGTGGACATATCTAAGGTAACCCCAGCAAGAATTACCTGCTTGCCATGTATATTGGTGATGAATAATCTTGTTAAATCCGAGTGATTTTGGACTTGTTGCACTCTCTCACAAAACTCAAAACAACCCACATGTTTAAAGTAAGAGACAGTGAGAGGAGAGGCCATAATTTCTCTTGTGTTTATGGGATCAACCCCATTTATTTTCCCTCCCTTATGGTCATTTCTTCTTGGAATTTGTTCCTTACCAATGCCACTACCCTCTTCTTCAGAATTTTTCAAATTTTTATCTTTAAAACCCTAGGGTACAAGTGAAATGAGATGAGGGGAAGGAGATGAAATGGCTAGCTTGAAAGGTGAAGGGAATGAGTGTAGGGAATGAGTGAAGGGGAAAACTAAATCAATGTAAACCCTAAATCAATGAAATTACCCTGTCTATGACTGATATTTTGTTTAGGAGGATGAAACAAATGTATAAACAGTGATCACAAACTAAAATTAGGGTTTCATTTAGGGTTCCATTTCAATGCATTCAAGAATCACCAAATAGCTTAGAAATGGGGTTATTGTTGGGCCATAATTGTAATCTATGGATAAATTACGCTCCCCTAGACAGGTGCTAGTCTAGAACAACAGGTGAAAGACTATACGACTATTTCTCCTAACTAATAAAAGATATACAAAGAGGATTGGAGGCTTACTTGTTCAGTCGCTTCCAAATGGCTCCTTCTGTCGCTTCTGTTGTAGCTTCAAATTCAAGCGGTTTGTGAGCTGAACGCTTCCTGTAAGAAAGAACACTGAAACAGCAGAAAATTCAATAATATAGATATCTATTCAAGATATTTAGCGAAATCATTAAAGCATAAACCATATACATCAACCAAGATCTTGCAATATGGAAAATCAAAGCCAATACAGATGCATATAGGGAAAAATAAGAAGTACTCTTTATTGATGATAGAAGGAGAGGTTACAACCTAGTGACTGATTTGAAGTGACCTTCCAGCATCATTCCCAAGCCTCATCATAGTATAAATCTCTCCAGAAGCAGCTTCACAAATCTAGCTCTCAATTGAAAATCCTCCAGCATTTCTCTCCCCAAATTCTTCCTTCTCAAATACTTAGATCTGTGTTCAATTTATATATGCACTGTAGGTTGTTTTTCAATCAACAACTTTCCAAAAATAGGAAAGACATGTTTCCATTCATGTATATGTCAAATGGACACTTGGATCTGAAACTTGACACGTGTGAACTCTTCTAGAAGGAACTAGCCAAGTGGAGATTCCGGAACAATGAAAATTTCGCTCCCAATGTGACCAACGCACCTGAGAATGTCAGGAAGTGATTTGCAGAGCAGCCTTGCATGGGGATACCTGCATATGAAATGCACTTAGGCCCTTAGAGCCTGCGTTGGTGAGCTCTCATATGTTATATAATAAGTTTCAAACCATGGAAACCTTTGCTAGATGAAAGTCTTGCTTGATTTGTCATGTTTCTTGTCTTAGGGAATGTAGCAACTAAAATGATAGGGAATGATAGACCCTTGATCATTGGTCCTGGATATTATGCCCAGTTAACCAGGTCATAGGGAATGGTGCCAAAATTGACCTATAACAATTCCCCCCTAAAGCATGAGATCCAAATAATAAGAACATTTGATTGAGATGCTTTACACTGTGATGAGTCTGGAAACGAAGCGGAGTGGTCACCTGCATCAATCTTACAATACATTATATCATGATATATCTTCTTTTGATCATAATTGTTGAGGGTAGGCATTCCCATGTTCAGCACATAAAACAATCTAATAACATGTACATAATTCAAAAATTCTTCTACATTGGAATGTTGCCCAGATGCAGACATGCCTACAGATATAGGCCCATGTTTGGATGACAATATATATGTAAATTCACTGTACAAATGATGTGTACAAAAATCCTAAAATTGCGGCCCAGATGGATGAAACTAGATCCGAAGTCTTCTTATCTCGTTCACTCAATCATTCAGGTGCAAGTCTAGCCATCCGAATATATGATTTGTTGTCAAACATGGAAAGACATCGTTTGATTACCATCCAATGATGTGAGTTGTTAAAAAACGTGAGAGAACCACCATTGATTTCAATGGACCTCAGGCTACTGCAGTACATTTTGTAAGACGTGAATAGATGATTTGATGTCGAATGCCAAACAAAATATTTCGGTCAAAGGTCCAGAAGCGAGCATCTTTTCGATGTTGTAACAAGCCTCATGGTGTTGGAATCTGATGTTTCTAGGTGAACTTCCTGGATATTGATTTGTTGTAGACAGAAAGTCACCTTATTGCAAAATAGGAGTTACTGATTTCGGAGACAAGGGTATGACTTGATATAGCAATTTTTCAGGGATGACAGTCATGAAAATAAAGGTTTATGAGTATTGCAGATGGATGAGTTTTTAATCACTGGATGACTTCTCTTGAACATATAGGCGACACTATGATGAGTTGGCAGCATTGACCCAAAACTGAAGTGAAGGTATGATGAAACATAGGTGTGAATGAACCGTCAAGATGATTACCCAACCCAAACAGTCACGGACATTGTTGGGAAACCAGCTCCAAAAAGAGAAGAAAAGATATATCAACGCCTTAGAAATAAGCCACTTCGAGGGGGCAACCTCCAATACATTACATGAATGAAAAATTCTTGGATGATACAATTTAAAAAACCTCCTTTCTATATATAGGAGTCCATGGGGCCATAATGTAATCCTAGTGGGCCACAATGTAATCCTAGCCGACCTAACAATAATAATTTAAGGGCACAATAATAACAAAATGGGGGTTATAAGGGTACAATAATAACAATAAGGGGTTTACACTAACAATAATAAGGGGCTATACTAGTGATATAGGGACCTAACATGCCCCTCTCCTTCAAAAAGTGTTGTCCTCAACACTTGAGTAGCTCCGGGTGCTTCTGTATAAAATTCTCATCCTCCCATGTAGAATCTTCAGTGGGTAAGTTCTTCCACTTGATGAGATACTCTGAAATCGATCGATTCCGTAGTTGTCGAGTTCTTTTTTCCATGACTGCTTCAGGTTCCAATATGATTTTCCCTTCCCCATCAAGTTCTGGCAATACTGTTTGAACTGGAAGATTTTCACCTATAACCTTTTTTAAGCATGAAACATGGAAACCTGGATGTACTCGCGAAGAAGCAGGAAGCTCCAATTTGTATGCCATAGAACCAATCTTTTGCAACACCTTGTAAGGACCATAGTACTTTGGTGATAATTTATTATCCTTCTTAGCTTGCTTGAGGGACATTTGTTTGTATGGTTTTAGCCGTAAAAATACCCAATCTCCTACATCAAAACTTCTCTCGCTGTGATGTTGATCTGCCTGTCGTTTCATTCGATTTTGTGCCAAAGTCAGGTTATCCTTTAAGAGTTGGAGAACTTCTTGTTGATGCTCGATGTGATCTTCCACTGCTTGAACCTTCGAATTTTCTCTTAAATATGATGTTATGGATGGTGGATGATATCCATAAAGTGCCATAAATGTGGTCATTTTTGCTGCAGTATGAAAGGAAGTGTTATACCACCATTCAGCGAGAGGTAACCACTTGACCCATTGTGTTTGTTTATCATATACAAAACAAAAAAGATATCCTTCCAAACATTTATTTACTATCTCATTTTGACCATCAGATTGAGGATGATAAGATGAGCTATGAGCTAATTGAGTACCCAAACAAGAAAATAACTCCGTCCAAAAATTTCTAGTAAAAATGGGATCTTTGTCACTCACAATAACCCTTGGGCTTCCATGTAGCTTTTGAATTCGGTCCATAAATGTAGTAGCAACTGTACTTGCTTTAAATGGATGAGGTAATGCACAAAAGTGTGCATACTTCGTAAGTCTATCAACTACCACCATGATGACATTCTTTCCTTTGAAATCTCCTCCCAACGTTGACTTGGAATGGATAAAGGTTGTAGAAGTCTCGGGGTCTTAATTGTCTCAACTTTATTCTACTGGAAAACCAAAAATTCTGTCACAAACTTTTGAATATCATATTTAAGGCCATCCCAAAAAAATTCTTTCTTCACCCTGTGGTAAGTTTTTAAAAATCCTGAGTGTCCTCCCGAAGGAGAAGTGTGCAATTCCAAAAGAATATTTTGTTTTAGTTGGGAATTCTTACAAACATATAAGTGATCTTTGTACCATAAGGAATCATTTTTCCAACTAAATGTATCAGATGTACTAGGATCTTGTTGCAACTTTTGAATGAGTGTCCATACATCTTTTTCCTTCTTCCATTCATCTCTTGCTTCGGTTATCTAATATGGTTGGATAATATAAATGGCACAAAGCAATGCTTCCACCTCTTCATTCTTTCTTGAGAGTGCATCTGCAACAACATTAAGCTTTCCTTTTCTGTAGATTATTTCAAAGTCATAACCCAACATCTTTGTGACCCATTTTTGTTGTTCTTCTGAAGATAGTCTTTGTTCCAAAAAGTGTTTAAGATTATCATGATCAATTTTTACCTTGAAGTGTCTTCCCATTAGGTAAGTTCGCCATTTCTTTAGTGCATGCAATATTGCTAACATTTCCTTCTCATAAATAGGTTTCTGTAAATACTTTCCTTTGATTGGGCGACTTTCAAAAGCAATGGGTCTTCCTTCCTGCATTAAAACAGCACCAATTCCATTTCCTGAGGCATCACATTCCACAATAAAGGTTTTTGTGAAGTCTGGCGTAGCTAAGACCGGTGCTAGGCACATTGCCTCTTTAAGATGTTCAAAGGCCTTAGTTGCTTCAGGAGTCCATGAAAATGCATCTTTCTTCAATAATGTTGTTAGAGGTGTTGATATTCTCCCATAATTCTTAACAAACTTGCGATAATACCATGTTAACCCGAGAAATCCTCGTAACTTCTTTATGGTTGTGGGGACTTTCCATTCCTTAATGGCTTTAATTTTGTTAGGGTCTACTTTAACACCCTCGTGAGATACAATATGACCCAGATATTCCACCTCTTGTACTCCAAAGAAACATTTGGATTTTTTTGCATATAATTGTTTCTCCCGCAATAGTTTGAGCACCCTGTCAACATGTTCAACATGATCCTTCCAAGACCTGTTGTAGATTAGTATATCATCAAAAAATACTAGCACAAATTTTCTAAGGAAGGGCTTGAAAATGGAATTCATCAACCCTTGAAATGTAGAAGGTGCATTGGTAAGGCCAAAAGGCATGACCAAAAATTCATAATGACCCTCATGAGTTCAAAATGTTGTTTTTGGAATATCTCTAGTCTTCATTCCAATTTGATGATATCCTGAACGAAGATCCAACTTGGTAAAATAAATTGCTCCATGTAATTCATCCAATAATTCATCAATCACAGGAATGGGAAATTTATCTTTAATGGTGAGCTTATTGAGCTCCCTATAATCCTGACACATTCGCCATGATCCATCCTTCTTGTGTACCAATACTACAGGAGCAGAGAAATAACTTTGAATAGGTTGAATTATACCCGCCTCTAACATTTCTGCAATCATACGTTCAATTTCGCTCTTTTGGACGTAAGGATATCTATAAGGCCTGATGTTTGGAGGAACACTTCCTGGAATCAAATGAATAACATGATCATGATCACGAATAGGTGGGAGTCCTTTGGGAGTTTCAAACACCTTGGAATGATTGTCCAAGACTTGTTGGAGATCTGCAGGAATAGATTATTTTGATGTTGGAACTTCTAGTGAGCATAATTGTGCAATTACGCCTCGTTTTTCTTTCTTTAGAATATTTTTCATGACATTAGAGCTTATTATCCTTCCTGGATTCCCTGCAATACCTCGTAATTCAACTTCCTTTCCTTCTAAAAAAAATTTCAAGAAAATTTCTTTAAAATTAAAAGCTACCGTCCCCAAAGATTGTAACCATTGTACTCCTAGTACAACATCAGCACCTCCCATAGGAATGGAAAGAATTGGACTAGTCAATACATATTCCCCCATGGTTAGCTTGATATTATGGCATTTCCTAGAGCAATTTATAGTTCCTCCATTTGCAACCATCACTTGACATTCTGGTGCTGGGTATAGGAAACAATTTAATTCCTTGGCTACCTTACAATGAATAAAATTATGGGTGCTACCTCAATCAATCAACACTATTACCTTTTTCTTCTTGATATGTCCTTCTATCTTAAGAGTTTGAGGAGTGGTAATTCCTGCCAGTGCATTACACGATATGGTCGGATTCATTTCTTCCTCTTCTAGGGCTGGTTCCTGGTGTATATCTTCTTCTTGTTCATTTTCTTCTTCCTCTTCACAATCTATGTAAAATAATTTATTCTCAGCACACTTATGACCTTTAGTGTATTTGCTATCACAACTGTAGCAAAGACCTTTTGCTCTTTTTTCTTCCAATTTTTGTGGTGTCAACCTTGTAGGTTGTGGAAATCTAGGCGTAGCAACACTTCCTTCTTTATAGAATTGAGTGGTAGGCTTCCTTGTCGCCATAATTTTACATTCAACTTTTCTTGCCAACCCGAATGCCTTCTCCAATGAATCAGGTTCCAAAACGCGAACTTCATGTTGGATGTTATCCTTTAAAGTGCCTAGGAAGAGATCAATCCTGTGTTCCTCTGTAAGATCAGTTACCCTTATATTCAATTTTTGGAAGTCCTCAATGTGCCGCCCCACTAAACCCTTTTGTTTGAGATTTATCAATTGGGTAAAGAAGGTGTTGCTCTTTGTATCCTCATAATGTGCTATCATTTCCTCCGTAAAAATTGACCAAGTGAAAAAAATTTTACGGGAGCAAAGCCATTGATACCATACAAATGTATTTTGTTCTAAATGTAAAGTTGCAATGCGTACCTTTTGTGTGTTTTGCACGTTATGGAGATCAAAATATTGCTCCATCTGTAGTATCCATGTTACAGGATTCTTTCCATCAAACTTCCTCATATCCATTTTTGGAATATGGTGGTTCTTCCCGCCAACATTAGAGTTTATGAAATCACGATTAACATTTATTTTATTCTCATCATGAGGTTCTTCTACTATCTTTTCACCATTAGGAAACCTTTCTTGTATCAACTTTGTCAAACCTTCCATGTCTGCTTTTAGAACATTCTTCATGTTTTCCATTTTCTCATCGACCTTAGCTTCCATGTCATCCATCTTAGATTCCATGCCAGCATCCATGCCATCAATCTTAGATTCCATGCCATCTATCTTAGATTCCATGCCTTTCTTCAAAACTTGCATGTCATTTTATGTTGCTCTTTGCGAGAGCGAAATTTGTTGCACTTGCTCTTGTAATTTTGATATGTCATGTTGCCATTCTTCGTCTTCATGAGTCATAGTAGAGCTTTCAAAAGGCTTAATGGGTGTTGAATTCTTTTTAGGGGCCATTTTATAATCCAATAATGATATATATTCTACAATATTCCCTTGCAATCAATTCAACTTGATTCTTCAAACAAGACTTATGCAATTCGGAAAAAAAAATACACACCTTTTACTTGCTTTTGAGGAGCTTGATATTGAAATTGTATTATCTCTGTGATTGCAGATCTTCAATATCTAAAATTTAGCACTGAAGTATCCCTCTGAATTCTCTTTTGAATGCCACAGGTCTGACTTGATTTGGATTCTCCAAGACAAAGTTATGTCCAATCTCCCACAATGACCTAATTATGGACTGGTTCAGTATAGCAAACTTGTACGACTTGCCACGTGTCACTGTTTCATCCTTCGCCTCTGAAATTGATAGAAAAGAAAATAAAGTCCGTGTACTTATGACCAATTTTTACGGCACTTCAATCCGATGCTCAGAGATAGAGTTATTAAAATTTTCCCACGATCACCTTTTTGAGATGAAATTCGGGAGCCTGAAAAATCACTACCTTCCACAGATCATATCTCCCAAAATATTGTGAACCAAGCTCTAAACTTTTTTGACAATTTTCCTTAGGATTTAAGCTTCGCACCATAAAAATTTCAGATTTTGAACCTCAGTAGAAAAACAGTTATAGCACAAATTCCACGATGACCTGTTTAGGAGCCTGAAAAAAGACCTAAATTCCATAGATCATATCTCCGAAAATATTGTGAACCAAGATCTGAAATTTTTAGACAATCTTCCTCATGATTTTTTCTTCGCACCCTAAAAATTTCAGCTTTTGAAACTTTGTAGAAAAAAAGTTATAGCGAAAATTCCACGATGACCAGTTTGGAGCAGCAAAACCCTAGAATCCAAAGCTCTGATACCAAATGTTGGGAAACCAGCTCCAAAAAGAGAAGAAAAGAGATATCAACGCCTTAGAAATAAGCCACTTCGAGGGAGAAACCTCCAATACATTACATGAATGAACAATTCTTAGATGATACAATTTACAAAACCTACTTTCTATATATAGGAGTCCATGGGGCCATAATGTAATCCTAGTGGGCCACAATGTAATCCTAGCCGACCTAAAAATAATAATTTAAGGGCACAATAATAACAAAATGGGGGTTACAAGGGTACAATAATAACAATAAGGGGTTTACACTAACAATAATAAGGTACTATACTAGTGATATAGGGACCTAACAGACATGGAGTGAAAGAAGTGTGATGTTCAAGAGCAACTTGCTACCAAAAAGAAACTTTGCTTACTTTTCCCAAATTTTCCCCAGTCATTTGTCGACCAGTACCTCTTTATTTTTTAACAAGCTTGAGGAGGATAATATTTTCTTGATCTATAATTCAATCCTTCAAGCGAATAATATATCACTATTTAATAATTTAATGAGTCTAGCAATGAATGAAACTCGATTCTTGCCATGATCGACAAGCCTGTCGCTATTTATGTTTTAACGAGCTTAACGATAGTGCTAGCCCTGTCCTTTTTCATATTTAAACAATCTGAAAAAGAGGACGAAAGAAAACTCCATAAAGTACTTTTTCGTAAATTTGTCACTCAGATCCGAAAAAGTGTAAAATAATATCTGAGAGAACCTCTTTGGTCATGTTTAACCAAGGTATTCCTTTTTCATAAATAATATATCTCAGTCTGGAAAAGGGTTGAACTTATACTGAGCAAATATCGATTCATTTACTTTAAGGAGCTCTAAAAGACAAGTGCTCGGCAATCTTTTCACATTATCGAAGTCTGAAAAGAGTTGAAACAAGACTCCAGGGGTTCCTTTTTCGTTGTTATTGAAGCTCGAAAAAGAGCTAAAAGTGTGCTTCAAATCCTTTTTTGTTTTTAACAAAGCTAAAAAAATAAGGAGAAAAAGTATGCTTTGTGGTCAAGTCATTCTTTGAATAAATCTGCATGACTAATCTGTTCATCAGTTGTATTTCCTATTCAGAACAACATCAAATGGATTAAAAATACCTGTTTCATGATAAAAACATAATAAAACTATAGTCATAGCAATAAATTTAACTTGAAAACAAATAAATGACTATAAAAAGTAGTTTCACTATTCATTTTTACCATTCCATAGTTAACATTTGCATTTTGGAGCTCTAAACCTGATTTTCCCCCAAACTTCAGTCGTTGATTATAGTCGTTTCTGTGGACGGATTTCGTTGACGTTTGATCCATGTTAGTGCCATGAACCTCCTCTTTCCTTTAATATTCATTTCATTTCCATTCTTTGCAAATTTTTAGGTTTTTGAGGCCCCTAGGGTAAATTCTACCCAAAATGAGCGCAACGCACCCCTGAATATCGAAACCTACGTTGCATAGCAAGTACAGTGAAGGGTATCTGCATGTGCAACACACTGTCTCAGCCCAGGGAGTGCGTTGGACGCAGTTCAAGTTTTTTATGGTCATGCTGTGTCCAAAATTTGCTTAGTTTTTTGCAATGATTGGAATCTAATGGATCTTATGGTTGATTTCTAGGTTTCCATCGGATTATAATGACAACTACATGGATGGAAAGAGAACATGAAGAACAAGATATGATTGCCTTGAATGATCAGGGTACTGTAAGAGCCTTAAGATATTGTGGACTACTTAAGTACTTCAAATTGTCGAGAATGAGGCAACAAATAGAACTCTTGGAGTTCTTAGTTTCAGCATGGGATCCGGTGATAGAGGCATTTAACATTAAGAACAAAGTGGTTCCCATAATAGTTGAGGATGTGTATTTTCTCACAGTTTTGTCGAGGAGAGGTTTGCCCATTTCTCTCATAGGGTCTACCGTTGGAGGAGAGACAGTGAGGGATTAGTTATGTAGTATTGCTATCTAGGGTTATAACCTAGCAAAAATGGGAAAATAAACATCTGGGATGTCAGGGATTTGCCTTTGAGAACCATCATTTTCACGATTTCTAAACTTGTTGGCACCGTTACACTACATGTAGTGAACCGATCGTATATGCAGTATGCGCTAGAGTGCTTAGAGCCAATAGTCTTCAACTAGTTTGAATTTGTTCTATCTCAGATAAAGGAACAACTGAATAAAGAAAATGGAGGAAGGAAGAAAAATTTCAGTTATGGTTCAATCTTTATCTCCTTCTCTTTGGAATGGATTCCACTGATGCAGCCACAACATGTAAAATTGGATATATCTAGTCCTAGAGATCCTCGAATACAGAGATGGGTAGAACTCATGCATCTGCATGCAGGCCAATCGACCGTTGTGTTCTCGACTGCATTCTTCACCTGGTTCCGGTGACAGATCGTCGCCATTGATGAGTATGCATATGCAGGCATCAAATTCTGAGGAGATCCAGATCTAGTATTACCAGAAGGCGCTCAGTGGGGTGTAATAGGTAAGAATGATTTGCCCATGTTTTTTTATTTTTATAAGGTTTATACAATTTTTTTGTGTTTTTATTTATTTTCAAGACTAAACTAAATGTTTGATGTAATGCAGATATTGGTCGTGTTCAACTAGTAGAGGAACTAGAGCGTGAAGCAAATGTGCCAGCAGAGAGGATTGTCGGTAGAGCAATCCTTGGGGACCTTGATATGGCTGAGACTCTGGCTGAGCTTCAACAACACATAGAGGATTTGACCTTCGAGATTCTGAATTTCTAGATTGAAGAGATTCCCATGTGACTGCAGCAACACACTATTGGGGTTCTTAACTATTATATGAAGTTGCTCCGTAGGATTGCTAGATCTATAACATGTTATCATGAGCACCACTAGTTTACTTGTGACATTTTGCATACATTTTGAGGTCAGATGACCAATGTGTCTTGGGCACAAATTTTGTAAAAAACCTATAACTATATATCTATATGTTTTTAGAGTTTTTCCTATGTTTAATGCACAATCCTATTCAATGATGTGAATGTTTTCTTTACCTATGTCGCAAATTTCTATCTAAAACTTGATTAGCTAATGAATCAGTTAAATTGTTCAGATTTCTGGAAATGTGTTGATATTTAATGAACTCAAAATGTCTCTCCAAAATTTGAACCCTTAGGAACAACCTAAGAAGTGTTGGATTTATAATAGTATAAATACTAGTAAGTTGTAGTACCACAAGTTTTTAGTCTAACCTTATAATTATGCGGTTAATACCAAATGAAATGGCATCAGAGAGAATTTCGATCAACGCGCGTTATACTCAGTGATATTATTCATCGATATACCAATACAAATCCCTTGAAAACTCACTAACTCGTCGTTCGGAGCGAAAATGGCCCACGCTGTAGAGGATAGATTTTGCGTACTACGACTAGCACCATCAGCATATCCAACAAATGGTTCCAAAGATTCAATCATTTGTGATGAAATTTAAAGTGGATTACTAACGTCAAGAAAACTCTAAAAACAAATTAAGATAGTGAATGAAAATCAACAACATATAAACAATATAATACAGAAAATTACTACACTCATGATTAAGCATAGTAACTTTTCAAATACAACCCATTTCCAGGTTGTGCCAATGGAATCCCATCATAATCAACTAACTCGTAGGCTCCCTTAGCAAGAACTCTTTTGACAATATAGGGGCCATGCCATAATGGTTCTAATTTCCCTGTACTTATAACATCAGCTTCTTGATCATAAAGAACGACCAAGTCGCCCTCTGAGTAGATGCGAGGCTATACATTATTGGTGTATTGCACCTTTAGACGTCTCTTATGCACTTCGTTGGCCAATTGGGCTTCACGACGCGTTTCATCTAGATGGATGAGGTTAAGGAGACACACTTCTTCTTCTAAGGTGTCAGGAAACAAGTCTATCCCAAGTTTTAACAATGATATTTCACATTGGATTGGTAAGATAGCTTCCAGACCATACACCAATTAAAAAGGAGTAAATCCGGTTGCATTTCTCATCGAGATTCGATATGCCCACAAGGCGGAGTACAGGATTAAGTGTCAGTTCCTTTTACGAACTCCTATTATTCGTTGAAGCATTCATTTAAGAATTTTTTTAATATCCTCAACTTGTCCATTCGATTGTGGATAATAAGGAGTAGAATTATCATGTGAAAATCCTAACTTGGTAGCCAATTCAGACATCATATGGTTGCGAAAATGCTTCCCATGATCCGTAACTATAGCCTATGGGACCCCAAATCGTGCAATAACATGGTTGAAGAAAAAAAATCCAGTTGTTTGTCTTGTGTTGTTGAATGTAGGCATCGCTTCGGCCCATTTGGTAAAATAGTCGACTACAACAATAATATAACCATGCCCCCCGGACGAAGGAAGGTTACAGGTCATGAAGTCAATACCCCATTTTTTAAATGGTCCAGTAGAGACAACAGTATGCATTGGCACTAGTGGTTTGTGGATTTTATGATGAAAAATCTAATATGCATGACAAATTCTGACTACAAGGATGCAATCTAGAAAATAGTAGGCCAAAAGTAACCGGCACGAAGTATCTTTTGCGTTGTAGCATATCCAAATAAATGTCCACCACAAGCCCCAACATGGCAATCATTTAAAAAAAAATTGGCCTCCTCATGAGTGATGCACCTCCTAAAAATGGTATTGACACCATGATGATAAAGTGTATCACCGACGATCAGATAATCTTTGGCTTGGTATCGAATACGTCGTTGATCAGAGCGAGAGGTATTAGGTCGAAAATTTTGGGTTTGTAGATAAATGATGAAATCTCCATACCATGGATCAGATGATTCGATCATAAGCAAAGACTCGTCTAGAATAGATGGTTCTTACGTAGTAGCAGTACTATCAGAGGGAAAGTCAAAGAGAAGCTCAGCTAAAACTAAAGACTTCTTTGACTTGGGTTTGATAAATTCCAAATCAAATTCCTACAAAATTACAATCCATTTTGAATATTTCCCCCCCAACAATTGACGTGATAAGATGTAAGTCATGGGGTTGCAATCCGAAAATATTGTTGCTTTTCGGAACAGGATATAATGGCGAAATATTTCGACAGCTTGTACAGCTGCCAAGGCAAGCTTTTCCACGTATGAGTACTTAACTTCCGTATTATTGAGATTACGACTCAAATAATAGATCAGATGTTCAATTCCATCTTCTACTTGGACCAAAACCATAACAATGGTCGTTTCAGCCATGGAGATATATAAAAAATAATCATTTTGATAATTAGGAGGATACATTAATGACATTCGGACAAGATGGTCCTTGACAGCATCAAAAGAAGCTTGCACAACTTGGTCCCAATGGAAGGGAACCCCCTTTTTCAATAATCAAGTAAATCCTTTAGCCATTTCAGCGTAGTTTGGAATGAACCTTCTTAGGAAGTTAGCCTTTCCTTAAAGTTTCTATATCTAAAGTAAGTTTGATGGTGCAGGAAAATCAAGAATGGCATGTACCTTCAGTGGGTCTATTCGAATTCCTTCTTTTGAGACTACAAATCCAAGAAATCGACCAAAACCAACACAAAACACATATTTGTGTGGATTGAGGCGTATCTTGTAGTGTCGGCAGCATAAGAAAATGGCTCTCAAATGTATCGGGTGATCAGTCTGATTTCGTTAAGCGTTGTTAAATCATCTAGATATGGTTGAACAATGTGCTTGATGTCGTTGAAAGCATAATCCATTGCTCTCTAAAAAGTTTCCCTAGCGTTTTTTAAACCAAATGGAAGTTTCCTATATGAGAATGTGCCCCAGGGACAGATGAATGTTGTCTTATGTTGGTCATCTGGGTGGATATTGATTTGATTGTAGCTGGAAAATCCATCCATGAACGAAAAAATTTCTCATCTAGCACAATCGTCAATAATCTGGTCAATAAACGAAGTAGGATAGTTGTCTTTTGGACAAGCCTGATTGACATCCCGATAATCAACGCACACTCTAATGGTTCCTTGTTTTTTCATAACAGAAACGATGTTGGAAACCCACTCAGTTAGCAGAACAGGGTAAATGAAACCAGCACGCAAAAGTTTTTCAACTTCTACTTTGATGGCAGCGGCCTTCTTTGGATGAACAAGACGAACCCGTTGACGCACCGATTTGACATCAGGATACATATCAATAGTATGTTCAACTATACTAGTATCTATGCCTAGCATTTCCTCTTAAGACCAAGCGAATACATCACAAAATTTAGGAAAAAGAGAGCAATATGTGTCAAGTTCTGATGGAGAACAAGATACACCGACATGAATATTTTCTACAATGCCAGGTTTGGTCAAAATATCGATAGAAATTGTTTCTTCGATATTAGATAAATTTCGCTCAGAGTCAATTGCATTAATTGGTAAATAACTTGAAAAGAAAGTTTTGATGGATGGCTGATATAGTTCACTGAGATTATTTTCTTCATAATCAGGAAGATGGGAACGATGATGATAATCTTCCCATGATTCTACTTCTGACATCATAGCTTCCAAAATATTTTCATCTGTCAAAAACTTTGAGAAAAATGGATCAAATGGAGTACCAAAATCTAATGAACGATCAACCCAAACACTCGGTGATGCTGATTTCAGATTTTCCGCCCAAGACAAATAGATTGATTTCTATGCCACCTCAATAGGGTTGGGCGGTAAAACATCATCCAACGTAGAATTATCAGAATCGCCCATACTCTCCCTTAAGCCAGATAGAGTGGAATAGATCATGTAGCAGGTCTCTATGCTTGCAATTTATGCCAACGTCGCAGGCGGCGGTAATGCAAAGGTTCCCATAAGAGTGGAACCCTTTAAGAGTCCTGCACCAATGTTATGAATTTCTAGTTGGGGTAAGTGAACAAATGGAATGCTTCCAGTTACCTACAAAGCGGAGGCAAAAAATGATAATTGATTTATGACTGTAATTGTACCTTTATGTGGAAAGGAAATCATTCTAAATTATGTAGAAACAATGGCAGTAATTGCATATACCCATGGTCTTAAAATTAAAATATTATAGTCAAGGGGTCCGTCAACAACCTCAACATCAATACTTACTGTTTTCCCCCTAATTCAACTTGCAGGTTATTGATAATACCACAAGGTTTGTATGTTCTTCCATCTAAAGCCTTCAACGTCGTTGATGATTGCGATAATCACGGCGAGCCAAGTGACTTTCAACAGTTTAGAGACATAATGCACGTAGATGCTCCCTCATCAATAATAGTACAATGAACAAGGTGATTGAGAACATTTACTTGTGTGGAGAATGCCAATTCTACTGGTAATTGCGGCACATAGCCTATATGATTAAAGACGACAAGATTAGAATCAGTCGGATCAATTCCACCAATGGTCGAAAATAAATCCTGCTTCTGGGAGGGACAATTTTGTAATACCTCAAGAGCAGACATAGTTGAAGGGGATTGAGCCAAATCTTCAACTATATTATAATTTTGTGCAGCTCTTTCTCAAGGATTATATGTCGATTTATGAATTACTCCATTTGGTGGTTTAATTGTCAATTCAGGAATAACAGTAGGTGGTACTAATTCTTTAGATGGATTCATTGTCTAGGTAGTAGGTTGATCAATGTCCGGCCTACCATATTTTTTATTCCGCGTCGACACCAAAATATCTTGTCAAGGTTTTGTGGTGGATAACATTAACACTTGGGAACTAGAAGCTGGATCCGTAGCAACCAAATTTGTGTTCGGATTTGGAAGTGGGTCTGTCAACACAGACGATGCATGAGAAGTCTTGATGATTTTTGAGATTTTAGCACGGTGAGGAAAATCCCTAACAAAGTGTTCCCCGTTACAGATTATGCATGGATAACGAGGTTTTCGTGGTCCAGACAGTTGATCAGATGATCTTTCTTGTTGGTTAGAAGTTTTCTTTTTCTTTGATTTCCCCTTTTTCTTACCTCCTAGTTGCTTGTCACTTTTGCCTTTGTCAAATGACACGGCATTAATTTCAGAAGTAGGAGCAGGATCAGATGCAGTAGTGTGGTGTGTGTTTGTAGTGCCTATCAAGCCGTTTCTAGCATGAGAGTCCTTTATTTGAGGAGGAACATTGAAATTAGATCGCGGTGAATTAGGGATTTTTTCATAGAGCGTGCCAAACTGAGTGTAAATCAAGTCTAAATATTGAGCACCAGCTATAACGTGCTCTTCTGTGATGATGCCACCTTTAGCCACATCCTCAGTTATAGATGGTAATAGGGACTTAATGAACCATTCAGCAAGGAGCTGATCGGGAACAAATGTCTTAACCATTCGTCAACGAAGACGCCACTCATGAATATGATCGGAAATGTGAGTAGCATTAGTTTGTTTGAAGTTGGTCAAGAGTTCCATTCCAGTTTCGTATCTAATCGGTAACTGGAAATGGGTCAAAAAGACAGTAGCTAAAGCAGTGAAATTTTCAAAAGAAGCTCTAGGTAACTCAATGTACCATTTAGCAGCCGGACCTGTGAGCGTACGCTAGAAAAGACGTAATCGAACAGAATCATCATTCAGGGAATTTGATGAACACCATAAATGATAAGTCATGACATGAGTCAATGGATCTTCTCCAAGGTTTCCATTGAATTTATGAATATCAGAGGGTAATTTATGAGGTATCATCGGCCACCAAGGAGCATAATTGATAGGACATTGGTTAACCAGTTTAAATCTGGTAATTCTAAGGTTACAAAAAAAGGCAACTGTTGATTAAGGTCAGGTTGAGCATAGCTAGGGTAAGATGGAATTGCTTGGCCAACAGCATATGGAATTTGTTGTTGATAACCCAGATAGGGGTCGTTTTGCATAGCAAACGCTTGAGAATTATGTTGACCAAAACCTGGATATGATACTTGTTGAAATGAAGTTTGAGGCATTTGTGCTTGTGGCTTCCAAGGGATCTGTCCACCAAATTTATAACCCAAATTAGTATAAGTTGGATTCAGTTGATATGTATAACCAGGTTGCGTTTGTGACATCCCATAAAATGGTACACCAGCTTGTGAATAAATGATCCCTGATACAGGTTTTTGTAAATTAACCAAAGGATTTTGAGTCTGTGGACCCAACATTTGATGATATTGAGTCGAAGAACTTGCCTGATAAGGTTGATGTGCAATATTTTGATTCTGTAACAGGGGTATAAATGTATTAACAAGTGGTAATGAAGTGGGTGTAACAGGTTGAACCGGTTGATACGAGTGTACAACCTTTTGTGGTTGGATAGGCAGAGTGAGATACCATTAACAAACATTCATGTCAACATTAGTTTGACCAAAATGTGACTAAGTACTGTCATATTGGGTGACCAAAGGTTTTCCCCCAGCATAAGGAGGATAATAAGACGAAAAATATTGTTCCCTGAATGTTGGGAGTCCAGTTGATATGGTATTTAAATGAATTGACCCAAAAGGACCAACTTGATATTTCCCTGATGATGTATGTAATGAATCAAGTCGTTAAGTACTAACTATAGGACTACCAATTAAAAAACCAGATGATGACATTGGTAAAGACCATGGTCTTGAAGATGTACCAGAGAAAGTGCCAGATAATGATTTGTAACCTGTTGGGACCAAAGGGCCACCATGCAAATACGACTTTGGTGAAGTTGTAAACATCGACAGAGTAGCGAGGGTAGGAGATGATGTAATTGGAACAGTAGACCCAACCGAAGATTTCTGGTTCAAAAATGGTTGTGTGACCAAATGTATACTCTCCAAAATCGACAGGAGATTGAATGGTAATAGGATCAACAAAAGCATATGGAAACAATTGAGGAAAATACTGGTACAAGTAAAGGTCCCCCCAAAAATGGGTTGGAGTTAAAGGCGTATCGTCTTGTGGGATTTCTTCAATCGCAATTAAACCAGGAGGAAGAACTTCACATTCAGACCCAAAATATATTTCAAACGGTTGATTGTGTTATATAGGAGTTTCAATGGCTACAGAAATTTGTGGCGTGAACAAGGTAGGAACAACTTTCGGTTGTTTGACTTCAGGATTCGGATTTTCTAGCAAAGAAGAGATAGGATCTGGATCAATTTGTGATTGAACAACGTCGGTTCCAGGAGGTATGGTCTCAGCGATTGAATGGATCGTGACCATGGGTGGCTGTGAAGACTCCGTTTCGACAACAGTAAACGAACCGAGATGTGTGGAAACAATTTGAGCTAACTCTGGTTTAAAAGATGATGTTTCACCAGAGGTACGAATTGTACTTCATTTGGCAGATCGTGATCGCCTTTGCTTACCAGAAGTAACTTCCAGTGGTAAAGGTGGTTTTAAAGCTAATCTACGTGAACGACGGGGGATAGGATTTTTTTTCTTCCACGATTACTGATTTATTTTATCCAAAAAACAAATAAATAAAAAGAGGGTAATGCTAGGCAAAAGGTTTTACCAAGAAACTATGAATTATATAATTCCTCCTGGCGAACCAAGAAGTACGGGCAGGTAATCTCCCCAAATTTTGTGTTCGGTGTATCACAATTTCAAGGCGGCTGACTCGGTTCACTATGGATGGATAGCACCTAAAATTTATCCTCCCAAATATACCTGAAGGTACGTGGAAGCCCAAGTCGGTATTAGCTCTGTCTGATGTGAAACCGCACAGTGAGAGCACCCCTTTATACTTATCATACTGTAACACCGCCCAAAATACCAGAAATTACGTGGACGAGCTACGATATACTTACATACGTGGAGTGAGGTATCACACTCGGAATGTATCACAGACAAGTTAATGACATTTGCTATGTTTTATGATGCCGAAACACGTCTCTAGCCTAGACCTTATAAATGTTATTGTTATGGTTCTAATGCATTGTTAAGTAAATTGAGATTTATTTTATGTTGATCTTGCTTAAAAATTTGTCTTTCAGGTTCACCGCGTTGATGTATATGAAATTCCTAAAATGAAAGTTAAGAATGATAAAAAAACTTTCACTTTCATCTTTTTCAATGAAGAACCTAGCTACTAAGGGAAGAGAGCAAATAGTTTGTGAGAAAACAAATCAATGAAAAAAAACTAAATCAATGAATCAAAAACTAAATGCAAATTTCCTAATGTTCCTTTTGCAAAACACACACACAATCCTACATGAAAATGCAAGTTTTTCTTTTCAGTTTCCTTAATGTTATGAATGCAGAAAAGAAACTAAGTGCACTAGATCAATAATTCAAATGCCTTTTACTTTCGAGAAACGAAGAATACAAACAACAATTTCTCTTTTGAAGGAAAAACGAGGATTTCAACAACAATTTCTCCTATCAAGGAAATGAAGATTTTACGACAATTTCCTATTTCGAAAGCAAATGATTCTTAATGCGACCATAAAAAATACTTTGAAATCAACTTGTCAATGATACAGAAAAAAAAAAAAAAAAAAAAAAAAAAAAAAAAAAAAAAAAAAAAAAAACAATCAACAACAACAACATTGAACAAATTTTCAGTCAAAGGAGGAAGAAGTATATAGATTCACTGGTCAATTGAGCATCAAAATTTTCAGATCACAGCAGCAAACAAAACTGAAGCAAGTTGCAAAGTCAAATTCAAGGGAATTTTGTCACTTTCAGGAGTCAACTTAGTCTCCAAGGGGAGACAGTGCTCTGCAATGCAGGCTAGGAAGGGATATAGTGCTCTGCAAAGCACTTTGTCTAGTCTAAGGGTGCGTTGGGCACAATAAACAAATAAAAATGCTACTGTTTAACTCATTTTCTTTGAAAATTAGGCTCTGAAAAATTTTAATCTTTATGGGTAATAGCTATTGGGTGGATAAAAAAATAAAATCAGAGGCTAAAACACCTAGAACTAAGAGAAATTATCCCCAGTGGAGTCGCCAATTTGTTGGGCCAGAATTGTAATCTACAGATAAATTACGCTTCTCTAGACAGGTGCTAGTCTAGAACAACAAGTGAAATACTATACGACTATTTCTCCTAACTCATAACAAATATACAAAGAGGATTGGAGGCTTACTTGTTCAGTCACTTCCAAATGGCTCCTTCTGTCACTTCTGTTGTAGCTTCAAATTCAAGTGGTTTGTGAGATGAATGCTTCCTGCAAGAAAGAACACTGAAACAGTAGAAGATGCAATAATATAAATATCTATTCAAGCTAGTTATCTAAATCAGTAAAGCATAAACCATATACATCAACCAAGATCTTGCAATATGGAAAATCAAATCCAATACAGATGCATATAGGGAAAAATAAGAAGTACTCTTTATTGATGATAGGAGGAGAGGTTACAACCTAGTGACTGATTTGAAGTGGCCTTCCAGCATCGTTCCCAAGCCTCATCATAGTATAAATCTCTCCAGCAGCAGCTTCACAAATATAGCTCTCAATTGAAAATCCTCCATCATTTCTCTACTCAAATTCTTCCTTCTCAAACACTTAGATCTGTGTTCAATTTATAGATGAACTGTAGGTTTTTTTGCAATCAATAACTTTCCAAAAATAGGCAATACATGTTTCCATTCATGTAGATGTCAAATGGACACTTGGATCCGAAGCTTGACACATCTTAACTCTTCTAGAAGGCACTGGCCAAGTGGAGATTCCGGAACAATGAGAATTTCGCACCCAATGTGACCAACGCACCTGTGAATGTCGGGAAGTGCTTTGCAGAGTAGCCTTGCATGGGGCTACTTGCATATGCAATGCAATTATGCCCCTTAGAGCCTGCGTTGGTGATCTCTCATATGCTATATAATAATCTTCAAACCATGGAAACCTTTGCTTGATGAAATTCTTGCTTGATTTGTCTTGTTTCTTGTCTTAGGGCATGTAGCAACTGAAATGATAGGGAATGATAGACCCTTGATCATTGGTCCTGGAGATGATGCCCAGTTAACCAGGTCATTGGGATTGGTGCCCAAATTGACCTATAATAGTTATGATATGTACTTACCACTTTTAGAGCTTCTTGGAGGAATTAGGCAAAGTTTAAAGTAGTTTTAAAGTTATTTGGAATGTTAGAACACTCAGCAATATTCATTTTCTAAGCGAGTATCCCCACTATGTAAGCGCGCAGCGCTTGCCCAAATGCGCAGTGCCTCCGGGCAGGCATGTAGCGCCTTCACAAATTACACGAGAGTCTCCTGGCAAGGGTGCAGCGCCGGTTCAAACGCGCAGCGCCGAGAAATTTTGCCCAATTTTGCTCAAAAACTTGAAAATTATTTTTTGCTGAATACTCCTTAAAATTACAAAGGGAACCATGGCTCTTTTTAAATGTTTGATGGGCTTTGTAGCCAAGTGGATTTTGATTTAACTATGAATACCCACTTTTCTAATGTTGAGGTCTTTTTCCTTTATCACTGATATTCTTTTGACACTTTTTGCATTGCAGATTGTTGAAGTCATGGAGTTGGATTTTTCATTTTCTCATTGAGGCTTGACATGGTTTTTTTTATAGTTTTGGATTACATCTATTACATATTATAACATAAAATTACAATTCAATAAATTTAAATAAATTACATAGGTGACTTTTTATCAAAATGACATTTTGATAAAAAGTCCTGAAACTGAAAATAAAATCCTTAAAACATAATGAATATATCATCCTGATCATAATCAATCCCTCTCATATATGTTCTGGCCTCATTAGAATGAAGGAATGACCTTTAAAAATGCAAAACCCTAATGACCTAATGGGACTAATTTTTGACCTGACTTTGAATGAGATTTTTGACTTAAAAACTTTCGAGTGAAAAGAGAATTTCCGTAAGTGCTATTAGGGAATGAGTCAGCAATATGAATCTTATAGAGTGTGGAGTTTATTAACAAGTAAAACCACCAGCGGAACAATTTTTTAAGTCATGACCTAATGGAATGATGAAAAAATTATTCAGTATGAGACACCTAAGATGCACATGAAAATGTGTTTTGATCCCTGGTAAAAGTATGCAAATAAAATACTGACACTAACATTGGCTCTAGCTGGGGATGGTAGCTCCTTGGAGGTGCCAAGAACATCGTATACCAAGTGCCTATTTCATTGGGAAATGGATTCAATAGCTAAAAACCAAACTGAATACTAAAAGAAACTTGACACAATAAATTGACTCAAAACTGACTCAAGACTGAGTGAAACAAAACTTAAAAATTGAACTTACCATACTTATTGATGGAAGTACATCACCAACACTTGAGGACTTCAAATCCTGATGACATCCACCGACCTGCTGAAGACATATATATAATCATGTGAAGTGATCCTTCCAATGTAACCAATCCAGCAGATGGCTATTTTCTTGAATTCTGCTCTCACTTTCCTTGAGAAGGCAAAATTATGTACATGTAGGAAACTCACAATAAAAGCTGAAACCAAGACTTATGCTGACAAACGAGACAACATTCATCTTCTCAAGTGTTTTCAAAAAATTGTCGAATGGATCTTGAAAATCAAGAAAATTTACCTCGTGCTGATATGGAATAAACAAGGTAGTGTTTTCTCATGAATCCAATATCTTTTCATAATGTACCTCAACAAGAGTGTGTTCCTGGTCTTCAAAAAATTCTGAACGAGTAGGTGAGCAGATTTCTTCTTTAAAAAACAATTCAAAGCATGAGACATGGGAAGAAAAATTTGAATGGCAGTCCTCAATGCTCTAGTCCTTTGCAATTTGAATATATTGTTGATCATCTTCATATAGCATGGCAACTAGATTGTCATGTTTGTTATCACAGTCATAAGAGGGAAAACTTCAGATTTTTCTTGAAATCCAAAACTGACATTTCTATCATCTACCACAGATTCATCCAAAGAACATTTTTCACTCACTTGAACAAACATCTCATCTTGTTTTTCATAAAGGGAATGTATTACCTCCTCGTGAAGACTTTGTTCTGATGGGTTGGGATCACTTAGGTCTATAACTATGTTTTCTTCATTCGAGTTAACTTCAACAATAGAGCTCTCCTTCATGGGATCTGGAACAACATACTGTTGGAGTTGGTATGATTCTCTCTTTAGGTGCGATCATACCAGCGTTAATGCACCGGATCCCAAAAAAACTTCGCAGTTAAGCACGCTTGGGCTAGATTAGTACTAGGATGGGTGACCTCCCGGGAAGTCCTAGTGTTTCACCCTGTCCCCCCTGTAGCTCGGGGAATCAATAGCCCCCCTCAAACGCAGCTCGGGGGAATCGAACCTGGGTCCAGGATTTGATACCATGTAGGAATTTACAAGGTAAGTTCCGTAGATCAAGAACCAAAGGTCACCACTCACAAACAGATCACAAATCAGTACACCAATATAATCACGTGGTTAAAACCCTCAAAGGGGGAAAAATTCCACACCCTGAGCCAACACGGCCACTTCAGGGAATTTACTAATATAAAAAGGAAAGTTACATATGTTTCTCTCATAAATGGTTACCAGACAAATGACCCTCTATTCTCTTTAAATAGAGATCATGGACCAATCAGGTGCTAAGCCACGGATCAAGTGTCGTTAATACTGAGGTGAGAGATAACCGTCGGATTATAAGTTACAAATGTACATGGTAAAGAAACACACTTTACCTAACTCTACACTAGACTAAGTTATTCTTAACTATTTCCTATGTGTCGAAATATCCTAACACATACTCTTCATCACCATAATTTGAATCTAGATCAGGATTAGCCAACTTGAATTTACCACAATCTGAGATTGGAACCTCATTTTCTTGCATACCATATTTTGTTGCAATCAGATCTGAAATAAGACCTTGTCTTCCATCATTTTCAACTGTACAAATATCTTCAGCCTGCTGCAAAATTTCTTGAGCATCTTGATAAGAATCCTCTAATATTTCTTTATGCTGCTAAAATGGATTTTCATACAGGGCTTCCATGTTCTCATCGTCCATGAATTCATCATCTCCATAAACATTCTCAATATTTTCAATTAAACTATCAACATGTTTACAGTAGTTATAAACTAATATTAAGGATGGACAAGATTCTTTACACCTTTCAAAGAATATGGTATGAAAATCCTTTAAACAGTAAATACAAGCAGGCGGAAAACTATTGGAGTAATCACCACACCTCTATGGAATCCATAATTTCCACCCTAGGGATCCTAGTTACCGGTTTGGAAGTTTACCAACACTTGCGAGTTTTGGTGTAACAGTAAACCTCTACATGGTATCAAAGCCTAGACCCAGGTTTGATTCCCCCGAGCTACATTTGAGGGAGGGGTGTTGGAGTAATCACCGCACCTCTATGGAATCCATAATTTCCACCCTGGGGATCCTAGTTACCAGTTTGGAGGTTTACCAACACTTGCGAGTTTTGGTGTAACGGCAAACTTCTACAAAAAATTTCATACCAAGATCGAGATTCATCTACCAAAGTGGCCATGAATATCTTCATCAAGCAATATTCAGGAAAATTAGTCTTTAATCTACACATATGCATGTGAAATCTCACTAGATGAAGAGCAGCATCATTACCTTTCACATTTTGAACATAGGCAAATTCCTTTGCCAATCTACCTTAGGCATTTTATTTGGGAAACCTGGAATGTGATCTCGGCTCATGGGAGCATACCTTCTTACAACAGTTTCCATCTTGAAAAGTCTTTAAGATACTGATCTTCATGCAGTAGATTTTCCATGAAATGTTGATTTTCTGGATCTTTCAGTGAATGGAGTCGCCAGGTAAATGGTTCAACCTTCATATGTATCCAAATCTTGTTCACCATCAACAATTAGATCTAAATCTTTGTCTTTCTTTCCGAGGGAAGATCTGATCTTACATTTTCTTCCCCAGTATGGTCTCCAAAATGTTATCACTCAAATTAAACCTCAAGGCTGAGAGACGCAATCCCGAGGCAACCTCAAAACAAACTTTGGACTTTGTATCTAGCCTTACCAAGTCATATAGGGATCTCTTGATAGAATCACAACCAAGAGGACTGGATGAAAGGATTTTAGGCTAGCTAAATAGGGGGTTTTGATTTTGATTTTAGGGTTTGCTAGATCAGGAGGAGTCAAATAGCTATGGCAAGGATATTAGGTCAAAATATGCAGGGGTTTCAAGGTGAAAGGTAGGTAGAAGTTTTATACATTAAAATATGATTGTGTGAGGTTAAAATATTGGTGAGGAGCTAGGGAAAACTGAAGAGAATGAACACATTATACTAAATTTCTCAAAATAGAGCATAAATACATATGGATTCTGCCTTTCAAACTTGAATTCTAGTATATTATAGACATGAAATGGTTTATGAATTAACAATACATTTAAACAAATTGATAACAGAGAGTAAACTATGTCTAAAACTCATACCACATGGATCCCAAGAAAATAGTTGCAATTTTCCATTAATGTCCAAGCCAAAATGATACTTGATCAATACAATCTATTCAATTGATACCAACCATTACAATGACTGAAAAACTACACCTTATAGACCGAAAAACTACTTCCTCTCATCCTGAGGGGTCAAATCAATGAGGTGAGGGAGTTGTTACCTCAAAAGATGAACTGAAAGCTAAAGTCTAGGATGAGGAGAGTGACTCGTTCCTATCTTTAAGAACAGATACATTTGACTTCAACTAATGACTTAATTAATGTATCTACCTTAGGTAAAAGTAAAATATGACATTTAAATTAGTAAATTTCTCATTTACCCAATTAAAAAGTGAAATATAGGTGAAACTTCAAAATTTACTAAAACTGGTGAAAATGTAAATTTCCTGGTAAATGCACACCGCCATGATAGAAAAAATTGACTTGTATTGTAAGCAACTTTTGGAGGACGAACCCTTGTCCAGATCAGCTCCATGATAGCTCATTGGAGAGGTGTTTGGGTCTAGTTTCCAAATATTATTTTACTTTCCAAAATTGCTTCCATCTTCCCTATCAAAAACCTGTCCTCCCAAGACTGGTAAACACGCAGCGCCATTGTCAAAAAGAGGGCAGAAACATGATATTTTGGTGGTTTTTTGCCTCTTTGAGTGACCAATTCTACTCCAAATCTCCTGAACCTTGCTGACGTTGATGTATGCATCATTATGAACATGAGGATGCTGACCATTTTTCAAATGGATGTCACAAAAAAGAGCGCAGTGTCAGTGGTGTTGCGCGTTTAGCCAATTTTCTGCATGCTAAACTGTCAAAAAAACAAATTTTACACAAGGTGTGCCAAAATCTGAATTTTCTTGCTGATCAAGGGTTGGAGGCTTGGAGGGACACCTCAGAAATAATTTTCAACTTCTCTTTCTCTTTTGACTCGGTCAAAGCCTGAATCTTTGCATGGGCTCGTTTGAGATTGGCCCTTGCAATCATGTTTCTCATGGCATAGTGTTTCGTCATCTTCCTCTAAATTTCAATGTCTTTCTTTGCCCTCTCTAGCAGGCCCTCTACTAATCTCTATGGCAAGCATCTCACTTGGAGTGAGTTGCTCTGCCAATTTAGCCTATTTTTTCCTTTCCCTAGCTAAAGCCTTCTTTAACCCAACTGTCCTCAGTCTCTGTCTCAGAAGTTGATCTTCCTCATCATCACTCTCATCAAATCTACCCAAGGTCTCCTCCAGCAAAGCCTTGTCCTTTCCGGCCTCTCTCTGAGCTCTGATTGTATTAACCTCATTGATGGTTTGCTTAGTCTTCAACTGCTGATTTTCTAGCTCAAGAAATTCAATCACATACTTTACTCTACCAAGATTAGCTTCAAGCTCATTAATATTTGCCTCCTTACCTCTTATCAATGCATTGGTGATTCTAACCCCATCCTCATCATCAAGGTCATTCAACTGAAAATCCTGCTCAGATTCATGTTTTTCCTTCTGCTCAATAATGATAGGCTCTGTAGCCATTTCCTTTCCCTTGTATAACTATTTTGTTGATGAAGAAAGTGTGGCCCCTTTCACACCATGCTAAGAAAAAATATGCATGTGGCCTCTCTCATATGTCAAAGGAAATGGCTCAATATCAATCATATTAGTGCAAGCTGTCTCAATGTCCCTTTCACTGCTTGATGCTCTGGTATCATGATGTGATGGTGAAGGGTTATAGAAAGGTGATGAGGTAGGATCAAAATGAGGTGAATGTATCTAAGTGGGTGGTGATGTATAAACAGGGGGGTGTGATGGAGTAGGGGATATGAGAGGATGAGATGATGAAGGGATATCTTGATCATGATGGCTAGGTAGGGTAGTGAAAACCTCATTTTCAATGAATGCATCCGATGAAATGCTTTTCTACTGAAGCTTATGCATGACCATCATCTTGATGAGTGAATGATGAAATAGACTCTGCATTTGCTGATTGTAATCCCTCTTTTGCATAATGTAGGCCATCTTGTCAATGTTGCGGAAAAGATAGTAAGGTAATTGTAGCATTCTAACTCTAGTTAAATGCATGAGGAGACAGATATGGTATGAGTAGAGTCGAGAAAACCTCCCCTCATAAGTGAAGTATTTCATGATTATCCTCATCATGGGAACATACCGGTCTAGGAGATGAGATAAAGGTAAAATTGAATTTTTGTGATCCTTGTACCTACGTTTGACGTACGGTTCATAATAGCTCATGTCAAAGTTTTCTTGTTTAAACCACCTCCCTCCCACACTAGGGATCCCTGTAGCAGCTGCAATGGCATTGGTGGACATCTCAAAAGTAACCCCAGCAAGAATGACCTGCTTTTCATGTAGATTTTTGATGAATAATCTTGTTAAATTTGGGTGATTTTGGACTTGCTGCACTCTCTCACAAAACTCAAAATAGCCCACATGTTTAAAGCAAGAGACAGTGAGAGGAGAGGCCATAAGTTCTCTTGTGGTTATGGGTTCAAACCTATTTATTTTCCCTCCCTTATGTTCATTTCTTCTTGGAATTTTTTCGTCACTAAAACCACTATCCTCTTCTTCAAACATTTTCAAATTATGATTTGTGAAACCCTAAGGTACAAGTGAAATGAGATGAGGGGAAGGAGATGAAATGGATAGCTTGAAAGGTGAAGGGAATGAGTGTAGGGAATGAGTTAAGGGGCAAACTAAATCAATGGAAACCCTAAATCAATGAAATTACCATGTCTATTACTGATATTTTGTTTAGGAGTATGAAACAAATGTATAAACAGTGATCACAACCTAAAATTAGGGTTTAATTTAGGGTTCCATTTCAATGCATTCAAGAATCACCAAATAGATTATAAATGGGGTTCTGATATGTACTTACCACTTTTAGGACTTCTCGTAGGAATTAGGCAAATTTTGAAGCAGTTTTGAAGTTATTTGGATTGCTAGAACACTCAGCGATCTTCCCTGTCTAAGCGCGCAACGCCACTATGTGAGTGTGCAGCGTTTGTCCAAATGCGCAGCACATCCGGGAAGGCACACATCACCCTAAAAAATTACACGAGAGTCTCCTGGAAAGGGTGCAGCACCACTGGGCAGGCACATAGCGCCGGTTCAAACGTGCAGCGCTAAGTTTCTTAACACGCAGCACCGATAAATTTTGCCCAATTTTACTCAAAAACTTGAAAATTCTTCTTTGCTGAATACTCCTTATAATTACAAAGGAAACCATGGCTCTTTTGAAATTTTTGATAGGCTTTATAGCCAAGTGGATTTTTATTTAACTTTGAATACCCACTTTTCTAATGTTGAGGTCTTTTTCCTTTATCGTTGATATTATTTTGACACTTTTTGCATTGCAGGTTGTTGAAGTCATGGAGTTGGATTTTTCATTTTCTCATTGAGGCTTGAAAATATTTTTTTGATAGCTTGGGATTACATTTATTACATATTATAACATAAAATTACATTTGGAGAAATTTAAATAAATTACATAGGTGACTTTTTTTCAAAATGACATTTTGATAAAAAGTCGTGAAACTGAAAATACAATACTTAAAACATAATGAATACATAATGATGATCATAATCAATCCCTCTCATATATATGTTTAACTCATTAGAATGAAGGAATGACCTTCAAAAATGAAAAACCCTAATGACCTAATGGGACTGCTTTTTCGACCTAACTTTGAATGAGATTTTTTACTTAAAAAATTTCAATTGGAAAGAGCATTTCTGCAATTGCTATTATGCTCAAGGGGACATGGGAATGAGTTAGAAATATGAAGCTTGGAGAGAGTGTATTTTATTGACAAGGACAACCACTAGCGAAACAATTTTTAAGTCATGACCTAATGGAATGATAAAACAATTATTCAGTATGAGACACCTAAGATGCACATGCAAAGGTGTTTTGATCCCTGGTGGAAGTATGCAAATACTGACACTAACATTGGTTCCAACTAGGGATGTTAGCTCCTTGGAGGTGCCAAGAACACCATAGACCAAGTGCCTATTTCATTGGGAAATGGAGTCAATAGCTAAAAACCAAACTAAATACTGAAAGAAACTTGACACAATAAACTAACTCAAAACCCACTCAAGACTGAGTGAAACAAAAATTAAAATTTGAACTCACCCTACTTATTTATGGCAGTACATCACCAAGACTTGAGGGCTTCAAATCCTAATGACAACCACCAGCCTGTTGAAAACATATACACAATCATGTGAAGTGATCCTTCTATTGTAACCAATCCAGCAGATGGTTATTGTCTTGAATTATGCTCTCACTTTCCTCGACTAGGCATAATGATGTACCTATAGGAAACTCACAATAAAAACTGAAACCAAGACTTATGCTGACAAACGAGACAACATTCATCTTCTGCAGTGTTTGCAAAAAACTGTCGAAGGGATATTGAAAATCAAGAAAATTTACCTCTCGCCGATCTGGAATAAAAAAGGTAGCTTTTTCTCTTGAATCTGATCTCTTTTCATAATGTACCTCAACAACAGTGTGTTCTTGGTCTTCAAAAAATTCTAAACGAGCAAGTGAGCAGATTTATTCTTGAAAAAACAATTCAAAGCATGAGACATGGGAAGAAAAATCAGAATGACAATCCTCAATGCTCTGGTCCTCTGCAATTTGAATATATTGTTGATAATATTCATATAACATGGCAACCATATTTTCATGTTTTTTATCACACTCATCAGTCATAAGAGGGAAAACTTTAGATTGTTCTTGAAACCCAAAATTGACATTTCTATCTGTTAGCCACTGATAAATTCTGTTATACCAAAAAGTGGCTAATTTTGTTCTTAAAAACTTCAAGAGATAATTCCCTTTTAAAACCTATCATCTTTGAAGTTTTTATGAAGATAACTAATCTTTTAGTTAATCTTCACTGTTGTTTCCCTCATAAACCTGAAAAATCTGTTGTTTGCCTAAAGAAGACTACTTAAAAACCCACTTTTCCCTTCATTTTACCCCTCCTTTCACTCATGAATAACCCTATTTTCATCCCCTTTTTCTTCATAAAATACCTCCATAAGCCTCATTCAACCTTCAAAATCACTCCAAAATCCCTTTTAAACCTTATGTTTCTCTGTTATTTGGTTTAAAAATTCCTTCATTCCCCTATCGGAACCACTAAATTGGCTCAAAAACTATGTTTTTTAGGCCAAAAACACCATTTTCTGCATATAATTTTCTTTAGCCCCCAAGAGCTTAACTCTGGTAGACCCTCTGCTGCATGAGACCGTAAGCCCCGCAACTGGGCACTAAAGTCTTAGAACACCTCCATAAACCCTTATTTCCTTTATTTCTTCATTATTTCATAAAACCCGACGGTTAGTTTTTTCGGTGAAAATCCACCGTTGATCTTTACAGATCAACAATTGTCGTTAAACCCGATCCCTCTCCTACCATGCTTTCCTCATTTCATAACTCTGCCCCGAATATTAAATCCAACCATCCAATTCATCACATCAAATGGACAGGATTCACCCTGATAGGCCCAACTTCTGTCGGGACCTACCCCCTGCCTCGTAAAACTCCTGTCCACTCACAAACCACCGCGTGGATCCCACTATCTCCCCACTATCTCCCCACCCTGCAACTTACCCCATCACACTTTTTCCGCACCGTCAGATCTTGACCCTCCGATCCGACGATTGATAGCACGTTTCGCATTTTTTTTTCATCTAGGGTTTAACGCCTAAAAATTACACGATGGGGGCAGTATTGTAAATCCACGTGTCAAGCAACATGTGGAATCGTGTAAATTTTTGGAAAACCATAAACCACTTCCAACGCCGCGTGAATACCACCAATTTTTTTCCGCTAGACCACCCTCTTCCATAACATAATTCTCCGTTAAATCCTAGCCATTGATCGATCTGATCTGACGGTCCTAACTTAACCCGATCACAAGTCTTTTGCCCCCACCTATACTCCTAAGACATGTCATCAAATGATCTCGGTCGTCCATCGTATTAATTCGAGGGCCCATATTAGATCTAAACCCAAAAGTTTTTCGCCCTCCATTATCTTCTAAAGAGATTTCATCAGGAAATCTCAACCGTTGATCATTCTAGATCAACAGTTCTTATTCATTCTGGCGCCCAAACTCCATCTGCACCCATTTTTGCTTCCGCCAGGGGTTTTTCTCCATTTTTTTTGCAAAATCCTCCATTTCGCACAGTTCCATCCCCCTTCTCCAAACCTCCGACGCAGTCTTAAACCATTTTCGCAGGATTTTATAACAAGTTTGTGTGTTTTTGCAGGGTTTTGGATAATGTTTGCTCTGTGTTATTCCCAGTCACAATCCAGCAATAAAAATGCCCAAAATGACGATTATGTGGCATAAAACTAGAGGAAAAGGAGTTTCAGAGTTTAAAATCCATGTTTGACTCATCTAGAGCACGATCCTCAATCTCAGGAACCCACCACGGCCTAATATCAGTTGTGCCACTGTAAACCAGCAACAAAGTGTATCAACAATGAAGAATCAGGATTAAAGAGGGATTAATTAAGGCCAAGGAGTGAAGATCACAGTTTTAATCCTCGGGATTTAAAAAAAAAAAAAAAAACCAAGCTAATATCATAGAATAAAGACCTGAAGACTAAGATTGAGGCCTAATTAGGCCTAAACACAGATATAAAGCAGATTGAGGTGTTTTAAGATTAAACAAAGAAAAATATCAGCAAAGGAGACCTTTACTGCCACATCAGGGGCTAATTGAATCCCCAGCTACCAGAAGAGCCACCTACAGCACTCATAAATCAAAAGAAGGCCTAGTTATTTCCAAAACAGAAGATATTTTCCTAAAGACAGCTGAATAGTTATTTTAAACAAAAGAAGATATTTTAAATTTTCAGTGAAGTTATTGTAAAAGATAAATAGGCCTCAAAGTCAATCTTTTCGCCCATTAAGCCTAAAAATAGCAAAAACAGAGTAATGAAGCAGAGTTATAGATGAAATACATTCCTGCCTTAGGCTTTGCATGGTTTTCAAGGCTAGGATTTGCATTTAGTGTAGAATTTATTACACTCCAATTCTAAAAATCTTCCACCTCCTCATTTCTTCTATAAATACTTCTAAAGAAGATGAGAAGTTGGTTGATTTTTCACTAGTTGTAATACTGAAACTCTCTGAAATAATACATAGTCTATCTGAAAGTTGAGGAAGAAATTGAAGTCTTGGAAGCTTGATGATGTTGAAACATGCTAGTTCTTGAGAAGGCTCTATCATTGGATCCATGAGCTTGGCTGTTGGTGAATTATTCTGAACTTTTTTATGTTTTCTTTGTTTTCATTTTGTTCCATAAATGCTCACTACAGTAGGATGAAAAGCTTAGGCTAAGAAATGACTCCTAGAAGCACCTTAGACCTGTTCATCCTTCACTGTTTTATGTTTTCTTCTGCTAAGGTATTTTAGAGTCTTTAATCTCTCTCTTTAGTCCTCATGCTTTTTTATTTCTCTAATAGTTCAAATAGTTGGTTTCAGCATGATTAATGGCTTTCCCTGCTTGTTTGTTGCCACTTGAAAACTGTTTTTGAAGTCTCCCTTTGAATTACCATTGTTTATAGTTAGCCAAGGAGGTTTGTTTTGATCATGCCCTTTGTCCTTGCTTGAAAAATTGTTTTAAAGGTCTTTATAGTTGTGATCATAGATGTTTTTAGGTGTTCCCTCTTCTATGACTGCAATTATTAGTGAATCTTTTATGTTTTCTAAGTCATTTGAAATAAAACTTTTGAGGAAATAGGATGTGCTCCCGAATCTTAGATTTCATTTTGAAAGTTTTCTTGATGTCATTATTTGCTTAAAGTTTGGTTTGTAGAATTCATGGTTAGCCCTGTCTACCAAATACCTCTTTATTGCTCAAGTTATGTTTTCAAGTTCCCTTTGTTTAGAATTCAATTTCTCTTTCCAAATCATTGATGTCCATCTCATTCACAAAACCAAATGATCTTGTAGCCAAGTTAGATTTTCCCTCTAATATCCCATATCCATTGATAAGTTTTTCATAAACCCCTTCTTGACTCCATTTCCCAATGAATCTAACATTTCTCCTTTCTAGCTATCTTTCCTAGACCTTTCATGTTCTCCTATGTCATTCAACCAAACAAACAAACAAACACTTGCACTTAATAACTAGTCTAAAACCAATACTAAAAGCAAACAAGATAAACCTTTGCAAAACAAGTAAATTTGAGAGATCCCTCTCTGAGAACAGGAGGACTAGATATTGGAACTCTAAAGATTGGTTCTGATGTTGCCTTGTCTTTTGATTTTCCAATCTATCAAAACACAGGACCCCAACACTATCATCTACCACAGATTCATCCAAAGAAAAATTTTCACTTACTTGAACAAATATCTCATCTTGTTTTTCATAAAGGGAATGGATTACCTCCTCGTGAAGACTTTGTTCTGATGGGCTGAGATCACCTAGGTCTGTAACTCAGTTTTCTTCATTCGAGTTAACTTCAACAATAGAGCTCTCCTTCATGGGATATGGAACAACATACTATTCATCATCATAATTTGAATCTAGATCTAGATCAACTAGCTTGACTTTACCACAATATGATATTGGAAACTCATTTTCCTGCATACCATCTTTTGCTGCAATCATATCTGAAATAAGACCTTGTCTTCCATCATTTTCAACTATACAAAGATCTTCAGCCTACTGCAAAATTTCCTAAGAATTTTGATAAGTGTCCTCTAATATTTCTTTATGCTGCTGAAATGGATTTTGATACAGGGCTTCCATGATCTCATCATCCATGAATTCATCATCTCCATAAAAATTCTTAAGATTTTCAATAAAACTATCAACATGTTTACATCAATTCTGAACTAATATTAAGGATGGACAAGATTCTTTATACCTTTCAAAGAATATGGTATGAAAATCCTTTAAACAGTAAATACAAGCAAGCGGAAAACTTTCATACCAAGATCAAGCTTCATCTTCCAGAGTGGCCATGAATATATTCATCAAGAAGTCTTCAGGAGAATCAATCTTTAATCTACGCATATGCATATGAAATATCACTATATGAAGAGCAGCATCATTACCTTTCACATTTTTGAACATAGGAAAATTCCTTTGCCAATCTACCTTAGGCATTTTATTTGGGAAACCTGGAATGTGATCTCAGCTCATGGGAGCATACCTTCTTGCAACAGTTTCCATCTTGAAAAATCTTGAAGCTAGTGATCTTCATGCAATAGATTCGCCATGAAATGTTGATTTTCTGGATCTTTTAGTGAATGGCGTCTCCAGGTAAATGGTTCAGCCTCCATATGTGTCCAACTATTGTTCACCATCAACGATTAGATCTAAATCTTTGTCGTTATTTCCCAGGGAAGATCTGATCTTACTTTTTCTTCCCCAGTATGGTCACCAAAATGTTATCACTCAGATTGAACCTCAAGGCTGAGAGAGGCAATCTCGAGGTAACCTCAAACCAAAATTTGGACTTGGTATCTAGCTTTACCAATTCAAAGAGGTATCTCTCGATAGAATCACAGCAAAGATGGTTGGATGAAAGGATTTTAGGCTAGCTAAGGAGTACAAGGGGTTTTGATTTTGATTTTAGGGTTTGCTGGATCAAGAGAAGTCAAACAGCTATGGCAAGGATATTAGGTCAAAATCTAGAGGGGTTTCAAGGGGAAAGGTAGGTAGAAGGTTTAGACATTAAAATATGATTGTTTGAGGTGAGAAGACTTGTGAGGAGCTAGGGAAAGCATGTGAAATTTATTTTCCCTAAACTGAAGAGAATGAACACATTATACTAAATTTCCCAAAATAGAGCATAAATACATATGGATTTTGCCTTTCAAACTTGAAATATAGTATATTATAGACATGAAATGGTTTATGAATTAACAATACATTCAAAAAAATTGATAACAAAGAGGAAATAATTTCTAAAACTCATACCACATGGATCCCAAGAAAATAGCTGCAATTTTCCATTAATGTCCAAGCCAAAATGATACTTGATCAATACAATCTCTTCAATTGATTCCAACCATTACAATGACTGAAGAGATACACCTTATATACCTAAAAACCACTTCCGCTCATCCTCGTGGGTAGAATCCATGAGAGTAGGGAGTTGTTACATCAAAAGCTAAACTGAAAGCTAAAGTCTAGGATGAGGAAA
This sequence comes from Pinus albicaulis, assembly GCA_034641835.2. Classification (NCBI taxonomy): domain Eukaryota; kingdom Viridiplantae; phylum Streptophyta; class Pinopsida; order Pinales; family Pinaceae; genus Pinus; species Pinus albicaulis. The sequence goes on from CM076575.1 coordinate 1,381,704,832, forward strand.
GTGACTCATTCCTATCTTTAAGAATAGATACATTTGACTTCAACTAATGATTTACTTAATGTATCTACCTTAGATAAAATTAAAATATGACATTTACATTAGTAACTTTTCCATTTACCCAAGTAAAAAGTGAAACAGAGGTGAAACTTCAAAATTTACTGAAACTAGTGAAAATGTAAACTTCCTAGTAAACGCGCAGTGCCATGACAGAAAAATTGACCTGTTTTGCAAGCCACTTTTGGAGGCCAGAACCGTGTCCAAATCATCTCCATGATAGCTCATTGGAAAGGTCTCTGAGTCTAGTTTCCAAATATTCTTTTATTTTCCAAAATGGTTTCCATCTTCCCTGTCAAAAACCTGTTCTCCCAAGACTTGTAAACGCATAGAGCTAGGGTCAAAAAGAGGGCATAAACATGATTTTTTGGTGGTTTTATGCCTCTTTGAGTGACCAGTTCTGCTCCAAATCTCCTGAAACTTGCTAAAATTGATGTAATCATCAGTATGAACATGAGGATTCTGACCATTTTTTAATTGGATGTCCCAAAAAAGAGCACAGTGCCAGTGGCGCTACGCATTTAGCCAATTTTCTTTATTCTAAACTATCAAAAAATCAAAATTTGCACAAGGTATGCCAAGATTGGAATTTTCTTTTTGATCAAGGGTTGGAGTCTTGGAGGGACACCTTAGCAATAATTTTCAACTTCTCTTTCTCTCTTGACTCAGTCAAAGCCTGAAACGTTGCATGGGCTTGTTTGAGCTTGGCCCTTGCAATCTTGTTTCTCATGGCATAGTGTTTCGTCATCTTCCTCTGAATGTAAATTTATTTCTTTGCCCTCTCTAGTAGGCTCTCCATATACAAATTGTCTCTCTCAAGTCAAGACTCTCTGTCTCTCCTAATCTCTATGGAAATCATCTCACTTGGAGTGAGCTACTCTACCAATTCAGCCTCTTTTTGCCTTTCCCAAGCTAAAACCTTCTTTAGCCCAATTGTCCTCAGTCTTTGTCTTGGAAGCTGATCTTCCTCCTTATCACTCTCATCAAATCTGCCCAAGGTATCCTCCAGCAAAGCCTTGGCCTTTCCAACCTCTCTCTAAGCTCTGATTGTCTTGACCTCACTAATGTTTTGCTTAGTCTTCAACTGCTAATTTTCTAGCTCAAGAAATTAAATCACATCTTTTCTCTACCAAGATTAGCTTGAAGCTCATTAATCTTGGCCTCCTTACCTCTTATCAATGCATTGGTGATTCTAACCCCATCCTCATCATCAAGGTAAATCAACTGAAACTCCTGGTCAATTTCATGTTTGTCCCTCTACTCAACAATGATAGGCTTAGTAACCTTTTCCTTGCCCTTGTCTACCTGTTTTGTTGATGAAGAAAGCATGGCCCCTTTCACACCATGTGAAGAAAACACATGCATGTGGCCTCTTTGATATGTCAAAGGACATGGCTCAATATCAATCATTTTAGTGCAAGTTGCCTCAATGTCCCTTTCACTACATGATGCTCTCGTATCATGATGTGATGGTGAAGGGTTATAGAAAGGTGATGAGGTAGGATCAATATGAGGTGAATGGATCTGAGTGGGTGGTGATGTATTAACAACAGGATGTGATGGAGAAGGGGATATGGGAGGATGAGATGGTGAATGGATATCCTTCTCATGATGGCTATGTAGGGTAGTGAAAACCTCATTTGCAATGAATGAATCCCATGAAATGTTTTTCTGCAGAAGCTTATGCATGACCACCATCTTGATGAGTGAATGATGAAATAGACTCTGCATTTTCTTATTGTAATCCGTCTTTTGCACAATGTAATCCATCTTGTCAATGCCGCAGAAAATATAGTAAGTTAAGTGTACAATTCTAACTCTGGTGAAATGCATGAGGAGACGGATATGGTATGATTAGAGTCGATAAAACTTCCCCTCACAAGTGAAGTATTTCATGATTATCATCATCATGGGAACATACCATTCTAGGAGATGAAGGAAAGGGAAAATTGACATTTTGTGATCCTTGTACCTAGGTTTGAGGTACGGTTCATAATAGCTCATGTTCATTTTTTCTTTTTTAAACCACATCTCTCCCACACTAGGGATCCCTGTAGTAGCTGCAATGGCATTGGTGGACATCTCAAAAGTAACCCCAGCAAGAATGACCAGCTTGTCATGTATATTGGTGATGAATAATATTTTTAACTCCAGGTGATTTTGGACTTGTTGCACTCTCTCACAAAACTCAAAACGACCCACATGTTTAAAGCAAGAGATAGTGAGAGCAGAGGCCATAAATTCTCTTGTGGTTATGGGTTAAAAACTGTTTATTTTCCCTCCCTTATGGTCATTTCTTGTTGACATTTGTTCCTCATCAACACCACTATCCTCTTCTTCAGACATTTTCAAATTTTGATTTGTGAAACCCTAGGGTACAAGTGAAATGAGATCAGGGGAAGGAGATGAAATGGATAGCTTGAAAGGTGAAGGGAATGAGTGTAGGGAAAGAGTGAAGGGGGAAAATAAATCAATGGAAACCTTAAATCAATGAAATTACCATGTCTATAACTGATATTCTGTTTAGGAGGATGAAACAAATGTATAAACAGTGATCACAAACTAAAATTAGGGTTCCATTTCAATGCATTCAAGAATCACCAAATAGCTTAGAAATGGGGTTATGATACATACTTACCAATTTTAGGGCTTCTTGAAGGATTAGGCAAATTTTGAAGTAGTTTCTAAGTTATTTGGATTGCTAGAACACTCAGCAATCTTCCTTGTCTAAGCGCGTAGCGCCACTCTGTGAGCGCGCAGCACTTGTCCAAACGCACAGCGCCTCTGGGCAGGCGCACTGCACCTTCATAAATTTCATAAGAGTCTACCGGCAAGGGTGCAGTGCCACTGGGTAGGCGCACAGTGCTGGTTTAAGCGCGCAACGCCATGTTTCTGAACGCGCAGCGCTGAGAAAGTTTGCCCATTTTCGCTCAAAAACTCGAAAATTATTCTCTTCTTAATACTCCTTATAATTACAAAGGAAACCATGGATCTTTCGAAATGTTTTATAGGCCTTATAGCCAAGTGGATTTTGATTTAACTTTGAATACCCACTTTTCTAATGTTGAGGTCTTTTTCCTTTATCACTGATATTCTTTTGACACTTGTTGCATTGCAGGTTGTTGAAGTCATGGAGTTGGATTTTTCTTTTTCTCTTTGAGGATTGACATGATTTTTTTTACAACTTGGGATTACATTTATAACATATTATAACATAAAATTACAATTGGATAAATTTAACTAAATTACATAGGTGACTTTTTATCAAAATGACATTTTCATAAAAAGTCCTGAAACTAAAAATACAATCCTTGAACGATAATGAATACATCATGATGATCATAATCAATCCCTCTCATATATGTGTTGACCTCATTATAATGAAGGAATGACCTTGAAAAATTAAAAACCCTAATGACCTAATGGGACTTCTTTTTTTACTTGACTTTGAATGATATTTTTGATTAAAAAACTTTCAATTGAAAAGAGCATTTCCATAAGTGCTATTATGCTCAAGGGGACATGGGAATGAGTCAGAAATATGAATCTTGGAGAGAGTGGAGTTTATTGACAAGGACAACCACCAGCGAAACAATTTTTAAGTCATGAGCTAATGGAATGATGAAAAATTTATTTAGTATGAGACACCTAAGATGCACATGAAAATGTGTTTTGATCCCTGTGGAAGTATGCAAATACTGACACTAACATTGGCTCTAGCTGGAGATGGTAGCTCCTTGGAGGTGCCAAGAACATCGTAGACCAAGTGCCTATTTCATTGGGCAATGGAGTCAATAGCTAAAAACTAAACTGAATATTGAAAGAAACTTGACACAATAAACTGACTCAAAATCGACTCAATACTGAGTGAAACAAAACTTAAAAATTGAACTTACCCTACTTATTGATGGCAGTAAATCACCAAAACTTGAGGGCTTCGAATCCTGATGACAACGACTGGCCTGTTGAAGACATATACACAATCATGTGAAGTGATCCTTCCAGTGTAACCAATCCATCATATGGTTATTTTCTTGAATTCTTCTCTCACTTTCCTCGGGCAGGAATAATGATGTACATGTAGGAAAATTACAATAAAAATTGAAACAAAGACTTATGCTGACAAACGAGACAACATACATCTTCTCCGGTGTTTTCAAAAAAATGTCGAAGGGATCTTGAAAATTAAGAAAATTTACCTCTCGCTGATCTAGAATAAACAAGGTAGCTTTTTCTCTTGAATCTGATCTCTTTTCACAATATACCTCAACAAGAGTGTGTTCCTAGTCTTCAAAAAATTTTGAACGAGTAGGTGAGCAGATTTCTTCTTGAAAAAACATTTGAAAGCATGAGACATGGGAAGAAAAATCTGAATGACAATCCTCAATGCTCTGGTCCTCTACAATTTGAATATATTGTTGATCTTCTTCATATAATATGGAAACCAGATTTTCATGTTTGTAATCGCACTCATCAGTCATAAGAGGGAAAACTTCAGATTGTTCTTGAAACCCAAAACTGACATTTCTATCATCTACCACAGATTCTTCCAAAGAACATTTTTCACTTACTTGAACAAAGATCTCATCTTGTTTTTCATAAAGGGAATAGATTACATCCCCGTGAATACTTTGTTCTGATGGGCTGAGATCACTTAGGTCTATAACTCTGTTTTCTTCATTCGACGTAACTTCAACAATAGAGATATCCTTCATAGGATCTGGAACAACATACTCTTCATCATCACAATTTGAATCTAGATCTGGATCAGCCAGCTTGACTTTACCACAATTTGAGATTGGAACCTCATTTTCCTGCATACCATCTTTTGCTACAATCAGATCTGAAATAAGACCTTGTCTTCCATCATTTTCAACTGTACAAAGATCTTCAGCCTACTGCAAAATTTCCTAAGCATCTTGATAAGTATCCTCTAAGATTTCTTTATGTTGTTGAAATGGATTTTCATACAGTGCTTCCATGATCTCATCATCCATGAATTCATCATCTCCATAAAAATTCTCAATATTTTCAATAAAACTATCAACATGTTTACAACAGTTTTGAACTAATATTAGGGATGGAAAAGATTTAAATAGTAAATACAATCAGGCGGAAAACTTTCATACCAAGATCGAGCTTCATCTTCCAAAGTGGCCATGAATATCTTCATCAAGCAGTCTTCAGGAAAATCAATCTTTAATCTACGCATATGCATGTGAAATCTCACCAAATGAAGAGAAGCATCATTACCTTTCACATTTTTGAACATAGGCTAATTCCTTTGCCAATCTACCTTAGGCATTTTGTTTTGGAAACCTGGAATGTGATCTTGGCTCATGGAAGCATATCTTCTTGCAACAGTTTCCATCTTTAAAAATATTGAAGCTATTGATCTTCATGGAGTAGAGTTTCCATGAAATGTTGATTTTCTGGATCTTTCAATGAATGGAGTCACCAGGTGAATGTTTCAGCCTTCATATGTGTCCAACTGTTGTTCACCATCAACAATTAGATCTAAATATTTTTCTTTCTTTCCCAAGGAAGATCTGACCTTACTTTTTCTTCCCCATTATGGTCGCCAAAATGGTATCACTCAGATTGAACCTCAAGGCTGAGAGAGGTAATCCCAAGGTAACCTCAAACCATACTTTGGACTTGGTATCTAGCCTTACCAATTCATAGAGGGATCTCTCGATAGAATCACAACCAAGAGGAGTGGATGAAAGGATTTTAGGCTAGCTAGGGAGTACAAGGGTTTTTTATTTTGATTTTAGGGTTTGCTGCATCAGGAGGAGTTAAACAGCTATGGAAAGGATATTAGGTCAAAATATGCAGGGGTTTCAAGGGGCAAGGTAGGTAGAAGTTTTAGACATTAAAATATGATTGTGTGAGGTTAAAATACTGGTGAGGAGCTAGGGAAATCATGTGAAATGTATTTTCCATAAACTGAAGAGAATGAACACATTATATTAAATTTCCCAAAACAGAGCATAAATACATATGGATTCTGCCTTTCAAACTTGAAATCTAGTATATTATATAAATTAAATGGTTTATTAATTAACAATACATTCAAACAAATTGATAACAGAGAGGAAACTATGTCTAAAACTCATGCCACATGGATCCCAAGAAAATAGCTGCAATTTTCCATTAATTTCTAAGACAAAATTATACTTGATCAATAAAATCTCTTCAAATGATTCCAACCATTACAATGAATAAAAAATTACACCTTATAGATCTCAAAACCACTTCCTCTCATCCTCATGGGTCGAATCCATGAGGTGAGGTAGTTGTTACATCAAAAGTTGAACTGAAAGCTAAATTCTAGGATGAGGAAAGTGACTCATTCCTTAGGTTAAAGTAAAATATGACATTTACATTATTAAATTTTTCATTTACCCAATTAAAAATTGAAACAGAGGTGAAACTTCAAAATTTACTGAAACTAGTGAAAATGTAAATTTCATGGTAAACGCGCAGCGCCATGACAAAAAAATTGACCTATTTTGTAAGCCACTTTTGGAGGCCTTCCCCTTGTCCAAATCAGCTACAAGATAGCTCATTGGAAAGGCATCTAAGTCTTGTTTCCAAATAGGCTTTTACTTTACAAGATGGTGTCCATATTCCTTCTCAAAAACTTGTTCTCCCAAGACTGGTAAACGCAGACCACCAAGGTCAAAAAGAGGGCAGAAACATGATTGTTTGGTGGTTTTTTTACCTCTTTGAGTGACTAGTTCTGCTCGAAATCACCTAAAAATTACTGAGGTTGATGTAATCATCATTATGAACATGTGGATTCTGACCATTTTTCAATTGGATGCCCAAAAAAAGAGCGCAGTGCCAGTGGTGTTGTGCGTTTAGCCAATTTTCTGTATGCTAAACTGTCAAAAAATCAAAATTTGCACAAGGTGTGCCAAAATTGGAATTTGCTTGATGATCATGGGTTGAAGGCTTGGAGAGACACCTCAGCAATAATTTTCAACTTCTATTTCTCTTTTGACTCAGTCAAAGCCTAAATCTTTGCATGGGCTCGTTTGAGCTTGGCCCTTGCAATCTTGTTTCTCATGGCATAGTGTTTCGCCATCTTCCTCTGAATGTCAATGTCTTTCTTTGCCCTCTCTAGTAGGCCCTCTAGATGAAAATTGGCTCTCTCAAGCCAAGACTCTATGTCTCTACTAATCTTTATGGCAAGCAGCTCACTTGGAGTGAGCTGCTCTGCCAATTCAGCCTCTTTTTGCCTTTCCCGAGCTAAAGCCCTCTTTAGCCCAATTGTCCTCAATCTCTGTCTCGGAAGCTAATATTCCTCATCATCACTCTGATCAAATATTCCCAAGGTCTCCTCCAGCAAATCCTTGTCCTTTCCAGCCTCTCTCTGAGCTCTTATTGTCTTGACCTCACTGATGGTTTGCTTAGTCTTCAACTGTTGTTTTTCTAGCTCAAGAAATTCAATCACATACTTTGCTCTACCAAGATTAGCTTGATGCTCATTGATATTGGCCTCCTTACCTCTTATCAATGCATTATTGATTCTAACTTCATCCTTATCATCAAGTTCAATCAACTGAAACCCTTGCTCAGTTTCATGTTTTTCCTTCTGCTCAACAATGATAGGCTCTGTAGCCTTTTCCTTGCCCTTGTCCACATGTTTTGATGATGAATAAAGCATGGCTCCTTTCACACCATGTGAAGAAAATACATTCATGTGGCCTCTCTGATGTGTCAAATGAAATGGCTCAATATCAATCATTTTAGTGAAAGTTGTCTCAATGTCCCTTTCATTTCTTGATGCTCCGCTATCATGATGTGATGGTGAAGGGTTATAGAAAGGTGATGAGATAGGATCAATATGAGGTGAATGGATCTGAGTGGGTGGTGATTTATGAACAGCGGGAAGTGATGGAGAAGGGGATACGGGAAGATGATATGATGAATGGATATCCTGCTCATGATGGCTAGGTAGGGTAGTGAAAACCTCATTTGCAATGAATGCATCCCATGAAATATTTTTCTGTTGAAGCTAATGCATGACCACCATCTTGATGAGTGAATGATGAAATAGACTCTGTATTTGCTGATTGTAATCCCTCTTTTTCACAATGTAAGCCATTTTGTCAATGTTGCGGAAAATATAGTAAGGTAAGTGTAGCATTTTAACTCTAGTGAAATGCATGAGGAGAAAGATATGGTAAGAGTAGAGTCGAGAAAACTCCCCTCACAAGTGAAGTATTTCATGATTATCCTCATCATGGGAACATGCCAATCTAGGATATGAGAGAGGGAAAATTGACTTTTTGTAATCCTTGTATCTAGGTTTGAGGTACGGTTCATAATAGCTCATGTCCAAGTTTTCTTATTAAACCACCTCTCTCCCACACTAGGGATCCCTGTAGCAGCTGCAATGGAATTGGTGGACATATCTAAGGTAACCCCAGCAAGAATTACCTGCTTGCCATGTATATTGGTGATGAATAATCTTGTTAACTCCAGGTGATTTTCAACTTGCTGCACTCTTTCACAAAACTCAAAATGGCCCACATGTTTAAAGCAAGAGACAGTGAGAGGAGAGGCCATCAGTTCTCTTGTGGTTATGGGTTCAAACCTGTTTATTTTCTCTCCCTTATGGTCATTTATTATTGCCATTTGTTCCTCACTGACACCACTATCCTCTTCTTCATACATTTTCAAATTCTGATTTGTGAAACCCTACAGTACAATTGAAATAATATTAGGGAAATAAGTTGAAATGGCTAGCTTGAAAGTTGAAGGGAATGAGCGTAGGGAATGAGTGAAGGGGCAAACTAAAACAATGGAAACCCTAAATCAATCAAATTACCCTGTCTATGACTCATATTATGTTTAGGGTTCCATTTCAATGCATTTAAGAATCACAAAATAGCTTAGAAATTGGGTTATGATATGGACTTACCACTTTTAGGGCTTCTTGGAGGAATTAGGCAAATTTTGTAGTTTTGAAGTTATTTGGATTCCTAGAACACTCACCAATCTTCCCCGTCTAAGAGCGCAGCGGCACTATGTGAGCGCGCGGCGCTTGTCCAAACGTGCAGTGCCTCCGAAAAGGCACCCAATTCCTTCATAAATTACACTAGAGTCTCCTAGGAAAGGCACTATGCCATTAGGCAAGAGCGCAGCGTCGGTTCAAACGTGCAGCGCCAATTTTCTGAAAGCGTAGCGCCAAGAAATTTTGCACAATTTCACTCAAAAACTCGAAAATTCTTCTTTACTGATTACTCACTATAATTACAAAGGAAACCATGGCTCTTTTGAAATGTTTGATAGGATTTATAGCCAAGTGTATTTTGATTTAACTTTGAATACCCACTTTTCTAATGTTGAGGTCTTTTTCCTTTATCACTGATATTCTTTTAACACTTTTTGCATTGCAGGTTCCTGAAGTCATGGATTTGGATCTTTCATTTGCTCATTGAGGCTTGACATGATTGTTTTGACATCTTGGGATTACATATTATAACATAAAATTACAATTGGATAAATTTAAATAAATTACATAGGTGAATTTTTATCAAAATGACGATTTGATAAAAAGTCCTGAAACTGAAATACAATCCTTAAAACATAGTGAATACATCATGATGATCATAATCAATCCCTCTCATATATTTTATTACCTCATCATACAGAAGGAATGACCTTGAAAAATGTAAAACCCTAATGACCTAATGGGACTGCTTTTTTTACCTAACTTTGAATGATATTTTTTACTTAAAAACTTTCAAGTGAAAAGAGCATTTCCGTAAGTGCTATTATGCTCAAGGGGACATGGGAATGAGTCAGCAATATGAATCTTGGAGAGAGTGGAGTTTATTGACAAGGAAAACCACCAACGGAACAATTTTTAAGTCATGAACTATTGGAATGATGAAAAATTTATTCAGTATGAGACACCTAAGATGCACATGCAAATGTATTTTGACCCCTGGTGGAAGTATGAAAATACTGACACTAACATTGCCCATAACTAAAGCATAATAGTTGACTTAGCACAATCTCCTACTGCTATGTCAATGCTGGAAGTCCTCCAGACATTCCCTTCACAACGTAAAGCTCTATTATCTGCTTTGGGCGTTTTTAATCCTTCAGATGATCATTTGATCATCTTTGATGTTGACAAGTCAGAACATCCCCCCTTACCTTCATTCGTCACCTTCCAAATACCTATCAAGGTTAGAAATGCCCATGTTTCGCGTTGTATCATTGATGAGGGGGCATCCACCTATGTGATGTCCGCCTATGTTTGGAAGCAACTCGGATCACCTGATTTAGTCCCATCCACTATCACTTTGTGTGCTTTGGACAACCACTCTTCTCATCCCCTTGGCATGCTCCGCAATTGTCTTTTTACTCTTGCAAGCAAGATTGTTTGCATTGACATTGAATTCATTGATACCCCCCTGGATTAAAATATCCTTTTGGGTCATATCTATACCTATGCAATTTTTGTTATCACATCTATGGTTCACCATAAGATGTGCTTCACCATAGATCAGTTGACATATTAAAAACTGAAGTCGCAACTCTCTCCCAACTCTATCATCTCTTCGGTGGTCAATAAACAAACAATCACACCTCTTACAAGTGTTTCACCTAGATTCTATAAATATTCCACCTTACTTGGTGCTTTCCCTAGACCCCCTCCTCTTGTCTTAGATCCTAGCTTGTCGAATGCTTGCATGATGCAATCGTCTCGGACTAACCATAAGCGGTCTAGTTCAACCACCCAGCAACCCAAGCCTCTACAACCTGTTGGTAGTCACTAGATGGATCCTATAGGGCCTTCCTTTGAAGGACCCTCCTCTTCTGCTGGTGTCTCTTCCACTCCTTCTCAACCAGGAATGGTTCCCCATAGCCCTAACCATTTAGGAGCCATTCCGCCAAACCATTACCCCTCCAGTCAGATACCATTTCTAGCTCCCCCCTTGGAGTTTTTTCGGTACCTGTTATGGCTACGTTTAGATTTCCCTATTTGACCCTAGGGATCCCATTCTGGTACATCGATCCCCCTGTTGAAACCCCACCTGGTCAGCTCAAACCTTATACCGCTTTGACCCCCTTCCAACCAGTCGCCACGACCTACCTTTGCTTCAATCCCTCCACCACCTCAACAGGAATATACTCATGTTTCGAAAGCATAAAGCCAGAAAGAAGGAACCCAATGACAAGGTTGCCCGAACAACTCCTAATCCTCCTAAACCTCCAAAGAAGTCACCTTTGTGCACTTTCTATGATGTTGTTGGGCATGCCACCCATAATTATCTTGAACTTTCTCATCTCAAACCTGTGGTCAACGAGTCGTTTCCTGAATCCAATATCCCGGAGGTCCATGTTACCTTACTAGATTCAGCTAAGAAACTCAAATCGTTGCTCACAAACCACCCTTGTGCTTTGTGTGATCTTTATGGCCACTATTCTCACCTTTTTCCCCATCTCGACGAATTTTGCGACACCCTTGAAGGTGTTCGTGAAATAGAGGTCACTCGTAGTGGATCTTGTACCCCTCTACTTGTGCATTATGCTTCAGTAGAACTGGAGGAAATTTTCATACCTCCTCCCAATTTCGAGATGACAGAAGCTACGTCCACCATCCACTATCTGTCATCATCCATGAGATCCTTAGTGGAACACCCCACAGGGGAGTTCCCTTTTGTTTCAACTGAACCTCCTTCGGCGATCACCTTAGGATCAACATCGGTAGATATTTCATCTACTATCTCTTATTCTACCCTCCGTAAATATGTGTATGTGAACCATATCTCTCATGATGATGCATCAAGTAGCCCCACCACGTCATGTGGTATTTCTTCTACTATTCCTCCCATATTTCACTCTAATGAATAAATTATGGAAGAAACGACCACCCCTGAATTTCCTTGGGAAGATATGCACCACTGTGCATACTTCTTCCCGCAGCAATCACTTGACCAGTATGTTGTGGAGTCTAAAGACTTCATATCCGATGAGGTCGATCAGCTTAGAAATCTCATCCCTGCCACAGATGCTTTCGAAGAAGAAAACATTGCCTTGGGGGCACCTTGCGCCCTGAATGAAATTGAGGCTTGCAACAAGCTACTCAAAATATTATATAATTTTTTCGCCAGATCCTATTTTGAGAGGCCCAGACATGATCCTGCCACTATTGACCATTATATCGACAAACAGCCTGATGCCTACCCTGTTCGTCACAAGCTGGGATGCATTTCTCAACAAGAGGATCTCAAAATCGCAATCGATAAGCTCAAGCAGGGTGGTTGTTCCTATCTTGTTTTCAATAAATCAGGCACCATCCATGTCTATATGGACTTTCGTGACCTGAAAAAATATTGTCCCCGTAACAGCTTCCCTGCACCATTTATCAACCATATATTTACCAAGTGTAATGGGCATAGAAATTTTACCCATAGCATCCATCTTGCATGTTTTATTTCTACCATGCATTCAGGATTCTTGCATTGTCCATCACCTTCTCCTTTGTTTTCTTGTGACACCTTTCAGATGGATCCTTCACCCACATCGTACATCAACTATGCTGACAGTGCAAGTCGCTAATCGCAAAATCTAGCCTCGTAAACCTGGGCCACTTTTACCCCCATACATTCCTTAGTCATTTTGTAATATCCCAGAATAGGGAAATGCAGCAATTATAAACAGTTATGTAGAGAAATAACGCAAATCAGCTAAGTAAGAGCAGGAGGAAAATATGGAGGCTCTTTATTTACATATACATTAGCAAAATATATGAATAAGACAGCCCATGAGATGTACAACAGGAAATAGAAGACTTTTATGGAAGAAAATCGCCAAAATGAGGTGTTACAACCATGTATTAAGACTGAAAGAGCTTGACAGCATTATTTTTATTGGCTGCAACTACTGTATATTACACTTTATATCTAGAGAAGATCTATGTATAAAAAGTTAGATCTATATGAGATCCATACACTAGATACGTTCTTATTCAATTCCCCTTTGGGGTTTTCAGCAAAAGATGAGGTACGAGGAGTAGATCTGAGATCTAATACTGCAGATTTGCAGAAATATTCATAAATTCTGTGACATACAGATCTGATCTGAAATATACAATATGAATATCCCCTCCAATGGATCTCAAATGTGAAGGGCATATCCCCAACACATGAAAGCAAATCCTCCAAAATGTGTGCCAAATGACACTACAGCAGTACCAACACAAATAACGTAGTTCTGGAAGCAAGACTGTGTTGTAGGATTTAGAACAAGTTTGGCCTCAAGCCAAGATCTGAAAATGTGGCTCCAAACATCAAATAATTTCTTGCCAATGGGATAGAAGCCTTCCCCACTGAAAAGAGGCACTAGATTGGCCTAGATGTAAGTAGATCTAGCCTCCACTTGCTGCAACTTACAAATACAAAAAAACCATCAACAGGATCTGCGTTGTAGTTGAAAGAAGAGCTTAGCCAAATGCCTGATAGTGGACAAAAAATGAAAACTCTTCCAAGAGGCCTCTCAAGAAAAGAGGTGGGATTCCCGATCAAGGACACCCAGTGCTAAACAGCATTTTTCTCTACTAAACAGCAAGCAGAATTTGAAATGTCTAAATATAAAATATCTTCAGAAATAACATAATCAACAACAACCTTCTCATGCTTCCATCCTCTTCCTTTCATAGCATGAGAGCTTGGAAAACCCTAAACCATCTCAATGAAATAGCTCCTTTCACATGAGCCACCTCCAACTAAACTGAGTTGTGCCTCATTGATGGCCACTCCTCCAAGACAACGTTGTTGATTTGGTCATGGTTGACCCAGTCAAAATATTCAACCCCTTTCACACCTAAGGGTGCTTATTTAAATAGCCTGGATTTAGCCTTGTTCACATGTGGCATTGATTTATTTATTGCTTAGGATTTTTATTAATCCTCTTTTACACATTTATTCATCAAACAAAAAAATAAAAATAAAAATTGATATTCCCATTAGCTTGGGAATAATTGGGAATATTACAGTCCTCCCCTCCAAAATGTTTATTGTCCTCAAGCAACTGATAAGGTGAGTGCTGCAACTCTTCTCCTCCTCCATTGGTGACACCATCATCATGTGTTAAGCTTCCTCCATAAACTAAGTGTTCACCAATCCAACCCTCCATGAATTGTTCCTCCAAAGTTCTTATGAGATGTAAGTAGTCCATCCCACAAGGAGTCAATAACTCAAATGAAACAAACATGGTTGTGTTGGAAATACTGAGAGGGGGGTGAATCAGTATTTCATTTCAATTTTTATTATAACCAGTTAGATTCTACACAAAAATCAGAGAAGTGAATAATTTTATTATAGAAGGAAGGATAATGATCCTTTTTTAATGAATTAGTACAATGATTTCCAAGCACCAACTTGGACATAATGAGGCTCCGAACTCTAGGGCTTCGACCCTATCTTCACCAAGGCACCAACCTTGATTTTAGGAGCTCCTACTCCAAGGACACCAATCCTTTCTTTGCTTCTTCACTGGACTGTCAGTTCAAAGATTTTTTACCAGTCTACATCACCAATTCTGCACCATTTATTTAGCACCACACTTCTCCATTAATTCTATCCCATTGTCCTTGCAACACACTGCACTTATTATTTTGTTCCACACCAGCACTTCACCAACTATATTAAGGAGTCAAAACTTCAGTGTTGCAATCTTAGTTCATAGCCCTGGCTGGAGTGACACCAAGGTTTAGCAAGCTTCAAGCCACTGTACTACATTTATCATAGTCAATGAATGCATTGTGTGAAATAATAATCCAAGTTAGGTGTGTACATCACTGCCTCCACTTCTTTCTGAGTTTTGAGATTTAGTTCAACCAAGAATACATTTATCTGAGGCATAGGACAGAGAATCTGAGGACTGTTGTCAATATTTTATTACTCAAGAGCCTTGTCACTGAAATTTGATCACTGTGATAAGGTCTGAGCCTAGTCAAGGAATCACAGTTAGAAGAAGGATCTGAGTTAATACATTTCAGTTATAGAAATCTACTGAGATGAATAGCTCAATTTACAGTGGAGGCATCTGTTGTTCCACAGATCCGCAGTTCTGTTCTCCAACAGAAATCTGAGATGTCAGAGCTTCCAAAAAAATATTTTTTTATCCACAAGTCCAAGTCTCCTATTTACCACAGCGTTTGCGTTTAAAGTATAAGCCCAACAGAATATCCACAGACTCTTTTTCTTCTCTGATCACAAGTTGTGAACAATACCTTTTCATTTTCTATGATGATGACTATAGTAATGGTCCAAAAGTGAAGTTCGAATAATGAATATATATGGTGATTTTTTTTAAACAAACGTCAACAGTCATGTCCCTAAGGCAGACCGACTTTAAGAACAAGTCGTCTCAAAAAGAAAATAATTATTCCGCAACTTCAAAAAATCATATCTTTCAAACCACATGGAGTTTTGGGGCATATGAGGACTTGTTGGAAAGAGGAAGGAGTCTTCTTCAATATGAAAAAGGACTAAATTTGATATCCTTCCTTAAATGTCCCCAAAAAACCATTTTTCTTGTTGACTGTCCTTGTATTCCTGTGCATAAAAAATTATGGACAGTGAGCCTTTATTTTCTTAAGTATTTTTCCCTAGTATTTCTTGTGCATGGGAGGATAGTAACTTGAACAGAGCTGCCATGGATATCTTCATCCAAGAATCATTAATGATATTCCCATCAACGTCAATTATTGACCAATAATCTCCCCTTTGTAATTGATGGAAATATTCTAGCATTTTCTCCCCCTTTGACATCAATGGCAAATGGGTTGCCTACGTATTCCACCTATCAAACTACTCCCGTTGTCATGCTACTCCCCCTATCATGCTGCTCCCCCTAACATACTGTACCCCTGACATGCTGCTTGATTTAATGTGATGCAAGAGAAATGACCCCCATATTTTTGCGAAGATACTCAAATGCTTCTCGTGGAAGGGTTTTTGTAAAGATATCCACAATTTTCTCTTTTGTATTGATGTATTCCAACCTGATATTGTGTTCAGCAACTTTTTCATAGAGAAAGTGGTATTTGATTGGTATATGTTTGGTTCTTGAGTGCATCACCGGATTCTTTGATAGACTGATGGCTCTAGTATTGTCACAAAAAATAGTAATTGGTTGCTTAGTTTCTATGTTGACATCCTTCAAGGCTTCCTTCATCCATAGAATTTGTGTACAACAATCAGCAGCAGCTATATATTCGGCTTCAGCTATAGAAAGAGATATAGATGATTGCTTTTTGCTGAGCCAAGATACAAGGCAATCTCCCATAAAGAATGCATTTCCACTGGTGATTTTTTGATCATCCACGCTTCCGGCCCAATCAGCATCAGAATAAGCTGTCACAATAAGAGTTGAACTCTTAGGATACCAAAGACCGAAATCAGTCGTTCCTTTCAGATATCTGAGAATTATTTTTACAGCTGCTAGATGGGATTGTTTAGGACTTGACTGAAATCTTGCTACCATTCCTACGGCTTGCATAATATCTGGTCTTGTAGCAGTTAAGTATAGGAGAGCTCCAATTATTGATCTGTAAAGAGTTGCATCTATTTGGGGGGTATCATCATCTTTGCTTAATTTACAATCTGTGGTCATTGGTGTGCTCATAGGTGCACAATCTTCCATCCCATATCTTTTAAGCATGTCTTTAAGATATTTTGCTTGAGATATAAACATGCCTGCAGAGGTTTGAGATATTTGTAGCCCAAGAAAGTAAGACAACTCACCAATCATTGACATCTTGAATTTTTTGGACATATTTAGAGAAAATTCATGGCTCATTTCTTCATAATTTCTAGCAAAGATTATATCATCAACATAAACAAGAGTGATCAGAACTTTTTCCTTGTCCATCTTCATGTAGAGATTGCTACCTGCCACTCCCTTTTTTAAACCTTCTTGTTGCAGATAGTGATCCAAATTTGCATACCACGCTCTAGGGGCTTGTTTTAGTCCATACAAGGCCTTTTTTAGTTTGCATACAAGGTCTTTTCCTTCAGCAAGATCAAATCCTTCTGTTTGCTCCATGTAAACTTCCTCCTAGATATCTCCATTCAGGAATGCTTATTTTACATCCATTTGATAAACCTTGAATCCTTTTGAGCAAGTAAATGCTAAAAACATTCTTATGGCTTCCATTTGAGCTATTGGTGCAAAGGTTTCTTCAAACTCAATTCCTTCAATTTGCGAGTATCCTTTGCAAACAAGTCTGGCTTTATTTCTGATGATTTGTCCATCTTCATTCATCTTGTTTTTTAATATCCATTTTGTTCCAATTATAATTTTATCTTTTGGGTGAGGTACCAGTTCCCAAGTCTCATTTTTTTTTATTTGAGACATTTTTTCTTCCATGGCCTTTATCCAATGAGGATCTTTTCTTGCTTGAGAAAAATTTTCAGGTTCTATCAAAGATAATAGAGCCACATCATATTTTCTAGGGGTGTTTATGATCCTTCTTCGAGTTTGGATTCCTTCATCTATATTTCCGATGACCTGTTCTTCTGGATGATATCTTTGAACAAACTTGATCTTGGAGGGAGTTTGTGAAGATCCATTTTGAGGTTCACTTTGAGGTTCTTCATTCTCCTCTTCTTTTTCAGGTTCTTCTTCTTCACTTTGTTCAAAGAAAGGCTCAACTTCATGATCTTCAATAAATTTTTCTGGAAGGCCTTCATCAATATTTACATCAATGCTTTCCACTATTCTTCATAGACGATAGTTGTAACATTTGTAAGCTTTGCTCCTAGTGGAGTATCCAAGAAATATTCCTTCGTCAACTCTAGAATCAAATTTACCTGGTGAGTCATCATTTATTTTTATGAAACATTTGCTTCCAAAAACCCTGAAATATTTTACTGAAGTAGGTCTTCCTTTTCATAATTCATAAGGATTATTTTCATTATTTGGTCTTAGTTGAGCTCAATTTAAGGTATAAACTGCGGTGCCAACTGCTTCTCTCCAAAATTTTGGTTGCAAATCGGCTGCTAGTAGCATTGTCCTTGCCATCTCTTGAATGGTTCAGTTCCTTCTTTCAACTACTCCATTTTTCTGGGGTGTCCTAGCAGTAGAGAGTTCTCTTTCGATTCCATGCTCTTTACAGAATTCATCAAACTCTTTTGAGGTGAATTCTCCTCCTCTATCCGTTCTAAGACATTTAATCTTAGAATATTTCTCATTCTCAATGAGAGCCTTAAGATTTTTAAAACATTCAAATGCTTCGGATTTATATTTTATGAAATATATCCACATCATTCTAGTATAGTCATCAAAAAATAGAGAAAAGTACCTTTCACCCCAAAGAGCTGGAGTTCTAGTTGGCCCACACAAATCTGCATGAATGATTTCCAAAGGTTTTGTTGTTGAGAACTCCTTAGTTTTGTGGCTAGTTCTGGTTTGCTTTCCATGTTGGCATGGGCCACATACAACTTGATTTGGTTTGCACATTTTTGGAATATCCCTTACTGCATTAATTTTTCTGATGTTGACTAGGTTACCAAAACTTGTATGCCCCAATCGCTTGTACCATAACCAACTTTCATCTGTTTTACTTGAGTAACATTTATCTTCTTGGATTCTACTGAGTATGTAAACATTATATGGCGTTCTTACTCCTTTCGCAACAAGTTCTCCCAAGGATGAGTCTCTTATTTCACATTTTTTTGTACTAAAGACAACATTATGTCCTTGGTCACAAATCTGGCTAACACTTAAGAGATTGTGTTTGAGCCTTTCCTAGTCCATTGACAAGGGTAGCAATTCCTTTTCTAGTGATTTTAGCGGATCCACTTCCAAAAGATACATTTCCATTTTTCTTGTTCAATGAGATAAACCTCTTTTGGTCACCTATCATATGTATTGAGCATCCACTATCCACGAGCCAATGATTTTCTTCACTATGAGCACATAGAGCTAGGCCACATTTATCAGTTTTGAGATTTATGTTTTTAGCTTTCTCCCTTTTGAGAGGACAATTTTGCTCATTATGATCATAATTATCACATAATGAGCAAGACAGATCAAACTTATCCAAGGGATCAAAAGAATTGTAAGTTTTTATTTTTCCTTGCTCTTTAGGACCATGTAGTTGGTTTGTTTGATTTTTCAATCTTGGTGCTTCATTCTTATGAGCCTTGCAATGTTTAGCTTGATGCCCAAATTTTTTACAATTGTAACAATGCCCAAGAAAAATAGTTTGATACCTGTTGTAGTATCCATAGCTTGAAGCAACATTCTTCCTTGGAGTTGCTCTTTCTTCAATTCTTGGTTTTGAGATGGGATTTTGTTCCTAACGAGATGACTTTTCTTCTTTAGGATGGCAAGAGATTACATCAGCATAACTTCTGGCATTATTCTTTGTACTTGATGATTCTCCTTTGAAACCAATTCCAGACTTGTTGTGTTGAGGTTTTTGAGTATTAAGAATGTTGTCTAGAGCTAGAGAGCTTTGCCAACTCCTTTTGCCTTTCTCTAATTCCTTTCTTAGAGATACTATTTCAGCTTCATGTTTTTCACAAATATCATCCTTCTCTTTTAACTTAATGTTCAAGAAGTCTTCCCTTATTTTTGCTTCCTCTCCTTCTATTTTGAGAGAAATTATCTTCTTTTGTAGATTCTCATTTTCTTCAATGGAATTCATCAGCAAACTATCCATGTTTCTTTCATCTTCCAGTTCTGAGTCATCATCATTTGTGAATGCCATGAATAACATTGCTTTGCTTCCAACATAATCACTTTCCTCATCTGATTCATCATCTCTTTCTTTGTGATGACGCATATTTCTAGTTGATTTCTTTTTTATGACTACAAATTCATCTTCATCGGACTCATCTTGTTTGGAGAAGAAGTTATTTTTATTAAACCCTTTCTTTTTGTACATCATCATTTTAGAGTCCTTTTCATCATCACTATCATGTTTATGGGGACATTTTGCAGCGTAATGACCTATTCTTCCACAATTGAAACAAATAAGAGGGTACTTACCTTTTATCTTGGATCCCCTTTTTAGTCTTCTTACAAATTGAGCTAATTTTTTTTCAGTATCAGATTCATTTTTGTTGTAATTCCATCCTTTTCCTTCTTTTGTAGATCTTGAGGCTTTGAAGGCTGCTTCTTTGAAATTTGGACTCCCTTTCCTCATCTCATAGGCAATGAGAATTCCATGGAGTTCATCCATCTTGAGAGTATCTAGATCCTTCATTTATTTTATGGCACTTACTTTGGTGTCAAATCTTTCAGGAAGTGATCTCAGGATTTTTCGAACTATGGTGCTTTCTTCAATATTTTCTCCTAGTCCTCTAAGAGAGTTAACCACTTCAACTACTCGGAGGAAATATGATGAAACATCTTCTTCATTATCCATTTTCAGACTCTCGAATTGTCTTCTATAGGTTTGAAGCTTTGTCTTCTTGACTTTGGAGTTGCCATCATATAGAGAAACCAACTTATCCCATACTTCTTTGGCTGATTCGCAGTTCATGACTTTCGTAAATTCAGAATTCCACTAGTGATGGAATTTAAAGCTTTGGCATTAGTAATGTATTATCTCCTTTCATCTTGATCAGTTGAAAGATTGGTGGGAGCTTTGTACCCATCCAAAACAGAATGCCATACTTCAGGACCAAGAGACATTAGATAGTAGGACATCCTCTTTTTCCAAAAACCAAAATTCATTCCATCAAAGATTGGTAATTTCCCTATTGCTTCCATGTTCTTCATTGTGCCTAAGAATCCTTATTCCAGCTATTAGGCTGATACTGAAGAAGCCTGCTCTGATACCAATTATTGGAAATACTGAGAGGGGGGTGAATCAGTATTTCTTTTCAATTGTTATTATAACCAGTTAGATTCTACACAAAAATCAGAGAAGTGAATAATTTTATTATAGAAGGAAGGATAATGATCCTTTTTAAATGAATGATTACAATGATTGCCAAGCACCAACTTGGACTTAATGAGGCTCCGACCTCTAGGGCTTCGATCCTATCTTCACCAAGGCACCAACCTTGAGTTTAGGAGCTCCTACTCCAAGGACACCAATCCTTTCTTTGCTTCTTCACTGGACTATCAGTTCAAAGATGTTTTACCAGTCTACATCACAAATTCTGCACCATACTGTACCATTTATTTAGCACCACACTTCTCCATTAATTATGTCCCACTGTTCTTGCAACACACTGCACTTATTATTATGTTCCACACCAGCACTTCACCAACTGTATTAAGGAGTCAAAACTTTATTGTTGCAATTTTAATTCATAGTCTTGGCTGGAGTGACACCAAGTTTTAGCAAGCTTCAAGCCACTGTACTGCATTTATCATAGTCAATGAATGCACTGTGTGAAATAATAATCCAATTTAGGTGTGCACATCACTGCCTCCACTTCTTTCTGAGTTCTGAGCTTTAGTTCAACCAAGAATACATTGATCCGAGGCACTAGACAGAGAATCCGAGGACTGTTGTCAAGATGTTATTATTCAAGAGTCTTGTCACTGAAATCTGATCACTGTGATAAGGTCTAAGCCTAGTCAAGGAATCACAGTTAGAAGAAGGATATGAGTTAATACATTTCAGTTATAGAAATCTACTGAGATGAATAGCTCAATTTACAGTTGAGGCATCTGTTGTTCCATAGATCCGCAGTTATGTTCTCCAACAGAAATTTGAGATGTCGGAGCTTCCAAAAAAATGTTGTTTTATCCATAGGTCCAAGTCTCCTATTTACCACAGCTTCTGCGTTTAAAGTATAAGCCCAACATAATATCCACAAACTCTTTTTCTTCTCTGTTCATGAGCTGTGAACAATACCTTTTCATTTTCTATGATGATGACCGCAGTAATGGTCCAAAGGTGAAGTTAGAATAATGAATATATATGGTGATTTTTTTTAAACGAATGTCAACAGTCATGTCCCTAAGGCAGACCGACTTTAAGAACAAGTCGTCTCAAAAAGAAAATAATTATTCCACAACTTCAAAAAATCATATCTTTCATACCACAGGGATTTTTGGGGCATATGAGGACTCGTTGGAAAGAGGAAGGAGTATTCTTCAAGATGGAAAAGGGCTCACTTTGATATCCTTCCTTAAATGTCCCCAAAAAACCATTTTTCTTGCTAACTGTCCTTGTATTCCTGTGCATAAAAAATTATGGATAGTGAGCCTTTATTTTCTTAAGTATTTTGCCCTAGTACTTCTTGTGCATGGGAGTATAGTAGCTTGAACAAAGCTGCTATGGATATCTCCATCCAAGAATCATTAATGATATTTCCATCAATTCAAATTATTTACCAACAGGTTGAACCAATGCTCTCCCTGTAACATGTAGCATAAGGTGCATGGAGAACCTCCATCCAATGTGGTACACACATTTCTCCCTTCCTCCCTCCATACATTCCCATAAAAATTACAAGCATATCATCAATGTATGGGAGCAAAACTACATACATACAAACATAAATTTAAGCATTTGGAGGTGGTTCATAGTCCCACATATGGAACCAGCACAGTGCATCTCCTGCCTGCATCAGATCAAGATATGGTAAGTGGTTTCCCCACCACTTACTTGTTGCACATGTTATATCACCATGGCTGAAAGTGTGAGATATATTTGGGGCCTTAGGAAAGCACCCATCATGATAAAATATCTCCCTTTGTCCACCAAGGGAGGCCAAATTCAGAATTTTTTGTGGCCCATTGTTGGTCATGAGATTTACAAGATGTATTGCTCCTCCTTGGAGCCATGGCCAGCATAAACATGGTGAAATAATATATACAATCAGAAAATAAAACATGCTTTACATGATCATATTATTCACCAACAATACTCCTTATACAAATGGAGTGGTGCATGGATCTATCTCCTCTCTCAAAAGAAGGAAGAGATGGCTGAAATAACTCCCTCATAGAGTCATGTTGCCGCCGCAACTCCACATAACTCATGCATTCTTGAAAATTCTGATGTATTTCTTCTTTCAAGCCTTCCCAATCAAAGCTCCTCATGATGATGTTGTAGATCTTCATGGAATACATGTGGCTGAAACAGAACTCTTTGTAGGCACTTTGTAGCAACTTCTCCTTGAGCTTGGAATCTCTAGACAAGAATATCCTACCATGATGATAGATGACTCCTTCATGGACTAGATATCCCTCTTTATGTAGCTGGTCATCAAGTATCGTACAAGTGTGAAGATCCTTGGAGTAATCCACCAACAGTTGGCATTTCCAATATAGATCTACACTCCCAAAGAATGACAGCGCTAGTAATGTATCAACAGAAATGTTTGTCATGTTGTTGCTCTCCTCGTTAACATCTCCCATGCCAAAGGTGTATGTTGGAAGGCCATTCCTTCCATTCTTCTCCTCCCATATCACAAAACCAGAAATGAGAGTGGGTGATGATGATAAGGGAAGAATATTTCCCTCCTTCTTGAGCTTACCCAAGACTCCCAGTGATGTAGCTTTGTCTTCTGGTGCTTCAATCCCTCCTGGATCTAAGCTTGGAGCATCATGTTGTGAGGTCTTCCCCACAAAATATGAATCAGGTGGCCTCCCAAGTGGTTTGCCACTAGATAAGAGTGTCCCATGTAGAAATCTCATGAACATGATAGATGGGACTGTAAATTCCTTGCTTCCACTACACAAATCCATCTTTGATTTCTTTGTGGAAGTATTATGTGAGGGGTATGTATGCATGCCTTTGATAATTTGAGATTCACCACTCTTCTTGTCCACCCATTCCATTTTTAAATCCTCCCAATCAGTGGTGACTTTTCCCAATGTAATCAACCATTGAACACCCAAAATCACATTGGTCTCTGGTATGTCAACCACAAAGAAGTGATCAACCAAAGTGTAAGTTCCCATGGTGACTGACAGTGATGGGACATAATGCATGCATTTCATTGTTCTATCTCTTGGGACAAAAACAGAGAATCCCTCAAAAGTATCAGTGGGTATTTCCCTCCTTTGTACAAGATGAACATCAATGAAATTGTGGTTGGCCCCACTATAAATCAAGATAGAAACCCTCTAATTCAAGATTGAACCTTGAACTCTTAAGGTTAAGTACTTAGGTACTCCCCTCAAAGATGCAAGAGTCCCTCCAATAGGAGAAAATACTCCATTCCCATCTCCTGATGGTGTTGGATCTCCTCCATCAGTGTCAACATTGTGACCCCTTCTTGGTTCATCTTCTTCTTCCTCCTCAATATCTGAGAAGACCTCTATGTAATGTGCTTTTCCAGCAACACATCTATGTCTTGGTGCCCATGATTTTTTGCAAGTGAAGCATAGCTTCTTCTTCCTTATATCAAACTGGACTTCATCATCAAGAGGCTTCTTGTGTGAGTTGTCCTTTGAAGGAGCAGCTCTTTCTTCCTTCCCTTTTGAAGGAAAAGAGGGCTTGTGCTGAAATTTTTCATTTACTTTTGGCAATGAATCTTGAAGGTCTCTAGCCCTTTCAATAGCATCATGCAGAGTAGTGGGCTTGGTAGACTTTACCAACCCATGAAGAGGTTCATCTAGACCATCAATGAACATGTACACCCTTCTTGCTGCAGAAAAATCAGGAACCATAACAGATAATCTCAGAAATTCAGAAATATAAGATTTTGTATTACCTGATTGTTTCAACTTTGCAAGGCTCATGAATGGTGCCTCTATTTCTCTTCTGTCAATGCTTTCCACCAGTCTTCTAGTGAACTCTGAATAAGCAGTCACATTGGCATGACCCAATGTAGACTAGCCATGGAACCACCAGTTGTTTGCTCCACCTTCAAAGTGCAACGCTGCAATCTTGATAGCCTCCATCTCAGGGACCTTGTTCAACTGAAATTAGATGTCAAGTTTTTCTACCCATGCTTTGGCAGAACACTTGGATGAACCATACAAATTGGGTAGAAATAATATGCCCATAGAGTGATGTTGATCATGATTCTAAGTGAATCCACCATCTCTATGTTGATGTCTTGGTCTTCTTTTGTCCTTGAGGTGACAAAACTCTTGAAAACTCAAGAGATCTTTGAATCTCTGATTTTGAGACTCATATTCTTCAAAGTAATATTCAAGGGATGCTTTCTCTTGAAACCCTTCATTTCTCACACCCAAAAAGGTAGGCATGGTAGAGCGTTGGGAAACTTGTGGCTGATGCATTGGTTGATCATTCCAGTGGTGAGACATGCCAGAGCTTTCTCCAAGATGAAATATCTTAGGAGATTCTTTGATTCTGTCCAATCTCATCTCTTTTATCTCTCTAGCAAGATCTTGCATGGATCTCAAAAGGATCTTGGGAAAAACCTTTTCTTCTTCTTCACTTCCAGATTCAAGGGCTCTACCCTTGTCTTTATCATCATTTGTGTATTCAAATTTCTTATGTCTACTTTTTAGATACCTCTTTTCTCTTTCAGTAAGAGACTCTTCTCCTTCTGAAGACATATTGGATTCTTAGAAAGCACAGGTTATGCCAAGATGATTGCTTTGATACCACTGTAATATCCAAAAATAGGGACATGCAGCAATTATAAGCAGTTATGCAGAGAAATAGCACAGATCAGATAAGTAAGAGAAATTGGCCAATATGGAGGCTCTTTATTTACATATACATTAGAAAAATATATGAATAAGACAGCCCATGAGATGTACAACAGGAAATAGAATACTTTTATGGAAGAAAATCCCCAAAATGAGGTGCTACAACCATGTATTAAGACTGAAAGAGCTTGACAGCATTAATTTTATTGGCTCCAACTGTTGTAGATTACACTTCAGATATAGAGCAGATATGTGTATAAAAATTTATATCTATATCAAATCCATACACTAGATAGGCTCTTCTTCAATTCCCCCTTGGGGTTTGCGGCAAAAGATGAGGTACAAGTAGTAGACCTGAGATCTAATACTGAAGATCTGCAAAAATATTTAGAAATTCTGTGACATACAGATCTGATATAAAATATAAAATATGAAGATCCCCTCCAATGGATCTCAAATGTGAAGGGCAGATCCCCAACACATGAAAGCCAATCCTCCAAAATGTGTGCCAAAAGACCCTGCAGCGGTACCCAAACAAATAACTCAGTTCTGGAAGCAAGACTGCATTGTAGGCTTTAGAACAAGTTTGGCCTCAAGCCAAGATCTGAAAATGTGGCTCCAAACATCCAATACTTTCTTGCCAATGATAGAAGCCTTCTCCACTGAAAAGAGGCACTAGATTGGCCTAGATCTGAGTAGATATAGCCTCCACTTGTTGCATCTTACAAATAAAACCAAACCCTCAATAGGATCTGTGTTGTAGTTGGAAGAAGAGCTTGGCCAAATGCCTGATAGTGCACAAGAAATGCAAACTCTTCCAAGAGGCCTCTCAAGGAAAGAGGTGGGATTCTCGATCAGGAACACCCAGTGTTAAACAACACTATTCTTTGCTAAACATAAAGGAGAATGAGAAATGTATAAACAGAAAATATCTTCATAAATAACATAATCAACAATAACCTTCTCATGCTGCCATACTCTTCCTTTTATAAGATGAGAGCTTGCAAAACCCTAAACCATCTCAATTAAATAGCTCCTTTCACATGAGCTACCTCCAACTAAAACTGTGTTGTGCCTCATTGATGGCCAACCCTCCAGGATAGCATTGTTGATTTGGTCATGGTTGACCCAATCAAAATATTCAGCCCCTTTCACACCTAAGGGTGCTTATTTAAATAGCCCAAATTTAGCCTTGTTCACATGTGGCATTGATTTATTTACTGTTTAGGAGTTTTATTGGTCCTCCTTTACACATTTATTCATCAAACATAAAAATAAAAATAAAAATTGGATATTCCCATTAGCTTGGGACTAATTGGGAATATTACACATTTCCAACGGCGTATGTATTGGATCTACCACCAATAATCAGGTTGAATATGATGCAGTGATAGTTTTGTTAGTCTATGCCCTTAATCATCACATCCTTCATCTTCATGTTCGTTTAGATTCCCTACTTCTTGTCAGACAATTGAATGGTGTTTATTGTGTGCATAACAATGTCCTTTTTAGAAGATATTTACGAGTGAAGCTCTTAATGCATGAATTTGAAACCATTACATTCAGTCATGTACCTAGAGCCCAAAATCACTATGTAGATGGCATTGCAAACAATACTCTAGATTGGCACTTATCACATGCATTTAACACAAGACAATAGCATTAAACAAAAGGTGAGCCACATGCTTGCCAAATATAAAATATGCATATCCATAGTATGTGTCTACAAAATCATAAATGTTTTGGAGTCCTCTACTCTAATACATTTGACATGCCCATCGAATGTTACAAAAACAAAAACTGGGGGCACATCATGCCCCTACATCTAGTTGCTATCCGGAGGGTCCCGAGCCAATGGCTTGACTCCTGCAGCCCGCATATCTCGCATACCCTATTTTTCCATCACCATGTGCCGCATGACCCCTCACCACTCTGAGGGTATACCAACAAATGCCTCAATGTAGCGGTCATCTAGATATTTCCAGTCGCGCTCTGATTCCTCGGTCATCAACAGCTTGCATCTGCGGCGGACATCCTCCAATAGTGCATCTGAATCTGATTGGTCATCTCCTCTAGCTGTACTAGATCCTATAGCCCCTGGCACTGTGGGTCGTCCCATATACCCGGTCGATCTCACTAGTGCTATATATACATACCAAAAGTAATGAATCAGTACCATATACATCATTCTAAAACTTGAAAATGCTTCATGGAATATAACAACTTGTTACTCACCATCTAGTCCCCATGCTCGACTGGGTGGAAGTGGCAAGTTCGCGTCCCCCTGATAGTTCATACCACTATATGGATAGTCGTATATATACAGTGGTATTTGATCCCAATGTGAAAATAAATTTGGTCAGAACACCCACCCGACTCCCCCACCTCCTCGTCTCCTCAATAGCCACACCCAGCAGCACATCCTGGGCTCCTTTGGGCCCCCATCAAGGATCTATACATGAGGATGAAGCATCGGGATCTTCTCAAAGAAGAATGAGCATAACACTATCCCAAAAGCACAGTCATGGTTCCCTTGTCGCTTCCATAGAGACAATTGTCATTTCGACGAAAGCAGCATCATCTAGGCCAACCCATAGTAGGTCCCACTCAACACACTCTCAACAAGCATCATTTTCCCTCTAGTGATGTGGTGGAAGGCCTGGTTGCCCAAGATCCGCAGCACTGTTGCGGCGATATCCCGAGTCTCTAGTCTCTATAGGTCTCCGATCGATATAGTCGTGCCCTTTACATGAACATCTGATCGACAATGGCAGTCCACAAACTCATCAATATTCTTCCCTCACGATAATACTAGCTGGATGTTTCCCACCATTCCCAATGGTGGGAGACCGGTCAGGAAATAAATTTCATGCATAGTCAGTTCGATCTAGTGCCCTGCACTATAAATACCTCTAGGTCCAGTTCCCAATAGCTGACTATCCTGGATAACAAGGGCTCTCTTTCCCTCATCAAAGGGTTCTCAACCAACTTGAGCACCCTGTATCTTTCCAGTGCACCTCGAACAACCTAATCCCCCTATATCTCAAAACAAAGCGCCTTCAGATCTCTCTCTCTCCAGTTGATCCTCAGCTCTTCCATACCTACACAAAACCAGCAATTTGTTGGTTAGAATAAGTAAAAACTGCCTCAAAAGCATCAATACCCAGTTCCCAGCCAAAAATAGCAAAAAACTCAACTTTTGGCAGCTCGCAACTTTTGCAGTCTTGTACCTGCGAGGTCATAGTTTCTGCCCACATAATAGGTCCCAAAAGGTACGAGTCAGCTGAGAGGAGGGCCAGAGTGTTGTTCCTGAGCTCTAGGCACCTAATCAAAAATTCTAAACCACTGAAATTGAAGAGTATGGTTAGGCCACATACCTCCAACTAACGGATCTCAATTTCGATGATCATTTTGTCCACTATGAACGCCGCAAGATTTAGGGTATTTTCCTCCTCTCCACAATCACCACAGCTACACTTGCAAATGAATCAAATTGGAGGGAAATTTCCATATTAAAAGAAAAACCCTAATTTTTCTTTCGCCAGTTGTGACCAAACTGCAGCTCTGTTTGATGAACTGTCAGCACCGTTGGAAATATATCACCTAGCTCTAAAATGGGTATTCATTCATTTTTGGTGATTGGATACTTCATCCAGAAGCATTTTTTCCAAGAAGGGTCACTTCGCCGCCTCTCAAAATCGAATTTTTTCACTTGTGCCACTTGTAATTGGGGCACCACTCATCCTTCATACTTGTTGGCACTTGTGTCAATTTTTGTCATGAGTAGCCATCTTTTACTTATGCTTTTATGGTCCCCACTAGGCCTATTCTGTGTGGCAGCATCATCGAGTCGCCATTTTTTAGAGCATCTGAGTTGAGTCATAATTGCATTCATGTAGTCTGTCATGAGTCCCTTTTGCCTCCCGTCACAGTATTCCATCCATTCATGCTTTTTCCCTCTCTCTTGTATCCCTTTTTGGCCTCCAGTCCCATTTTCCCCCCATCCTCTCCCCCATCCCCTCCCCCATCCCCTAGGGAGTCGAGTCAGTCGCTGCCAGGTCATCCATGATTTTTATGCTCTGACAAGGGAAGTCGTTTGTTTTCTACTTAGTATCCCCCCATTCCATCATCATCCCTAGTGTCATTCCATCAATCGCTCTATTATATTCCCCCGTGCCTTAGTTGAGGACCCTCATTGCCTCACCTATGGCGGACCTCCTTCTGTCAACATCAGCACATTCATTCCAGAAGACAGGTCTAGAGGGCGGTGTATCTTGGTTCCAGCTTCCGTCATTGTTCGATGCCTCAGATCAGACAAAGGGACTCCTAATTTCCCTATGAATTTATTATTTCTCGTCCACTCCACTTCATCATGATTAAGATTCATATACTCGATAGTTCGGTGATCCAACAGATTGATCCAGTGATTCCCGGGTGTGTGTCAGATGTTTCAGACCTCATGCAGGGGTGGCCCTTTAGGTAGCCCCCCACATGTCTGGATGACCTCATTCTCTTCTATAGCCTCAGATGCAACTCCGTAGATTTGATGGGTTCGACCCTAGCCGCTTGCAGTGCCTCTAGCATTCATGTATCACTTAGATGATCCATTTATATTTTCAAAGCCCTTTCAGGTTTATCAGGGCTTCTCTGGTTGTTATTATATCTCATGTACTCAGATATTATTGTTTTCAGTCCTAGTTGTTGTCCCAGGTGCAGTATGTATGTGGGATCCATTATATTTTTGTTTGGCCCATGTTCACACCAGAATATCATGTACTTTATAGCTTAGTTTCATTTTACTGGGCGAACCATTATTCTTTGTACTTTGTTATCACGGCAGGTATAGGTATGCCTCCCCCGCCTCATTGTATACATTTACTCAACCATTAAAGGAGACTTACGCTTGTCGGTCTCGCCCCCTCAGGGTTATTATCCTCTCATGCTTTGCTTCACCTACATATCTCTCCGATCTATGACTCCCCTTCGATGTCTATTGATTGTGTTCTTACAATGTACTTTGGTCATATGATTAGCTCCTAGCGCTCGCACATTAGGGGGAAATCTTTTACACCAATTTTTGGACATATAAACATGTATAATTAGATGGATCGAAATACACCATGTAAGACAAAATTTACCATAGTAAAATTGCTTTCACTAAGAAATAATTTAATAAACCATAGTTTATTAAGTTATTTATGGTCCAAATAAAAAACCCCATGAGGAATAATTAAATAAATATTTATTTATTTGATTTTCCTATAGGAATAAGTATTAACTAAACCTTTGTTTAATTATTTTCCTAGTCATATTTAACCCAATTAATGAGAAATAATTAAATAAATCATTATTTATCTTATTATTCTCTAGGAATAATTAATTAAATCATTTTTAATTAATATTCCTTGTTAAATTTGACTAAATTATTTAGGAATAATAAAATAAATCATTATTTGTATAATTATTCCTTGATCCCATCCTTGAAATAATAAATAAATATTGTATTTGTTTATTCTTTCTAAATAAAGGGATTTAACCAATTTAAATTCATTTTCCCTCCAACAAAATATAATAAAATATTCCAAGTAGTTAGATCTAGATTTTGGTTAATAATATTTTATTATGCACCATTATAAAGGATAACTCAATATTTTGTTATAAATAGGAGGGTTTTCCATTCATTCCCTACCTTTGATCATTTTATCTTGGTCATACTTTTATCCTCTTATCATTGTCTATCTTTGATTCATTTTTATTTTCTTTTGTTTATTGAGCTCCATTTGAGTTTTACACATCTTGGGTATTCTACACCATTGAGAGAGAAACTCTCAAGTTGAAGTGTTTGAGGATAGCCAAGAACCCATCCCATTGAGGGGGACTGTATCAGTTCTCTTCCTAGGTGTTAAATAATACAAAAAAATATTTAGAATTCTTGTCTTGTCCATTGGATATTTTGGAGAAACTCTTATTTCATTTTGTTGTTTAGCTGCTTTATTTGCATAGATCTGGGTTTATTTTTCATTTGTTTCGACTGTCTATTGCGGATCTAAGAAGTTTGACAACCATATTTTTTTTTAGGGTTGTTTTTCATGTGCAACTAAAGTGATCTCTTTTCGTACACCTGCGTTAAGATTTCATACTAACAACCATATTGTGGTAGAAGGTAAATTTTTTATCATTGTACTTTATGGCGATGATTTGATACTGACGAGTGATGAGAAACTCATCAAGTCTTGCAAAGAGGGTCTCTGAGATGAAGTACATGGAGCTCTTGCACTATTTCCTGGGATTGGAAATTTGGCAAAGAGATGGCGAGCTATTTGTATCTCATGGAAAGTATGCCAACAAGATTATGAAGAAGTTCCACATGGAGGGCAACAAACCCATGGAGACTCCTTGTTGAGGAGGTAAATCCCCTCTGCGGACAGAGGCAATCCCTACTAGCCCAGCAGGGGTCTAGCAACAATCACGAAATGTTACGACGCAAGTTCCTAGTTACGAAATGAAAAGACCAAAGATGGAGGCCTACCTGGAATCCAATGCTACGATCTGAAGAAGAAAGTGTTCCCGTTCCTCAGCCTCGGCAGATCACGATCCTCTACGATCTCCGTGGATGGATACCTGCACGTGCAAGAAACAAACAGATACAAGCATAAAATCTGGCATACGTAACTAAATATCAGTCAGAAAGGATACTACTCATATTAACATAATCGAAAACAGAGTGGAACCATAATCGTAATCATTCATTAAATAACGATCGAAAGATATTACAACCAAAGTTTTGACGTCGTGGTCTCCTTCGGATGGGTCTCCAGTCATTCACGTCTCGCAAAGCTCGCCAGGGAAAGGGAAAACCTCTCCTGAGTCTCTCGACAATAGTCTCCTTACTTGAGTCGGCCTTAAGGGAAGAAAGAGGGCTCTTACAACATAAAGGCTCTTGGGAATTTGGAGATTCAAAGCTTAGGCACTTCAAGACTAGCTTGCCATGGAATTGAGCAGGCTTTTATAGATGAGGAAGGAGGGAGTTGGGATCCCTATTATTGTGGGATTGGCCCTATCAACAAGGAAGGTTCCATGGGAGGTGGCAAAACCATTTCCCTTCCATAGAACTCCCGCAGCCAAACCTCCCAACTCAAGATAGGCAATGGTTTCTGAGTTTGTTGAAACACAAATTCCGCCATCTTTATTTAAAAAACACTCCTTAAATTGGCTAGCGCGACTACTGCTCTGGGATAGAGTGCCAGTTGGCGCGGCCTCTTTGTAGGATTTCCCCCATTGGCGCGAGTGATGAACTGTCTGCCCGCGCCAATGCAAAAGGAGATGTTTTCATGATTTTTTTGCAAGGAGATGTCTTTAGGGCAATTGAAGCTCATGCTTAGAGGAATGCATTGATGATGGTTTCAAGGCATGACAATGTTCACAGGTCACAAAATGGGTCCTCCATTGTGCGGGACGGGGAATGGTAGGGATGGTGACAAATTACTGTGTAACACTCCTATAGCAGGAAATTGGAGGAAGGAGGATTCTACTTCAGGCGAAGTAGTAGATGCTACCATCTAAAGGTAGCTTATGGGTTCACTCATGTATTTGGTGAACACACGACCAAACATATATTATGTGGTTAACTAGCTTAGTCAAGCAATGGTTAAGCCTACCAAGCTCTTTTGGAAGGCAGGAAAGCATGTGTTTAGATACCTCAAAGGAACTACAGATTTTGGGCTATGGTATAGATGGACAGAGGGAGTGAAGCTTCAAGGCTTCACAGATGTATATGGGGCAGGGAGTCAATCCGACATGAAGAGCACATCAGGGGACATCTTCAGCATTGGATCAGTAGCAATTTCCTGGTACAGCAGGAAATAGAGATCAATTGCACTCATTTCAGCAGAGGCAGAGTACATTACGTCCAGTTAGGCAACATGTGAGGCCATCTGGATGAGGAAGATACTTGTTAGTTTGTTTGGTCTACAGATGGATCTGACGGTGATTTATTGTGATAACCAGAGTTGCATCAAACTCTCAGTTAATCCAGGTTTTAATGATAGTTCCAAGCATATTGATATCTGGTATTACCATCTCAGATATTGTGTGCAGAGGTGGAATATGTCATTAGAGTGCATTCCCATGGAGGAGCGGGATGTAGACATCTTGACGAAGGCACTGTCAATAGGAAAATTCGAGTTCCACAGAGGCAAGATCAAGGTAGCAGACAATCTCTTTCTTGTTGAGAGGGAGTGTTGAAATTGGCAACAAGAGGGGCTTCTAATTTAATTTTAATTAATTAAATTAGAAGGAAATTGTAATTCCACATCACATTATAGCTTGTACGAGTTAACTGAATTGGAAAGACTTAGTTAGCTCAGTCAATTCGAGTTGGAGGTTAGATTGGAGGCATACATAGTTCACTCTAATTTTTATAGGGTCCAGTTGCAATTTGTTTTGAGTTGTAATTGTTTAACTTAATTTATTTGAGTTAAAATTAGTTTAACTAGTTCTAACTGATGGATGAGCTAGTGAGAGGTCTAATGAATTAAATATGATTTAATTTGCATGCAGTAATCAATCGGATAACTGATAATTCACTATAAATATTTGTTGCATGTTAGTTCTAACAAGGACCTAGTTGATATTTGATTTAAAGGGAAGTAGACTATCAGTTGTACTATTATAAAATTGTACAAGTCATGCAGAGATTAGCAGGACGCCTTAGATGAGCTACGCAATCAATTCTTGGGAATTTTCTAATTAATAGGGGCTCAATTCCCTCAGGAATGCATAAGTAAGTCTTAGCAACCCAGAGGAAAGTTTTTGGTTAAGTATTGGACCAAACTTGTTGGGATCAGACTGAGACAGTTAGAGATAGTGCAGAGAGCTCTCAAGCCTGAGAGAAGCATTGTATTGTTTAATATTCTTGACTTAATCTAATATACAGATAGTGAGGTTTTTAGCTAAGGATTTCCCCATATACATCTTTGTGTTGTGCGATTGAAATTCTTTCTCTTTCTTATTCATGTGATTGTGCAATGGTTTCCACAAATTTGTATAATAGATTCAAGTATTTTATTTTAGCGTATTACAAGATGAATTGAATCTATGTGGATTTCCTATAGATTAAGTTCTACAAAAGGTGAAAAAATTAGATAACAAAGTCCCAATTCTAGGTAAGAGGTTAGCTAACCTTCCAATCACTCCACCAGATGTTGCCACTAATATTTATTCTCCTACACAAGTGGACTCTCCTTCTAGTTGATATGGTCTATAGAGATTCATGTAGATTCCAAGGGACAAGGAGTGGTCAGCCAACCTTGCAATTGCATGCCCGGTTCAAGGCTCAACAATCCATGCAAAGATACAATGAGTCTATATTGGTAGAAATTCACAAAATTGTTTCAAACATGGAAGAGGAAGTATGTTTCAATAGAATATTTCTCTTGGATCAACATCTGCAAATAGAAACTTGCAATTGGATTCTTGGAACTGGAAATACTAAGTTTGGACAAACCCACTACTTACAAACAATTGTCCTCTATTGGAAAATCAAAACTTTCCTGAAATAGTTTCTCATGGAGCGCTCAAATACTCAGAGAAAACTATTGTTGTGCATTGATGAAGTTTTACAAAAGGTGAAAAAATTAGATGACAAAGTCTCAATTATAGCAAAGAGGTTAGTTAACCTTCCAATCGCCCCACCAAATGTTGACACTAATATTTCTCCTCCTATACAAGTGGACTCTCCTCCTAGTTGATATGGTCTATAGAAACATGTTTTCTTATGTTGCTATCAATGGTGAGGTCATTTTTTTAGATATGGTAGGACTCTGCAAATCATCAACTTGCTAGTTTATTATGTTTTAATTTTTTTCAACAGCAGTTGATTGATATTTTTATTTTATATGCAGTTTAAGACTTTAAATCTATGTATTGCTTTGGTTTCCCCTAGAGTAAACCAATAGCATTTGACGGGATGTTATGTACTTATTTTTTATGATAATATAAATTGTCTAGCCTTGCAACAATAAAGAAACATTTCTCATTTTTTTGTTAATTCTAGGTATCATTTACTTGAGAAACAAAAAATTCAGCACTTTCCCTCTTCTCCATTAAAAAAAAAAAAAAAAAATCGACTTTGTTTGTTAAACTTATTCTAGATATATTCATATTTAATTATTTTTTATGGAATATTTTTTCTATCCCTTTGTTAGAGTGGCCCCTATAAGTCATTTTTTAAGGAAATCTATTACTATCCTCACTGTGATCCCTTTAAGTAACTTGCATTCAACACTAGAGGATTGCTTTTATGACTTACTCTTTTTTTTCTTACCGCAACTCTCTTTATTTTCTTTCTTTTTGGTTGCTTACAAAAAATTACACTACTCACATTAGGATATTTTAGAGTACAAAATTGTAGCCTATGTTATCAAAACAAAGATGCATTGCCATTAAAAAACACACTTAAAAATGTAGTGATCCAACAAATGCCATGCCCAAAGAATCGTTTTTTCAAAGAAAATTGCAAAAATAATTTCTAAGCATCACTTTCCCAAAGAAATGCAACTACTATTTGAACATGTTGACATGGACTATTATGTGAGATTGGTAAAGTGGTGTTTCTTGTTTAGAAATCAATTATAATGTAGATTAAGGCTTGATTCCTCTACTTCATAATTACTTGTGAATGTTATATGTTTTTCTTGTTACTTATTATGTCTTCTTCATCATGAAAGTATACAAATGTACAAAACATGAAGATCACAATGAGAAAATAGACACCCAAATTACGATGTTAGCCAGGAGAAAACCCAACAATCCTTCTCTTATAGAATCATATCAAAATGAGATATCCAAGACCAAGACCAAGACCAAGACCCAAGTTGCCACAAAGATTCCAAGTCAAACCCTCGTCCAAGTCCTCTCCAACAAGTCAAAGTCAATGTTGGTCAAACTCCTTTAAATTTGGTCATCTTCTTAATTTCAGCACTGCAATACCTCAGAAATTTTGCATGTGTGAGCTAAAATAAGGCAAAAAACTTTGATTTCTTCTTCTTCCTTGACTTCTTTCTCTCTCCTTTGACTTTAGTCTTTCTCCTTCTTGTTTAGGTGCAAGCATAGATGGATGATGTGACGATTGAATTGGTTCTCCAAGAGGTCGATTTGACTCATATATTGTCATCCGAGAGGGTCGAATAGTTGCCACTGGGCCGACTTGGTCTTCTTGTGGGCAAATGACTCAAAATAAAATTTAAATTATTTTTCTTACAAATGTCCAAATGGGACATGACTCAAATATATATTATTTTGACTCAAAAGAAATTATTTTTTACTCTTTTGACTGTAAGCATGAAGAACATGCTTTAAAAATATAAATGAATATAATAAATACATCAATGATAATTTTATATTATGAAGATCAACTCTAGTTACAACTTTAACAATCTCTCTTAACAAGGGAGGTATTCATAATGACTCAACAAGATAATCTCAAGTTTAAATGTTCATATAAGAAAGGATCCAAATTGATTAGCATCAATGATGATAGCATCATCATAACCAGCATTGTCAAACTACCAAGGCATTGACAAGTTTGCTCTATATCTCCACTATATCAGAGCATGATGCTGGCAGGCATTCAATAGGACACCACACCGCCTCTCCAAGGACATACTCCACCAAGGTTCATCAAAGTATCTCCTCAGAGGACCATTTCCTAATCCATTGTCACATTACTTGACATAAGGAAATTTCGATCCTTTGAACCATTCTTATATTAGATCAATGTACTTGACTTATTTTTGTTAGTCCTGGTCATTGTACAGATCTCAAGAATGTCGGTCCGTAATGCTTATCCAATACACCATTCTCGCTACCCATTTTCATGAACTAGGCTTACAGGTGTTAGTCCTGGACATAGTATGTGACACATGGAGAATAAAGGTGTCCATCAGGCTCACTCCCTCTCAATCTGGGAGGAGATATCCACAAGCCCAAGCTTGTCTTGAAAATACTCATGCTTCATATTAGGAAGTGACTTTGTCAATACGTCGGCTACATGTTCGTCAGTGGAGATATATTGTAGCTTCACGGCTCCATCATGTACCAAGCTTCGAATGTAGTGATAATTATTCATGATATTCTTTGATCTTGTACGAAAAAATGGGTTTTCTGTCAGCTTTATGTAGCTTTGATTATCACAACAAATTATGGTTCGATCCAATACACCTTTAAACAAATCACTAAGCAATTTACAGAGCCAAACTATTTCACAATTAACTTCACTCACTGCTATATATTCGGCTTTTGTGGTACATTGTGCAACTAAGTCTTGTTTTATTCTCATCCAAGAAACCATAGCAGATCCCAAACAAAAACAACCACCTATAGTACATTTCCCACCATTGGTACTACTTACCCAATCAGAGTTTGTATAACCTAATAATCGAATCTCATTTCCTGCAACATATCTCAAATAATGATGTATAGTTCCACAAAGATATCCTAGGATGTGTTTTGTTGTTATCCAATGATCATGTGTAGGCTCCATCTGAAACTGGATAAGAGTATTCACAACAAAGCATATATTTGGTCGAGTGTTTACTAGATACATTAGAGAACTAATAAGTTGTTTGTATGATGATGGATCAATGATATTTGAATATGAACTTCTCAACTTATTCAAATTGGTAATCATTGGTGTTTCCATAGGTTTTCTATCCATCATCCTAATTTTTTGTAGAATCTTGATCTCATATCTTCCTTGACCAAGAAAGATTTCGCCAATTTTCTACCAAACTTCAAGTCTGAGGTAATAGTGCATTAGACCAAGGTCATCCATATCGAATTCAGCTGCTAATTCCTTCTTGCATTGACAAATAAGATGCTCCACACATGTTATCAATAAATCATCCACATATATTAATATGATCAGGGGTTTTCTCTTTAATACCTTGATGTTGAGGTCTGGAATTGCAGTGCTTTTGACTAAACCAAATATTATTAGATAAGCATCCATTCAGGAATACCATTCTCTAGGGGCTTGTTTTAATCCATATAGAGTCTTCTTTAATTTTCATACATGTGATTTCTACCTATGAATTTCAAATCCTTGAGGTTGCTCAATATAAACTTCTTCATCAATTGTGTCATTAAGAAAAATTGTCTTTACGTCCATTTGATGCATATTACATCCTATAGTAATTGCAATAGAAATGAGGGTTATAATTGTCGTGTATCTATTTGTAGGAGAAAAAGTTTCATCATAATCAATTCTTTCTTGTTGAAAGAATCATCTGGCCACAAATCTTGCCTTATATGTGTCGATGCTCCCATCAGTTGCATGCTTGATTTTATACACCCATTTGGAAGTCACAAAATATTTATCCTTTGGTCGAGGAATGATTTCCCAAACATCATTCTTCATTATTGATTGGTATTATTTCATCAATGCATTCTTCCGCACTTGATGTTAAATTTCCTTTTCATAAGTAGGAGGTTCTGCTTCAATGAGTTTTGTCATATATGTTGCATAACCAAAGTATTTTTTGGGTCTCCTTATTTCTATGAATGTTCATTTTGTCGTTGCATGTACTTCAGCTTCTTGTAAGGTTGTTCTAAGCCAAGCTGGTCTCTTTCTGGTTTTTGGAATGATGACAGGTTCTATAGGTTTGCTTGGTCCTTCTATTTCTTCATGATGTTCAACTTCAAGTTCTGGAGAATTGAATCGTCTTGGAGTATCTTCATTGGGAAAGATAATTCCTTCTTCTTCACCAGAGTCAATGGGGATATCTTTGGATTTTGTGTATGCAATACTTTCATCAAAAGTGACATATTTTATTACTTCAATACATCATCGTTCCTTGATGTATATTCTATATGCTTTGGATGAGTTGTTGTAGCTAACAAAGATTCCTTTCATACCTGCAGGATACAACTTCTTTCTCTTGTCCTTGGGAATATGAATGTAGAGTAGACACCCAAAGATTATGAGATGATCAACATTAGGCTTCTTTATATTGAAGGCTTCTTCTGGAGTTATGTTACCAAGAATTCTATGAGGGCTTCTATCTTGAATGTAGATTACGATTATAGAGGCTTCTCCCCATAATAATTTGGGAAGATCTTGATCATGTAACATGGATCTTACACGTTCCTCAATAAATCGACTCTTCCTTTTAGCTACACTATTTTGTTGGGTACTATAAGGAACTATCAACTTCCTCTTAATCCCAACTTATTTTCAAAAGGCCACAAGTTCTTTGCATTATTCACTGCCAGTATCAGATCTAAAGATCTTGATCTTCATTTTTGTCATATTTTCAACTTTGGCTTTGAACTTGTGGAATTTTTTGAATCATTCATATTTAGAATTCAAGAAATAAATATATCCAAGTCTTTCTATAGTAGTCATCAATACATATTACGTAGTATGGATGACCACCAAGTGATTTTTCAAACATTGGGCTACAAACATCAGAGTGGATTAGATCCAATATTTTCTTGGATCTTAAGTCACTGCTAGAGAAAGGCTTCTTCACATTTTTTCCAAGAGCACACCCTTTACAGACTTCTTCATGTTCTTCTTTTAATTGGGGCATGCCTGAAACCATTTGACTTAAGGATGGCAATATTTTATAATGGAGATGGCCATATCTTATATGTCACAATTCACATGGATTGATGTCAATGTGTAATAAAGCTTGAGGAGGTTTAGTTAGAAGTCTATACAACCTCCCCTCATGAATCCTAATAATTTTAGCATTATCTATACTAGATCCGTCAACCCAATCATCAACCTTGTCATCAATAAATGCTATTTTGTCTCCTTTATCTTCTAAACAAGAAATAGAAAATAGATTCTTTTTCAAACCTTGAACATAGAGGAAGTTGTTGAGATGAATGTTCCCACCAGAGTCCAGCTTGATGGAAGTAGATCCATTTCCTTTGACCAGATAGCTATTTCTGTCTCCAAGTCCAACTTTGTGAGAAGAGTTTCCTTTCGTTAGAGTGTTGAGT
The DNA here is from genome assembly GCA_034641835.2 of Pinus albicaulis. NCBI lineage: Eukaryota > Viridiplantae > Streptophyta > Pinopsida > Pinales > Pinaceae > Pinus > Pinus albicaulis. The sequence goes on from CM076575.1 coordinate 1,381,745,476, forward strand.
TGTCCACATTCTCCTGTCATATGACTTGAAGCTCCACTATCGATTAATCATGTGTTTTTGTCTTCAATTGAACTTGTAAGAGCAAAGTAGGGACTTCCATATTTAACTCAGATAGTTTAGAAATGAGGTTGGTGATGTATCCTTTGAAGGATTCAAGGAGAGTCCTTAGAGATTTGAGACCTTTCTTCATGTACTTGTCCATTTGGAATAGAGAGAGAGAGAGAGAGAGTTGTGGCAAGGATGTCTTCAATCAAGAGTGCCAACAAATATGATCTTCAAGCTTCCTTACTTCACCTTGACTCTCATACCATGTTGAGAAACCAAGTATAGTGTAGATTAAGGCTTGATTACTCTACTTGATAATTACTTGTGAATGTTAGATCTCTGTCTTGTTACTTATTATGTCCTCTTCATCAAGATACTATACAAATGTATCAAACATGAAGATCACAATGAGACAATAGACACCAAAATTAGGCTGCTAGCCAAGGAAAAACCCCACAAGAGGACAACCTAATCATATCAAAATGAGACATCCAAGGCCAAGACCAAGACCCAAGCTACCACAAATATTCCAATTCAAACCCTCTTGCAAGTCCCCTCCAAAAAGTCAAATTCAACGTTGGTCAAACTCCTTTAAATCTGGTCAACTTCATAATTTCAGCCCTGCAATACCTCAGAAAATGCCTCATAAATTTCGCCCGTGTGAGTTGAAATAGGGAAGAAAATTTTGATTTATTCTTCTTCTTTGACTTCTTTCTCTCTCCTTTGACTTCGACCTTTCTCCTTCTTGTTTAGTTGCAAAAATAGATAGATGATGTGACGATTGAATTGATTCTCCAAGAAGTGGAGTTGACTCTTATATATAGTTGTCCAACATGGTCGAATAGGTTTCAGTGGGCCAACTTGGTCTTCTAGTGAGAAAATGACTTAAAATAAATTTTAAATTATTTTTTCTGACAAATGTCTAAATGTGACATGTCTCAAATAAATATTTTTTTGACTCATAATACATTCTTTTTTACTCTTTTGACTCTAAGCATGAAGAACATGCTTTAAAAATATAAATGAACATAATAAATACATCAATGATAATTTTATATGATGAAGACCAAATTACAACTTTAACATTTCTTTCAGTGCGCAAGAATACCTCAAACAATTGTGTTGAATTGTAACATATTCAAAGTTGAAATTATGATGTATAAACACCATAACGCAACATACTTGGAGAAAAAATTGCAACGTATAAACATGATAGATAACAAATTTACAATATTATAAAATGAAGTTTTGGGGTTTTTCAATTTTATTAAAAGGGTTAAAAGCAACAATATACACATCGAAATAACATCACGTTTTGTCCCTAAAAGTAGTTGTGAAAATACATTTGACACTTCTTCAAATATATACAAGTTAATCTTAGGATTTATTTTTATGCCCTCTTCATTATTAATTGTGCACAAGAAATTTCAATTTGAGAGGTTATTAAGCATCCTTCCTCAACAAAAAAATTGTGATTCCCAAGGAATATTTCACTTACTCTAAGAGATGCACACTAACATTTGGGCACAAAATACCCCTCCATATTGAAGAACTTGCAATTTTCTTGAAAGGGTTAAAAGCAACATTTCATTCATGGAAATAATATCACATTTATCCCCAAATCTAGTTGTGCAAAGACATGTGATACTTCTTCATATATACATAAGTTAATCCTAGCATTAATTTTTATGCCTTCTCCATCAGAGATTATGCATTAAAAAAATCAATTCAAGTAACTATTAAGCATGGTTATGAAAAACATTTGATACTTCTTCAAATACACATAAGTTAGTCTTAGCATTCATTTTCATGCCCTCTTCATTGGAGGTTATGTACAAGAAATTTCAATTTGAGTAACTATTAAACATCATTTCTCAAAAAAAACAATGTGATTCCTACACAATATTTCACTTTACTTGAGAAATACACACTAACATTTAGGCACAAAACACCTCTACCATATTGAAAAAATTTTAAATGGTTGTAAACTTGATCCTTCTCCAATAAATTGCTAAAAAAACTCATAAATCTTAGTGATAATTTTCCCACCACAATTTTAAGTTAAGTAATAAAATAGATCTCAATGTTTTATATGTGTATACATGGGAAGGCTTTAGTTTTACATAAGACTATCTCCTCAAACAATCAAATTTATTTACATATATATTATGATACTTTAAACTATATTAATGACTAAATTTTATTAGCCTACTTAATTTCGATATCTAAATATTAAAATATTTAAATTTGTTATAAATAATTTTTCTATTATTACAAATTCAAATAAACAACTTATCACCATATTTAAATATTAATTGTGAATTTCTTTTTTTTTACATATGCATATATTTTCAAAAAAAACAAAATATCACAATTAAAACAACTAATATTTGATATTTAAATATTAAAAACATTTAAATTCATTATAATTAATTTTATTATTATTACAAATTCAAATGAACAACTTAACTCTATGTAAATATTAATGGTAAATTTATATCTCTTCTCAATATACATTATTTATATTTTCTAGAAAAACAAGCTACTAATATTTTATAAAAATGCATTGGAATAAAAGAAAAAGCATTAACAATTTAACTAGTAAAATTTACAATTAAAAGTGACAGACTCTAATGAAAGGTATGTATGTTTCCAGTTTCGGATGGATTAATAAAAGGTATGTATGCTTCCAGTTTAGGATGGATTTTTTTAATTTAGTGTAATTTTCAAAAAATCTAATAAAAAAGAAAAGTTTTTTTTAAGGAGACAATAATTTTGTGGGTTTCGTTATTTCTAATTGGAATCTAGTTATTTTTGTTTGGAATTTAATATGAAAGTGTTTGAAATATTTGTTTAATAATGAAAATAAATTCAACGCTATTAAAAATCACCAAAACATATATCTCAAATACTAAAACTTGAAAACTATAATTTGAATTTTCAAAATTATTACTTGATTTTTTCACAACCATACCAAAACTATACCAAAATTTTCATTTTTTTCAAGTTTCCAAAATTTCCTTTCTTTTTCATAGAATGAATCGCAATCTTAAAAACTATACCAGAATTTTTCATTATTTTTAAGATTTCCAAAATTTCCATTCTAATGAATCGCAATCTTAAAACTACGCAAAAATGAAAATCCAAAAACCAGAATACCAAACAAAAATCAATTTTTTTAAAAAGCAAACGAAAACTCAAACCTGAGTATGCTGTGACCAAATGTTGTCAAGGTCAGGTGACTAAGTTGTCCAGTTTGCTGTGACCAAGTGTTGTTAGTTATGTAGGGATGAGCCAATGATATGCATGTTCAGAAACATGTTTTATAAAAGGGTAATTAAATTTCACAATATAGGATGATCAGAGATTCTAGGAAACTTCCTTTTGTGAAAGAATAATTAAATATTATCGTTATATAAAGAGACTGTTCAGGTCATTAACGTTATGTTTCATATTCAATGATATAATTATAGATATCGAAAATTTAAAAAAAATTAAAGATACAAAACAATAAATTTAAACAAAAATACTTTTATATAGGCTTCAATATAATTTAATTAAATATATTAATATTAAATATTTACAATTTCATTATTTTCAAATATTTTTAATAATTAAAATTAAAAATTTATTTCTATGACATTTCAATTTTACAACTACCCTGATTAGGGTGAGAAATGACAAGTTGGCAATGAGGTATTCGTGCTTTTCATATGGTTGACAAGTTGGCAATGAGGTATCCGTGCTTTTCATACGGTTTTGAAAATCAGGTAAAATTGGTGGGTACAAAGTTGTCTGCATTTATTATCTCCCATGAGTAAGCACTTGGTTTTGAAAATCAAGTAAGATTGGTTGGTATGAAGTTGTCCGCATTTATTCTCTCCCACGCGTAAGGTGGTGAACGGCAAGAACATCTCCAGGCATCGGCACTTGGGTAGGCATACCAACTTGTTAGTTGGTTTTCCCATTGGGTGTGTGGTTAGGTTCTCACGAAGTCGACTAGGGAATTCAAGGCATCACAACGAGGGCTTCAGTGACTCGAAGGCGGTGATCCTGGCAGCAACTGATCCAGACCACCTTCACGAAAGATATTCTCGCATGTATGTCAATATAATTGACCCTTTGCTTCATACTTTCTCTGTAACTTACTCAAAATTGCTTGTTCTTTGGTGGACATCTCTGGGTATGAAACCCTCGCTTGGAACTATAATGTCTCTACTCTTAGGGACATGTAGAGGTTGGCTTTGTCATTGGTTTGCTTGGAGCCCTGAGGCTTAAACCTAGATACCTACTTACCTGTCTCAATTTTGTGCCAAATTATGTCTTTGTAAATTTCTGTAATGTCAAGTCCATTATTAAGTTAGTAAAGGGTTGGGGGTTTCAGTGCCACTTCTTGGACAACCTACAATTCTTTCGGCATGATTGTCCCTGGAATGGTCTCAAGGGTTCACCCCTATACTTTTCTTCTTTATTTTATTTATGGACTCCTAGTCTATATAGGAATTCTATGGTCGGAAACCTTAAGCAAAATACGGTGAAGCGGGATCAAATTTCTCATTGGGCTCATTCTAATGTTATTATTTCAATTGAAATTGTTCTTCTGACTTCCACAGGGTCGCACCTTCATACTGTTCGGTGGCACCCCCTTCAAAGAAACCTACCAGTATTGTGGTCAACAATAGGGAACCACTTGCTGAGGGAGGAGTTTTTAAATTCAACTTATCTTTTCATTCCTCGATCTCTTAATTGTCAGTCTCATTATATGGCTCGACCGACCTCACTCTAGTAGTGAAGGGCCAAAGGCAGTCATGGTCGTAGCAGACGCAATGGGAATGAGAGAGCGCGCCTTGTCTGAGGCCAGCCAGAGGTAGTGGCCGCAAAACAACTTACCATTGTATTAAAAATATTGTTGATGCATATCAAGCCAGAACACACCCTCAAGCACAACAAATAATAGAGGATTGGGAGAGAGAGGCAGGTCAGCGAACTAAGCATCATGAAGTGGATCTTGAGGAGTGGAAAACTCTCATTCTATACCCTGGACATACCAGAGGTCATGGCACACAATATCAACAAACATACCAGAGGTTGTGGCACACAATATCAACAAACATTATATATCTTGTGTAATGTTCCAAATCTGGAAATTAAGAAATATTTGACAAAATATTGGTTATGCAGCGTCAAACAAACTCATAACAGATGTTATAATGCTGATCCTTCAGTAAATACAACAGTAGCAGCCTTATATAGCGTTTTATGGGCAAAAAGGTGGGGAAAAGCAGTGATTTTGGCCCTAAAATGAGTGTATTCAGAAATATGCGTAAAAATAAGAGAAATGGTGGGAGGTTATTTTAGATTAGGTCATGAGGAACCTACGCTCCGAATTTCAGCTCAAACAGATAAGTCTAGCTAAGTTAAACAGTTCCTCCTCCCCAAACTAGGCTTAAAAACCTGATTTCCCATGGCTTTGAGTATGCAGAAAATGGCTGAAGCATGAAAAGCATAATTTCTGAGGGTTTTAACTGAAATAATGTTGGAACATCAGTATGGCAACTTAAAATATGAATTAGATGGTTTACATTAAGAAAAACAGAGATTTACACAAAGAAAAGCCTCCAAATGAGGTGTTGCAACCATGCAATGAGACAGAAGCGTTGAACAGCGTAATTTACAGGTGGCTGAAGCAGTGTTTCATTCTATTTTAGATCTACAACAAATCTGAATAGAAAATCATAGATCAAAATGGGATCTATATTCAAAAAGAGCTTTTTAGTACATTCCCCTTGGGGATCTCAGCAAAAGATGAATAACAATGAATAGATCTGAGATCTACGCCATAGATCTGCAGTAATATTCAAAATTTCTAAAGAATATGATGCACAGTAGATCAGATCTGAAATAGGACATGGATTGGTTGGCCAATCCACGGATCACCTTAGTGAAGGAAAGGAGCCCTTTCACTGAAGATCTCTCCTCCAAACTGATGCAAAACCCACACTGCAACTCTGCCTACAAAAGGGACACAGTTTCTAAAGCTAACTGCGCAGATGAAGTAAAATACACTTTGGCCTCATGCCAAAATAAGAATCTGAAGCTCTGGTGATCTAAAACACTCTTGCCAATGGGTTAGAAGACTTTCCCAGTGAAAAGAGAGGCTAGATGTGCATAGATCTGAGAAGATATATCTTCCACTTGCTGCAGCTCACTTAGAAAATGGAAACCCTCACTGAATTTACGCTGCCAAAGAGAGATGGAGCTTGGCCAATGCCAGATAGTGGACCAATGCAACACAATCTCCTCCAAGAGACCCTCAAGAAAGGAAGAGAAATTCCTAAACAAGAAATTCCTCTCTCTAGCTAAACAGCGAAGAGAGTTTGAGTTGCTCAAGAAATCTCAAAATCAAATGATCATCAACAACCTTTTCCTTGAGCCTTCTCCTTCCTTTTATAAGATGAGGATGTGTAAAACCCTAAACCACCTCAACTGAATTAACCCCTTTCACATTGGATCCTCCTAGAACTGCTCTGGGTCTTCAAAGTGGTTCAATATATCTGGACTGCTTAGTGATTTGGTCCTGTTGACCCAGTCAAGTGGCTTAATCATGTTCACACACAAATGGCTTTTATTAAAAAAGCTCTGATTTGTCTCTGTTCGCATTGGCATTGATTTATTCTCATGTTTTAGTGGTTTTTCATGTCCTCCTTTACATTTTATTCATCAATAAATAAAATTAAAACAAAATGAAATGTTCCTATTAGCTTGGGCTAATTAGGAACATTAAATTATGGATGACGAAGACCCTCTTAGCAAAAGCATCGTCCTCTTCTCTTGCAAGGAGTGTTGAGCCAGCCACAGAAATTCAAGAAATTCACAAGAATATCAACTTATTCAATGCCAGATATAGCATCAAAATGTTCGATTAGTATGCTTTGTTGTTTACTTGGAATACTTAATTTACAGATGATTAGTATGCTTTGTTGTTTACTTGGAATACTTAATTTTAATATGTATAGATGAATAGTATGTTGGTATGTTTTTCCTATTATAGGATATGGTCAATAGGAAGTATAAAGACATTTACGTTTACAATGCTCTACTAGACATTCTCAAACTCTTTCAATTTTGGATGGCTTACAATGCGGTCAAATGGCCAAGAGACCTGGTTTTCGCCATTTGACTATGGATGCTATTGATGATGTAACACCTACCTATTTTTTAAAATGGAATGAAAAGGATCTCCCAACTTTACAAAAAAAACTACTATTTCTATTAAAAATTAAATATTTTATACAGTTGTCCTATTTCTATTAAAAATTAAATATTTTATAACATTATCTATATAGGCAAAATCACACATTCCTTGTCTCTTTGAATCCAAATATATTCTTACTTCAAACAAAAATATAAATTGAATAATTTTTCTTAATATAAAAATATTTTTAATATATAAAAACTCAAAATAGCCTATAATATGCCTTAAAATTGAGCTCAACATTCCTTGTCTCTTTGAATCCAAATATATTATTACTTGTAACAAAAATATAAATTAAATATTTTTTCTTAATATAAAAATATTGTATAATAAAATATAATTATTTTTAATGTATGAAAAATTAAAGTAGCATGTAACATGTCTTAAAAGTAAACTTATATAACTGCTCAAACCAAGACCAAAACCAAGACCAAAAAGCATATGGTAGGAGTGTTAGTTTACTCCATTAAGAACCAAGTTAGTTTACTCCATTAAGAACCAAGTCTACCCCCTTACGAACCATTAGCACGAGCATGGTTTTCCTTAAATAAAGGTGATGAGTCTACCCCTTACGAACCACCAGCAGGGGCATGGTTTTCCTTAAATAAAGGTGACGAGTCGACCAAGACCAAGACCAAAAGGCCCCAGTAGCAAGGGCATGGTCTTCCTTAATGGTTTTCCTTCAATAAAAAGGCATCTAGGAGGAGTCCTACCCCCTTACGAACCACTAGCAAGGGCATGGTTTTCCTTAATGGTTTTCCTTGAATAAAGGTGATGAGTCAGGGGTCGTTAACCAAGACCTAAAGGCATTAGGGGTCGTTAACCAAGACCTTAAGGCATCAGGGAAGAGTAAAAGTCTACCCCACGAACCACTAGCAAGGGCATGGTTTTCCATAAATAAAGGGGTGATGGAGTCAGGGGTCGTTAACCAAGACCACCTAAAGGCATCTTGCGAGAGTGAAGGTTTGCATCTGGCGAGAATGAAGGTTTTCCTTAAATAAAGGTGATGAGTCAACGTGCAATAGTTGTTTGTTCTATTAATTCGACAACTTTGTTATGATAGATTTGAAGGTTTTCCTTAAATAAAGGTGATGAGTCACCCTGCAATAAGTTAGCCCGCAATAGCGGTTTCCACAATTCAACAACTTGGTTATGATAGATTTGAAGGTTTTCCTTAAATAAAGGTGATGAGTCACCCAACAATAAGTTAACCTGCAATAGCGGTTTCCACGATTCAACAACTTGTTATGATAGATTTGAAGGTTTTCCTTAAATAAAGGTGATGAGTCACCCAACAATAAGTGAGCCCGCAATAGCGGTTTCCACTATTCATTCGACAACTTTGTTATGATAGATTTGAAGGTTTTCCTTAAATAAAGGTGATGAGTCACCCTGCAATATGTGAGCCCGCAATAGCGGTTTATTCCACTATTGAATCGACAACTTTGTTATGATAGATTTTCTCACAATTAAAAAAAAAATCAAAATATAATTTAAAATTATTTTTGTTTACTTAAGAGTTCATCTTTAATATAAGAAAATAAATTAATGACTTTTTTTATTAAAAGTTCTTCCCTATTGTGAAAAAATGAGTTAGTAACTCCAGATAAGAAGCTGGTTTTCCTTAATGGTTTTCCTAAAATAAAGGTGATGAGTCCATCTGGAAAGTCTACACGAACTACTAGCAAGAGCATGTTTTTTCATAAATAAAGGGGTGATGAGCAAGGGCATGGTTTTCCATAAATAAAGGGGTGATGAGTAAGGGCATGGTTTGTCTTAACCAAGACCATCTAAAGGCATCTTGCTTGAGTGAAGGTTTGCATATGGAGTGAAGGTTTTCCTTAAATAAAAGGTGGAGTGAAGGGGGGTGAGTAAGGACCACCTAAAGGCATCTGGGTGGAGTCTAGAGTGAAGGTTTTCCTTAAATAAAAGTTGGAGTGAAGATTTGCATTGGAGTGAAGGTTTTCCTTAAATAAAAGGTGATGAATCAAGTGCAGTTTTCCTTAAATAAAAAGTGAGGTGCAATAGCTCTTTATTTCACTATTGATTAGACAACTTTAATAGTTGTTTATTCCACTATTAATTCAACAACTTTAATAGTTGTTTATTCCACTATTAATTCAACAACTTTAATAGTTGTTTATTCCACTATTAATTCAACAACTTTGTTATGATAGATTTTCTCACACTTAAAAGAAATATAATTTAAAATTATTTTTATTTACTTGAGAGTTTAAGAGTTCAACTTTAATATAAGAAAATGAATTAATGATTTTTTTTTTTATTAAAAGTTTTTCCCTAAAGTTAAAAAAAAATGAATTAATAATTCAAAATAGAAGTTTTGAATTAATAACTCAAAATAGAAGAAAATGAATTAATAACTCAAAATAGAAGTTTTGAATTAATAACTCAAAATAGAAGTTTATTTTTAAGGAGCTGAAAATAAGATGAATTAATGATTTTTTTAATTAAAAGTTCTTCCCTATTGTACAAAAATGAGTTAATAACTTATGTTTTATTTTTATAGAACTGAAAACCTATCTCTGGTAAACCACGAGACCCTGTAAAACACCTGTAGATTATTGTAAATGACTAATAATATCCACATATAGTTATACAATATAACTGAATTAGAATAAGTTATTTGATTTTATAATATATATGATTACTAAAAACCCATCATAAAGGTACCATCCCTTCCAGAGATTACTTTTACCATAGGATAATCCCAAATATCCCAATGCCAAGTGCCATGTTTTAAGTTGATACTAAAATTCTCCATGTCTGATTCATAGTGTCACAAAGAAGATGCAAGCTGTTTTATCCACATTCCTTCACATTCCTCATTCCTTCAGTCAAGAGCTATATCACAAACATCTAAAATAACAAGAACTAAATGCTCTGTTCAATGAAGATCTATATCACAAACATCTAAAATAACAAGAACTAAATGCTCTGTTCAATGAGCTGGTAGTGAAAAACACCAATGCAACAAATCATTCTACAGAACATAACCCAAAAAAGTTCAATTGATGTTTCCTTGCAATAAAAATGTGACAAAAACCAAACCCGGAATGTAGTCCATTGATCTGTTATAAAGTGGCCCATGTGAAGTAACGAATGGGATTTACAAGCAAAATCTGCGGATCTTTCATGGCTTCTTTTTCATATCCATGGCCACTTGAATATCACTGCTGCAACTCCCTACCAATTACAAAAATTGTCTGTAATATCAGTATGATTTAATGTACTTCCTTCACAAAATTCAAACACTTTTGACCCGGTGAAATTGCTGTACAACCCCCTGGTGGACTATGAATGAATACTATAAATTTCCTTCTTATTGTAATAATTGAATGACTCCATTCATTCAGACTGATAGAATATATGTATTGGAAGACATGAAACCTAATATAAAAACACACAAAATCTTTCATACAGGGGATTTCTTGATTCTTAAGCCAGGAATCCATAAGAAAACACCCAAGACCTGAAAACATAAAGCCCAAAAGGAAAAATAACCAGAAAACCCCAAAAAAACCTCCATACCATCAATGGCACCCACGGTTAATCATCTCCATGTAACTTGTAAAAGAGTTTTGCCTCTGCAGCCTCATCTCTGTATTGAACTTTGAAATAAAGGCCTCCACACGCTTATTAAGTTCATCTTGACTGAGAGAAGGTTCTCTCTTCAAGCTCTGCCTGGCAGGGGAAGCAGGGGAATCCTCACGCCCACGGTATTTCATTGTCTCGGATTTCCGCAGATTACGAGCAGGGGATGACTGATCTGCATTCGACCTCGAGGATGAGGAGGAATCCCATGTCTCTGACTTACGAAGATGCCTTGCAAGGGGAGGATGACGGCCCTCTGTAAGGGTTTTCCATGTGTATTCCAGAGTTTCTCCCTTCTTAGAACGAGCAATCCTGAGAGGAGACTTTGCATCAGGACTCGCCTTGGCATATCTCTTGTGGGTAAACCTCGATGAAGCCAGAGGCTTCTCCTCCAAAGGTGAAGCAATTGTTGTTATGCAGGAAGCTTCAGGAGACCAGTTTGACCTAGAAATGAAGTTGTCATCATCACCATCCTCCTGAATCTGTGTGCTGAAGTGGGTAGCTTCAGGAACCACTGAGTATTGTTCATATGAATTGGGTTTCTTATTAAATCTAATCTGATACCGGTACTTCACTTCTGAGGGCGGTGGGGATTGGTAGCTATAGCTTATTTCTGGTGGCGGTGCCTTGTATTCATGGGAATTTGATTCAGATTCCTCTGTTTTGAGCTTCTGGTGTAGGCTTGAAGTGGCTGCTATTGTAAGAATGATGCAGTTCAGTATGATGTAGAGGTATGGAGGGTTAAGCCAGCGGGACAAGGATGACCGGAGAGAAGGAACCGTGTGAAGCATGAAGTGGCGTAGTGATGGAAGGCCAAAGTGAACAAAGGAGATAAAACCCAGAGCCAAGAGACAGAGTTTCAGCAGGATGAAAGTTGTTTTCAGAGGGTAATTGTGATTGTGAGTTCTCTTCTGAGGCCATAATATCTCCATTGTCAAGATGGATGGAACTCAAAGACCCTGAAGGAAACCCCTCTCCAACAAAAAAAACAAATATGCTTAAAACCACCAACAACAAGAAATCATAGCCAACCCCAACACAAGAAACCCAGAGAATCTGTCATGGACTCTCCTGATAAGTGCACAAGGAAAGGAAGGGCTGCAGTAACCAATATCTGCAACTAACCAATATCTGCAACAAACCAAGCATGGGATTAGACATTGAAATCTCTTCAGGACAAGCTGCAGAAACAAATAACAAACAAAGATTTTTCATTCATTTAGAAACTTTGAGCAGAAAGAATTTAATGGCAGAAAGCATAGGCTGCATTATCCAAAACTAAAGCATGAAATGCAGAAACAGATACCAGGCCGTTCAAGTTGATGATGTCCATGCACTGGTGAAGAAAAACAGCAGAAGCAGCAACAATAGAAAAAAAGAAATATCAGAGGAATGGAGAATGAACAGAATAAAACGGCCATAGAACAGTGGAATCCTTTTCTCAAACGCCAAACCCTATGAAAATCATGTACCTGTCCTGTCATAAAACTTCATAGCCGTGGAGAAACACACAGATAACAAGGCGAGTACCTGCATCGTAACCAGCGCAGATTAATATTCAAATCTCGCTAAAATTATTGTTTCTCGTCTCAATTCAACGGACAAGATCGCATTTTCTGTAACCACGCACCGTCCGATCATCGATAGTCACTGCTGACTTATACAACGGGTGTCCTGCCGTTCGGACGAATTGGGTGGTTGCTGCATATGGTTCAAATTTTGTGGCATAAATTAGAGGGAAAAGATTAATTTTTGAAGTCCGGCAGGATTACCGGTTTGGTGGAGAGAGGAAGGCTTTCCGGTATATTTTAAAGTATATCCGCCGCGGCCTCACCGCCCATATAATACATCATGATTTTTTATCGTATATTTGAATTGTTTAATATGCGGTGGTTTCCAAAGCACATGGTGAGTACTATATGCTTTTAAATTTTCTCCGCAACGGTCACATTTATTTATATATTAAATAAATAAAAACACAATAGTAAGTATTGAATTTATTTATATATTAAAAACACATTTTAAAGATCACAATTTTACTTAAAATTTTATCATCAATTTCCAGTGAAATAAACAAAACATTAAAAAGTGCACAATACCTTAATTAATTACCATATAAATTAAACTCTATTAAAACCAAATTTCATATTAACATTGTTCAAAAATGTTATAGTTTGTTTGATTTGATTCCAAAAGCTAAGCTAATCTCACTATTTGAAAAAGTTTTTAACACAAAATTTAAATTTAAATTATAGTTATCTAAAAACTCATAATTAAAATATTTAAAAAATTATTTAAATATATATATGAAATAAAACATAAATGATAATGATATTAAAATATATATTAAAAAGAAAAAAGAAAAAAACAAAATATATCAATTTCGTTGAACTTATCACACTTATGGAACTTAGAGAGCCCATTATCCTTTCAAGTGATTTCTTATTTTCATAATTTAATGCATTTGAGAAAATTAACTTTGTATTTACATTGTGGAAGGGTAAATTTTAACTATTATCTCAAGTTACATTTTAAGAATAAGTATTAATAAATAATTTTATTTTTTAGGTGTAGGTTTAATTTTAGTCAATTTTATTTAAAAATATGTAAGAGATTTGTTAAAATTACAAGTTTGAGTTGTGTAGTTTTTATAATCTAAATATCTCAAAAAAAATAGGATATTTAATTTATTTATGCATTAAAAACATATTTTAATTAATAAAAAATCACAATCTTACCTAAAATTTTATCATTAAATTCCAATAAAAAAAACAAAACACAAAAAAATTACATAACTAATATAGTTAAAAGGCAATTTTAAACAACAAAAAATAAGATTTGACCAAAAGATAGCATGTTTAGACAACGTCCATAACAACACTTTAATTAATCACCATGTAGACTAAACTCTTTATTAAAACATGTTTTCATAATAATAATGTTCAAAAATGTTGTAGATTGCATGGCATGTTTGTTAAGGCTAGCCTTTGTAAAAAGGTATTGTCTAACTATCATAATTCTTGAAGTTTCTGGCCAGACTTTGAGGAAAGATTTTTTGTTTAAATAATGATTTTTTGTTATTTAAAATATGTTTTTTACTTCAAATATAGATTCAATGTCTTGAAGCACTCTCACTGTGAAGAGTTCACAACTTAAACTTGTAATTTCATTAAATATCTCTCAAATTCTAGACAAATTTGGCTAGAAAATATACCTAAAAAAACTCCAAAACAATATTACATGTATTATATTCTTAATAAATTTAACCTAAAATATATCTAAAATAAAAACTCCAAAATATATAACAAGCCAAAAAAAATAAAAATTCTAAATTTTTATTTAGAAAACCTCAATTAAAATAATTAAAAATCATTTAATAAAAATGTTTGAAATAAAACATAAATGATGTTAAAATATAAAATATATTAAAAAAAAATGGTGTCAATTTCATTGAACTAATCACACTTATGGAACTTGGTGAGCGGTTTATCCCTTCAAATGACTTTTGTTTTCATATTTTAATGCATTTGAGATAATTAACACTATCTTTTAATGAGTTAAAAAATATATTATATTTGACAGTAAAAATATTAATTGTAACAATTTAGATCTAAGGCTTTTGTGATTCATAATTTAGATAAATGTCTTTTGGATTAATCACATCATTAGAATTTGGTTTACGTTTGGAACCATCTAATATGGTTCATCCTCATCTTATCCTTAAGATTTGGTGGACATTTCGAACTATTTAATGTGGTTCATCCTCACCTTAACCTTAAAATTTGGATTATGTTTAGAACCATCTAATATAATTCATCCTCACCTTACCCTGAGAATAAACCACATTAAATAGTTTAAAACATCAACTAATTCCTAATAATCTTATTAATGCCAAAAAAAACATTTATTTACATTGTTAAATTTTAATTTTACTATAAATAATCCTATCTCATTTCCCAATAATGCTCCTAAAAAGTCACGATGGACACTTGCCTTTAAAGCTACATATCGTAAGATTTTGTTGGAAAAGCAAAATATCATGTAGGGAGCTTTATACGCCTAACAAAATCTAGAATTGTGATGAGACAAGTGTCCAAGAAGGTAAGAACTATGCAGTGACTTGCCATGTGTGTTTGGCTTTTTATATATTCCACGGGAAGAAGAAGGCCTAAGAAACTATATTGAATTTCCATATAAAGTTGGAGATTGTATGCGTAAATTCTAAATTTATGAATGCAAAGTACTATATTTAATATTTTAAACAACAATATATGAAAAATAATTATATATATAGATTTTTGTTGTAGTTTAATTAGATTTTTTTCTGCTTTCAAAATCATGGAAATTTAGGTAAGATTTTAAGAAAATTTGATAGGGATTTTTGTAAATTCAGGTTATAGTTATTAAATTTCAATATTTTGGGTTTTCTAAAAAAATTTGATGGTGTGAATCTATTTCCACCATCAAAAACATGATTCAAACATTGCTACAAGATTTCTTCTTCTTTTTTGCGCGGATTCCAACCACTTTTAGCCATTTCCTCGACTTTAAGATTTGTGCATATTATGTATGTTATTGTTACTCTCTTTGTTTGTTTTATATAGATGTTTAAAATGTGCTTTATATAGATGTTTAAAATTTACATGGGGTATTAAAGTGAGATTATTGGTTTAAAAAAATATCTTTGTTATTAAAGGTTAGTTTATTTTTTATTTTTTATATATGTTTAAATTTTACATTTGGTATTAGTGAAGTTATTCGTTTAAAAAATATGTTTTTGTTATTAAGGTTTAGTTTATTTTTGATAGAGCAAATTTATCTTGGGTTTATGATAAGCTTAGTTTTAATGGGTTTTATATGATAATGCTTCTTATGTGAATGAGAATGGTGAGTGGTTCTAATTAGTATGTTTATCCATAGTATCACATAGATGACAAAGGAGTTGCTTTTGGGGTGGTTGGAGCACTTTGTAGCACGATAGTTAGAGTGAGGTACTGCATTGCCATGAAGATGAGACACTGAAGATTGAGTGTTCTAAAGGGTAATGTAGTGGTTCCTTGATATTTAAAATAAACCAAGGAAATTAGGATAGAGAGAAAAGGTATGTACAAGATAGGCCATTAAGTTTATTAGAATATTAATCTTTTAGAATACCTACGATTGGTGTTTTAGTATGAATTAATAAGGTTGTATCACAGTGAAAAATTATATATATATATATATATATATATATATATATATATATATATATATATATATATATATATATATATATATAACTTATAATTGGTATTAAGGCAAAGTTATTGGTTTTATAAGGATGTTTTTGATGCTCTGATTTAGCTCATTCTTGATACAAGTTTATCTTGGTTCTATGGCAAGCCTGATTTTACTTATTTCTCTATATTTATAGGTTTAGACAAAAAAAATTGGATACAATTGTGTGGATTATGAGAAATGTGCGACATTTTGGGTGGACACTCCACTCATCATCAAGGACATACAAAGCTTTCATTGATGGGTAAGAGTGCAAGACGAGGGTGAATAGGGTGAATTATTAATGGTCAATTGCAAGAATTTGATAAAAATTGTTAAAAAATAGTCAAGTTTGACTTAATTATTATTAAATATATTATAAATTTATATTTGGCTAAATTCAAATTGGTTAAGAGAATGGGTTTAATTAAGTATTCGGATGTGGTCAATTCACAATTAATCAAAAGAAAAGGTTCAAATAAAAATATGGTCAAAATGCATGTGGTGGTGATAAGAGAAAGGGTTGAGTAATAATAATATTAAAAAATTAAAAAATGAATTTGGAGGAGAGAGGATAAAGTTAATGTGAGACTTTTTGAAAAGTTTTCTAGTTTATTTTCTGATCTAATATGTTTAAAATTTGGCAGGGATTCATTGAAATCACAAGTTTTACAAGTGAACTCTTCACAATCGAAGTGCCCCAGGGTTTTTAAGGGTGTTGAATCCATATATACAGTCAAAAAATTAGTTTAAACAACAAAAGTAAAGATTTCACCACAAAAATTATCGTCGGATTCCAGCTATAAATCCACCAGAAACTGCAAAAAGTCTCACATATAGACAATTCCATAAATTGAAAGAGATATGAATTTTAAGGAATTTTTTGAATTAATAAAATTATTATGTATAAAGATAGTTATATTATTAATATAAATTATAATTGAATTAAAGGATGGGGGGATGTTGGGAAATAGAAAAAAACATATTAATTTGTGATGTGATGAAATTTTGTTAAGTTATAATATTAATAATAATGGTATTATAAATTATTGTAAAGAGGCCTAGGTGAGGCATCTCGGTTGGCGATGGTCATGTGAGCGAGGACTTTGGTCCTCGAGGTTTTGAGTTCAAGCCCTACCTATGTGAACGATGTAATCATATGTAATATGTAATATAGTATCACCCTAAACAAATATTGTAAAGGGGAAGGAAGTAGATCATATTTAAGACCAAGAAGAGAATAATATCATAAAGTCATATTTTAGGGATATAAACATAAGAATTAAACAAAATGAGGAACTAAAATGAAAAGAGAGGGGAGAATTAAGGAGATACATATATTATAAATAGAAATGATATTAAGAATTATGATGATATATTATTTTATTTAAAGTCAAAAGTATTGATATAGATATGGGAAGATTGTGGAGGGAAAAATGAGGGTGATGCAAAGTTAACAAATTAGGAAAGGGTTGGAAATGAGAGGAGGGATTTGAAAAAAGGGGGATTTACAAAAGAAAACATGATGTTAGAATGTTTTAGGATTTATGGGGTAGGGAGGTGTAATTGGAATAGGGGACTTAGGTACCAAAGAATGTTTGATTGAGGATAGGAGACAAAGTGTACACTAAAGAATGTGATGAATCCTAAGGAAGAGGTAGAGGGAGGAAAGTTATGTAGAGTTCAATAAGAGGTCTAGGGAGAATTGTGATTTTTAAAGAGAAATTGGATAGCGGGTTTCCAAGCTTGACATAAATTATAGAAGTATTCATGATTGAAACTATTGGTGTGTTTTTCTATTTCAAGGGCTTCTCTAATGATATGGTGAGGGTATAAAGTAGATGAAGCCAAATTTTTGAAATCATTAATATTGATGAGATGATGGAAAAATGGAAATGCTCAACAATAGTTGATTTGAAGATTTGGTTATATTGATTATGAGCTATATGGTCTTGAACCTAAGCCTTAAAGGATCATCATATTTATCCTATGCATGTTTTCTCACAGAAGCAAAGGATTTGATAAATTCTTGGACTAGGAATAGGACGATATTTGTCTTTTGATAATCTAAACAATTAATTATGGGTAGTTTGGGGTTTAAACAAAGTCATGATGCTTTTTTTTGCTAGAACCTTGGAGATGTGATAAGTGACTCCTTGGATGTATGGGAGGGAGAATTTGGTTGTGGGATGGAAGAAAGACATTTTTTAGGTTTGGGTTGGATTATTGTTCAAATGGATTTTTCTATTTTGCGGAGGGAGAATTGATTAGCTAAAAGGGCCTTGGTAAGGTGGATTCTCTCTTTTTCTAAGAATTAAAAGGTTGAGTTTCGAATGGTTCAAGTGGTTAAGTTGTTGAGTGTTATATATAAGTTGTTTTTTATGGAAAAGGAAAAGATGGGTGCAAGTAGAATGGTCAATAAGCATATACTTAGGAGCCATTTCAGGTTTATAAGGTAATCTCAATAGCTCTTGTAAACTACTCAAATGGATAGAGCTCGGAAAGAGATTTCCAATGGTATATGGATATCTAAAAAATACCTCCTAGATTGAAAGTTATTGTCAACCAGAGTTATGAAGGGTGAAAATCAAAATTGGTCAGGGCCAAGGGCCCCATAACATAGTTAGCATACAGGTGGAAGCCATGTAGGCACGCATGTGGACCAATCAAAAGCTCAGGAGGGATAACAATGGTACTCATGGAGTCCATGTAACCCCCCCAGGAAAAAACCCAGAAGTATTTCCCTGAAAGTTTTGAAGACATGTGTGATTCCAATCCTTCGAGGTGACAGGGCATTGGGACTCTGTGGTTAAAAAATGTGGCAGGTGAAATGAGCATAAATTAGTGCGTGAAGGAGCCCATAGACATGTCACCCTGAAAGATCCAAAGGCATGTGCAAAATAAAACTTTTGGGGACAAGGATCTGAGATGATGTGGCTAAGTGACTAAGTAGTGGAAAGAGCATTGATTAGTGGAGATTCATTGCAGCAGGGAACCCCACAGACATGTCACCCTGGAAGTTCTTCCCCAAAATATCCAAAGGCATCAGCAAGGTAAATTTCCGAGAACACAATCTGGTAGAGGACGTTAGTAATGGACACAATGTTGAGGTTACAAGGTGATTTAGCTGAGCAACAAAGAAATTAAACTAGGGTCCTTAAATATTATTAAATAATTTAAAAAAAAACCAAGGCATGAGACCCCCCTCTCGCCGTACGAGTTGAAAGTGTAGACCTATCCAAAAAAGACACATGGCATGATTTAACTAGTTGCAGGGAGTGACATGGATCCATGATGGAAATACAGTGGCATGATGATGTCAACATGATGTGGCACTAATGAGGGCGTGACAAGTTCCATGTTGATTTGGAATTTTCAAGTACCCAAGTGGGTCAAAAATAATTTACATGTGACACCCTTATAGATGTGGCATACATGCTGGCAGACATGTAACCCCCCACGAGAATGACCTTGAACGTTCTTATGGGTGCACAGGCAAAAATTTTCGGGTAGATAGCTCCAGGACACCATGAATTACATGTGGCTAGACAAATCCTCCTGGTAACTTAATGATTGGTTCATATGTGCAAGGCGAGATCCCACAAGGACACATCATCTCATACCCCAAAAGTCCAATCTCCCTAGAAAATTCAAAGGGAGCACAAGGTTTTGTCTTTGGGCTAGCGCTTGGGCCTAAAATCATTCCACAATCTTGATTTTGAGCGCCTAAGGGCCTATCCCGTGAACAAGTCAAAATCTATGAATTTGGCACTATTAAACCATATTTAGTGGTTTGGAACCATAATTAGTAGTGCACTAAAGTTAGATAAAGAAAATGAATGAGTTATCATCATATTTAGCTGCATGGACATATTTAGAAGTATATTTGGGAAATTGGCCAAATTTGGAGTCATCCAAATTTGGAAAGTCGTTGCTAAACCCTAATATTTTTCGAGAATTACAAAATTGGCAATTTAACTCGAAGTTTCATATAAAGATAGAACCTTAGAGTTTGAAGACTTTAAGAACACATTCAGAAGAATTGAAAGAAGCAGGAAAAATAAAAAATAAGATTTTATGCATGAAAAAGAGTTGAACTTAATCATAAGTTCAAAAACTAAAAATATCAGTTCTAATTCCATATAATCATAACTAAATTTGCAAGATGAAGTGGTTCATAGGTTAATGTTGTTGTTGTTGTTGTTGGTGTGTATGGTGGTTTTATTAGTGATCAGAGATTCATTAAGGTGATATTATGGTGTTTGAGGTATGTGATTGAGAAAGAATTTATTAGTTTTATGTAAGAGAGTGGCCTTCATGATTTGACTTTGAAAATGGAATGAAAGATGAATCAAGGAGGACAGGTAAGTGGAAACTTGCAGATCATGGGTTGTAGCTCCTTCCATTAGTGGTGGGTAAACGATCAAGTGTACTAAGAGCTCCTTTCAGTAGTAGCTAATAAATTAGGGGTTGTAGCTCCTTACAATAGTCGTTGATAAATTAGGGAGCAGAAAATTCCTTCTAGTTTTCGATAGAGAAATTTGTAATAACAAGTAGAAGCTTACCTTTGTGAAAGTAATTGAAGAAAATTTTGAAGAATATATATGTAAAATATGTGATCCTTTTGTTGTTTCTTGAGATGCTTATATGAATGGTTGCTAAAGTGTTTATTGGTGTCCTAGTATTCCTTACTTTTGAAAGAAAAATTTAAAATTCTCATAATATTGATTTATCCCCCATCTCAGTATTGTCCTGGTTTCTAACAATTTGTATTAGAGCTTCCAGGTTACTTCATATCAGTTTGATAGCTAGAATAAATACTAGGGACCATGGAAAATTGAGAAGGAGGATACACCAATAAGGCACTAGTTTTCAATAGAACAAACTATGTATTTTTGAAAGTTGGGTGTGTGTTATATTCTTTCCACAAATAGTCGCACGCGTGGGGGGGTCACAAGGAGGGCAATAACCCCTCCTTGTTCATTGTGCCGAGCGCAGTGGTGGGGTCATAAGGGGGCGACAACCCCCCTCTCCGGGGATTCACAGGGGGCGGGTATCCCCCTACGTAGGGTCCAGGGCGGCGCCCCGAGAAAACGTTTTTGGACCCTATTTTAGGTGGGTAGACCCACTTATGGTTTTGTGCATGGGTTTGCACATGGTTTTGGGGCATGAATTTTTTCAACCCCTGGTATTTTTTAGATCCGTTCAAGGGTACTATGGTTATGTTCTAATCCAGGGTTTATGGATTGGGATTTATGAATGCTTCGGCATGTATATATGTGTTGTAACACTAAAAGGAATATAATGAAAAATCAAGCTGGTAGTCCCGATTTGTGATCCAGGTGAAAATTATCTGTGTATATATGTTTTATGTTTTATGCTCTCGCTATTGTTTATTTTCTGTTTTTAAGAATTTGTTTGCAGATAATTTCTGTATAGGGTTAAAAACTACATTGAAAGTAAGAATGAAATCACATATTCAATCACTTGGTGTCGATATATGGGATGTAGTGAAAGAAGAATATCAAAATCCTCAAGCCCTAATTACTAGAGATCATAAGATGGAATTTACATGCAATTCTAATGCTATGAATGCTCTACTCGTTGGCTTACCTTAATCAAAACTATTCAAGGACATGGATTTCACTACTACAAAATTTGTTTGGGACAAGATGAGTAGTTGTTATGAAGGTTATACTGTTAATTTTGGAGAACTAGGTCCAAACTCCATGTTGTGGTGCTCAGATGAAGATACCAATATTTTTATTGGGTTCCTCTTTCGGAGAGGTGCAAGATCGATCTAAAGATCATCTTGATCTAATGAGAAGAACATTTATTTTGAATTTATTCAAGATATGTGTAGGTCGGCCTTAAGGTTTTGTGCCCCAGCAGTTGTGTCACACACCCTCACTGATGGATATATATTGGTCAACGTTGGAGGACATTTTCACTCATCTCATCCTCACACATTTCTCTCTCCTCATCTGATTGGTTCGATGTCCTTGGTGGCTCTTCTCTCCACACGTGGGAAAATTCTAGCAGCATCACATTTCTGATTTGGGTCTAGGGTTTCTACAGCAAACTTTGACCAGCGCTGACCTTGGTCAACGCAAGGTCAAATGGACCTGAAACTCTCCAGAAAATTTGATTTTCCTAATCCACATTTTTGGCACTATTCCCGAGGAAAAATGTTGACTTTGAATTTTCAATGTTGACCCAGCTGTTGTTGTTGTTTATTTTGACCGTTGAATTTTTGGGTTAACTTTTGAGTTGACATTTCACTATCCTAGAGGGTTGTGTGACATTGTTGGTTGGCTGACCATATTGAGACTTTGCTGGTTGAAGTATCTTGTTGACAGTCGTAACACACCAACACACTTATATATTTATGGCTTGTCTTCTGTCGATCTACTGGTATGTTCTATCAGCATTTACTTTATTGTTTATGTGATTGTTGTCTAATATTGAAGAGAAAGTAAAGTTGCATCAAGCATAGAACATCTACATAAATTTACATGGTATCGGAGCTGAGGTGAAGAAAAAGCCCTAATTTGTAGCAATCACCGAAGAAGAGGATCGGTTCCTCAAACTACAATGGCTTTAAGGCTGATGATAAATTGAATGGGAAGGATGACTTCCATGCTTGGAAGATGACATTGGATCTTAACTTGGAAGACCAAGATGTCATGGACTATGTGCAGGGTAAAATCCAAGAGCCTTCATCCACCGCTACTGCTGCTGCCAAAACAAAGTATAAGAAGGGGGAGATCAAACCAAAGTTGATGATCAGGGACTCAATTCACAAGAGTTTGGTTGCCTACATCTCTGAGTTGGGCACATCCAAAGAGATGTATGATAAGTTGTTCCACATGTTCAAGGCCAAAAATGCGAATCAAGTCCTATTCTTCAAGAATCAACTGAAGAATCTAAAGAAAGGTAGGGATGAATCTATTCAATCATATTTTTTGAAGCTGACCGAGATCAGGAACAATCTGCTGGCTATTGGGGAGACAATATTTGATCGAGAGATGGTACTCACCGCACTTGGAGGGCTCTCATCTGAATGGCATGTGCTCAACACTACCATTCTTAATAATAATGTGATACCTGAATTTGACGAAGTACTATCGAGATGCGTATAAGAAGAGACAAGAATGAAGGAGTATGAAAATGAAGGAAATGTTGCCTATGCTGCTCATTCTAGAAAGAAGAACTTTGGTGGTCCAAAGAACAAAGGAAGAGCAAGGGCCCAAGGAAAGAAGGGTAAGTGTTACACTTGTCATAGGCCAGGTCATTATGCTAGATAATTCCCTTTCAAGAAGGATTTTCTCGATGATGATGACAACAACAACAACCGGAGGAATGGAAATCAAAGGAACAACGAGTTTAAGGGAAAGAGGAAAGCTCCCTCTGACGGAAATGGTCAACCTTTCAAAAGGTCGAGAAACTCCAGGTATGAGGAATCAAATGTTGTTGATAAAAGAAATGAATTCATTCTTGTATCTTCCCTCTCTGTTGCATCTCCACCTAACACTATGGATGTCCGGTTGATAGATAGTGGTGCCTTAAGGCACATCACTGGGTTCAAGGAAGCAATTTCTGATATGATTGAGAAGGATACTAATCTGGAAATTATCCTTGGAGATAATGTCACATATCTCGTGAAAGGGACAAGAACTCATGTGACCCTCCACTTGTCTCAAGGACAAGTCCTCCGCTTACGGGATGTACTCTATGTACCTAATTTGAAGAAGAACCTTGTGTCTATATCGGCCATGGAAGACAAAGGTTTCAATGTGGCATTCCTTGATGGGAAGGTGTGCATCTAGAAGAAGAGCTTCAAGGAAGCTATCACGATTGGGTTTAGAGTTGATACACTCTACCAGGTTGGAGGAATTCCACTGGGAGCGATGACATGTGATACTATCCGACAGACATAACTATGGCACTAAAGGTTTGGACACCTTCACTACAAGGCCCTTCCCGAAGCAAGGAAGGTGGTGACAGGGATGCCCGAATTTTCAAATAATCATGAAGGTTTATGTCAGGGTTGTGCCGAAGAAAGCATACAAGGGGACCTTTTCCCTCAAGTGTCACAAAGACATCTGATGTCTTGCAATTAATACATTCTGATCTGTCTGGGATTCTTCGAGTGACATCCTTTGGAGGATTTTCTTATTATATTACATTCCTAGATGAATTCTCTTGAAAAACGTGGATATACTTCTTGAAGAAGAAGGATGAGGCTTTCATGTGGTTCCGTACCTTTAAAGCCTTAGTGGAAAATCTGACAGGGAAGAAGATCAAGATATTGAGGGTTGATAATGGCACTGAATATGAGATGAATGAGTTCAAGAACCTTTGCAGAAAATCTGGCATCAAGAGGGAGAGCACAACTGTCTATACTCCTGAGAAAAATGGTGTTGTTGAATTAAAGAACAAGACCATTGTGGAAGTTTTCCGTGCCATGCTATGTGACCAGGGTCTACCGAAGTTTATTTGGGGAGAAGCTGTGAACATTGTTGTGTACATACAAAACCGATGCTCGCATTACACTCTGGACTCCAAAAATATCGAAGAGGTTTTAAATGGTAAGAAACCTGACGTCTCACATTTTAGAGTTTTTGGATGTCCTGTTTATTTTCATGTGCCGAAAGAGAAGAGGAGGAAGTTGGATGCTTCTGGGAAGAAGGGAATGGTTGTGGGCTACAACGAAACTTCGAAGGCCTATAGAATCTATGTGCCTGGTCAAAGGGAAGTGGAGATATGCCACGATGTCACCTTTGACAAAGATGCTTCTCTGAGGAAAGTAGTCAATATTCTAAGATATGAGGAAGATCATGGAGCAAGGCCTGGAAATCAAGAAGAACCAAAGGATGAGACGATGACCGATGCTGAAGGATTGATGGAACCGATTGATCCACCTCCTTCACTGGGTAAGAGACCATCATGGCTCAGGGACACTCTTGAGGATGCCGAGGGGCATATGGACCCAAGGGGGACATTCCATGAAAGCAAGAAGCCGAATAGATACCAAGGGTATCTAGCAACCATGAGTATTATTATACAATCTGAGCCTGGATCTTTTGAGGAAGTCGTAAAGCATCAAGTCTGGAAGGATGCTATGCATGAAGAATAATGTCTAGGATGTGGTTCCAAGACCGGAGGACAAAGGAGTTGTCACCTCGAAATGGCTCTACAAGATCAAGCATGGATCTAATGGAAGTGTTGAAAAGTTCAAGGCAAGATTCAGTTCCCATGGCTTCTCTCAAAAGGAAGGCATAGACTATGATGACATATTTGCACCCGTGGCCCGATATACCACCATCCAATCTATCATATCCCTTGCTTCTACATAAGGATGGAGTCTTCATCAGATGGATGTGAAGATTGCATTTCTACATGGTGCGATAAAGGAAGAGGTGTATGTGGAGAAACCTCTCGGGTTTGAAGTCTAGGATCAGGACACCCATGTCTGCAGGTTGAAGAAATCCCTCTATGGGTTGAAGCAAGCACCCAAATCTTGGTACAAGAGGATAGATAGCTACCTGATGAAGCTGGGCTTCACTCGTAGTAATGTTGATCCAAACCTTTACTTCAAGGTTGATAGAGAGAAGCCTCTCATTCTGGTTCTGTATGTGGACGACCTCTTCCTGACAGGTGTTGACCCTCTCATTCATCAGTGCAAGAGGGAGCTCGATGCTGAGTTCGAGATGAAGGACATAGGATCGATGCATTACTTCCTAAGCTTGGAGGTCTGATAGAGACCTAGCGAGATTTTCCTTTCTCAAGGAAAATACATTGGGAAGATTTTTGAAATATTTGGTATGGTGGATTGTAAGTCCGTGTCGACACTAATGGAACTCAAATTTAAGAAGTCGAGTGGCAGTGCTGCTGGGATCGTGTTAGAAAATCCTACTAAGTGTCATCAACTCGTAGGGGCCCTGATGTTCTTAGTGAACACTCGTCTGGAAATATGTTTTGCATTGAACACTTTGTGTCAACAGATGGTTGAGCCTCATCACACTCACTGGGTTGGTGCCAAGAATATTTTGAGATATCTTCGGGGCACGATAAACCATGGGCTGAGATACACTACTGGGAGCATGACACTCCTTGGATATATAGATGTCAATTGGGCTGGCAGTGTGGTGGATCGTAAAAGAACATCGAGATGTTGCTTCACCCTTGGATCTAATTCGATATCATGGATGAGCAGGAAGAAGAAGTTGGTGGCTTTGAGCACTGCGGAGGCCGAATACATTGCAACAAGTATGGCCTATTGTGAAGAAGTTTGGTTTCGAAATCTCTTCAGTGAGCTGTTCGGGCATGTGCTAGATACCACCGTGATACTCTGTGATAACCAGAGTGGGATTAAATTATCCAAGAATCCTGTATTCCATGATCGATCCATGCATATTGATATCAGGAACCACTTTATCCAGGATATGGTACAACGAGGCACCGTAAGGCTCGATCGTATAGGAACTGATGAGCAGGTTGAAGATATTCTCACAAATCCCCTGGGGAAGGTAAAGTTCCTAATCTTCCATGAGATTCATGGTATCGTGGAACGACCCTATGCTGAGGGTCTTATTGGACAATGAGCTCTGGGAGCTCTGGGGGGCTTTGGGGATAGCTTCTTGGAGCTATAAGCAAACACAAAGCTAGGATTTACGAACCTTGTTGGTGTGCTTCTACCCCACCATTTTGATGATTGAGTTGGTTCACCTCTCATTATCTGTGCCTTGTATACATCCTACCCATTGAGTTCAGGTCTCATGGGAAGTACCTCTCATTTTTCCACTGAGGTTGGAAAAGCTAGAGACTAGTAGCAAAGACAGATGAACGCATCAGAGATTGTCGTACTCTCTATCTAGGATGGCACGGTCCAACCACTTGATCTGGGATCAATTCTAGTGAGGTTTCAGACCTCTTACTGACTTCGGGTAAGATAAACCAACTTCGGGTTGGTATGAGACTCTTTGTGAATCCTATAGAGGTTTTGGACCTCTGGGCTAAATTTTTCAGTCAGGAATTATGCCTTTGTGACTGACCCACTTCTTTTCTAAAATAAAGAAGCCAACAAAGCAAGTTACGGTGGGATGACGCATGATGTTTGGATTGCATAGGTGGATGGAGTTCTCCCTAGTTGAGAGGGAGTGTTAATTTTAGACAACTAGGTCCAAACTCCTTGTTATGATGCTTAGATGAAGATACCAATATTTTTATTGGGTTCCTCTTTCGGAGAGGTGCAAGATCGATCTAAAGATCATCTTGATCCGATGAGCAGAACATTTATTTTGAATTTATTCAAGATACGTGCAGGTCTTCCTTAAGGTTTTGTGCCCCAGCAGTTGTGTCACACACCCTCACTGATGGATATATATTGGTCAACGTTGGAGGACATTTTCACTCATCTCATCCTCACACATTTCTCTCTCCTCATCTGATTGGTTCAATTTCCTTGGTGGCTCTTCTCTCCACATGTGGGAAAATTCTAGCAGCAGCACATTTCTTATTTCGTTCTAGGGTTTCTGCAACAAACTTTGACGTACGTTTACCTTGGTCAAAACAAGGTAAAATCAACTTGAAACTCTCCCAAAAAATTAATTTTCCTAATCCGCATTTTCTGGTACTATTCCCGAGGCAAAACGTTGACTTTGACTTTTCAGCGTTGACCCAGATGTTGCTGATGTTTGTGTTGACTGTTGACTTTCGAGTTGACTATTTGGTTGTCCTAGAGGGTTGTGTGACATTGCTAGTTGGCTGACCATATTGATACTTTGTTAGTCGAAGCATCCTGTTGACTGCCATAACGCACCAACACACTTATATATTTCTAGCTTGTCTTTTGTCGATATACTGGTATGTTCTATCATCATTTTACTTTATTGTTTATGTGATTGCTGTCTAATATTGAACAAAAATTAAATTTGCATCAAGAATAGAACATCTACATAAATTTATAGATATCAAGGTAAAGCAAGAAAAAATTAAATGTTTTAGAATGCAATTTGGGTCTTTGAAGATGCATGATGATGAAGATATTTCTAAATACTTTCTTAGAGTTGATGAGGCTGTGAACACCATAAGAGGTTTTTTTGAAGAGTTAAAAGAGCCATTGTTGGTACAAAAAGTGATGAGATCTCTCCCTAAGATATTTAATCCTAAATTTTCAGCTATTGAGGAGATGACAAACCTAAAAACTCTGACTTTGGATTAATTGTTTGGCACTCTTACTGCCTATGAGATGAAAATCTCTAATGGAAATCCTGCAGTAAATGAGTCATCCTTCAAAGAATATAGAAGCCCAATGAAGAACATAATGACTCATGTTGTGAATCAGATGACAAGGAAGCTAAGTTCACAAGGATGCTCAAGAGAGGCTCAGGAAAGTACAAAGGTAGTCTACCTTTCAAGTGTTTTAAGTGTGTTAAAGTAGATGACTATGCTTCCAAGTGTCCAGAAAAGAAGAAGAATGAATATGACCCCAAAGAGAAGTTTAGGAAAGTGCAAAAGGATAAAAACAAAGGCTTCTACAACCAAGATTCCAAATCCTTTGAAAGTGAAGGCAGCCAATCATTAGATGAGGACATAGATCATGAAAGCTCAAAGGAATTTATACCCATGGCCATAGGAAGTAGAAGCCCTTGATTCTGATGGAGAAGAGGTTCAAGTTGATTTAGAAGGAGATTTGGTTAGTGCTCTTGAAGAGATTCAGAGGCTGAGAAAGAAAAATGAAACTCAAAAGGAATTGTTGTTCAAGGACAAAGTTGAAGTTATTGAACATATGCTCCTGAAAATTAAAGAAGGTAATAATATTCAAGAAACCCCAAATCAACAAATTAGTGAAGAGTCAAGCATGTGAAAGGCTTGAAAGGGAAATTTTATTTCTGAGGAAAGAACTTGAAAAAGATAAAACTCAAATGAGCTTTAATGATAAATTTGGAAAAGGGACTGAAATTTTAAATGAACTTCTTGAAGCATAAAGAGTCTATAATGGCATAATTGGTCTTGGATTTGAGGTCGATTCAAGCTCAATATTTGATGTGAAGGGAAAGAAAACCATTAATTTTTTTTAAGCAGTGAAAATTAGGGACAACGTAGTAACCATAAATGATTGAATGCAATATCAACGAAGAAAAGGGAGCATGCAATCCAATTTGCAGTAAAAAGAAAAATATGTGTTGCAAAAGAAAAGAAGCAAGTTGATTTAGCAAAAGTTTGACAATGCAAGAGAGGAAAATCAAATTTCTCATAGAGAAGCTCAACCAATCTTGAGAAATCAAAATTCTCCCAGGTATAAACACATATTTCCAAGCTATTGTTTTACCTGTACAAATTATGGGCATAAGGAAACAAATTGTAGGGTGAATTTATCATACAGGAAGTTCAAGTCATGTAGAATATATTATCAACTAACAAATTGATTTATCAGGAAAATAATTAGAAAACCTAGGTACAACAACTCACTTTTACCGCTAAATAATTGTTGAAAAATGCAACAAGAAATTCTCAATTTGATTTTTCCTTGATTAAATTGAGAAAATTAGTATTTCCACATCAGCAGACAACTTGGATGATGTTAGCTTGTGTGACATGGCTTGTGTCATCCAGTTTACTCAATAAATTTGAGTTGGAGGAGTTAGATTTTGGTTAAGCATGTGTGATTGCTAATTTTTAGCTATCAAGGTCAGTTATCTAAGGCTGTTTTCAATTAAAATAGTTCCAACTGTTGGAGGAACTAGTGGAGGGTCAAGTTGTGCAGTGTGACTTCAGTCAAACTCAGTGATCAATAAGTTAAATGATCAATCAGCCCAAAATAGCTAGTGCATGCAGAGAATTCGAGTTCCCCGGGCTTGGTGGAGATTCTAAGGCAGTGTAACATCAGTTGTATACTATTCTTGAGTTACAAGTGTTGCATGTAGTCAGATGATCAGCCTAAAGGAATTACGCATGAGGAATTTCCTAAATAATAGGGGCCTAATTTCTCAAGTAATTGCACAAGGAAATAGGGGCTCGAGCAGAGGCGTAATTTGACTAAGTCTTGGTCAGAGCGTCTCAATGCGCAGAGAGATAGGTTATTCACTTGTAGGTTGTGCTCAATTGAGCAAAGCAATTGTAATATATATCTATTCATCATATTAATGCAAGCAAGAATTGGGGTTTTTAGGAGAATTATTTCCCTGAGAAAAATACTCTTTGAATGTGTGTTATTTCTTATTGCATGGCTAAGATTATTGTTCTAAATTATGAATTAATTTCCGCAGATCATTAGAGTAGGTTGTGTGTTACGAATTTTATGAAAAATTCATAAGTTTTTGCAGATCTACATCATAATTTATACATGGTATCAAAGTAGGATTCACATTAGAGCAAGAATTTCAAAGTTATTTCTTAGGAGGCTCGAATTTGGAGGTTAGTGTAGCAGTATTTTCTCAAAAATGAGAAGATGTCCTTCAATGGACTAAGGCTATAGTATTCCTTGGAAGGCACCTCTAATTTTGTTGCATGGAAGGATCGCATGGAGGTGGTATTGGATGAATATGGATTGCTAGAATACATCAAGGCAGATGTTGCAAAACCACTGGATTTTGATGCCCAAAAACTTGATAAGTGGAAGAAACATGTAGCCAAGGTGAGAAGAAAATTTTTAGAGGGAGTACGGGATCACATTGTCTCAAATATCTATGGAAAAGAAACTACATTCACAATGTGGAAAGCACTGAAATAATTTTTCAAGAACAATAGTGACCACAGGAAGCTGGCACTCAAGGATAAACTTTTAAATATCAACATATAGAAGAATGACACTATTCTGCAGTATCTGAGCAGGTTCACACAAAGTTGTGATGAACTTGGCAGGGTTGGTATTAATGTTGCAGAAGATTACTTGGTAATCCTATCCCTTTTGGGCCTTCCCAAGAGTTGGCATAACTATCAATATTCAATGAATGGAAGGGAGAAACTGTCGAGCCTCATAATTGTTGTAATTTCCTTGCCTAAATTCTTAGTGTTCATATTATTTTCTGAGTCTTTCTTGCAATTAGGCTATGATAACTTGTGTAGTATGGATTCTAGTAGTGTTTTATATGCATTTATTATTTTATTATTTTTATGAACATATTTGACCATTAAAGTGTTATTTACTTATGAACGGATCCTTATTTTGGATAGGAATCTATTGAGGCATTGGAATTTGACGTTGCTTATTGGAATGATCATGGGAGATTGCATAACCGCAGGTTGTTATACTTTGTTTGGAGAAAATTAGTTAAATATGAGCTTCCGACCTGGTCCATATGCATTAATATCTTTGTAGCTTAATGGGCATCTTGAGAATCTTTAGATTCTCAGGATCACTCGTTATCAGAAATAGATTCTTTGTTCTTATCTTTTACCAACATGATATAAAAACTTGCATTAAGCCTCAAAAGGGGTTGTTCAGTTGTAATATTGTTTTTTACATAAGTTCATACTTGTGAAGACATTGATTGTAATTGGTTCTCTATAATTGAATGGAAGCATTTATTAATCAAAGTTAATTTGGCGTGCTAATTATTTTCGTAAGGAAGCTTGATTCTAATGATTTGGGCCTGATCCTGTAAGAAACATTATCTTCACTTGTATCATTAACTTGGTGTTTGATTCTCTTGTTTCAACTATTTCCATTTCTGTAATTGTTCTTATTTTCTCATTGCTTGTTTTTTAAATCGAAAGCTCTATTTTGAATCAAATTTATCCAAATCATTACATAATAGATTTATTGTAGTTAATATGTTAAGAGTATTTTCACTTCTTTATGCTTCTTGTAGATTATTATAAATATTTATCTTTCTTAATTAATCGCTTTGGTTGGTATGATTTTGTAGTACTGTTTTTCTATTCTGTAGTTGTTGTTCCCTAAGAAACAACTTGATGTTCAATATGTTTTCTTTTGTTGTTTCCTTCAGAAGCATTTAGAATTTAATGTTTTGAATGGTTTTCTATAATTATAAATTGCATTCCGATTTGATTTCTTTGATTTTGCAGCTTTTCTTTTCAATAGGATAATTGTAACTAGTCATACCAGAATTTATCTTGCATAAGCTATGTCAATGACCTTGAAATATAAAAATGAAACCTTAGGTTAATAAATTAATGTGTGGTAGTTAGTTGGTCCTTTTAGGAACAATTAATTGGCTCAACATTTTGGCATCGTTTCCGGGGAGGCTGTCAAAGAGAGTGCTATTTGTATCCCTGGGGGATGGGTATTAAAGACGGGAGGTAAGAACCTGTGCATGCACTCAAGTAAAATATTGTGCTAGTGTCTGCCCTCGGCTGATACGTTTAGGTTTTCCAGTGTGTCTGGCTAAAAATAATCCTAATACTAGGAACCAGATAGAGACAGATCATAAATCCACCC
The DNA here is from genome assembly GCA_034641835.2 of Pinus albicaulis. NCBI lineage: Eukaryota > Viridiplantae > Streptophyta > Pinopsida > Pinales > Pinaceae > Pinus > Pinus albicaulis. Next base: position 1,381,778,052 of record CM076575.1, read on the forward strand.
CCAAAATCACCAAAACCTAAGGTCAAGTTGGCCTTGGAAGAATGAATTTTATAGACGAAATCATTCGCAAATCAGAATCTTAAGCATCGATAGGTCCTCGAGTAGTATCTAGGAAGGGTTATACTGTTATTTCCCCTAGTGTAGGAGGTTCATCTACTGCAGCTAACACTGAGATTCAAGATAAAATCTAGGATCTAAGTAGAGCCTTCAATACATACCTGTTAGGAATCTCAATCCTTTTGATAAGAGTGAGGGAAACTCTTGTAATTGAAGGGAAGGGGGAGGTGAGACAAACAAACCATACCCTCAACCTTTTGAGTAAGAATCTCCGGTGACACATATTGTGAGATGAGAAACTAAACTTCCTGACCTGAGCAATTGTAATGTTCCCAATTTTAGCCTCAAGCTAAAATGGAACATTATAGTGGCATATTTTATTTTTGCTTAATAAAATGGGTAAAGGAGACCCCTTAACCCCTTTAATGGAAAATAACACTCCTTGTGTGAAAGGAGAAATAATGAAGCAGTTGAAATAAACACCTAATGGTGTGAACATGATGAGGATCACCTTGAGTTGGCCATCTTTGACCAAGTCAACAACGTTGCCTTAGAGGGTTGGCTTGCTTGAGAAGACAATGCAGTTTTTGGAGGGAAAGCATTCAAAAGTGAATGGAAACCATAATGGTGGGGACTATGGTGAAAGAGAGTTCATTTTATTTATAAGAAAGAAGGAGCAGCTCATTTGGTTCATTCTTTGATTCAAAAATTTCGTGGTGAGGTCAAGGACTTGCATATCCGGGCTGTTTAGCAGGATTGCAGTGCTCTTGAGCACTGGGGGTGTTCCCGATGGGGATACCCCACCTCTTCCTCATGGGAGGAGAGGATTTGAGCTGCATTTCCTCATTTCGGAATTTGGCCAAGCTCACTCCTTCAGTTACAACATTATTTCTATAGTAGAATGGTGTTGTGTAGCTGGGGAAGAAGCAGAGGAACTCATTGAGTCTTTCACTACTTGCTTTTCAGTGGAGGAGGGATTCTTCATGGGAAGAGATGTAGAGAGGTCTCTTGGACTTCATTTCAGATCCATGGCATCAGGCCACTCATTCACCATCTCCCACTGTGCAGTCACTAGGAGAAACTGCGTTATTTTATGAGGGCAGTGTTGAGGGAGATTCTTGTGCTCATCAAGAGAAGAGTTTTTGAGACAAAGGGATTAGCCCTTTGCTTGGGGACATTATCAGAGGAGGGAATCATTATTTTAGATCATCCATAGCCTCATGTTCATTGATTTTAGTTGTAGTGACATTTTGTTTGTCACTTTGTATTTTATCCGGCATTTCTAGCAATCTCCATGAGATTGGCTAGAAATCCTATATTGAGCCCATTTTCCTCTCTTGGGCCATTTTCCTTGTATATTTCAGCTACATTATCATTTTTTATGTATTCAGTAGCTGCATCTCTCATATCGACTGCGCAGTTATGGTTTTCCGGCATTTTGTGTAGCTGCAGCTACTCTGACATTATATTGTATATTCATTGGAGGTTGGTTCTAAAGCTTGAGGGCCTTGTTCCTCATGATATTTCTGTAAAATCATATTGATATCATAATATAATGTTTTATGTACTATTTAAATCTCATGATGTATTCATAATTGCAGAGTCTCATGGTTATGTTCATATATTGCTGTAAGCTCACTCTTTGAGCATTGTTTCAGAAACCTAGATTGGGGAGATCTGACTAACCCATCTATAGAAATTTCTTTGAGATCATTTTATACAGGGGATTCATATTAGAGTTGTGCTAGGGCATCCCAGCACTAGTTTTCCTTATTTATGTAGCAGCTTCCTTATACAGTGTCCTCAAGGACCCTGTGGCAGAAATTTCTGAGGTGGAATATTGCATATCCATAGGCAGAGTCTGTGAAGGGCCAAATAGCCTCAGAATCTTTCCCTTATTTGAGGGAGACATATCCTGTAAATTCCCCAACAGTCAATCTCTGAAATGGACTTGTAGTGTCTCACTGAAGAAGGAAAAAAGGAACATCTTAAGATGTTCCCGACGGAGCATCATGTTCCTGAAAAAGGGACATTACAGTGGTATAAAAGCACGATCTTGGCTCAGCCTGTGCCAAAGATCTATTGCCATCAGCAAGAGGAGATTCTCTCTCCAAGGAGAGAATATTTACAGAGGAAACAAGGAAGAGGAATGAAGGAAGAGGAGGTTTCCCTTCTTCTTTTCTAGACCATTGAGCACACCATTGAAGATATACTGAAAGGGGAAAATTTTGGAGGAATTTTCTGAAAGGGGTTTGTTTTTGAGACAAATATTGGCTATTTCATGGAGGGTGTGGTCATTCAACCACACATGCAAATCCACAACGCAGTCCTTTGTTCACTTGCATTGCAAGGTAGTAGAGGAAGAAATGAGGCCTTGGGAGGAGAAGCGCTGCAACTCAAGGTATGGCTCATGATTGTTGGTTTGAGGGTTTCATTTTTCATTGACATGCAAATGCAAAATCTTGTGATACATTCACTAAGGGTTTGATGGAAAAACTTGGTGAAACTCATTGTGTCATAAACACAAACACTTTGCATACACTGGAAAGAACCAACAACGTTGTCACATTATGAGGAGATCCATCACCACATGGGGGTGAAAGGGGAGCCATTGCTTCCATTAGAGGAGTCCTTGTGTCTTTGAAAGGAGTTCCAAATATTTTTCATGTGGGTACCGAGACACAATTCCGGAGTCATATGTAGCATTGGTTGGGGATTATGAGATGGAGAAAGAAGAGCAGAAGGATCAGCATGGAGGGATGAAGAGCATTCTCCCTTATCTATTTCAGAAAGTTTCTACACAAAGAAAAGAGACTGCACTGCGTAGAGGAGAGAGGGATAAATCAGTCCACTCATTCATGCAGTCTATTTTCAGATCTTGATGTCTCACTTTTTGGTGGTTTTCCACTTGGGAGGCCACATGATCTAGTGATGATGAGAGGCATCATGTTTTTGGGTTCACAACTCATTGGATTCCAGAGGGGTGGAGACATTTGAGGAGTCCAGCACAGCGCAATGAGTTTGGGGAATGAGCACAAGGAGGAGGGGTACACTCTCATTTTCAGTACCACCCATTCTCATCAGTTTGACTGTGCATATAGAGTTGCTGCATGGATGGAGGATAGCATCTTTATGATGCAGGATAGATTCTCCATGGATTTGGTGAAAAGGGATTACTTCCTTTGGGCGAGAACTCTTTCATGCATTGGAGTAGATGGAGGCCACTCACGCTTACGTTGCCCAGGATTGGGAGATTATTTGGAGGTGACAGTCTCTCATGGGAGGCTCATTTTCAGAGATCCTTATTTCTATTTGAGCATGAGCAGCTGCAAGATGGCATGGAAGCAACCTTGGAGGATGAATTTGGCATGAGGGGATTTCAAGGTAACAGGCAGCAGCATGATGGGAGCACTTTATTGCAGATTACCAGCGCTGTCTATGTGGAGGATTGATCCATGTTGGAGGACTACGCTTTGGTTGAGAGGTACCAGGATCTTGATGCATGCATGATTCTTGATGACCAGGAGGATGATGACAGATACATGGTTGATGATATGGTCATCTATTGTTGTAGCAGACTCTTCTTGGCTAGAGTTTCTAGTCTCAAGGAGAAATTATTTGCATGCAGCATATGAGGGCTTCCTAGCTATGCACTTAGATGCATACTTTGATTGGCTAGAGGAGTTCATTCGGAGGGCATTCATCATGGAAACTATCAGCATAGGGAGATGCATATCCCACTTTATTATGGGGGAGAGAACCTCACAGCCACTTCCCTACTCATTGGAGGTAGAGGGAAATTTTCAGTTGAGCCATTTCCGCTCAAGAGCTCAAGTGTATGAGCGAGAAGGTATAATTTCATGTTTTGTATTATACTTATTTCCCTTGTTTGAGCAGCATGGTGTATCGAGAGGGCTTGTACCTCCTTGCATATTATATGAGGATGTACTTGCAACAATTTGTAGCAAAAAATTTGGCCAACCTTATGGTGGTTTGTGGAGGGAGCCACATGCTTATTGGTGTGCACCATTGGCACCAATTTATGTTTTCATGTTCCGATCTTTTGAGATGTGTGTGGCAGAAAAAAGGTGGCTGGGAGAGGCAATTTTTATGTATATCATTGATGAAGGAAAGAGGCTCACTATGTTAGTCCCATGAGAGGAGCAGTGACCCACTCTCTAGTTGTCTTATGGCAGCTTGTTTTCATTGTATTATGCTACCTTGTATTGTTGATGCTTATTTTTCACAGGGAGCACTATGTGGAGAGTGAATTATATGATTGGGACAGCCCACTGGAAGCACTATTCTCCCCAATTACACATGTTCTATTTTGCAGGAGATACCATGGGTAAACCATGATTGCCATACTATCACTTTTCTCTTCTTGTGGGGCAAACCACTTGGAGAATTTGCAGAGGCATTTCATAAATGGATATTTTGATGGGGTAGCTTGGGCCACTCTTGGAGGCCATACCATTTCAGCCCAAGGATAGAGGAAACCCCATATATTCTACAAAGGGAGAGAAGATCTTATTGGGATGAAGCAACAAACTCTCTATTCAGCCCCATTACATTACACAGAACCGGGGGGGCAAGGTTTTCATTTGGATGATAGCATGGTTGAGGAGATCATCAGTGGGATTATATTTTCCCATGCATGTCATCACTCCTACCTTGAGGAGGCCATATTTTAGCAGGAGGATTTCCACCTACACCTTCTATCTTTCAGGGTGTACACCATTCTGGTTTGGATACTTGGGAGGAGGCATTGGAGGAAAATTTTATTGCAACATATCTTGAGCAGCAGTGGAGATTGTTGATGAGGAGGCCATAAGATAAGAAGGGGGATAAATTTTTTTCTCTCTATGCAGTTGTTTGGGGACAAGCAACATGTGGGAGGGGAGGACTGTAATGTTCCCAATTTTAGCCTCAAGATAAAATGGAACATTATAGTGGCATATTTTATTTTTGCTTAATAAAATGGGTAAAGGAGACCCCTTAACCCCTTTAATGGAAAATAACACTCCTTGTGTGAAAGGAGAAATAATGAAGCAGCTGAAATAAACAACTAATGGTGTGAACATGATGAGGATCACCTTGAGTTGGCCATCTTTGACCAAGTCAACAACGCTGCCTTAGAGGGTTGGCTTGCTTGAGAAGACAACACAGTTTTTAGAGGGAAAGAATTCATAAGTGAATGGAAACCCTAATGGTGGGGCATGTGGTGAAAGTGAGTTCATTTGATTTATAAGAAATAAGGAGCAACTCATTTGGTTCATTCTTTGATTTAGAAATTTCGTGGTGAGGTCAAGGACTTGCATATCTGGGTTGTTTAGCAGGATTGCAGTGCTCTTGAGCACTAGGGGTGTTCTTGGTGGGGATCCCCCACCTCTTCCTCATGGGAGGAGAGGATTTGAGCTACATTTCCTCATTCCAGAATTTGGCCAAGCTCACTCCTTCAGTTGCAGCGTTATTTCTATAGCAGAATGGTGCTGTGTAGCTGGGGAAGCAGCAGAGGAACTAATTGAGTCTTTCACTACTTGATTTTCAGTGGAGGAGGGATTATTCATGGGAAGAGCTATAGAGAGGGCTCTTGGACTTCATTTCAGATCTATGGCATCAGGCCACTCATTCACCATCTCCCACTGCGCAGTCGCTAGGAGAAACTGCGTTATTTTATGAGGGCAGTGTTGAGGGAGATTCTTGTGCTCATCAGGAGAAGAGTTTTTGAGACAAAGGGATCAACCCTTTTCTTGGGGAAATTATCAGAGGAGGGAATCATTATTTTAGATCAGCCATAGCCTCATGTTCATTGATTTCAGTTGTAGTGACATTTTGTTTGTCACTTTGTATTTTATCCGGCATTTCTAGCAATCTCCATGAGATTGGCTAGAAATCCTATATTGAGCCCATTTTTCTCTCTTGGGCCATTTTCCTTGTATTTTTCAGCTAAATTATAATTTTTTATGTATTCAGCAGCTGCATCTCTCATAGAGACTGCGCAGTTATGGTTTTCCAGCATTCTGTGTAGCTACAACTACTCCGGCATTATATTGTATATTCATTGGAGGTTGGTTCTAAAGCTTGAGGACCTTGTTCCTCATGATATTTCTGTACAATAATGCTGATATCATAATATAATTTTTTTTGTACTATTTCCCTCTCATTATGTATTCATAATTGCAGAGTCTAATGGTTATGTTCATATATTGCTGTAAGCTCACTCTTTGAGCATTTTTTTAGAGACCTAGATTGGGGATATCTGAATAACCCATATAGAGACATTTCTTTGAGCTCATTTTCTGCAGGGGAGTCATATTAGAGTTTTTCTAGGGCATCCCAGTGTTGGTTTGCCTTATTTATGCAGCAACTTCCTTATACAACGTCCTCAAGGACCCTATGGCAAGAATTACCGAGGTGGAATATTGCATATCAATAGACAGAGTCTGTGAAGGGCCAGCTAGCCTCAGGATCTCTCCCTTCTTTGAAGGAGACATATCATATAAATTCCCCAACAATCAATATCTTAAATGGACTTGCAGTGTCTCACTGGAGAAGGAAAAATGGAACATCTTAAGATGTTCCTGACGCAGCAGCATGTTCCTGAAAAAGGGACATTACAGTGGTATCAAAGCATGATCTTGGCTCAGCCTGTGCCCAAGATCTATTTCCATGAGCAAGATGAGCTTCTCTCTCCAAGAAGAGAATATTTACAGAGGAAACAAGGAAGAGGAATGAAGGAAGAGGAGGTTTCCCTTCTTCTTTTCCAGACCATTAAGCACACCATTGAAGATCTGTTGAAAGGGGAAAATTTTGGAGGAATTTTCTGAAAGGGGTTTGTTGTTGAGACAAATCCTAGCTATTTCATGGAGGGTGTGGTAATTCAGCCACACATGCAGATCCAAAGCGCAGTCATTTTTTGACTTGCATTGCAAGGGAGTAGAGGAATAAATGAGGCCTTGGGAAGAGCAGCACTACAACTCAAGGTATGGCTCATGATTGTTGGTTTGAGGGTTCATTTTTCATTGACATGCAAATGCAAAAAATTGTGATACATTCACTAAGGGTTTGATGGAAAAACTTGGTGAAACTCATTGTGTCATAAACACAAACACTTTGCATACACTGGAAAGAACCAACATCGATGTCACATTATGAGGAGATCCATCACCACATGGGGGTGAAAGGGGAGCCATTGCTTCCATTAGAGGAGTCCTTGTGTCTTTGCAAGGAGTTCCAAATATTTTTCATGTGGGTACCAAGACACAATTCCGGAGTCATATGTAGCATTGGTTAGGGATTGTGAGATGGAGAAAGAAGAGCAGAAGGATCAACATGGAGGGATGAAGAGCATTCTCCCTTATCTATTTCAGAAAGTTTCTGCACAAAGAAAAGAGACTGCACTGCGCAGAGGAGAGAGGGACAAATCAATCCACTCATACTTGCAGTCTATTTTCAGATCTTGATGTCTCACTTTTTGGTGGTTTTCCACTTTGGAGGCCACATGATCTAGTGATGATGAGAGGAATCATTTTTTTGAGTTCACCACTCATTGGATTCCAGAGGGGTGGAGACATTTGAGGAGTCCAGCACAGTGCAGTGAGTTTCGGGAATGAGCACAAGGAGGAGGGGTACACTCTCATTTTTAGTACCACCCATTCTCATTAGTTTGACTGCGCATATAGAGTTGCTTCATGGATGGAGGATAGAATATTTATGGTGCAAGATAACTGCTCCATGGATTTGGTGAAAAGGGATTACTTCCTTTGGGGGAGAACTCTTTCATGCATTGGAGTATATGGAGGCCACTCATGCTTACATTTCCCAGGATTGAGAGATTATTTGGAGGTGACAGTCTCTCATGGGATGCTCATTTTCAGAGATCCTTATTTCTATTTGAGCATGAGAAGCTGCAAGATGGCATGGCGGCAACCTTGGAGGATGACTTTGGCATGAGGGGATGTCAAGGTAACAGGAAGCAGTGTGATGGGAGCACTTTGCAGATTACCAACGCTGTCTATGTGGAGGATTGATCCATGTTGGAGGACTCAGCTTTGGTTGAGAGGTCCCAGGATCTTGATGCATGCATGATTCTTGATGACTAGGAGGATGATGATAGATACATGGTTTATGATATGGTCATCTATTGTTATAGCAGACTCTTCTTGGCTAGATTTTCTAGTCTCAAGGAGAAATTATTTGCATGCAGCATATGAGGGCTTCCCAGCTATGCACTTAGATGCATACTTTGATTGGCTAGAGGAGTTCATTTGGAGGGCATTCATCATGGCACCTCTCAGCATAGGGAGATGCATAGCCCACTTGATTATGGTGGAGAGAACCTCACAGTCACTTCCCTACTCATTGGAGGTAGAGGAAAATTTTCAGTTGAGCCATTTCCGCTCAAGAGCTCAAGTGCATGAGGGAGAAGGTATAATTTCATGTTTTGTATTATACTTCATTCCCTTGTTTGAGCACCATCGTGTAGAGAGGGCTTGTACCTTCTTTCATATTATATGAGGATGTACTTGGAACAATTTGTAGCAGAAAAATTAGCCAATCTTATGGTGGTTTGTGGAGGGAGCCACATGCTTATTGGTGTGCACCATTGGCACCAATTTATGTTTTCATGTTCTGATCTTTTGAGATGTGTGTGGCAGCAAAAAAGTGGTTGGGAGAGGCACTTGTTATGTATATCCTTGATGAAGGAAAGAGGCTCACTGTGTTAGTGCCAAGAGAGGAGCAGTGACCCACTCTCTAGTTGTCTTATGGCAACTTGTTTTCATTGTATTATGCTACCTTGTATTGCTGATGCTTATTTTTCACAGGGAGCACTATGTGGAGAGTGACTTATATGATTGGGACAGCCCATTGGGAGCACTATTATCCCCAATTACACATGTTCTATTTTGCAGGAGATACCATGGGAAAACCATGAATGCCATACTATCACTTTTCTCTTCTTGTGGGGCAAACCACTTGGAGAATTTGCAGAGGCATTTCATGGATGGATATTTTGATGGGGTAGCTTGGGCCACTCTTGGAGGCCATACCATTTCAGCCCAAGGATAGAGGCAGCCCCATATGTTCTACAAAGGGAGAGAAGAGCTTATTTGGATGAAGCAACAAACTCTCCATTCAGCCCCATTACATTACACAGAACCGGGGGGGGGGGGGGGGGCGGCCGGTTTTCATTTGGATGATAGAATGGTTGAGGAGATCATCAGTGGGATTATATTTTCCCATGCATGTCATCACTCTTACCTTGCGGAGGCCATATTTCAGCAGGAGGATTTCCACCTACACCTTCTATCTTTCAGGGTGTACACCATTCCGGTTTGCATACTTGGGAGGAGGCATTGGAGGACAGTTTTATTGCAGCATGTCTTGAGCAGCAGTGGAGATTGTTGATGAGGAGGCCATAAGAGAAGAAGGGGGAGAAATTTTTTTCTCTCAATGCAGTTGCTTGGGGACAAGAAACATGTGGGAGGGGAGGACTGTAATGTTCCCAATTTTAGCCTCAAGCTAAAATGGAACATTATAGTGGCATATTTTATTTTTGCTTAATAAAATGGGTAAAGGAGACCCCTTAACCCCTTTAATGGAAAATAACACTCCTTGTGTGAAAGGAGAAATAATGAAGCAGCTGAAATAAACACCTATTTTGGTGTGAACATGATGAGGATCACCTTGAGTTGGCCATATTTGACCAAGTCAACATCGTTGCCTTAGAGGGTTGGCTTGCTTGTGAAGACAACGCAGTTTTTGGAGGGAAAGAATTCAAAAGTGAATGGAAACCCTAATGGTGGGGCCTATGGTGAAAGAGAGTTCATTTTATTTATAAGAAAGAAGGAGCAACTCATTTGGTTCATTCTTTGATTCAGAAATTTCGTGGTGAGGTCAAGGACTTGCATATCCGGGTTGTTTAGCAGGATTGTAGTGCTGTTGAGCACTGGGGGTGTTCCCGGTGGGGATCCCCCACCTCTTCCTCATGGGAGGAGAGGATTTGAGCTGAATTTCCTCATTCCGACATTTGGCCAAGCTCACTCCTTCAGTTGCAGCATTATTTTTGTAGTAGAATGGTGTTGTGTAGCTGGGGAAGCAACATAGGAACTCATTGAGTCTTTCACTACTTTATTTTCAGTGGAGGAGGGATTATTCATGGGAAGAGCTGTAGAGAGGGCTCTTGGAATTAATTTCAGATCTATGGAATCATGCCTCTCATTCACCATCTCCCACTGCACAGTCACTAGGAGAAACTGTGTTATTTTATGAGGCTAGTGTTGAGGGAGATTCTTGTGCTCATTAGGAGAAGAGTTTTTGAGACAAAGGGATCAGTCCTTTGCTTGGGGACATTATCAGAGGAGAGAATCATTGTTTAAAATCAGCCATAGCCTCATGTTCATTTATTTCATTTGTAGTGACATTTTGTTTGTCACTTTGTATTTTATCCGGCATTTCTAACAATCTCCATGAGATTGGCTAGAAATCCTATATTGAGCCCATTTTCCTCTCTTGGGCCATTTTCTTTGTATCTTTCAGCTACGTTATCATTTTTTTATGTATTCAGAAACTGCATCTCTCATAGAAACTTCGTAGTTATGGTTTTCCGGAATTCTGTGTAGCTGCAGCTACTCCGGCATTATATTGTATATTCATTGGAGGTTGGTTCTAAAGCTTGAGGGCCTTGTTCCTCATGATATTTCTATATAATCATTTTGATATCATAATATAATGTTTTCTGTACTATTTCCCTCTCATGATGTATTCAGAATTGCAGAGTCTCATGGTTATGTTCATATATTGCTGTAAGCTCACTCTTTGAGCATTGTTTCAGAGACCTAGATTGGGGAGATCTGAATAACCCATCTAGAGACATTTCTTTGAGCTCATTTTCTAGAGGGGAGTCATATTAAAGTTTTTCTAGGGCATCCTAGTGCTGGTTTTCCTTTTTTATGTAGCAGCTTCCTTATACAGCGTCCTCAAGGACCCTATGGCAGAAATTCCCGAGGTGGAATATTGCATATCCATAGGCATAGTCTGTGAAGGGCCAGCTAGCCTCAGGACATCTCCCTTCTTTGAAGGAGACATATCATGTAAATTCCCCAATAATAAATCTCTGAAATGGACTTGCAGTGTCTCACTGAAGAAGGAAAAAAGGAACATCTTAAGATGTTCCCGACGGAGCAGCATGTTCATGAAAAAGGGACATTATAGTGGTATCAAAGCACGATCTTGGCTTAGCCTGTGCCTAATATCTATTGCCATCAGCAAGAGGAGATTCTCTCTCAAAGGAGAGAAGATTTACAGAGGAATGAAGGAAGAGGAGGTTTCCCTTCTTCTTTTCCAGACCATTGAGCACACCATTGAAGATCTGCTGAAAGGGGAAAATTTTGGAGGAATTTTCTGAAAGGGGTTTGTTGTTGAGACAAATCCTAGCTATTTCATGGAGGGTGTGGTCATTCATTCACACATGCAGATCCACAACGCAGTCCTTTGTTCACTTGCATTGAAAGGGAGTAGAGGAAGAAATGAGGCCTTGGGAAGAGAAGCGCTGCAACTCAAGGTATGGCTCATGATTGTTGGTTTGAGGGTTTCATTTTCATTGACATGCAAATGAAAAAACTTGTGATACATTCACTAAGGGTTTGATGGAAAAACTTGGTGAAACTCATTGTGTCATAAACACAAACACTTTGCATACACTGGAAAGAAACAACAGCGCTGTCACATTATGAGAAGATCCATCACCACATGGGGGTGATAGGGGAGCCATTGCTTCCATTAGAGGAGTCCTTGTGTCTTTGCGAGGAGTTTCAAATATTTTGCATGTGGGTACCAAGACACAATTCCGGAGTCATATGTAGCATTGGTTGGGGATTGTGAGATGGAGAAAGAAGAGCAGAAGGATCAACATGGAGGGATGAAGAGAATTCTCCCTTATCTATTTCAGAAATTTTCTACACAAAGAAAAGAGACTGCACTGCGCAGAGGAGAGAGGGACAAATCAGTCCACTCATACATGCAGTCTATTTTCAGATCTTGATGTCTCACTTTTTGGTGGTTTTCCACTTGGGAGGCCACATGATCTAGTGATGATGAGAGGCATCATGTTTTTGGGTTCACCACTCATTGGATTCCAGAGGGGTGGAGACATTTGAGGAGTCCAACACAACGCAGTGAGTTTGGGGAATGAGCCCAAGGAGGAGGGGTACACCCTCATTTTCAGTACCACCCATTCTCATCAGTTTGACTGCGCATATAGAGTTGCTGCATGGATGGAGGACAACATCTTTATGATGCAGGATAACTGCTCCATGGATTTTGTGAAAAGGGATTAATTCCTTTTGGGGAGAACTCTTTCATGCATTGGAGTAGATGGAGGCCACTCATGCTTACATTTCCTAGGATCAGGAGATTCTTTGGAGGTGATAGTCTCTCATGGGAGGCTCATTTTCAGAGATCCTTATTTCTATTTGAGCATGAGCAGCTGCAAGATGGCATGGTAGCAACCTTGGAGGATGAATTTCGCATGAGGGTATGTCAAGGTAACAGGCTACAGCGTGATGGGAGCACTTTATTGCAGATTACCAGCGTTGTCTATGTGGAGGATTGATCCATGTTGGAGGACTCAGCTTTGGTTGAGAGGTCCCAGGATCTTGATGCATGCATGATTCTTGATGACCTGGAGGATGATGACAGATACATGGTTGATGATATGGTCATCTATTGTTATAGTAGACTCTTCTTGGCTAGAGTTTCTAGTCTCAAGGAGAAATTATTTGCATGCAACATATGAGGGCTTCCTAGCTATGCACTTAGATGCATACTTTGATTGGCTAGAGGAGTTCATTTGGAAGGCATTCATCATGGAACCTATCAGCATAGGGAGATGCATAGTGCGCTTGATTATGGTGGAGAGAAACTCACAGCCACTTCCCTACTTATTGGAGGTAGAGGGAAATTTTCAGTTGAGCCATTTCCGCTCAAGAGCTCAAGTGCATGAGGGAGAAGGTATAATTTCATGTTTTGTATTTTACTTCTTTCCCTTGTTTGAGTAGCATGGTGTATCGATAGGGCTTGTACCTTCTTTCATATTATATGAGGATGTACTCACAACAATTTGTAGCAGAAAAATTGGCCAATCTTATGGTGGTTTGTGGAGGGAGCCACATGCTTATTAGTGTGCACCATTGGCACCAATTTATGTTTTCATGTTCCGATATTTTGAGATGTGTGTGGAAGCAAACAAGTGTCTAGGAGAGGCACTTATTATGTATATCCTTGATGAAGGAAAGAGGCTCACTGCGTTAGTCCCATGAGAGGAGTAGTGACCCACTCTCTAGTTGTCTAATGGCAGCTTGTTTTCATTGTATTATGCTACCTTGTATTGCTGATGCTTATTTTTCACAGGGAGCACTATGTGGAGAGTGACTTATATGATTGGGACAACCCATTGGGAGCACTATTCTCCCCAATTACACATGTTATATTTTTCAGGAGATACCGTGGGAAAACCATGATTGCCATACTATCACTTTTCTCTTCTTGTGGGGAAAACCACTTGGAGAATTTGCAGAGGCATTTCATGGCTGGATATTTTGATGGGGTAGCTTGGGTCACTCTTGGAGGCCATACCATTTCAGCCCAAGGATAGAGGCAGCCCCATATGTTCTATAAAGGGAGAGAAGAGCTTATTGGGATGAAGCAACAAACTCTCCATTCATCATTCTGCATTACTTAGGGGCCCCAGGGGGGGGGGCAGGTTTTAATTTGGATGATAGCATGGTTGAGGAGATCATCAGTGGGATTATATTTTCCCATGCATTTAATCACTCCTACCTTGAGGAGGCCATAGTTCAACAGGAGGATTTCCACCTACACCTTCTATCTTTCAAGGTGTACACCATTCTGGTTTGCATACTTGGGAGGAGGCATTGGAGGATAGTTTTATTGCAGCATATCTTGAGCAATGGTGGAGATTGTTGATGAGGAGGCCATAAGAGAAGAAGGGGGAGAAATTTTTTTCTCTCTATGCAGTTGCTTGGGGACAAGCAACATGTGGGAGGGGAGGACTGTAATGTTCCCAATTTTAGCCTCAAGCTAAAATGGAACATTATAGTGGCATATTTTATTTTTGCTTAATAAAATGGTTAAAGGAGACCCCTTAACCCATTTAATGGAAAATAACACTCCTTGTGTGAAAGGAAAAATAATGAAGCAGCTAAAATAAACACCTAATGGTGTGAACATGATGAGGTTCACCTTGATTTGGCCATCTTTGACCAAGTCAACATCGCTGCCTTAGAGGGTTGGCTTGCTTGAGAAGACAACGCAGTTTTTGGAGCGAAAGCATTAAAAAGTGAATGGAAACCCTAATGGTGGGGCCTATGGTGAAAGAGAGTTCATTTTATTTATAAGAAAGAAGGAGCAGCTCATTTGGTTCATTCTTTGATTCAGAAATTTCGTGGTGAGGTCAAGGACTTGCATATCCTAGTTGTTTAGCAGGATTGCAGTGCTCTTGAGCACTGGGGGTGTTCCCAGTGGGGATCCCCGACATCTTCCTCATGGGAGGAGAGGATTTGAGCTTCATTTCCTCATTCCAGAATTTTTCCAAGCTCACTCCTTTAGTTGTAGCGTTATTTCTGTAGCAGAATGGTGCTGTGTAGCTGGGGAAGCAGCAGAGGAACTCATTGAGTCTTTCACTACTTTATTTTCAGTGGAGGATGGATTATTCATGGGAAGAGATGTAGAGAGGGCTCTTGGACTTCATTTCAGATCTGTGGCATCAGGCCACTCATTCACCATCTCCCACTACGTAGTCACTAGGAGAAACTGCGTTATTTTATGAGGGCAGTGTTGAGGGAGATTCTTGTGCTCATCAGGAGAAGAGTTTTTGAGACAAAGGGATTAGCCCTTTGCTTGGGGACATTATCAGAGGAGGGAATAATTATTTCATATCAGCCATACCCTCATGTTCATTGATTTCAGTTGCAGTGACATTTTTTTTTTCACTTTGTATTTTATCCGACATTTCTAGCAATCTCCATGAGATTGGCTAGAAATCCTATATTAAGCTCATTTTCCTCTCTTGGTCCATTTTCCTTGTATATTTAAGCTAAATTATCATTTTTTATGTATTCAGTAGCTGCATCTCTCATAGAGACTGCGCCATTATGGTTTTCCGGCATTCTGTGTAGCTGCAACTACTCCGGCATTATATTGTATATTCATTGGAGGTTGGTTCTAAAGCTTGAGGGCCTTGTTCCTCATGATATTTCTGTACAATCATGTTGATATCATAATATAATTTTTGATGTACTATTTCCCTCTCATGATGTATTCAGAATTTCAGAGTCTCATGGTTATGTTCATATATTGCTGTAAGCTCACTCTTTGAGCATTGTTTTAGAGACCTAGATTGGGGAGATCTGAATAATCCATATAGAGACATTTATTTGAGCTCATTTTCAGGGGAATCATATTAGATTTTTTCTAGGGCATCCCAGCGCTGGTTTGCCTTATTTATGCAGCAGCTTCCTTATACAGTGTTCTCAAGGACCCTGTGGCAGAAATTCCCAAGGTGGAATATTGCATATCCATAGGCAAAGTCTGTGAAGGGCCCGCTAGCCTCAGGATCTCTCCCTTCTTTGAAGGAGACATATCCTGTAAATTCCCCAATAGTCAATCTCTGAAATGGACTTGCAGTGTCTCACTGAAGAAGGAAAAAAGGAACATCTTAAGATGTTCCCAACGGAGCAGCATGTTCCTGAAAAAGGGACATTACAGAAGTGTTGTGATACCTGGTCAAGGTCCAGTTACCCGTCATCATACTCTTTTTCAGATAGTACCTCCTGAATACGAGAACCTTGAAGGCTACAGGAAGATATTTGAACAAATGGAAAATGCAGTAACATAAATGCAAAAATCAACCATAGAATATCCTATTTCTGATCCGCAGGCTAATGCACCGATGAAGGCTATGTGGAAATTCCAGAAATTGGAATTTTTCTGCAACAACTAATTAATTTTATTCTATTTTCTTATATAACTGAACAATTTTATTTATTGTTTGCTATGGTAAATAACGAAACCAACACACTGCATTCTTCACTAATTTAAAATTATATGTGGAAACAAGAACTCGACAAGAAGAAAACAAACACACATATGACACCATTGTTTTCGGACTAATGTCCCCGGAAAAACCGAATGCGAGAAAATCGGTGTAGTAGTTGAGGGTTTGTAATATTAAGTAGTAGTTTCTGCATACAATTCTGTGAATGCCCAAATTGGAATCCTATGCATAGATCTAACTGGACAAAAATATAGTGAGATGATCTCACCCCGTCACTAGAAAATTCAACATTGATCTACACTAGAGATGAGCCTATGTGTTGTCTCTACACAGTACTACGTCACTGCAGCTAGGATTGCGCTGCACTTTATCTCGATCCTCTGCTAGCTGGAAAATTTGGCCCTCTAGCCTCCTGATCTTAGACCCTGGTTTCGGCACTAGATCGTGATTGTTCCCTAGCAGGAATACAAACTCCCTCTAAAGCTCTATGCTACCACAACTTAGCTCTGTGATGCCTCTGCGTGGCACTGTGCTGCCTCTCCGGACTACTCTCTGCCCTCTCTTCCTTTCAATCTTCGGACCAGGAAAAATATTCCACCAGAAACTATATCTTCCCCTCACTGTAAGAATATACACGATGATCTCACTGGCTGCTTTGCGCTACTCACTTGAGAAATTGATCTCTTGATCCTGCTCAATGTATATTTCCAAATTCCCATCAATTTCCTTATAATATTCTCATTTATAAATTAATGACCCAGATTAGATTCTAATCAATGGCACTCCTCAAAGCTGGCCCCCATGTCAAAGATTGGTTGGAAACCTACTGTGAGAAAAAGGACGAGGGGGAACCCTCTCTGTTCTTGGTCGTACCCACTTGGAATTATTTCCAAGACACCATCAAGGAACAATATTATCCCATGGGGATATATGAGGACAATTACATACAATGGAATACGATGTGGTAGCAAAGGGATCAAGATGTGCATGACTTGACAAATTTGTTCCATACCCTACGCACAAAGTTGGGTATCAAAGATTTGGAGAAATATTTGGTGTTTAATTACCGCTGTTGTCTGCATAAATACATTCAAGAGGAAATGGAGTTCCTCTACATCTCCTCGCTTGGTACAACAAACCAGTATGCTGCCAAGATTGAGAAGAAATTCAAACAGAAGAAGCGATACTTTGGATCTACGAATCAAAATTAAGGGAAAGGTGCCCCTAAACCATAGAAAAAAGGACAAATTCAAGGCATGGCATCCCAAGACAACCTGCCAAAGTCATAATCAAATAAAAACACTTTGAAGCCGAAGAATGACATGGGAAAGTGGTGTGAGTTCCATAAGAGCTCCACTCACAACACAAGTGAGTATCGGGCCAAGCAGTAACTAGTGGCCGAGATGAAGGCTTCTGAATCAAATGCATGCTTCAAATCTAAATAAGAACTCGAAAAGTGGAATGAAAAAGGGAAGCAGATTATCGATGCAGAGCCCAACGCCACTGTTGCCACCACAAATATCCAGAAGGAGGAACCATAAGATCTAGAGGAGGAGGATCGTGTTGTGTAACCAGCTCAAAAAGAGAAGAAAAGAGATATCAATGCCTTAGAAATGAGCCACTTCGAGGGGGGAACCTCCAATACATTACATAAATGAACAATTCTTGGATGATATAATTTACAAAACCTCCTTTCTATATATAGGAGTTCATGGGGCCATAATGTAATCCTAGTGGGCCACAATGTAATCCTAGCCGACCTAACAATAATAATTTAAGGGCACAATAATAACAAAATGGGGGTTCCAAGGGTTCAATAATAACAATAAGGGGGTTACACTAACAATAATAAGGGACTATACTAGTGATATAGGGACCTAACATGCCCCTCTCCTTCAAAAAAGTGTTGTCCTCAACGCTTGAGTAGCTCCGGGTGCTTCTGTATAAAATTCTCATCCTCCCATGTAGAATCTTCGGTGGGTAAGTTCTTCCACTTGATGAGATACTCTGAAATTGATCAATTCCGTAGCTGTCGAGTTCTTGTTTCCATGACCGCTTCAGGTTCCAATATGATTTTCCTTCCTCATCAAGTTCTGGCAATATTGTTTGAACTGGAAGATTTTCACCTATAACATTTTTTAAGCATGAAACATGGAAAACTGGATGTACTCGCGAAGAAGCAGGAAGCTCCAATTTGTATGCCATAGAACCAATCTTTTGCAACACCTTGTAAGGACCATAGTACTTTGTTGATAATTTATTATCCTTCTTAGCTTGCTTGAGGGACATTTGTTTGTATGGTTGTAGCCGTAAAAATACCCAATCTCCTACATCAAAACTTTTCTCGCTGTGATGTTGATCTGCCTGTTGTTTCATTCGATTTTGTGCCAAATTCAGGTTATCCTTTAAGAGTTGGAGAACTTCTTGCTGATGCTCGATGTGATCTTCCACTGCTTGAACCTTCGAATTTTCCCTTAAAGATGATGTGATGGATGGTGGATGATATCCATAAAGTGCCATAAATGGGGTCATTTTTGCTGCAGTATGGAAGGAAGTGTTATACCACCATTCAACGAGAGGTAACCACTTGACCCATTGTGTTTGTTTATCAGATACAAAACAACGAAGATATCCTTCCAAAAATTTATTTACTATCTCAGTTTGACCATCAGATTAAGGATGATAAGATGAGCTATGAGCTAATTGAGTACCCAAACAAGAAAATAACTCCGTCCAAAAATTTCAAGTAAAAATGGGATCTCTGTCGCTCACAATAACCCTTGGGCTTCCATGTAGCTTTTGAATTCTGTCCATAAATGTAGTAGCAACTGTACTTGCTTTAAATGGATGAGATAATGCACAAAAGTGTGCATACTTGGTAAATCTATCAACTACCACCATGATGACACTCTTTCCTTCGGACTTAGGTAAACCTGTGATAAAATCCATTGAAATCTCCTCCCAACGTTGACTTGGAATGGATAAAGGTTGTAGAAGTCCAGGGGTCTTAATTGTTTCCACTTTATTCTGCTGGCAAACCAAACATTCCGCCACAAACTTTTGAATATCAGATTTAAGGCCATCCCAAAAAAATTCTTTCTTCACCTGTGGTAAGTTTTTAAAAATCCTGAGTGTCCTCCTAAAGGAGAAGTGTGCAATTCCAGAAGAATCTTTTGTTTTAGTTGGGAATTCTTACAAAGATATAAGCGATCTTTGTACCATAAGGAATCATTTTTCCAACTAAATGTATCGGATGTACTAGGATCTTGCTGCAACTTTTGAATGAGTGTCCATACATCTTTGTCCTTCTTCCATTCATCTCTTGCTTCGGTTATCCAATCTGGTTGGATAATAGAAATGGCACAAAGCAATGCTTCCACCTCTTCATTCTTTCTTGAGTGCATCTGCAACAACATTTAGCTTCCCTTTTTTGTAGATTATTTCAAAGTCATAACCCAACATCTTTGTGACCCATTTTTGCTGCTCTTCTGAAGATAGTCTTTGTTCCAAAAGTGTTTAAGACTATCATGATCAGTTTTTACCTTGAAGTGTCTTCCCATTAGGTAAGTTCTCCATTTCTTTAGTGCATGCAGTATTGCTAACATTTTCTTCTCATAAATAGGTTTCTGTAAATACTTTCCTTTGATTGGACGACTTTCAAAAGCAATGGGTCTTCCTTCCTGCATTAAAACTGCACCAATTCCATTTTCTGAGGCATCACATTCCACAATAAAGGTTTTTGTGAAGTCTGGTGTAGCTAAGACCGGTGCTAGGCACATTGCCTCTTTAAGACGTTCAAAGGCCTTAGTTGCTTCAGGAGTCCATGAAAATGCATCTTTCTTCAATAATGTTGTTAGAGGTGCTGCTATTCTCCCATAATTCTTAACAAACTTGCGATAATACCCTGTTAACCCAAGAAATCCTCGCAACTTCTTTATGGTTGTGGGGATTTTCCATTCCTTAATGGATTTAATTTTGTTAGGGTCTACTTTAACACCCTCGTGAGATACAATATGACCCAGATATTCCACGTCTTGTACTCCAAAGAAACATTTGGATTTTTTTGCATATAATATTTTCTCCTGTAATAGTTTGAGCACCCTGTCAACATGTTCAACATGATCCTTCCAAGACCTGCTGTAGATTAGTATATCATCAAAAAATACTAGCAAAAATTTTCTAAGGAAGGGTTTGAAAATGGAATTCATCAGCCCTTGAAATGTAGAAGGTGCATTGGTAAGGCCAAAAGGCATGACCAAAAATTCATAATGACCCTCATGAGTTCGAAATGCTGTTTTTGGAATATCTTCAGTCTTCATTCTAATTTGATGATATCGTGAACGAAGATCCAACTTGGTAAAATAAATTGCTCCATGTAATTCATCAATCACGGGAATGGGAAATTTGTCTTTAATGGTGAGCTTATTGAGCTCCCTATAATCTGGACACATTCGCCATGATCCATCCTTCTTGTGTACCAATACTACAGGAGCAGAGAAGAACTTTGACTAGGTTGAATTATACCCGCCTCTAACATTTCTGCAATCATACGTTCAATTTCTCTCTTTTGGAAGTAAGGATATCTATAAGGCCTGATGTTTGGAGGAACACTTCCCGGAATCAAATGAATAGCATGATCATGATCACGAATAGGTGGGAGTCCTTTGGGAGTTTCAAACACCTTGGAATGATTGTCCAAGACTTGTTGGAGATCTGCAGAAATAGATGATTTTGATGTTAGAACTTCTAGTGAGCATAATTGTGCAATTACGCCTCGTTGTTCTTTCTTTAGAAGCTTTGTCATGACATTAGAGCTTATTATCCTTCCCGGCTTCCCTTCAATACCTCGTAATTTGACTTCCTTTCCTTCTGAAAAAAATTTCAAGAAAAGTTCTTGAAAATTAAAAGCTACCGTCCCCAAAGATTGTAACCATTGTACTCCTAGTACAACATCGGCACCTCCCATAGGAATGGAAAGCATTGGACTAGTCAATACATATTCCCCCATGGTTAGCTTGATATTATGGCATTTTCCAGAGCAATTTATAGTTCCTCCATTTGCAACCATCACTTGACATTCTGGTGCTGGGTATGGGAAACAATTTAATTCCTTGGCTACCTTACAATGAATAAAATTATGGGTGCTACCTGAATCAATCAACACTATTACCTTTTTCTTCTTGATTTATCCTTCTATCTTGAGAGTTTGAGGAGTGGTAATTCCTGCCAGTGCATTACACGATATGGTCGGATTCATTTCTTCCTCTTCTAGGGCTGGTTTCTGGTGTATATCCTCTTCTTGTTCATTTTCTTCTTCCTCTTCACAATCTATGTAAAATAATTTCTTCTCAGCACACTTATGACCTTTAGTGTATTTGCTATCACAACTGTAGCAAAGCCCTTTTGCTCTTTTTTCTTCCAATTTTTGTGGTTTCAACCTTGTAGGTTGTGGAAATCTAGACATAGCAACACTTCCTTCTTTATAGAATTGAGTGGTAGGCTTCCTTGTCGCCATAATTTTACATTCAACTTTTCTTGCCAACCTGAATGCCTTCTCCAATGAATCAGGTTCCAAACCACGAACTTCATGTTGGATGTTATCCTTTAAAGTGCCTAGGAAGAGATCAATCCTGTGTTCCTCTGTAAGATCAGTTACCCTTATATTCAATTTTTGGAAGTCCTCGATGTGCTGCCCCACTAAACCCTTTTGTTTGAGATTTATCAATTGGGTAAAGAAGGTGTTGCTCTTTGTATCCTCATAATGTGCTATCATTTCCTCCGTAAAAATTGACCAAGTGACAATTTTTTTACGGGAGCAAAGCCATCGATAACATACAAATGTATTTTGTTCTAAATGTAAAGTTGCAATGCATACCTTTTGTGTGTTTTTCACATTATGGAGATCAAAATATTGCTCCATCTGTAGTATCCATGTTACAGGATCCTTTCCATCAAACTTCCTCATATCCATTTTTGGAATATGGTGGTTCTTCCCTCAAACATTAGAGTTTATGAAATCACGATTAACATTTATTTTGTTCTCATCATGAGTTTCCTCTACTATCTTTTCACCATTAGGAAACATTTCTTGTATCAACTTTCCCAAACCTTCAATGTCTACTTTTAGATCTTTCTTCATGTTTTCCATGTTGTCTTTCATTTTTTCATCGATCTTAGCTTCCATGCCATCCATCTTAGCTTCCATGCCCACTTCCATGCCATCCATCTTAGCTTCCAAACCATTCATCTTAGCTTCCACGCCTTTCTTCAAACCATCCATCATAGTTTCCATGCCTTTCTTCAAAACTTCCATTTCATTTTTTGTTGTTCTTTGCGAGAGCGAAATTTGTTGCACTTGCTCTTGTAATTTTGATATGTCATGTTGCCATTCTTCGTCTTCATGAGTCATAGTAGAGACTTCTAAAGGCTTAATGGGTGTTGAATTCTTTTTAGGGGCCATTTTAGACTCCAATATTGATATCTATTCTACAATAGGCCCTTGCAATCAATTCAACTTGATTCTTCAAACAAGACTTATGCAATTCGAAAAAAAAAATACACACCTTTTACTTGATTTGAGGAGCTCGATATTGAAATTGTATTATCTCTGTGATTGCAGATCTTCAATATCTGAAATTCAACACTGAATTAGCCCTCTGAATTCTCTTTTGAATGCCATAGGTTTGACCTGATTTGGATTCTCCAAGACAAAGTTGTGTCCAATCTCCCACAATGACCTAATTATGGACTGGTTCAGTAGAGCGAACTTGTACGACTTGCCACGTATCACTTTTTCGTCCTTTGTCTCTGAAATTGATAGCCAAGAAACTACAGTCTGTGTACTTGCGACCACTATTTACGACACTCCAATCCGATGCCCAGAGAGAGAGTTATTGAACTTTTCCCACGATCACCTCTTTGAGATGCAATTCAGGAGCCTGAAAAAGCACTACCTTCCACAGATCATATCGGAAAACATATTACGAACCAAGCTCTGAAATTTTTTGATGAATTTCCTCAGGATTTCAGCTTCGCTCCATACGAATTTCATATTCTGAACCTTCGTAGAAAAAAATTTATAGCACAAATTCCACGATGACCTGTTTAGGAGCCTGAAAAATAGACCTAACTTCCACAGATCATATCTTCGAAAATGTTGCGAACCAGGCTCTAAAAGTTTTATACAATCTTCCTCAAGAGTTCGGCTTCGCACCCTAAAAATTTCAGCTTCTGAAAATTCGTAGAAAATTTTTTATAGCGGAAATGCCACGATGACCTGTTTGGAGCAGCGAAAGCCTAGAATCCAAAGCTCTGATACCAAATGTTGTGTAACCAGCTCCAAAAAGAGAAGAAAAGAGATATAAATGCCTTAGAAATGAGCCACTTCGAGGGGGCAACCTCCAATACATTACATAAATGAACAATTCTTGGATGATACAATTTACAAAACCTCCTTTCTATATAGGAGTCCATGGGGCCATAATGTAATCCTAGTGGGCCACAATGTAATCCTAGCCGACCTAACAATAATAATTTAAGGGCACAATAATAACAAAATGGGGGTTACAAGGGTTAAATAATAACAATAAGGGGGTTACACTAACAATAATAAGGGACTATACTAGTGATATAGGGACCTAACAGATTGTCTCTTCCACTCCCAGATGTGGGTAAAGGGTTCTTTGCTACAGTTCATTATCGACAATGGGAGCCAAAAGAACCTCATTTCAGCAGAGGTCATGAAGCGGTTGGGCCTTCCAACCACAACAAACCCACAATTTTACACCATCGGGTGGCCTCACCAAGGACGAGATCTTCGCGTCAGCCAGCAGTGTCGCCTTCCCTACAACAAGAAGCCCTTCAAGGATGAGTTATTATTTGACATTTCTCCACTTGATGTTTGTGATTTATTATTAGGCCAACAATACTTATGGAAGTGACATGTTGTGTATGAGTCCCGACCTCACGTTGTTTTGTTACTTTGGGCAATAAGTTGTACAGGATACTAGAAGTACCACCACCTGTCGCTATCTCTTTGGTTAGTGCAAAACAATGCAATAAGCTCATTTCCAAAACCATGAAATTTGTTTTCCTGATTATCCACCCTCAGGTCAAGAATAAGATTATTTCCACGACCTCCAAACAAGGCTCCTCCACACAAAAACAATAAATGGATAAGTTTGTGGAGGTTTACGGGGACATCTTCACCTCACCCACAGGGGTGCCTCTACACTATCAAGTCAAGTACCCCATTGATCTAACCCTCGGTGCGTCGTTTCCCAATGGACTTATCTATCGGTGCTCTATTTTGGAGAATGATGAAATCAAGAGGCAGATTCAGGAGTTGCTGCAGAAAGGTCACATCCGATCGAGTGCATCACCTAGTGGGAGCTTAATCGTGTTGGTGCAGAAGAAGGATGGGACTTGGAGATTCTGTATTGAATATCGAGCATTGAAAAAGATAATTGTCTAGAATAGGTACCCGATCCCACAGATTGATGACCTTTTGGACCAACTCAAAGGGACAAAATATTTCATCAAGATCAACTTGAAGTCCGGGTATCACCAGGTACCAATCGAACCCTCCGATGTGTGGAAGAGTTCCTTCAAATCCAAGGAGGGCCTTTTCAAATGGCTGGTCATGCCTTTCGAGTTGATGAATGCTCTCGCAACCTTTATGAGGCCGATGGAAGACATCTTGTGGCCATTCACCAACTCATACGTAGTAGTGTACTTGGATGACATCCTGATCTTAAACCAGACTTGGGAATAGCTCCTCCACCACATCCGACAGGTCCTCCAAACACTGTGACAACACAAGTTGTGTGCCAATTTGGAGAAGTGCACTTTTTTCATGACCCAGGTTCAGTATCTGGGATACATTATTGATGAGCAGGGGGTGCATGTGGATCGAACCAATATCCAAGTCATTTGGGATTGGTTAGCCCCAACCACTCTAAAATAGCTTCATATTTTTTTGGGTCTTGTTAATTTCTACCGTAGGTTCGTGTTGGGATTCTCATATCACTTTGCCCTTGAGTCAAGTCACCAAGGGAGGAGTGAAAGAAAAATTATTTTGGTCGGAATCTCAACATAAGGCATTCTTAGAATTGAAACATCGCCTCTACTCTACCCCAGTGCTCACATTACCAGACTTGCAAAAACCATTTGATATTGAGGCAGATGCCTCTGACTATGCTATTGGGGCAGTTCTTACTCAATAGAGGCATCCAATGGAATATCACAATGATACATTGTCTGAAACAGTCTGAAAGTATCCCACTTATGACAAAGAAATGCATTGCATTGTGCAGGCTTGCCGACAATGGAAGCATTAAATTTTGGGGAAGGAAAACAATCATCCACAAAAACCACCGACCCTGCAATTCATACAGAAACAAGGGAAGTTTCGAAACAATCGCCATCAAAATTGGTCCACATATCTGCAACAACTTCATTTGAACATCAAGTACAAGAAAGGAAGCACCAATAATGTTGTAGACTACCTCAACCAACCACCGATCGTGGCACTAACCATGGTTCTCAACTCTTGTGGGCACGAGACTTCTGATTGGTCAGTTCTCTAGAAGAGCAATCCAAAATTTGGCCACATATACAAGACACACTTGGAGGTTACGCAAGTTCCAAAATTTCACCTCCATGATGCATTGTTATGTCACCTGGGACACCTTTGTGTTCCTTCAAGTGAGCGCGCCAAGATGATTTGGGAAGCACACTACAATAGAGTCGCTGTGCATTTTGGAGGTCGAGAAAATAATGGCAGTACTACAAAATTATTTCTATTGGCCAAACCTTCAACAGGATGTTTGGAAGTACATCAGATCTTGCAATGCTTGTGACATTGCCAAACAGACCATCAAGAATTAAGGCCTCTATACTCCGCTACCTACCACTAATCGACCTTGGGAATCAGTCTCCATGGATTACATGTTGGGTATTCCTTCTATTAAGCATGGTAATGACTATTTTTTCATGGTCGTCGACAGATTCTCAAAGATGGCCACTATGGCAGTCTGCAAGAAGAATATCGCAATAGAAGCCACTACTAAACTATTATTTGAATGAGTGTGGGTGCACTTTGGGATCCCACCTTCTATCATCTCAGATTGGGACATTAGGTTCCTCAGCACATTTTGGTCCAGCCTCTGGTCAATGCTGGACACCAAGCTCACCAAGTCCACAGCTTTCCATCCCCAAACTCATGGCCAGACAGAGGTCGTCAACAGGATGATCATACACATTCTGTGCATGTACAATTCAATTCATCCACACACATGGGATGAGAGCCTTCCTTATGTACATGAAAATTATAACCAGGCTCTCCATAGCTTAACCAATCACAACCCCTTTCAGGTGGGCTTGGGATTCTAGCCACTATGTCCCATTGACGTAGCCATGCCATTTGCATCTACTCAGACCGATTTGGCTCATGTCTAGTCTAAAGCTGACAAATCAAACAAATTCATTGAGCGTATTAATCACATCTGCCAATAATTTCATGAAATATTGGATAGAGCCAATTCGAAGTACAAGCAACGACATGATCAACATCGGGTGCCACACAACTTCCAGGTGGGTGAAAAAGTGTGGCTGCATTTGTAGAAGGAGCACCTCATTGGACCCCACCGCAAGCTGCGCCTGCTTCGATATGGGCGTACACCATCACCAAGGTTATAGGGTCCAATTCCTTCGAGCTCAGTATTCCACCATTCCTTGGTCTGCACACAGTGTTCAATGTGGACCACCTTCAGCCCTACTTCCCACCTCTACTGGAAACCTCCGACATTATAGAACAACTCACACCAACAGAGTTAAAGCCAGACTGCATGGAAAAGGTCACTGTGGATCGTATCATGGACATTCAAATCAAGAACACTCATTGGCAGAATATCCAACTGTATCGGGTTTTCAAAGCTAGCCAACTTTTGCACCAAGGAAAGTGGTTCACGAGGGACCAAGTTCAACAGAAGTTTCCTCATCTCATGGCAGAACTCAACGCAATGGGGATCATTGCTTCCTAAGGGGGGAGGAATGATCCAGGTGGATATTTTTGGTCACCCACCGATTCCACTTGGGGTCCCACCATTGTTTCTTTCATTTTTTCAGTTTCCTTAATTGTAGCATAGTTTACTATTAGCATTTTTTTGGGTCCTGAACTTCTGGAGCCGTTTTGAGGCCCTGAACGACATTTTTTTGGGAAAACCGAGAGAAACATGGAAGTTCTTTCAAATTTTCTCACAACAAAAATTTGTATTCCTCAGATAGATATTTCTAACAAGGTATTGTGCACATCAAACGAAGATCGTATGCCAAAGTTACGTCCCCGGGAAGTTTATGTACTAATTTAGCCAAACGGGGCCCATAGTTTTGGCGCTTCATCTCCTAGGGTTATATTTTTGGATGTTTAGGGTTTTCCATTGTTTCTAAAAAAATTAATAGGCCCTCCAGCCTCATTGCAACACATTTCATAGGCCTATAGCCGCCACATCTCTTCTCAAAGATAAGTAACCAATGCCCTAGCTAGTTTATTTCCATTATGTATGTAAGCAAATTTCAGTTCTTTAGTATTAATGAAATGAAGTGTTGTTTCCACTGCAACTTTGTATTTATGGTCATATGTGTATTATGTTGTGTTCCTGCATAAATTTGGATCACATATTTATGTTATGTCCTCTTCTTTGAGACAATACCTAAAGTGTCATAAGACCAAGTAAAATTATGCTTGAAATTCATCCCTTTTAAGATAGCATCTTCCTCTTGTCCTATTATTCTTGCATTACATGTGAAAGGACCTATCTGTGTTTTTATCTTAAAGTGGGATTTATTCTTAGTTGCTTGAAAATGTACTTGATCCATTTTTATCATTTGTCTAATGAATTCCAAGGAAAATATCCTTATGGGCACATACATAGGAAGTTTGTAAGGGGCTAATTCACAACCATACATCTTGATTTATGAGTAGCTTTGATATAAATACCAATCATGCTTTTTAGTTTGATCACTCAAATGTAAAATATTTTTAATTTATGGGTCTATCCTGGGCTTTGCATTGCTATTTAACAAACTTGTTGCCACTTGCAAAAAATAATCCACAAGTTGACTAAAGGAGAATTATGTGTTGCTCTTTCTAATCAAAGGGTTCCAATAAATAATTGACTGAGGGTTACCCTGATCATCCATATTCTTCAATTGAAAGGGAAATTTATATGGCTGATAGTAAATAAAAAGATAAACTATAATTGAAGCATATCTAAATGCTCCTTCACTCGGGAATTTCATGAACTTCTCATGGATAATTTCTGCTATGAATTCATTGTAACAAAAGATGATTGGTGGCTTTTTTTCACTTGAGAAAACAGAAAGGAAGTCAAAGATATGCTCATCTATCCACTGGTTTAAATGATAGCCTCAAATACAAGAAGTTATGGAAACATTTTGTTTGGCCATTTCTGGAAAAATTGAGGTTGGATAGGGAGGATTGGTCTTAGGTAACTGGGTATAATGTGGCAAGAAGGTCTCAAAGACTTTGGCTCTTTGGGGGAAAACTAGTTTGTTTTACATTTCCATGAGAAAATCTGGATGAAAAGGTCTTGCAAGGGGATCATCTTTGATTTGAAACATTTCATAAATGGAGTGGCTATTAATGTGAAACAGGGTTTCACCATTTTGTGCAACTATGGTTATTTGGCGAGGTATATAGCAGAATTGGCACCAGGTGACAAAATTCGAGAAAATAGGGAGTTTGAGGGAAAATGTATTGAGGCAAGGTAGAATCCCATAACCCAATTTCATCTTTGTTATCAAAGTGATTTTGACAGAGCCAATTGTGAGTTTCATATAGGTCAAATTCACAATGGATTTTAGATATCTGGTACAGATGGTCAACTAGTGGTTGATGGTCTAAGTCTAGAACTAGGGGTAACATTGGGTTGCCCTGAGAAGTAGATTTACCTTTAAGGGCCATTGAAAATAAAAAGGGAAGGGACATATTTGTAAATACCTATTAAAAGTGATAGATTGGTGAATGAGGACAGGTATTCGGACGGTACTGGACTTGTGTGGAAGATGCTCTTGTGTTTGCTGAAACCTTTGAACAACTGAGAAAACCATGATGTGGGGAATAACGCGAAAATTTTGATTTGCACTGAAACCTGAGCTTTTAATAGAATGTTGGTGAACGTTAATTGGTGTGGGAGTAAATTTATTATCATAACCTTACAACGGAACAGATAGTTATAAATTTTTTGTTATAATGGGTAAATAGAGGACAGATGGCAGATATTGATTCGACAGGCGGGATGACATGGAGGCTAACAAGGGAATGGTGGGAAATGGCGTAACGGTCAACGGATGAGAAGAGTAGTTTTGGTGCCGACCCGGATAGGGGTTATAGGCAGTAAGTCGAATTAGAGGGGGGGGGTGGTGTAGTCTTGATGATAAGTTGACATGTATGGTGGGGTGGCTTCATAGAAACAAATCTACCCAGACCCCTCCCGATCATTCGTAAGTGCTGGGGGGTCCGGGTTAGTGTAGGTGTCGTTAATCCGAGCACACCACATCTTGACCTTTCAAATTTGCACATGCTTTATTGTATATGACAAAACATAAATTTATGCTAATTTATTACAATTTCTCTAATTAACCATATTAATGTATGGTTAATTTATTTAAACCATAATATAATATAATCTAAGAAAAACAACCCTAAACGGAATTTTGACTAGCACGCATATAAAATAAAACCTTTTGAAATATTTATATCAAATCTTTTTCTATCTCTATGCCTAACATTTTATTTTTGTTTCTATTTCCAATGCCTAACATTTTTTCATTTTTTCCTTTTTTTTTTTTGAAATAATTATGCCTAACATTTTATTTTTATTTTTCTACTACAATATCTAACTTATCAAAATTAGATATGTTACAACATCGACTCCAAATTCCTTCTCCTCGAGCTAATGGAGTCTTTGTTGAAAAACAAACATACTTCTATGAAAAATGAAACTGAACCGGTGATATACAATGATGAATTTCAATATTGAATGTAGTGCTTCAAATATTTTCCATTTACTAGCAATGAAGAATATTGACCCTCCAAGTTCTACAAGATAAAAGCGTTGTTGCCTTTAAATTTTTCAATGGTAAAAGGTCCAAACCAGAGATTACCAAACTTTCCATGTTTTCCTTTATCTTCCCTTCTAGCATCCCATCTTAACACTAAATATTCTTCTCTAAAATCTCTTTCTCTAGATTTTATTTCAAACATACTTTTCATTTTGTTCCGATATTTGCGAAGTTTATAATGAATTTCATCTCTATTTTCATTAAGTTTAATAATATGATTGATCCTCCTAGAAAACTCATCAGGTTATTCATTTACTTCTTGTAAAAACATCATGACAGGAAAAGCTAAATTGGTAGGAAATATGGCCTCCCTACCATAGACCAACCGAAATGGAGATTTACATGTAGACCTTTTTGGAGAAATCATGTTTTCTCAAACTGCATAATGAGATGGTTGTCCCAATTCCTTTTATGGTCATCCAATTATTTCTTAATGACTTTGACCAGACTGGTATTTGAAGATTCTGCCAGTCCATTTCCATGTGGATAGTAAGGGGTAGAATGATGCAATAAGATTTTATATTTTTGACAAAATTCAATCATCTTGACACTGCTAAATGCTCTTGCATTATTTGTAACTATCTGTTGGGGGCATCCAAACCTAGATAGTATGCTCTCTTCAATAAAATTATTGATTACAGTGTCAGTCACATTTTTAACTGGAATGGATTCTACCCATTTGGTAAAGTAATATGTGGCAGTTAGTATCCATGTATGTTGGCTACTTGATGTTGGATGAATTTCTCCAATGAAATCCAATCCCCACTATAAGAAAGGTGCTGAGACTAGTACTAGAACTAGAGGAAGTGTTAGCCCCTAAAAATGAGTACAACCCCTAACCTTTGCTCCTACATGTGAAAAAAATGTTAGCCAATAGAATCCTACTCGTAAAATTTTATATGTTGTATCTCTCTAGGCATAGTGCCCTCCACAAATACCTGCATGAAATTGATCAATAATCCCTCCAGTCTCACTTTATATCAAGCAGAGAAAAAGGATATTGAGTGGATCTTTCTAATATAGATTTGCATTGATGATACAATATTTTATGGCCTTCAACTTTAGTGTCTTACATTTATTCTTTGAAAATTTAGATGGACACTTGAAGTTTGTTAGAAAATGTACAATATCAGAGTACCATTCTGAGAGTAAGAATTTTCCATTAATATAAAATAGGAGTCAATTATGTTGAAGATGAAGGTTCTTGTGGATTCTTCTCTTCTAAAATCTGAGAAGGTTCTTGTGGATTCTCCTCTACTGAAATCCGAGAAGGTTCTTATAGATTCTCCTCTGATGGTATTTGAGAAGGTTCTTGTGGATTCTTCTCTGCTGGTATTTCCAAAACAGAATTTATTCCCAAAAATTTACAATTTGGTTCAGCTAAGAGTTTAGATAAACCCTGACCTTTTACCAACTTTGTAGTTTTGATATTTAGATCAAACTCTAGTATCTTGGTAATCCATCTTCCTCTTCTCCCATCAGTATCAGGTTGAGTTAACACAGTTTTAACAAAACTGTTGGGAACATAATCAGTAATGGAGGAATGAAGAACATAGAATCTGAAAGATTTTAAAGCTTGAACTAGGGAATAGGCCCGCTTTTCAATAATATCATATTTGAGTTCAACATCTCTCATGACCTTGCTGAAAAAGGAAATAGGTTGATCATCTCCATCCCCATTCTTCTGTAAGAGAACAAAAAATAAGGTGGTTTCATAGGCAAAGGAAAAAATTCTAAATGGTTGAGAATAGTTGGGACTGACTAATGTTGGGGCTTTAGAAATGGCCTTTTTAATCTGGGCAAAGGAAAATTTAGCCGGGACTGTCCATTTAACATCATGATATTTCTTTAACATAAGAATGATATCCTTAAATATTTCAGCATAATTAGGTGTGAATCTGATCCAGATTTATGCAGGAACGCAATAGAATACACATATAACCATAAATACAAAGATGCAGCGGAAATAACACTTCATTTCATTAATATCAAAGAACTGAAATTTACTTACAAACAAAATGGAAATAAACTAGCTAGGGCGCTCGTAGCTTATCTATGAGAAGAGATGTGGTGGCTACAGTCCTCTGAACTCTACGTTCCAATGAGGCTCGAAGGCCTACATATTATTGAGAAACAATGGAAAACCCTAAACATCCAAAAACCTAACCCTAGGAGACGAAACACCAGACTATGGGCCCCGTTGGGGTAAATTGGTACATCAATTTCCCAGGGTTGTAACTTTGTCATACTATCTCTGTTTGACGCACATGATACATCGTTAGAAAGATATATCCAAGGAATACAACTACCGACCTCGAATGTATATTCTAGAATAGAATCATATTAGCCGAACAAAAAATTCCCAAAAAACGTCGTTTAGGGCCTCAAAACAACTCCAGAAATTAAGGACCCGAAAAACTGCTAAAAATAGTAAGTTGTGCCGAAACTGAAAAACTTAAAGAGACAATGGTGGGGAACCAAGTGGAATAAACGGGTGGCCACGAATATCCACCTGGATCGGAATCTTCTTAGAAAATTAATTTTTCCAAGGAAAGCCTGCATTTATTTTTTGTCCCTTGGTAATGAAAGTGCTTGGATAACTGAAACTCTTTTGGGATCAATGACCACTCCTTCCTTAGAAATAATATGGCCAAGAAATTTCCTTCTTTGATTGCAAAAAAGGACTTATTGGGATTGAGTGATATGCCAAATTTCACACACCTGCCAAAAACCTTCATCCAATGCTTTAAATGTTTCTTATCAAAATTAGAAAATACAATGAGATCATCAAGATAAAGAACAACAAACTTATTTGTCTTACCCACAAATGCTTAATCCATAGCCCTTTGAAAGGTAGCTCCAACATTAGTTAATCTGAAAGTAATTCTTGTATACATAAATGTACCCCAAGGAGTTGTGAATGTTGTATTTTATCTATCCTCTAGGCTCATCATTATCTGATTGTGTCCAAAGAAACCATCTAACATAGAAATCTTATTAGCGCCTGAAACTTTCTGAAGCAATTGATCCATCTTGGGTAACAGATAATTATCTTTCAAAGATGATTATTTAAGTTCCTAAAATCTACACATAGTCTGATTTCACCATTCCTCTTTCTAACAGGAGCTAAATTTTCTACCCAATCTGAGTAAATTAATGGAACTATGATCTGTGCATCAAGTAGTTTTTAAACTTATTTTTGAATGGTAGGAAGAAGAATTGGATTAATTCTCCTTAACATTTGCTTAAAAGGTTTTTCTTCTGGTTTCAAAGGGGTTTTATGTTCAATGGGTGTTGTATTATACGTTTTAAATTCAATATAATACCAAGCAAAAACATATTTATAGGCTTTAAGGAGATCTACATATTCATTTTTCACTTCCTTAGGTAAAGATGCATAGATCTTAATGTTCTTGATTTTTTCTAGAGTTCCAATATTAAATTCTTCTATATCTTCTTTAGGTGAATTTGATAATGGATTCTTAGGAACATTATTTTGATCAAACAATTTTTCAAGAGGAACCAAGCCTTGAGGAATGAAATTGTTAAATAACTGAATGATATTATGATCAAAATTTTTTGAGTTTAATTCAAGAGTTTGATTTTCTTTATTCATTTCATGGATATCCAGCTACTCTTCTTCAATTTGTAAGGCTGAAAATTCACCAATCACTTGTAAAAATGATTTCAATTGTTCTCCATCCTTAAATATTTGCCAATGTTTAAGATTATCAGGAATTTAAGTCCTATATTTGATTTGAATTTGATATTGTAGGATCATTTGATCAAGAATATTGAATGAAATAGCTGAAAAATCTAAAGAATCTGCATGAATATTCTCATTCCTTGGAATAACAGTGATGTTAAATGCTTGAAAGAAGTTTTCCGCTGAATCTCAGACCTCATTTATATAAGATCTAAGTCTAGGGTGCTTTTTTAGATAAATATTCCTAACTTATTTGACAATGAGTTCTGTGTTAGGTCCCTATATTACTAGTATAGTCCCTTATTGTTGTTAGTGTAACCCCCTTATTGTTATTACTGTACCCCTGTAACCCCCATATTGTTATTATTGTGCCCTTAAATTATTATTTTTAGGTCGGTTAGGATTACATTGTGGCCCACTAGGATTACATTGTGGCCCATGGACTCCTATATATAGAAAGGAGGTTTTGTAATGTGTATCATAAAAGAATTGTTCATTCATGTAATGTATTGGAGGTTTCCCCCTTGAAGTGGCTTATTTCTAAGGCGTTGATATCTATTTTCTTCTCTTTTTGGATCCGGTTACACAACATTTGGTATCAGAGCTTTGGATTTTAGGGTTTCGCTACTCCAAACAAGTCATCGTGGAATTTTTGCTATAAATTTTTTTCTACGAAGTTTTAGAAGCTGAAATTTTTAGGGTGTGAAGCTGAAAGCCTGAGGAAGATCATAAAAAAATTTCAGAGCTTGGTTCATAATATTTTCGGAGATATGATCTGTGGAAGTTAGGTATTTTTGCAGGCTCCTCAATTTAATCTAAATAGGTCATCGTGGAATTTTCGCTATAAATTTTTTTATAAGAAGATTTAGAATCTGAAATTTTTAGGGCACGAAGCTGAAATCCTGAGGAAATTCTTCGAAAAATTTCAGAGCTTGGTTCGCAATATTTTCAGAGATATGATCTATGGAAGGTAGTGCTTTTTCAGGCTCCTGAATTTCATCTCAAAGAGGTGATCGTGGGAAAATCTTCATAACTCTCTCTCTGAGAATCGGATTGGAGTGCCGTAAAAAGTGGTCGCAAGCACATGGAAGGTAGTTTCATTTCTATCAATTTTAGAGCTAAAATATGAAACAATGACACGTGGAAATTCGTACAAGTTCACTCTACTGAACCAGTCCATAATTAGGTCATTTTGGGAGATTGGACATAACTTTTCCTTGGAGAATCCAAATCAAGTCAGACCTGTGGCATTTTAAAGATAATTTAGAAGGCTACCTGAGTTCCAAATTTCAGATATTAAAGAGCCGCAATCACAGAGATAATCCAATTTCAATATCGAGCTCCTCAAAAGCAAGAAAAAGGTGTGTATTTATTTTCCGAATTGCATAAGTCTTGTTTGAAGAATCAATTTGAATCGATTCCAAGGGCATATTGTAGAATAGATATCAGTATTGGGTTCTAAAAAATGCCTTGTAAAAATAATTCAACACCCATTAAGCCTTCATAAGGCTCTACTATGATTCATGAAGATGAAGAATTGCAACATGATCTATCAAAATTACAAGAGCAAGTGCACCAAATTTTGCTCTCGCAAAGAGCAGCAAAAAATGAAATGGAAGTTTTGAAGAAAGGCGTGGAAGAAAAGATGGATGGTGTGAAGAATAATATGGATGGTTTGAAGAAAGGCGTGGAATCTAAGATAGATGGCATGGAAGCTGGCATGGAATCTAAGATGGATGACATGGAAGATAAAATGGAAAACATGAAGAATGATCTAAAAGAAGACATGGAAGGTTTGACAAAGTTGATACAAGAAATGTTTCCTAATGGTGAAAAGATAGTAGTGGAAACTCATGATGAGAACAAAATAAATTTTAATCGTGATTTCATAAACTCTAATGTTGGCGGGAAGAACCACCATATTCCAAAAATGGATATGAGGAAGTTTGATGGAAAGGATCCTGTAACATGGATACTATAGATGAAGCAATATTTTGATCTCCATAATGTGAAAAACACACAAAAGGTACGCATTGCAACTTTACATTTAGAAAAAAATACATTTGTATGGTATCGATGGCTTTGCTCCTGTAAAAAAATTGTCACTTGGTCAATTTTTGCGGAGGAAATGATAGCACATTATGAGGATACAAAGAGCAACGCCTTCTTTAGCCAATTGATAAATCTCAAACAAAAGGGTTTAGTGGGGCAGCACATTGAGGACTTCCAAAAATTGAATATAAGGGTAACTAATATTCCAGAGGAAATCAGGATTGATCTCTTCATAGTTAATTTAAAGGATAACATCCAACATGAAGTTCTCGTTTTGGAACCTAATTCATTGGAGAAGGCATTCAGGTTGGAAAGAAAAATTGAATGTAAAATTATGGCGACAAGGAAGCCTACCACTCACTTCTATAAAGATGGAAGGGTTGCTACTCCTAGATTTCCACAACCCACAAGGTTGACACCACAACAATTGGAAGAAAAAAGAGCAAAAGGGCTTTGCTACAGTCATGATAGAAAATACAGTAAAGGTCATAAGTGTGCTGAGAAGAAATTATTTTACAGAGATTGTGAAGAGGAAGAAGAAAATGAACAAGGAGAGGATATACACTAGGAACCAGCCCTAGAAGAGGAAGAAATGAGTCCGACCATATCATGTAATGCATTTGAGTGAATTACCAATTTTAAAATTCCAGATAGAAGGACATATCAAGAAGAAAAGGGTAACATGTTGATTGATTCAAGTAGCACCCATAATTTTATTC
The DNA here is from genome assembly GCA_034641835.2 of Pinus albicaulis. NCBI lineage: Eukaryota > Viridiplantae > Streptophyta > Pinopsida > Pinales > Pinaceae > Pinus > Pinus albicaulis. The sequence continues at coordinate 1,381,814,809 of CM076575.1, forward strand.
ATTGTAAGGTAGCCAAGGAATTGAATTGTTTCCTATACCTAGCACCAGAATGTCAAGTGATGGTGAAAATGGAGGAACTATAAATTGCTCTGGAAAATGCCATAATATCAAGCTAACTATGGGGGAATATGTATTGAATAGTCCAATTCTTTCCATTCCTATGGGAGGTGGTGATGTTGTACTAGGAGTACAATGGTTACAATCTTTGGGTATGGTAGCTTTTAATTTTCAAGAACTTTTCTTGAAATTTTTTGCAGAAGGAAAGGAAGTCGAATTATGGGGTATTGCAAGGAAGCCGGGAAAGATAATAAGCTCTAATGTCATGACAAAGCTTCTAAATAAATAACAACAAGGCGTAATTGCACAATTATGCTCACTAGAAGTTCCAACATCAAAATCATCTATTTCTGCAGATCTCCAACAAGTCTTGGACAATCATTCCAAGGTGTTTGAAACTCCCAAAAGACTCCCACCTATTCGTGATCATGATCATGCTATTCATTTGATTCCAGGAAGTGTTCCTCCAAACATCAGGCCTTATAGATATCCTTACTTCCAAAAGAGCGAAATTGAACGTATGATCGCAGAAATGTTAGAGGCGGGTATAATTCAACCCAGTCAAAGTTCTTTCTCTGCTCCTGTAGTATTGGTACACAAGAAGGATGGATCATGGCGAATGTGTCCAGATTATAGGGAGCTCAATAAGCTCACCATTAAAGATAAATTTCCCATTCCTGTGATTGATGGATTATTGGATGAATTACATGGAGCAATTTATTTTACCAAGTTGGATCTTCGTTCAGGATATCATCAAATTAGAATGAAGACTGAAGATATTCCAAAAACAACATTTCGAACTCATGAGGGTCATTATGAATTTTGGTCATGCCTTTTGGCCTTACCAATGCACCTTCTACATTTCAAGGGTTGATGAATTCCATTTTCAAACCCTTCCTTAGAAAATTTGTGCTCGTATTTTTTGATGATATACTAATCTATTGCAGGTCTTGGAAGGATCATGTTGAACATGTTGACAGGGTGCTCAAACTATTGCAGGAGAAACAATTATATGCAAAAACATCCAAATGTTTCTTTTGAGTACAAGAGGTGGAATATTTGGGTCATATTGTATCTCACGAGGGTGTTAAAGTAGACCCTAACAAAATTAAAGCCATTAAGGAATGGAAAGTCCCCACAACCATAAAGAAGTTGCGAGGATTTCTCGGGTTAACAGGGTATTATCGCAAGTCTGTTACACCATGGTTAACACGAACCCCAACACATCAATGAAGAAAGATTCATTTTCATGGTCTTTAAGCAACTAAGGCCTTTGAACATCTTAGCATGGTGCAGCTGTGTTTAGCACCGGTCTTAGCTTACGCCGACTTCACAAAAACCTTTTTATCAGGAATCATGATGCCTCAGAAATGGAATTGGTGTTGTTTTAACTGAAGAAGACCCATTGCTTTTGGAAAGTTCAATCAAAGGAAAGCTATTTATTAAACCATTATGAGAAAGAAATGTTAGCACACTCACATGCACTAAATAAATGGCGAACTTACCTAATGGGAAGACACTTCAAGGTAAAAACTGATCATGATAGTCTTAAACCCTTTTTGGAACAAAGAATATCTTTAGAAGAGCAGCAAAAATGGGTCACAAAGATGTTGGGTTATGACTTTGAAATAATCTACAAAAAAGGGAAGCTTAATGTTGTTGCAGATGCACTCTCAAGAAAGAATGAAGAGGTAGAAGAATTTCTTTGTGCCATTTCTATTATCCAACCAGATTGGATAACTTAAGCAAGAGATGAATGGAAGAAGGACACAAAAGTATGGAAACTCATTCAAAATTTGCAGCAAGATCCTAGTACATATGATATATTTAGTTGGAAAAATGATTCCTTATGGTACAAAGATCGCTTATATCTTTGTAAGAATTCCCAACTAAAACAAAAGATTCTTTTGGAATTGCACACTTCTCCTTTAGGAGGGCACTAAGGATTTTAAAACTTACCACAAGGTGAAGAAAGAATTTTTTTGGGATGGCCTTTAAATATTATTATTCAAAAGTTTGTAGAACGTTCATTGCTTAATAAATTTCAGACAATTAGACTGGATTCTATAACCTTTTTATCCATCTAAGTTTATCACAGAGATATTTAAAATGGATTTTATCACAAGTTTACTCTTAAGCCTCAAGGAAAGAGTGTCATCATGGTGGTAGTTGATAGAATTATCAAGTATGTACACTTTTGTGCATTATCTCATCCATTTAAAGCAAGTACAGTTGCTACTACATTTATGGACACAATTAAAAACTACATGGAAACCCAAAGGTTATTGTGAGCGACAGAGATCCCATTTTTATTGGAAATTTTTGGACAGAGTTGTTTTCTTGTTTGGGTACTCAATTAGCTCATAGCTCATCTTATCATCCTCAATCTGATGGTCAAACTAAGATAGTAAATAAATGTTTGGAAGATATTCTGCTGTTTTCTGTATCCTATAAACAACACAAGGTCAAGGAGCATCTCTCGTTGAATTGTATAACACTCCCTTCCATACTACAGCAAAAATGAACCCATTTATGGCACATTATGGATATCATCCACCATCCATCACTTCATCTTTAAGAGAAAATTCAAAGGTTCAAGCAGTGGAAGATCACATCGAGCATCAACAAGAAGTTCTCCAACTCTTAAAGGAAAACCTGAATTTGGCACAAAATCGAATGAAACAACAAGAAGATCAATATCACGAGAGAAGTTTTGATGTAGGAGACTGGTATTTAAATGGGTTACAACTGAACAAACAAATGTCCTCAAGCAAGCTTTCAAGAAGGATAATAATTTATCACCAAAGCAATTGTGAATACAAGGTGTTGTGCAAACATCGGTACTAACGCAAAATTGGATCTTCCGCTCTTCACGAGTGCATCCAGCTTTTCATGTTCCATGCTTAAAGAAGGTTATAGGTGACAAACTTCCAGCTCAAACAATATTTATAGAACTTGATGAGGAAGGAAAAATCATATTGGAACCTGAAGCAGTCATGGAAACAAGGACTCGACAGCTACGCAGAGTATCTCATCAAGTGGAAGAACTTGCCCACTGAATATTCCACATGGGAGGATGAGAATTTTATACAGAAGCATCCAAAGCCACTCAAGCATTGAGGACAACACTTTTTTGAAGGAGAGGGCATGTTAGGTCCCTATATTACTAGTGTAGTCGCTTATTGTTGTTAGTGTAGCCCCATTCTTTTTATTGTTGTACCCCTGTAGTCCCCATATTGTTATTAAGTCTAAATTGTTATTATAGTCGGCTAGGATTACATTGTGGCCCATGGACTCCTATATATAGAAAGGAGGTTTTGTAATGTGTATCATAAAAGAATTGTTCATTCATGTAATGTATTGGAGGTTTCCCCTTCGAAGTGGCTTATTTCTAAGGCGTTGATATCTCTTTTCTTCTCGTATTTGAAGATTATGCCAGTCCATTTCCATGTGGATAGTAAGGGGTAGAATGATGCAATAAGATTTGATATTTTGACAAAATTCAATCATCTTGACATTGCTAAATGCTCTTGCATTATCTGTAACTATCTGTTGGGGGCATCCAAACCTAGATAGTATGCTCTCTTCAATAAAATTATTGATTACAGTGTCAGTCACATTTATAACTGGAATGGATTCTACCCATTTGGTAAAGTAATATGTGGCAGTTAGTATCCATCTATGTTGGCTACTTGATGCTGGATGAATTTCTCCAATGAAATCAAATCCCCACTATAAGAAAGGTGCTGAGACTAGTACTAGAACTAGAGGAAGTGTTAGCTCCTAAAAATGAGTACAAGCCCTAACCTTTGCTCCTACATGTGCAAAAAATGTTAGCCAATAGAATCCTACTCTTAAAATTTTATATGTTGTATCTCTCTAGGCATAGTGCCCTCCACAAATACCTGCATGAAATTGATCAATAATCCCTCCAGTCTCACTTTATATCAAGCAGAGATATTCTAAAATATGAGAAGGTTCTTGTGGATTCTCCTCTACTGAAATTCAAGAAGGTTCTTATGGATTCTCCTCTAATGGTATTTGAGAAGGTTCTTGTGGATTCTTCTCTGCTGGTATTTACAAAACAGAATTTATTCCCAAAACTTTACAATTTGGTTCAGCTAAGAGTGTAGATAAACCCTGACCTTTTACCAACTTTGTAGTTTTGATATTTAGATCAAACTCTAGTATCTTGGTAATCCATCTTCCTCTTCTCCCATCAGTATCAGGTTGAGTTAACACATTTTTAACAACACCGTTGGGAACATAATCAGTAATGGAGGAATGAAGAACATAGACTCTGAAAGGTTTTAAAGCTTGAACTAGGGAATAGGCCCGCTTTTCAATAATATCATATTTGAGTTCAACATCTCTCATGACCTTGCTGAAAAAGGAAATAGGTTGATCATCTCTATCCCCATTCTTTTGTAAGAGAACAATTTCTAAGGTGGTTTCAGAGGCAAAGGAAGAAATGCTAAGTGGTTGAGAATAGTTGGGACTGACTAATGTTGGGGCTTTAGAAATGGCCTTTTTAATCTGGGCAAAGGAAAATTTAGCCGGGACTGTCCATTTAACATCATGATCTTTCTTTAACATAAGAATGCTATCCTTAACTATTTCAGCATAGTTAGGTGTGAATCTGATCCAGATTTATGCAGGAATGCAATAGAATACACATATGACCATAAATACAAAGATTCAATGGAAATAACACTTCATTTCATTAATATCAAAAAACTGAAATTTACTTACAAACAAAATGGAAATAAACTAGCTAGGGTGCTCGTAGCTTATCTCTGAAAAGAGATGTGGTGACTAAAAACCTCTGAAATCTACATTCCAAGGAGGCTCGAAGGCCTCTATATTATTGAGAAACAATGGAAAACCATAAACATCCAAAAACCTAACCCTAGGAGACAAAACACCAGACTATAGGCCCCGTTGGGGTAATTTGGTACATCAATTTCCCAGAGTCGTAACTTTGGCATACTATCTCAGTTTGACGCACATGATACATCGTTAGAAAGATATATCCAAGGAATACAACTGCCGACCGCGAATGTAGATTCTAGAATAGAATCACATTAGCCGAACAAACAATGCCAAAAAACATCGTTTAGGGCCTCAAAACAGCTCCAGAAATTGAGGTCCCGAAAAACTGCTAAAAATAGTAAGTTGTGCCGAAACTGAAAAAAATTAAAGAGACAATGGTGGGGACCCAAGTGGAATAGGCGGGTGGCCACGAATATCCACCTGGATTGGAATCTTATTAGAAAATTAATATTTCCAGGCAAAGCCTACATTTATTTTTTGTCCCTTGGTAATGAGAGTGCTTGGATAACTGAAAATATTTTGGGATCAATGACCACTCCTTCCTTAGAAATAATATGGCCAAGAAATTTTCCTTCTTTGATTGCAAACAAGGACTTCTTGGGATTGAGTGATATGCCAAATTTCCCACACCTGCTAAAAACCTTCATCCAATGCTTTAAATGTTTCTTATCATAATTAGAAAATACAATGAGATCATCAAGATAAAGAACAAAAAATTTATTTGTCTTACCCACAAACGCTTAATCCATAGCCCTTTGAAAGGTAGCTCCAACATTAGTTAATCTGAAAGGAATTCTTATATACATAAATGTACCCCAAGTAGTTGTGAATGTTGTATTTTATCTATCCTCTAGGCTCATCATTATCTGATTGTGTCCAAAGAAACCATCTAACATAGAAATCCTATTAGCGCCTGAAACTTTCTGAAGCAATTGATCCATCTTGGGTAATAGATAATTATCTTTCAAAGATGATTATTTAAGTTCCTGAAATCTACACATAGTCTGATTTCACAATTTTTCTTTCTAACAGGAACTAAATTTTCTACCCAATCTGAGTAAATTAATGGAACTATGATCTGTGCATCAAGCATTTTTTTAACTTATTTTTGAATGGTAGGAAGAATAATTGGATTAATTCTCCTTAACATTTGCTTAAAAGGTTTTTCTTCTGGTTTCAAAGGGGTTTTATGTTCAATGGGTGTTGTATCATACATTTTAAATTCACTATAATACCAAGCAAAAACATATTTATAGGCTTTAAGGAGATATACATATTCATTTTTCACTTCGTTGGGTAAAGATGCATAGATCTTAATGTTCTTGATTTCTTCAAGAGTTCCAATATTACATTCTTCTATATCATCTTTAGGTGAATTTGATAATGGATTCTTAGGAACATTATTTTGATCAAACAATTTTTTAAGAGGAACCAAGCCTTTAGGAATGAAATTGTTAGATAACTGAATGATATTATGATCAAATTTTTTTGAGTTTAATTCAAGAGTTTGATTTTCGTTATTCATTTCATGGATATCCAACTACTCTTCTTCAATTTGTAAGGCTGAAAATTCACCAATCACTTGTAAAAATGATTTCAATTGTTCTCCATCCTTAAATATTTGCCAATGTTTAAGATTATCAGGAATTCAAGTCCTATATTTGATTTGAATTTGAATTTTTAGGATCATTTGATCAAGAATATTGAATGAACTAGCTGAAACATCTAAAGAATCTGCATGAATATTCTCATTCCTTGGAATAAAAGTGATGCTAAATGCTTGAAAGAAGTTTTCTGCTGAATCTCAGGCCTCATTTATATAAGATCTAAGTCTAGGGTGCTTTGTTAGATAAATATTCCTAACTTATTTGGCAATGAGTTCTGAGTCGTTGAATACACTTAAAATTTTCACTTTAAGAATTTTAGCTAATTCCAATCCTAGAAGAAAGGCTTCGTACTCTGCTACATTATTTGTAACATCAAATTCAAGCTTACATGATTGTATTATATTTTATTTTTCTGTTGAAATTAAAACAACACCAGCTCCAGCTCCTCCTTTTGAACAAGATCCATCAAAATATAACTTCCAAACTTTAATCTTAACATCGTTTAGTTTTTCCATAATGTCCTCAATGCTAAGCTAAGTATTTTTCATGTTATTTGTTGATAATTCAAAACAACCAAATTTTTTATCTACTGCATAAATAGGATGATTTCTGGCTTGATCTAATTTACAAACAGTATTCATGAATCTCACCTCTCTGTATAACCTAAAATGTTCGCCCCCATATATAGGAATGGTAGCATAAGAAATTTCCATTTGAAGGCTTCCTCCTAGTTTGGCACAACATGATCTTGATAACAACATTCCAAACTTAGGAGGAATATCAGTGAACACAATGTTTAATACCACACTTTTCACAAGTATTTGAGCTAACGTTACCACTAGGTCTTTTATAAGTCCAAGGCATGGTACTTCCTTAGAATCAAAATTATATAGAGCATGATAAGATCGGGTGATTTCAAAATTAATTGGATCCATAATAACTTTTGGCATCAAATTATGGGAGGCTCAAGAATCTAATATGCAATTGTACAATAAAAATCATGGACCTTAAAAGTAACATAAAAGGGTGATATATTTTAATCAATCATGTATGAACTAGGACCAAATACTACTGAAGGTTTTTCATCTTGTAGGCTTAATACATCTCCTTCAACATCGACACTTGAATTTTGAATCCATTTGGAAACTTGATTTTTATAGCCTGGATTCTTTGAAAGTTCAGATAATGGAATGGGTATTTTAACTCTTTCTAATTCTCTTTCAACATTGAAGGTGGTTAGAACAATTTTATCAATTGAAGTTGTCTCAATTAACTGATTTAATGGTTGAATTGTTATTGTTTGAGTTTAAGAAGATTTGTTTTGTGGTTCATTTAAAATGTGATTTTTACGAGGCCTACCAGGCCTTGAACTTGTTCTTAAATCATATCTTCTATTCAATTCTGAAATTAAAAATTGAGAAAAGGCTTGATATTTAGAAACTTGTGAATTTTCTTGATCTTCCTGAGAAGATTGATTTAGAGGAAGAGAGACAATGGCATTTTGAATAGATTAATTATGAATATTATTGATATCCTCACTGATCATAAGGGTAGTGTCTTCAGGTTGTTGATTATTAATCAACAAAGGAGGTTGAATTTGTTGATCAATATTTGGCCTTTGAAGAATTTGGGGTTGGGGTGCTCTCCTATATTGAGTTTGAGTCTGAGGTCTAGTAATAGTTTGTTGAACTTTTCTAGGTTGAGTTTATATCTAAGATATCATGTTCGAAAGGTTTATGAGTAATGATGTTATTTCATCAATATTTTGATCTTCATTTTTAGACTTTGATGAGGAGGAGCCCTCATCCTTAGATTTCATTTTCCTTTCTGATTTTTCATCCTTAGCTTTAATTTAGTTGAAGCTGACCTATTGGCTCTGACTTCTATAGCATTAGTTTGCATGTCTTATAAGGTAAGATATGTTCTTTCCCTAAGCATGATTGAAAAATCATCTTCAAAAGCTTTTGAAAACCTAACTTTGGTTGTTGCTACTGGTGGTTTACAATCAGGTGGCATTTTGTGATAAATTTTATTAAACCTCTATACGAAATCAGCCACTGGTTCACCATGTTTTCTTTTTAGTTCTTCAAATTCTGTAAGAAAATACATAGGATCCTTTTTAGCCCCCCATTGGTTTTTAAATATGGTGGTTAATTCATTCCAAGACTAGATAGAATTTTCTCTTAGTTGTCTAAACCAAATTTTGACATTCATTTTGATGTTCAATGTTCAAGTTATCAACAAAATCCAAGAATGCTGTTAAATTGTCTTCAACAAATAAACTAGTTTCTCCATTAAACCTAGGAAGGTGCTTTAAATATCCATTAGGAAAATTATTGAGTATATTAGGAAGTTGTAAAGCAGCATACTTGGCTTGAATAATAGGTTGAAAATCAACCATATTTGGAGATAATTATGAAGATGAATTGGAAGAAGATGTGGTAGAAGATGATGAGGATGTAGGTGAAGATGGAGGTGTAAAAGTAGGTGGAGGAGAAAATGAGGGTGGTGGTGTTCTTAAATATTTCAAATGTGTTTGAATGACTAACTTCTGAACCTATGTTTCAAATTCTTCTTTAGTTTCAAACAAAGAGTTTGAATATACAAAAAAAATTTCCTCGGGTTGAGGAGAAGTAGATGGAAAGGTATAATGGGTTGGAGAGATAAAATCAATAGGTTTTAACTCAGGTAAATGTACATCCAATTCTCCTTTAGAGCTGACTAAAGATCAATTCCTTTAGATAGGAGTTATAATATCCTTGGTGGTAAATCATCCAAATCTCGAGGAAAAGGACGAGACCTAAAAGGATTAGAGACTGAAATATCCTCATGCTGAAGTGGTACAGAAGAAGAGGAAGAAGCTACAAGTATTCTTCTTAAAGAGGCTACTCTTACCAGTCTCTTTGGATCTAATAAAGTAGAAACAATTTCAGAATTAGAATGAGATTTCGTATGTCTTGAAGGAGCCAGTTTGGGTTCTATTAAGTCTCCAGGTGAAATATTTTAACCTACTAGTCCTTTATTCACCTTAAAGGAAAATTTGTATCGTTTTCCCAGAGAAAAATAAATTCAATCTCAATCCTCAGAAACGACGCCAATCTGATGTTGTCCTTTAAGATAATTATATTTTAATTAATTATGCCAGAGCATCGAAAATATTTTGTTGTTTAAGGGGTTTTTTGGATGACCAATGTTATGAGCAGATTACAGGGAGTTTCTTAAACTTTTATAATACTAAAAATTTAGAAAGGGTTTTTCTCTTAGTTCTAAATAGTAATTTGATTTAAAATATGTGGAAGGAAGAAATGTAAGAAGTTGTGATGTACTAAATATTCAAATTGAATTTTTAGTTAATCATAAGAAAGAAATCTCATAAACAATGTCTACAACTCAACAATATATATTTAACCTTATGAAGATGACTGACAATTTATAAATGTAGAGGGACTTATACAAAAAAATAGTCCAATAAACCAATATCTAAAATAGATGATAACTCCAGAGGGGATTTAAGATAGACTAATATTCAGTTTTCTCTTACCGAATTATCTTCATAAAACTTAAAAACATGTGGAAAAACAAAATGAAATGTAAACTGGAAAGACTCACAAGGAGACAGGTTGTTTGAAACAAATCTAGAATCCTTTCATTAATATGCAGTGATCTTAGTTCAATACAATTCTTCTTTACAAGAGCTCATCCAAGGGTTCAACCCTTTGCAATTTGTTTTGTGGAAGTATTTATAAAATTTCCTTCAAAAGATCTAGATTCAAATATCTAGATACTTTTGGAAATATCCAAAACTGTTTATCAAAACAAAAATGAAAAAATATAGCAATATGAAAATAAATGAGTTGTTGGCTCTAAAATAAAGCATTTCTGGTGATGAATATATCTAGAAAATAGGAGACTTAGATATTGAATATGTCTTGGATACCTGTTGACTGTTCATTGTAATAATCCACACAAATTTTCCCATTTGTCCTGATTTGGCAGTGAAAACGTATTCAAATTTTGACAGATTTTATCTACCTCTGTGTATCTTTCAAAAGTGGGTTTGGTGAAAAAAAAAATGAGGTACTTCATGTCTAATTTACAAATCCAATCTAATTCCTTCCATAAATTCTTTGCCTGTAATGCTCCCTGTAACCTTTGCAAATTTTGACCTGTCCCTGGAAATTTCACATAATTTGGTTTGATAATCTTCAAGCTGAACTAACTCATCTCTCATTCCGTGTAATACAGGAAGACCCTTCTGACATAACACATTAGACTTCTCGTGAAACCTTTGCACCATATTCTGCAAAATTCTCACACTTGTTCTCTAACTGTAACATCAGATTTTTCTTAGTGAAAACTTTCCTCAATTCCAAAATGCTATCTGTTTTGTCTTCAATTTTCATCTCTTCTAATTCATCTTTAGACCTTGAATTTAGGACTTTGATGATGGCCACTGCATCACTGGGTTTAGCATCTATTTCATTTTTTACTTTTGCAATCAAAGTGTTTGATTTCACAAGGAGTTCATCCTGTTCAAAGATGATCTGAATACATGGCCATATCTTGGTTATGTCTTCATTAATTTCAATCCAGATATTCTCCTTAGCTTGTGCAATGGTATCAGCCATGATGTTGTGATTTTATAAATATTTAATCCTTTAGGCAAGTTTGTGATTTTTCTGTAATTCTGCTAGATAAACTCCATCTGATTTAAGTTTGTGTTCCTGTAATTCATCCAATTTTTTATTAAGCTTTTCAATTTATTTACCTTTGATAGTTAAATCATTCATGGCTTTAGTCAAATCTGTTGTTGTAGTGGTATATTGTGAAATTTTTGTTGAAGTTGATGTTGAAGTTGTTGCTGCAGTAGATGCCTCCCTTGCTGATGTACATGTTGTAGGAATCACATCCAATGGAATGGCTTGTACCAGAGCAGTATGCTCTTCTTTCTCTTTAAGGAAATTTTCAATCTCCTTTTCCATTTTGGATATTTGGTCATTTTGTTCAATAATTATTTTGAAAAAATCTTATTTCTCTTTCTCTAGTTCTCCAAATTATTCAGCCTATAGATCTTCAGTTGAAGGAAGCTTTAATTGTTTTCTCAAAGCTGCAGTGTCTGCATCCTTTAACTTAATGATTTCTTCGACAACTTTAATGAGTTTGCTATCATATCCCAACTTTATAACCAACTCTTCTAAAGACTTTATTTTATTATTTTTAGCTAGAGAAGACATCTTCTCTAACTTAAACTGCGTTTAAATATTCTGCACTTAGTTTTGAAGCTTTGTAGCTTCCATGGAAGAATTGGTCAAGGTACTAAATATCATTTCACCCGATTTCTTATGAAGATCCGTCTGATCTATAGGATGAATAGTTTTTGTATCAAAAGAGAAGATGGTCTGCTTATAGTCATCTGTTGTTCGAGGCTAAGGGATATTAGGCTCTAGAAAATAAATCTCCATCTTTTCTTCTTCCGAGTCAAAAGTTGATAAAAGTCTGTGTTGGGAAGTTGATGTTTGCTTCCAAAACTGTGAAAATGTAGTGACCTTCAAAGTTGGGTTCCTTCTTTTAATCTCCTGATAGGAAGCAAATATACTTGGCTCTTTTTGGTTGATTCATCCTATTTCCCTTGTTGGTGATGAAATGGGTGTAAATGTTGTCATTGGAGTCCCTAGAGTTGATGGAGATTGTGGAACAATGTCTTATCTCCCTAAAAATGAGGGAGTACATTCTCTAGAGAGAACAAGTCGATGTAATTTTTTAGTACTTTCTTTCTGATCCTCTTCCTCATTTGTCTTCCTTGGCTTCTTGTTATATACAATACAATCCTTTAGAGGCTTGTGATACTGAAGGGAACTGGTTTCCCTTTGTCTTTTATCTCCTTTTTCTTATGCTAATGGAGTCTGTGAAGAGGATATAATTTTCTCTTCGGCCTATTGGAGAGTGTTTTCCTGCTATTCCTCCTTATTCATGAATTGCTAGATCTTTGGTCTTGGTGTGTGAACGTAAGGGGCATATTTCTATTTTGTTCTCATCTTTGAGACAATACCAAAAGGGTCATCAGACCAAGTAAAACTGTCCTTGAAATTCATCCCTTTTAAGATAACATCTGCCTCTTGTCCTATTGTTCTTGCATTACATGTGAAAGGACCTATCTTTTTTTTTTTTAATATTTAAGTGATATTTATTCTTAGTTGCCCGAAAATGTACTTGATCCATGTTTATCATTTTTCTAATGAATTCCAAGGAAAATATCCTTATGGGACATACTTAGGAAGTTTGTAAGGGGCTAATTCAAAGCCATAAATCCTGATTTCTGAGTAGCTTTGAGATAAATACCAATCGCCCTTTTTAGTTTGATCACTCAACTGTAAAATCCTTTTAATTTATGGGTCTATACCGAGCTTTGCAGTGCTATTTAACAAACTTACTGCCACATGCAAAAATTGATCCACAAATTGACTAAAGGAGAATTTTGTGTTGCTCTTTCTAACCAAAGGGGTCCAATGAATAATTGACTGAGGATTACCCTAGTCATCCATCTTTTGTAATTGAAAGGGAAATCTCTCTAACTAATAGTAAATAAAAATATAAACTAGAGCTGAAGTATATCTAAATACTCCTTCACTCAAGAATTTCATGAACTACTCATGGATCATTTCTACTATGAATTCATTGTAACAAAAGATAATTTGTGGATTTTTTTCATTTGAGAAAATATAAAGGAAGGCAAATATGTTCTCATTTATCCACTAGACTAAATGATAGCCTAGAATACAAGAAATTATGGAAACATTTTTTTTGGCCATTTATGGAAAATTGAGGTTGGATAGGGAGGATTGGTCTTAGTTAATTGGGTATTATGTGGCAAGAAGGTCTCAAAGACTTTGTCTCTTTTGGGGGAATCTAGTTTGTTGTACATTTACATGAGAAAATATGGATGCAAAGGTATTGCAAGGGGATCTTCTTTGATTTTAAGCATTTCAGAAATGGAGTGGCCATTAATGTGAAATAGGGTTTCACCATTTTGTGCAACTATGGTTCTTTGGCTAGGTATATAGCCGAATTGGAACCAGGTGACAAATTCGGGAAAATAGGGAGTTTGAGGGAAAATGTATTGAGGCAAGATAGAATCTCATAACTCGATTTCATCGTTGTTATCCAAGTGATTTTGATAGAGCCAATTGTGAGTTTCATAAAGTTCAAATTCACAATGGTTTTCGAATATCTAGTACAGATGGTCAACTAGTGATTGATGGTCTAAGTCTACATCTGGGGGTAACACTGGGTTGTCCTAAGAAGTAGATTTACCTTTAGGAGCCATTGAAAATAAAAATGGGAGGGACCTATCTGTAAATACCTGTTAAAAATGATAGATTGGTGAATGAGGACATGTATTCAGATGGTACTAGACTTATGTGGAAGATGTTTTCCTGAGTTTTTTGGAACCTTTGAACAACTGAGAAAACTGGGATGTAGTGGAATAGCATGAAAATTGTGATTTTCACTGAAACCAGATCTTTTAACAGAATGTTTGTGAATTTTAATTGGCGCCGGAGAAAATTTATTATCATAACCTTACAACGGAATGGATAGTTATAAAAATAATGTTATAAAGGGTAAATGGAGGACATATGGTGGGTATTGATTTGACAGGCGATATGACAAGGAGGCTGACAAGATAATGGCGGGAAATGGCATAATGGTCAATGGATGAGAAGAGTGGTTTTGGAGCCGACCCGGAGGGGGGTATAGGTGGTAAGTGGAATTAGAGGTGGTGGGGGTGCAGTCTTGACGAGAAGGTGATACATATGGTGTGGTGGTTTCATAGAAAAAACTCTAACCAAAACCCCCCCCCCCTCCCCCCGTCTTGCGAGTTGATGTGAATTTCATTGATCCGGGAACACCACATCTTGACATTTCAAATCTGCACATGCTTTATTGTATACGATAAAACATCACTTTATGCTAATTTATTACAATTTCTCCAATTAACCATATTAATGTATGGTTAACTTATTTAAACCATGATATAATAGAATGTAAGAAAAAAAATCCTAAGCGGCATTTTGACTAGCACACTTATAAATAAAACCTTTTAAAATATTTATATCAATTCTTTTTCTATCTCTATGCCTAACATTTTTATTCTTTTTCTTTTTCTTTCTATTTCCAATGCCTAATTTTTTTTCATTTTTTCCTTTTTGTTTTTTGAAATAATTATGTCTAACATTTTATTTTTATTTTTCTACTACAATATCTAACTTTTCAAAACTAGATATGATATAATAGGTGTCTGAAGGGGATCAATCATTACAGGGGAAACAAGAATATCTAGACTATTAGGAATCTCAAAAATGCTTGGAAGAAACGTGAAATGAGTATGAGTATCATTCCAAGGAGTTTCGTCAAGCTACATGACTTCAAAAATGCTTTCGTTAGTCAGAAAAGTCTTGTCCCAGGGATTTTCAAAATCCAAAGAACCAAGCCAAGAGGATGTGAGTATGAGTCTAAGATGGTATTCAAATTATTATAAGTTTTAGACGCAACCGCGGAAGCCAAAAAAACAACTTGATATGCTTGTTCAACAGAGCTAAGTGGCATGACATCACCGAACTAGTCAATCTGATCAGGATTGGGTATGATCCAAGGGTCATGATGAGATGTGATAATATTAATCGAAGCGATACTATAGGGAGGAGGAAGGGAAAAAGTCCCCATAAAAGAGGAGTCTTTTAAAAGAACCATTCCAATACTTTCATAAGGTGTGGTTGACTTCCAAACGTAAGGTGCATTTCTAGTCAAAGAATCACCGAAAAAGAATATGAGTTGGTCGATCGTGAAAATCGTTCCTTGATGGGGAAAGTGAAGCACACGAAACAAAGTATAGACTACACAAACCATTTTGTTTTTCCAACTACGACCAAGTAGGAGGTTGTAATTGAGAGGCGCGTTGACAACTTCGACCTCCATATTAACAGATTTTCCTTTCAAATGAATTGGTAGGACGTTGAGAATATCATACATGAGGAAACCTCTACCATCAAAAGCTTCCAAAGTATTAGAGGATTGGTTGAGAGGAGAACCAAGGGATTTCCAAAACGAGATATACATAATACAGGTGGAATCACCTTCATCAAAAACAGTTCGATGAATGGTCTTTCCCATGACGACAACTTGAATAAGAAAATCATGTTAAGGCGAAAAGCAAGGAACATGTTTTTCCATATCAAAGGTAATAAAATTGGAATCCATGGGATCGATTCCTCCTTTGGAAACTAGAAAATACTTCTTCTGTAATGGACACGTCTGAAGGACCTCCAACAATGACATCACTGATGGTGCCTAAGCTAAATCTTCTACAATATTGTAATGATGAGTAGCTCGCGCGTTCAATTTATAAGCCAATTTCCAAAGAAAAACTTTTGGGGGTGGTCAGATCGTGGATTTAGTGTTAGGTCTCTCGATATGGAGAGGAAAATAATTGGGTGGAGTGGAGGAAGAAGCTATTTCAGTTGCATCTTTCTCCACCACGTATTTCTCGGGAGTTGGGTAATTTTTCGATATGGTGGCAACATTGATAGGTTTCGTGCCACTCATAAATACTTGGGAAATATTGAAGTTTTTTCCTTGATATTGATCTACAAGCTACGTCTATTGTGATGGGAAGGGTTCCTTCAACACTGCCAGAATCCTAGAGGTGCCTTTCATAAGATGACTTACTTTGGCACGTCGGGGGAAATCCTTAGTGTAATGATCTTCATCACATATAAGGCAAGGAAAATTTGGCTTTCTTTTTGACGAATCTTCAGCAAACGAATTTGGTGAATCATTTTTAGGGGTATCTGGTTTAGCTTTACCTTTACCCTTTTTCTTACCCTTCGGAGATTTTTCCGTTGTGGTAGATTGAACAACATTGACCTCTGAGGTTTTACCATAATTGTTCTAACTAGTTGAAACATTAGGAGTTGAAGCATGAGTTGATTTAGATTTGTTAGACTTAGCAAGGGTACTACTAGGTTGTTGAGTAACAGATCCAATAACACCATCAATGGGTTTTGAATCAACAGGCCTGGAAGACGTGATATTCGTTGAAGGTTGTGGGGCATCGAGAAGTAACTCATATAGAGTTTTAGATTGTGAATAGACTAAGTCTAAGTACTGGGCAAGAGCGGTATATTTTTATTTGGTAACACAACCACCCATGGCTATGTCCCTAGCGATGGTAGGAATGAATGATTTAGTAAACCATTCGGTCAAGAGTTGGTCCAGGATATCGAATTTAATGAGACGACGTCTACATCTCCATTCATGAATATGATTAGAGATATGAGTGGACTTCGACTATTCCAACGATGTTATAAGATGAGTTATAGTCTCATACCGGACATGAAATTGAAAATGGGTAAGAAATGCCATAGCTAAAGAGTTAAGGTATTGGAAGGTACCTCAAGGAAGCTCAATGTACCACTTCGCGGCAACACCCATGAGGGTATGCTCGAAAAGACATAATCAGATGGAATCATCGACCCAAGAGTTGGATGAACACTAAAGGTGGTATGTCATGACGTGTGCTTGGGGGTATTCTCCAACCTTTCCTTCAAATTTAAGATAGTATCCAGGAATTTTTGTTGGAATTGGAGGCAAATTCGGGGAATGGAATATTGGGCCATTTGTAAGCCTTGACACGTCCGGTAATTCCAACATTTCCAAAAATGACAACTAAGGGTTGTACGAGGTATATGGTCTCTGATAAGCACCAAACTAAGTATTCAAACCTTTTTGGAATTTTTTTTCCCCCATTGGGGTTAGTTTTGACCATATGGACCAAATTGGCCATATTTTTTGTGAAGGGGTGTTTGCTGTAGTTGTTGGTAAGGACCCTGCTGTAGTTTTTGATAAGGTCCCTACTACAGTGGTTGATAAGGCCCCTGCTATAATTGATGGAAAGCCCCTTGTTGTAGGTATTGGAATTTTTCTTGTTGCAATTGAAGGTTAGTCCCTATTGAAACTGAGGGTTAGGTCCTTGTTGGAGTTGTTGGTATGGTCCTTGCTGCAACTGAGGGTTAGGAACCTACTGTAGTTGTTGAAAAGGGCCGTGTTGGGAGTGCTAGTAAGGAATACCATTTATGAGAGGATAAGTTCCGGATTGTCTCAATGAGGGATTGGGACCATATTGCAGTTGGGTACATGCTTGTGGGTTGTTCAAAACTCCCAACAATGGGATTTGCGATTGGTGAACATATGGATGTTGAAAAGATGGTTGTTGAACATGACGTTTTTGAACATACGGGTGTTGAACATGAGGTTGTTGAACATATGAATGTTAAAAATAATGTTGTTGAGTCAAAGGGAATTGAGGACCTTGGAAAGGTGCCCCTATGACATAACTGTCCACAGATAAAACTGACGTTCCACCCATGTTAGGGATAACACTAATGGGCTGGCTTGCCCCCAATGCGGGTCCATAGTTCACATAGTTCCCGCTAGAACCAATAGGCATATAGGGTTGCACCCCAAACCGTGGAATAGATGAACTCATAGGTGGACAACTGAGGGGGGGAACTGCAGTTATTGTAGATAGGGTCAATGGAGTAGACGATCCAAGAGTAACTTGTATCTATCCTACAATCACTATAGGGTGGGTAGTAGGCATTGACATGTTTGGACCGAAATAAAGAGTTGTAGGAGTGACAACAATTGACCATATAGGGTTGTGATATAGTGAAGTCACACTAGAAGTGCTTGAGACAAGGTCATCGTGAGAAGTGTAACCTAGTGGAACTGAAGTTTCCCTATGACTAGTGGGTGTAGTGGACCTACTTCCCATATCGTAGGAGACATAAGGAAAGAGCTTGAGAGGGAATTGTGCTTCAAGGCCGAATTTTGGGATATGAGTTGCGGATGTCTCCAAAGGATTACTCTGAGGAGTGTCTTCAAATGGAGCACCATCACCATTAGTTTCCATGATGGACAGAAACAATTCTCGAATGGGAATATGAGATGCACTAGGAGAAGAGACCAACTGAACGTTGGGAGTATTGAAGGGACTACACTGGTGCGGGGGTGACAAGTAGACATGGTCATCTTCAGGATCAAAGTGCAGATTCTCAGGAAAAAGTAAGAACCTGGAAGTAGGCTCAGGAATATCTGGAGGAGAGGCCTAAGATGAAGTAACCGAATCTCAAGGAGGTAGTCGAGATGAAAGGGGTTGAATAATCAGAGCAATACCAAGTTCAACGCCCTGGTTCTCAAGAGGTTCAAACACAATATGAGGAAACTCAATTTAGACTCTTCGATAAGACCTGTCGAATTCAGAAAGTGAAGGGGAGGTGGAAGGTGAACTCTGCGCGTGGTGCGACTGAGGACTTGGTGGTTCTGCCATGATGAAAAAAGGGATACAGCTGAGTATTTTTGGCTTTCCAGTCATAATGATGTCAAAGAGAAATTATTGGGTAGGATGTTATACCATGGGCAATAAATTTCATAATTTAAAAAATAAAAAATAAATAAAAAGGGTAATCTAGGTAAAATGGTTTACTAAGTATCCATGAATTGTAAAATACCTCCTGGCGAACCAAGAAGTATGGTCAGGTGATCTCCCTGAATGTTGTTTTTGGTGTATCATGTTTACAAGGCAGCCGACTCGGTTACCTATGGTAGGATAGCAGCCTAGTGGGGACTCCCAAAATATACGCGACGGTACGTGGGAGTTCAAAACCGTAGTAATGTTTTCTAATGTGTAAACCTTTGATGAGAGCCTTCATATATGCTTTCATACATGGAGCACCTCCGATATACCCGAGAGTACTAGAGAACTATCCTATATACTTCCGTACGTGGAACATAGTCAGTTAGCGATAACTCTTACATTTTACGACGTCAGAACACGTCTCTAGCCTAGATCTATAAATGTTTGCATTAAGTTCCAAATGCTCCTTAGGTTAATTGAGGTAAATTTTATTTTTTATATTGAATTAAGTTTCAATTTTTGGGCTCAAAGCGATGTCACCTGAATGCCTACGATCCATCTATATGAGAAAAATACAATTTCTATTCGATGAAAGCAAAATTAATAAGGGAAAAGATTTCAAACAATGATGCATCAAACAAATAATGCAACAAGCACAATTCCGTTAACTAGATTTTCTCTTTTCACTTTTCAAAAATGAAATTCTAAAAAGTAAAAAGACGATTTTCACTTTCACTATCCAAAATGAAACTTTTCAAAAATAAAAATATTTTTCACTTTTACTAAGATGCACTTATATTATCTTTCACTTTCTTTTTGTTATGAATGATCTAATGCAGTTAAATGCACTTTTTTAGTTTTCAATTACCGAAAAATGTGATCCATTTTCAATAATGAATTCCAAAAAACAACTTTTCCATGCTAGTAATCTAATGCACTTGAAGAAAAGCAAAATTTTGAAAACTAAACTAACTAAATGCAACAATCAATTTCTTATGAATGCAAAAGCATCACTAATGTTCCATTGACAGAAATTCAGTATGTTTCCAATAATGCAAGCAGTAAAAAATTTTTTCAATCGACTCAAATGTGAAAGACTCAATCAGAAATATCAATTTACCACTTCAAGTATGGGACAAATTTTTTCATTCCACCAAGAAACTGAAAGAAATCAATCAAAACTAGATACATAAAAAGCAGAGAAAAAATCTTAATGATCAAAACACACTAGAGCTTTCAGAAAAGACTCTAAAAATCTCCACATTCAAATACCAGTGTGGGCAGTCAGTTCACACCAAAGGTCTGCAGCATGACTGTTTTAGATAAAATATGCGCTAGCAGCACAACTGTAACTGATAAAAAATGCATTGATGGAGGTAAATAGGGGGGAAAAAAGAAAATATCAAGAAGAAACTTTAGATCTAATACCCTAGGACACCTTCAAAGCAGAGTACAGACTGAAAATCAATCCAAACAAAGGATCATTCAACAGTTGGCCAAACTAAATCAGAAGGAAAAGTACAAAAGGAGGACTAAAAATTCTATAGGCTCCCCAACGAATTCCCCATTTGTTTATCCAGGCAATCCCTTATACAGATATAAGTGATCCCTCTAGCCCAATGAGTGGGTCTAGTAAAAAACGAGACAAAAGCAATAAAACTCTCCTAGCTTAAATCAGAATGACATGAGAGATGAAGATGTGCTACCTCGTTCCTATGCGGTTTCTTGTTGATGTTAATCCTAATATCCTCACTTCCAAGCTCGCTCCTCACTATTACTTTGCACACGAATAACTGCAAGAGAGATCAAACAACGAAAACCGAAGAAAGCATAGTATATTTCATTCTAATGTAAAATATATGACATATCAAGGAGCATCATACTAAGCAAGTAATCATCAACAAGCTTATGAAAAGTAAAACATGCTTTGTATTATTAATAAATCAAAGAGGGAAGCATACAACTAGTGCCTTGACGTTGGAAGCCTCCTTTGGGACGGTTTTCCAAATCCAAGACAAAGACTTCAAGCATTCCTTCTCCTTATAATTTTGGCAGCATTTAGGCACATTCTAGCACTAGAAAGGCAACCAGAAATGACCACCCATTTTGGGAAGGCATGGCATTCATTTATAGGGAAGTTGGGGAGGTTAAGTATCCACAAAAGAAGGAGCAAGGCTCATATCTTAAGAGGAAAGTCCTTAAATGTAGGATAAATGACTCAAAATGGGAGAACTTGACTCAATATTCAGCTAATTGATACCAGAATTCCATTCTCAAGACTTTTAGAGGAAGAGGATTCTGCTCCATTTATGGAGAATCTGCCTGAAGAGGACCAACGTGATTTTTCACTTTAATTCCTACACTACTAGCATTGTTTGCAAGTTACACACATGACAAGCATGGGGCTATATAGGATAGAAATGCGTTGGGCTTGCAGATTAGGATTTTCACAAGATTTTCGCAGGAATGCTTCAAGGCATTTATATTTTGGTCTTCAAAGATGTTTTGAGCATATAATCCATGATGAATATGTTGTCAAAAATTTTGTCGCTTTGCGATATTTGTGGCATGAGTGACACAAAGGACGAAACTTCAGATAGGAAATAGGGAATGCGACAAAATATTGTGTAACACTCTGAAGCTCTGCATTGCCTCTGCGTGGCACTGCACTGCATCTCCGGACTACTCTCTACCCTCTCTACCGTGCACTCTCTGTATCCAGGAAAAAAATTCCACCAGAAACTATCTCTGCCCCTCACTGTAAGAATATCCTCAATGATCTCTCTGGCTGCTCTACACTACTCACTTAAGAAATCGATCTCTTGATCCCGTTCAATGCATCTTTCCAAATTCCCATTGATGTCCTTCCTATAATATTCTCGTTGAGAAATCAACGAAATGGATTAGATTCTAATCAATGGCTCAAATCATATTGACTCGATATTTGTATTTTTCTAGAATATTCACAGCCAGTTCTATTAATACACTTTAATTATTTTAATTACCTAATTTTAGACTTAGGCATCCATTAAAAATAATTAATTATTTTAATAAAACCTCCTCTGAGTGGAATTTCCCAAAAAAAATTCTTGGTATTCAAGAACACGTGTCCAAGCCCCCCTAAAATTTTTGAGGCTTAGAGTACATCTGATGCTACCAGAAATAGATTATATATCCTGCTATAAAACCTTCCAAACTTTCATGAGATGGCCTCTGAAGATCCCGATGCATTTTTGTTTGAGTTTGATGTCTTATATCGAGGATATGATTATATTACTGACCCCCAAAAGTTAAACGTGTTTCCTTCTACCTTAAAGGGAGAATCATTATGATGGTTCATGGGATTGGGAGGTGGTACTATAACTTCATGGGATAAAATGAAAGAAACCTTCCTTACTAAGTACCGGGATTATTTTCGATCTAGGCATCTAAGGTGTTGTAGCCTAATTTGACTCAACACAAATTCAAGAGATGTTCTGAGAAATTCAAGGTTATTGAGGAACAATTGTTAAAATTTCAAGAAGACCTCTAATATGCTCGAAAGGATAACCAAAATATCAACAAGGATTCATCATCTCATGTGCACTAGAACCAAAATCAAGGAAGCACCGGCATTGGAGGATCTAAACCAGAGGAGCAACAAAGAGAAAATCATGCAGGAGGGGTCAAGTCAGGCTTATACGCGTGCATAAAAGTTTAAGATTCGAGCCGATTGAAGCGTTCAGAACATTGCACACAGGTTAGGGTTGAATTGGGCATATTCGCAAGCTCAGGAGAGACTAGCGTTGCAGAATACTGAATAAGCTCAGGAGGGTTACACCGTAGAGAAACAAATGAATTTCCCGAAGGCAGAGAAGTGGCTTATTTCCCTTAAAAACTTAAGAGTTTTGGAGGAGGCACAAAGGGAAAAACAGATAGTTAGGATCAAATCGCAGAACTAAAACAGAGAGATGGAAGGTGGATATTGTATCGCATATCACATTCGGTAAAGGATACAAGTTTGAAATATGGTTAAACTTGCGATATTGCGATGCGATGCGATCACATATTGCACATCACAAGGTCAAGAGGAAAGACGCTAAAGGAAGATGTTATGATCATCGAAGTGCGAAGTGTGGTAAAGTTTCATATTGCCAATTGCGATTTTCGATTGGCCCCACCTCCGCTTTCCATGTCACCTTCCGCCCATCGCATTTCGCACATCACAAAGTTTAACACTTACCTCCCATTTCTTATAACAAATTTGTCGATTTGTGATTTGCGATTGGCCCCACCTCTGCTTGCCACGCCACCTTCCGCCCATCACACTTTGCACATCACAAAGTTTAATACCTACCTCCCATTTCTTATAACAAATCCGTCGATTTGTGATTTGCGATTGGCCCCACCTCCACTTGCCACGTCACCTTCCGCCCGTTGCACTTCGCACATTGCAAATTTTAACACTTACCTCCCATATTTCATAATAGAATCCCCAATTTTATATTTGCGGGGTGATGCGATGTGGTTTCGAAAGTGAAATCCAAAGGTTTTCAAATCTGGAAGTAAGGCATTTATTGTGTTAAATCACATCAGAGGAGGAAAGGAGGATTATAACGTAAAACCGGTGAAATGCCAAAATGAGATAAAAGGCGGACGCGATGCGTTCTTCAGAGGTGAATAGAATATATTTCAAGTCCAAGTCTTGCGGCGGTTTAGGAAAGAAATTATGAACGCGGATAGAAAGACTTGGGTATGTGATCCGACGTAGGGCATAGTAGAAGAAAAGACATAACGCTGCAGGGACGAGCAGAAGAGGAAGATTCGGGTAGCAGGGGACATGATGATAGCATTCGAAACACAAAAGCATGGGTAGAGTCTAGTGGAGATGCGTTTATGTAGAATATTAGGACATCACAGCCGAAACGGACAGAGACACATCAATAAAAAATCAGATCCAGCAAATGGATTGATACTTCTAATTTAATTTATTTCTTTTTTTAATATCGAAATTGTAATGAAGTCTTTAATTGCAATGTAATAGGTAGTTTAAAGAGTTTTAGGAAGTTTTATTAGTTACAAGAAGTTCCAATAGTTACAAGCTATTTTTGATGTATTTAAGCAAGAGAGAAAGAAAGAAACAGGGGCCTGAGTTCTGGACCGCTTGTGGAATACATTTTGTACTTCTTTTTCTAATGGGTAAATGAAAGAAGCAATAAGTTTCCTGCAACTGTTGATGGTGATTCGTGTTTCTTGTGCCATTTTGTGTCCCTTCCTCTTTGAATGAAGTGAAGTAATATAGCAGCCGGTCTCTTAATTACATCTAGGAGTAAGAGTTAAATAACCTTAATTTGCGCTCCTTCACTCCATCTCTTCTCCCTTAAAAAATTCTCTCTAAAACTTAAAAGTAATAGATTCTGTGTTTACAACATATTATTTTGAGTTTCCCCTCTCTTCAAAAACTCTTGATGAAACTTTAAAGTAATAGATTCTGTGTTTACAACATATTATTTCGAGTTTCCTCTCTCTCCATGAATTTCCTCTAAAACTTAAAAGTGGTAGATTATTTGTTTTCATTATATTACTTTGAGATTCCCCTGTAGTTCTTCTTTTCATTCAAATATTAGCAGTGAATGGCATTATGAAATATTTTATTATTCCAGATCATCAAGGGTTTTAGAAAACTAGTCTCCAGAGGGATAGAACAAAGACCTCATGATAAAATCATTTCTGTGACACATTTTTAAAATTTCTTAAGCATTGATTCCTTTTACGACAGAGGGATTATCTCCTAAGATACAACATTTTTTGGCACCGTTTCCGGGGAATGAAGGCACGAAGTTATTTTCCCTAGGTATTGAAATCTATTTCTTGATGGTGAATAAGATTTAGATACAAATTTGTTTGTTTATTATTCCACTCCACTGATGAAGGTTTCATTAGATGAGGTATTCTACGGACAAGAAATGAGAAAGCATCATGGAAAATATAGATATCAGAGTTTAAGTCTTTTAAAGGAATTCTTATTTTTCACTATCAGTTTGGTGGTTTATTTTCACTTACATATCAAGAATATTGTTTCCTGCTTTATTTTCTCAGAAGATTATAAGGCCCAAAAAGTACATTCTTTATTGGAGAAAGAATATTTTTCTTCTGATTTTATTATTGATCTTGACACAATTTTATCTCCTAAATATGAAAGGAGAGATGATTGTTGCATTAAAATTCCTGAAGGTAATCTGTCAAAGTCTAGACGTAAAGGTGAGGATTCATCATCTTTGGGTGATAATATTCTAACTCATAAGAAATCCGCATCTTTCTAGCTTGGAACCAAGATGATTTTCAAACCCTTGGTGCTGCCCACAATCCTCCATAAATATCCTTCAAAAGGATTCAAAATTTTGCCAAGTTTTTCTAGAGAGGAGGATGATATTTCAGCTTAACAACATATCTTGGAATTTGAGTACTTTTTGAAAAAAATTCAAATTATTTATGAAGACGTGTCTTTAAGGATGATTTTTCATTCATTAAAGCAGGGTGCTCAACAATGGTTCCAGTTTTTGGAAGCAATTTCAATTAGTTCATGGAAAGGTTTTCAAGATATATTTCTTAGATATTGGGGCGAGCAAAATTCATATGAAAAACACCTTTTGGAATTATATTCTATCCAGAGGTAGAGCAATGAATCAATCGCTGAAACTAGTGGAGCTTCTCAGGTAGGTTTGTATGAGGGGGAATATTTTTGTCAAGAGTTGGAATTATATGAAGAACATCAACATTATGAGGATTCAGACAGTGAAGGAAGTTGCTCTGTTCAAAGAAGTCAACGTTAGCAAAATTTTCAATATAAGGAGGCAACATAAAATTGGTCTCATCAATTATATGATCCAGTAGCAGACTATACAGAAAATTTCTTTGTCAGAAACAAAAATTTATGCAAAGGTATGTGCAAAGCTTAGTATCTGGAAAACTTTCATTGTATCTCCCTATTATGATCTTCAATTTTCAACATCATGGAGGCATTAATTGGTGCCATTGGAAGGCTGACTTCACTTGACTCAGTTCAGAAAGGAATACATACATTGGATTTGTGCATAAATAAGCTCAGAAGTTGAGCATTTTTAGTTGTAGTATTTCTAGTTCAATATTTTCAGTTTAAGAATAAAGGAAGAAGTCCAAAGTGTAGTAGATTTTAGGAGGATTTCATACTGGATCAACTCCCATTTGGGATTGACTCCATGCCCAATAAAGGCTATTTATCTACAAGTTCACTTTGACTCCATGACCAATAAAGGCTACTAATCTACAAGTGCACCTTGACTCCATGCCCAATAAAGGCTATTGATCTACAAGTTCTCTATGAGCCCATGCTCAATAAAGGCTACTGATCTACAAGCTCTCAGCACTTTATTACCAAAGTGTTGTCCCCAATTGGAGCCAGATATTTTAGCCTAATTTGACTTAGCTAAAAGTCAAGAGAGGTTCTGAGAAATTCAAGGTTATTGAGGAACAGTTGTTAAAATTTCAAGAAGACCTGTAATATGCTCGAAAGGATAACCAAAATCTCAACGAGGATTCATCATCACATGTGCACTAGAACAAAAATCAAGGAAGTAGCAACATTGGAAGTGTAATCTAAACCAGAGGAGCAACAAAGAGAAAAGAATGCAGGAGGGGTCAAGTCGAGCTTATTTGCGTGCAGAACAGTTGAAGCGTTCAGAACATTGCACACAAGTCAGGGTCGAGTCAGGCGTATTCGAAAGCTTAGGAGAGACTAGCGCTGTAAAATATCGAATAAGCTCAGGAGGGTTACACCGTGGGGAAACAAATTAATTTCCCAAAGGTAGAGAAATGGCTTATTTCCCTTAAAAAATTAAGATTTTGGGAGGAGGCGCAAAGGGAAAAATAGACGGTTAGGATCAAAGCATAGAACTAAAATGGATAGATGGATGACAGAGATCGTATCGCATATCGCATTCGGTAAAGGATACAAGTTTGAAATATGGTTAAAATTGTGATATTGCGATGCGATGTGATCACATATCACACATCACAAGGTCAAGAGGAAAGTCGCTAAAGGAACATATTATGATCGCTGAAATGTGAAGTGCGGTAAAGTTTCATATCGCTGATTGCGATTTGTGATTGGCCCCACCTCCACTTGCCACGTCACCTTCTGCCCATCGCATTTCGCACATCGCAAATTTTAACACTTACCTCCCATTTATTATAACAAATTTGCTAATTTGTGATTTCTGATTGGCCCCACCTCTGCTTGCCATGTCACCTTTCGCCCATCGCACTTCTCACATCGCAAATTTTAACACTTAACTCCCATTTCTTACAACAAATCTGTCGAGTTGCGATTGACCCCACTTACGCTTGCCACGTCACCTTCCGCCCCTTCGCACATCACAAAGTTTAACACTTACCTCCCATCTTTCATAACAGAATCCCCGATTTTCGATTTTCAGGCGGATGCGATGTGGTTTCGAAAGTGAACTCCAAAGGTTTTCAAATCCGGAAGTAAGACCTTTCTTGTGTTAAATCACATCGGAGGAGGAAAGGAGGATTATAACATAAAACCAGTGAAACACCAAAATGTGATAGAAGGCAGACGCGATGCATTATTCATATTTGAATAGAATATATTTCAAGTCCAAGCCTTGTGGAGGTTTATGGAAGAAAGTCTGAACACAGGCAGAAAGACTCGGGTATGTGATTTGACGCAGGGCAAAGGAGAATAAAAGACATAACGCAACTGGCACGAGAAGAAGAGGCAGAGCCAGGTAGCAGGTGACATGATGATAGCATTCAAAATGCAAAATCATGGGCAGAGTCTAGTGGAGATGCATTTTATGCATACTATTGGGACATTACAGCCAAAACGGACAGAGACACATCAACAACAAATCAGATCTAGCAAATGGATTGATACTTCTAATTTTATTTTTGTTTCTTGTTTAAATATTGACATTATAATGAAGTCTTTAATTTCGATTTAATAGGTAGTTCACATAGTTTTAGGAATTTGGAGTAGTTACAAGAAGTTCCAGCAGTGACAAACTATTTTTGATGTATTTAAGCAAGAGAGAAAGAAAGAAACAGGGGCCTGAGTTCTGGACCTCTTGGGGATTACATTTTGTACTTCTTTTTCTGATGGGTAATTGAAAGAAGTAGTAAGTTTCCAGCAAATTTTGATGGTGATTCATGTTTCTTGTGTCATTTTGTGTCCCTTCTTCTTTGAATGAAGTGAAGTAATGTAGCAACCGGTCTCTTAAGTACATATGTGAGTAAGAGTTAAATAACCTTAATTTGCGCACCTTCACTCCATCCCTTCTCCCTTCACAAATTCTCTCTGAAACTTAAAAGTAATAGATTCTGTGTTTACAACATATTATTTTGAGTTTCCCCTCTCTTCACAAACTCCTGATGAAACTTTAAATTAATATATTTTTTGTTTACAACATATTATTTCGAGTTTCCTCTCTCTCCATGAATTTCCTTTGAACTTAAAAGTGGTAGATTCTATGTTTTCAGCATATTACTTTGAGATTCCCCTGCAGTTCTTCTTTTCATTCAGATATCAGCAGTGAATGGCATTATGAAATCTTTTATTATTCTAGATCATTAAGGGTTTTAGAAAACTAGTCTCCAGAGGGATAGAACAAAGACCTCATGATAAAATCATTTATGTGACACACTTTTAAAATGTCTTAAGCAATTATTCCTTTTACAACCGAGGGATTGTCTCTTAAGATACAACATAAGGGAAGAAATATTTAAGATGATGTCAAAATAAGATGAAACCTTGGAAAAATATGTTAAAATATTTCATTATAATTTACAGATATCGCCATATACTACTCTACCCAAGGATGTGTTGAAAACCACTTTTATTAGAGGCATGAAAGATGAATGGATAGAAACACTTAATTTAATGGGGCAGGGTGAAATTTCTAAAGAAGAATATGATGAAATTATAAAATTGTGTGTCAGGTGTTCACGAGAGAGTACACGAACCAAGCCTGGGACTCACGATCCTCTTAGCAAACCCAACAAAATTGCAGCAGGAGGAGTTACATGAGTAGAGATTGGTAATGTTTTAGAATATTTTAAAACTGATACCTTAAGTACACTAAAAACACAGTTGGATGTTTTACAAGTAAAAAAAAATCAGGATGAAGCGAAACAAACATTAGCTATTTTCTGTCCTCGTTGTCGAAAGAAACATTGTTGCAAAGAATGTCTGTTGGATACACTTGATATATGCGTTATTTGTAGAAAATATCACTCAATTGATTGTTGTGCTTCGCTTCCTAGGTTAAAAATTATATTTAATGAAGCAGAATAAGAACCAAAACCAACATATTTTGTGGCACAATGAAGACAATGGCATAATCACCCATCAGGTATGTTGCAGGACCCATCTATGTTTTATTATGGACAATTTTCTCAACAATAGTTTTCTGGATCAAATTGGCAGGGCCAACAACATTCTCCTACTACATGGCAGCCTCAGCCATACAGAACATCACCCTGGACAAATCAGTCATTCCCTGGTCCTTCTTGGTTGAATCAAAAATATCCCACAACTTCATGGCAGAATGCACCAAATAATCCATACCCTCCTCAATGAGAAAATCAACTTTCTCAAGGGTCAATGTGGTCCCATAATTTCCAACACCCCACTGGATCAATTAATTAATCAATGGGAGTGATGCCTAATTCTCAAAATCAACCACCAGGACAACCTCCACTTCAATTACCTCCAAACGCTCCACCTCCACTATGAACTGAATTACCCGCACAACCAAACCTGAATCCAAATAACATACCTGTGAAATTTTTCAAAATTTTGGAAACTTCGAATTCCCCCATTCCAATTTGGAATGTAACAAACTATGTCTAAGATCTAAGAGAACCATCATTCTAGAAGATCACTTAAAAAAATAAAGAGAAACCAGAAAATGACAAACCCGCTAAGGAGCAGTCTTTGACAAAACATTCTCATACTACCCGAATCATTACTGAAGCAGAATTATCTAGTAAACCAACTAAAAAATAGGAACCCACTGAGATTATGGATACTTCTCCCTCATTCCCTGAGAGATTATGCATAGTAAAATCACCTATATAACCTGACATTGATTTCTTAGGGGAATTACATAATTTATGTATCAAAATCCATCTCCTACAAGATATTAGAGAAATACCTATTTATGATCATTTTTTTATAGATTCCTAGGAATACCCAGTGGATTTTTTGGTCCTCAATCCTAAAAACAAACTAGAAGGAAACCCTTTGATATTAGGAAGGCCATGGCTTGCCACTACATATGCATACATTGGGTGTCGAACTGGAAGTATGACAATTTCTAAAGGATCGACTATCAAGAATCTTATCTTATACCCTCCTGTCATAATCCCAGCATGTCGACTGATGATTTTAGATGTTCCCCGCCTGAATATCAAGAATGAAATTTATTCTCTCCTATTAACATCGAAAAAGATCTTATCTTTAAAAGACAGGTCGAGGATGATGTAATTATTGGGTTCATTAATCAATCTTCCACTATCGAGAACCCAACTTATCAAATGTTGAAATTTGTGCTTGATAACAAAGCCCAAGGAGATCCGCTAGATGAATTGAAAACTAAACATATACTCACGACTGCAACTCACAATAGAATTCCCATTGAAATTGAGCCTGATATGACCCTAAATATTAACGCCAATCTTAATGACCTTCAACGTGAAAGGATAATTCAAATTCTTCAAAAATATAAATAGGATTTTTCTTGGGAATATTTTGATATGAAGGGAATTGATCCACAACCCTGCACACATCATATTTATATCTAGAAATATGTTTGAGTTATTTGCCAAACTTAAAGAAGACTAAATCCACACCTCAGGGACATATTAAAACAAGAAGTTCAAAAAATTCTTGATGTTAATTTCCTATATCCTATTTATTATAGACAATGGGTTTCACCACTGGTGGTAGTCCCTAAAAATAATGGAAAATGGAGAATTTGTGTCAACTATAGAGAACTAAATAAAGCTATGTAGAAGGATCATTTCTCCCCTTCCATTTTTGGACCAAGTCCTTGACACCCTTGCCAGAAAGAAATAGTTTTCTTTCCTGGATGGGTTCAGTGGATATAATCAAATCTAGTTTTCCCCTGAAGACCAAGATAAAACTACATTCACCTATCCATGGGGAACGTTTTCATATAGAGTCTTACCATTCAGGTTGTTCAATGCACAAACCATTTTTAAATTGGAAATTCTCAGTATTTTTTATGATTTAATTAATGAGGTACTTGAACTATATATGGATGATTTTACCCCTTATCGTAATGATTTTGACCAAATCTTGCATAATATTGAGAAGGTTCTTGCACGATGTATAACTACCAAGTTGTGCCTTAGTCATGAAAAATGTCATATGATGATGAAAAAGGGCATAGTTCTGGGAAATTTTATTTCTTCTCCAAGAATTTAGGTAGACCCAGCTAAGATCGAGGTAATTATTAAACTCCCTACCCCTTAAACGCAGACAAAGGTACGCAGTTTCCTTGGTTATGCTAGTTATTATCAATGTTTTATAGAAATTTTTTCAAAAAATTCAACACCTCTGTATGTATTAACTTGACATGTGGAATTTGAGTGGATTGATATATGTGACACTGCTTTTGAAGATCTGGAAAATTTTTTCTCAACAACTCTTGTGTTGCGAGGACCAAACTAGAATCTACCATTCCATATTTCCTCAGATGCATCAAATGCGACGATAGGAGTAGTCCTAGGACAAGAACATGATAGAAAGCCTTATGCCATTTATTAGATTAGTAAAAACCTTACACCGGTTGAGTTAAATTATAGTGTGACAGAAAAATAATTTTTGGTCGTTGTTTATGCCATAAATAATTTTCTCCATTACATAACGAGATATTCAGTTTTTTTGTATAGTGATAATTCTTCCATTCGTTATTTAGATAAAAAATCTATTACTAATGGTAGAATAACTCATTGGTTACTATTGTTGCAGGTTTGACATTACTATAAAAGATCAGGTAGGAAAAGAGAACCTTGTTGCAGACTTCTTATCAAGAGTTCCAACTGCAGTCGATTCTTCCCCTGTTGAGGACCAATTCCCAAATGAACATTTGTTTGTTGTAACTATTAAAACACCCTGGTATGTTTATTTTGTGAATTATATGACAACCAAGAAATTACCATAAAACTTTTCATCCCAGGAAAATAAGCTTATTATCGAGCGCAACACACGCTTTTCATGGATGGGAGATTACCTTTTTTCATACAGGGGCTAATCTTCAAATTCAAAGATGTGTTAGAGAATATGAAATTTATGATATCCTCAGGGCTTGTCATGATGAGCCCCATGGAGGCCATTTTTTTGATCGGAGAATTGGACACAAGGTATTATAGATGGGCTATTTTTGGCCCACAATATTTAAAGATTCAAAGAAATATGTCTAGAGTTGCGATAGTTACCAAAGGACGGGTCATCCAATTTAGGCTGAAGAAATTCCCCTCCAACCACAAATTGTATTGGAACCATTTGAAATATAGGTAATGGACATTGTATGTCCCTTTAATCCACCTTCAAATCATAAAGCATATATTCTAGTTTGTACAGATTATGTAACTAAATGGGTGGCACTCACAAGAGCCATGGAAGAACCAGTCATCAATTTTATGTTTGAAATATTTGTTTGATATGGGCTGCCTTGGGAGATTGTAATAGATGAGGGATCACAGTTCACTTCTCATAAAATTTCATCCACCCTGCAAAATTACCGTATTAAACACAAAATCACTTCTCCTTACCATCCACAAGTGAATGAGCAGTTGGAAAGCACCAACAAAGTATTTGAGGCGATTTTAACTAAAAAATTGTCTATAAATCACCGATAATGGGTTGCCAAGGTTCCGAAAGCCTTATGGGCCCATTGGAAAACCTGACGCAATACCACTAGCTATTCAACTTATTAGCTTATTTTAGGTAAGGAACCCATTTTTACGATTGCATTCGAAGTTAAGACTCTTAGAAATTCCAAGGAAGTTAGATTGGATCTTACATAAGCACATAAACAACACTTACAAAAACTCAATGAACTGGATGAAATGTTTCTTCTTGTTCTACAACGTACTGCGATAATTCAGAAACATAGATCACAATGGCATGATCGATTGATTAAAAAGAAAAACTTTCGAGAAGGGGTTTGGGCGTTGTTATATGACTCCAGATTCCAAGACTTTCCAAGTAAAATTCAAACAAGATGGCTTGGCCCTTAGGAAATTACT
The DNA here is from genome assembly GCA_034641835.2 of Pinus albicaulis. NCBI lineage: Eukaryota > Viridiplantae > Streptophyta > Pinopsida > Pinales > Pinaceae > Pinus > Pinus albicaulis. The sequence continues at coordinate 1,381,848,094 of CM076575.1, forward strand.
GAGGTTTATGACAATGGGACGGTATGTCTTACCAGAGTTGATAATTCTAGAATTTATTCCTTTCAAATGAGCATCAACTATATCTGTACCATCAACCACTTACTTGAGAATATTTTCTTCATGAAATTGATAATGATGCCGACTTACAGGTTGTATCTAACCGAGAAAATTTCCCAACGGCCACAACAAGGTAATTTTTTCTTCAAAATATTCTTTATCTTGTACATAATGTACATTTTTTTTTTAATGATAGACATGGAAAAATTGCTAATATTTTAGCCATAGTCATTGTTTCTTTAGTCTCAGTCATTGTTTCCTTTATCACAATTGTTGTTTCCTTGGTCACAGTCATTGTTTTATTTATCACAATTTTTATTTCTTTCATTTCAGTCATTGTTTACTTTATCACATTTTTTTTCCTTAGTCACAATCATTGTTTCCTTTATCACGGTTCTTATTTCCTTCATTTCAGTCACTATTTTATTTTATTGCAGTTGTTGTTTCCTTAGTCACAGTCGTTGTTTCCTTTATAACAATTATTGTTTCTTTCATTTGAGTTGTTGTTTGATTTATCAAAATTTATTTTTCCTTAGTCACAACAATTTTTTCCTTTATCACAATTGTTGTTTCCTTAATTTCAATCGTTGTTTCCTTAGTCACAGTGTTGTTTCTTTAACCACAAACATTGTTTCTTGACATGTGATTATCATTTCCATAGCTTATTAATGTCTCTATTTCTTTAGGGTAAGGAAAATTTTCTTAGACTTCTTTTCATATGATGGTGGAAAACTAACTTGTTTAATGGTTATCATTGGATAATTCTTTATGCTCATGAGAATTGTAGAAAATTATAAAAATTCTCATGATGCATTCACCACTTAAGGAGAATTATTTCACTCCAATCTTTAAATATCATACGATCATAAGATTTGAGGACAAAATTAACAAGCTATAAAAGTAATTACTATTATATTTGACATGCCATCCCATTTACTAAGTAATCTACTAATATCAATAAAAATCAAATTTAACATAGTATAAGAGGTCTCATCACGAGCCAACCTACCATGATCATAGGATCTAGTGGAGTGACATTACCACTTCTGGTTACCAAGCCAGGGTAATGGAATTTGGCCTTCAAGTCAAAGGAAAAGATGCCTCATCACAAGCCAACTTGTTCACCTCATTATCTCTAGTAAATTTCATTGTTATTAATTGGTTACCATGCCAAAACAATGGCCTTATGTAAATGCTAAATATATATATATATATATATATATATATATATATATATAAACAATTTTGAAACCTCCTTAGTAAATGGGACAATGGCATCTCAAAGGGTTAAAAATGCAACCAGGTCGAGGCTATGGACGCCTGCTAGTAGTAGAGGACATGCATGTGGTATTGAAGTAAAGTTAAAAATTACAATATATCTTGACTATTTTTTTCCTTCAATATTAATAAAGGAAATCTCGTTAAATTTATTATGGACATTTACAAAATCCTGCTAGAAAGCGGTGATGTTTGGTTGCCCATGAGTATTTCATTATAATTATACATACTAGGAATAATTTTTTGGAAATTCATCATTATTTTATTGTCTCTAATGATGTGCTTGATGTAATTTTTGTTTCCATCCATCTATTCTTTGTAGAGATATTTGCACACATTCATTTTGTCTGAATCCTCCGTGGTTTATAATAATTCAAGTTATCATTACACCGCATGTGCCATAAATATTTTAATGATTTCCTCACATGTCACAGATACACTATTCTTGCTATTTTTTCCTTTTTAAGGTTACTCTGTTTCACAACATAAATACAACCTTATCCTATCATCGTTCCAAACCTTCCTTCATATTAAAACTTGATTAACGACCACGTACAACCTCTACTTTTATTTGGGTGTCGAGTTGGCACTAACAAATAACTTGATATCCCAATTTTCAAATACCATTGCATGTCATAATCATTGAGCCTTTATACTTTGTGCAAAATTACTATTATCATACATTGTGAATTCTACTATTTCCATCTGCAAAATTGTGACATGTTGAACAGTTAACAATGGGTGGCCATTCGGTCCAATATGAACCTATTCAATTACGTGCTTTGGAACTGATGCAAAACATCTTGATTCAAGCTGGATGGATGAAGTATTTGTAACGGCTACATGGTTTCGATAATGAGGTAGCATTAGAATTCACAAAAATTTCGATAATGGCACAAAAATGGTGATAAATACACATATACAAGTAAGAGAAGGTGCAATAATGAAAGTAACATGTCTTTTGACAGAAGGAGAAAAGTGGTATGAGATACACACTTCTCTCCAAAATGAAACCATATTGTTTATGAATACTTGTGAAGAGTTTGTTATAAAAGGAAAGGGTTATAACCTAAATTCATTACCTGGACCATGGAAATAAGTAGCAGGGGTCGTCTAGAAATATATTACCCGTGACGGAAGGTATGACGTGATGAGGGGATGCCATATCAAAATAATGGCGTCCCTGAGGTGAAAGGTAACTCTAAAACTTCCCTAATTTCTCAATTCACTATTGCATGAGACTGCTACTAGGTTAAGAAAGTCTAAGGACCAAGTCTTGGTCGTAAATCACCATGGAATTATCAATTTATTAATCATAATAATTCTCAATCAAGCTCATCAAACATGGGAATGGTTCCTTGGAAACCCTTACGTTGGTCAAGACATTCCTTTTGGGAATGAAATAGTCATTTGAACATCTCAAAATGTTTCAGTTAGTGATGAGCAGCTAGAAAAATGAAATGAGGAAAATTTAAATGAAACTCTAGTAACAAAAGATATCTTACAGGGGATTGTAAAAATTGTAAGACCTAAAAAACTCAGTAGAGTGAAGAAAAGAATGGAACCGGTTCTAGGTTAGCTACCAAAGAAAATAAGGAGGTCAAATAGACTTGTTAAGCAAGGTGAGATTTCTTTCAACCCTCTTGAGAAGTTATCAGAAGAAAACGTGACTCAAGGTTTATTCAATATAGAAGAGATGCACCAAGAAACCTTTGGAAAAAAACAAACTCAAAATTTACCAACTTCAGAACAGATATTATAAGAAATAGAAATAGCTCAAGAATTAGAAGATATAGAGAGTTTACTGGAAAATGTGAACTTCAGAGAAGTCATTACCACTTTAGTAGAAGAACTTGTAGCTCATTCTGAAAATAATATTGACTAGGGGGGATTCACCTAATTTTCCAATTGTAACCTCTCCTGATAATTCTTCAGCTACTGTTATTCTAGAATCAGATAATGAACCTGAAGTTGTTTCATCCCAAGTGTGTTTTGGAGACTATGTTACTACTATACTAGATCCTTCCTCTCCAAAGGGAACGAATCCACAATATTTTGAAGATTTGATTCATGATGGCACTAGATTTTCAGCTAAACCTCAGACTAGTTTTCCTCACAAGGACTTCCTGAAGTTTGGAACTAATGTGATGATAAGGGAAGTTGAAAAATCATTGACAGTTGCACCCACTCAGGAAATTATTGTCGAAATTCCCGAGATACTGGTTGTTGTTTCTTCTCCAACAACCTTAGTTGGTAGTTATGTTTAGAATACCACAGGTACCAAAGCTATGAGAAATAAATAAAAAGGGAAATTTCATGAGGAGATTGATGAATTGAAGGAAGAAAATAATAAACTCTGAAGGAAGGTACAACAACTAAAAAATTGGCTGCATAGTAGTAAGCAGTTTCATAAAGGTCATGTGAAGAGGTCTAGAAGAAAGAAGGAAACTTAGGAAATGGAAGTCCAAACTGATTTCATATTTTTCTCTAATGAAGCAAGTAACCAGACATACTTTTTTCTTGTTTCTACCAAAGTAGGAACTCAGACTAAATCTGAGGTATAAATGATTGATGCTCCTCTAAGCCTTGTTGAAGTAGGAACTCAGACAGATTAACCATTTACATTTAATGATAGAGGAGTACAAGTAGAGGATGTGCCTCCCTATACTCCCTTGATTGTAGAATCAACCATTAAAATATTGAACAAAACTATGGAGAAACAACGTGAGACCATAACAAGATATTAGGGAGAAGTGGTGCCTTGGAGGGAACACCAGGAGTTGCTTCAACAATTCAGAGTATTGACTACAATAGAAGATGAGACCTATGTGCAACTAAGAGCATCTCAGAAGGAAGTACATAATTTAAAGGACCACCTTGAGAAGGATGTGGAGCAAATGAAGGAAATGTGATCCATTTATTCAAATTCCTTGGCATGTAGGTCCCCAGCTCAGAATTATGCTTTATATTTACTTGAGCGATATTTGTTGCTCAAAGTAAAAGCTATATAATATGGAAAAGCATATGAGTTTAGAAATTTACTGGATTTCATTTCTACTTTCTGCAAATAGGATGAGTAAACACAACATCTTCTGCGTGAATTATATATGTATAATTTATTTTTGGAAGAGCATGTGGCAGAAAATCATGACCCATTTATTAGGGACATTCAATTCCAATCTTTCATATCATTTTCCAGGAACCAGGTGAAATGGGAAAAATATTATCACACCTTCCAGAGGAGAAAGCATGCTCTTGATATTTGGGTTAGAGGTGAGCCTAATAACCCCTTTCACACACAAATTCATCATGGTATCTTCATAGAAAAACCTAGTGTTGCTCCTACACTTGCAGAGATTCATTATGATGTATTGCATTTAGGGATGGAATATTTGGAAGATCAGGGAAGAGGCTCTTCATGGAGCTAAGGTGAGATAGTAGGCATCACCTAATGAAATCAAGAATAGACAACCTTTTGGTTATCACAATTTTCAGTATGTCATGACTAGAGTAGAAGACTATGTTCACTTGGTATTGGAAAGAGGTATCAATTGTATAGGATGTATGTACATATGCCCCATAATCGGGTGCCCTCACTCTTTTTATAAATCTGATTATGACTTATCAGAAGCAGGTAAGTATGTGGCTTTTGAATAACTCTGAAGTAGAAATGGATTCAGGGATAGAAAAGAGGAAGATTGTGAAACTTACTCCTTAACTGTTTTACACATTAATCATTTGTTTGCATGAGGTCATGCAAAAAGGTCAGTTGGGGGGTAATCTTGGGCCTCATAATTGTCATAATTTCCTTTCCTTACTTCTTAGTTTTCATATTATTTTCTAAGTATTTCTTGTAATTAGGCTATGGTAACATGTGTAGTATGGACTCTAGTAGTGTTTTATATGCATTTATTATTTTTATGAACAAATTTGACCATTAAAGTGTTATTTACTTATGAATGTATCCTTATTTTATACAGGAATCTATTTACGCATTGGAATTTGACGATTCTTCCTAGAATGATCATGGGAGATCACATAGCCTGAGGCTGTTATACTTTGTTTGGAGAAAATTGGTTAAAGACGAGTTTCCGACCTAGTCCTTCGAATGCATTAAAATCATTGTAGCTTAAATGAGAATCCTAGGAATATTTAGATTCTCAGGATTTCTCATTATTAGAAATAGGTTCTATATTCTTATCCTTTACCAACATGATATAAACAATTGCATTAAGCCTCGAAAGGGGTTATTCAGTTGTAATATTTTTTTGACATAATTTTAGAATTGCGAAGAAAATGATTGCAATTGGTTCTCTGTAGTTGAATGGAGGTGTTTATTACACAAATTTAATCTGCTGTGATGAGTCTTTTCATAAGGCAATTTGATTCTAATGATTTGGTTCAGATCTTGGAAGCAACACTGCCTTCACTTGTATCATTAAATTGGCGTTTGATTCTCATGTTTCAACTATTTCCATTTGCGTAATAGTTCTTAATTTCTCATTGTGTGTTTGTTAAATAAAATGCTCCATTTTGAATTAGATTTATCGAGATCGCTACAGAATAAATTTGTTGTATTTAATTTGTTAAGAGTATTGTCACTTGTTTCCATTCCCTAGAGATTATCATAGTTCATTATCTTTCTTACTTAATCGCTTTTGATGTTGTGATTATGTAGTATTTTTTTCTATTCTGTAGTTGTTGTTCCCTAAGAAAGACCTTGATGTTTAGTAGGTTTTCTTTTGTTGTTTCCTTCATAAGAATTTAGAAGTTAATTTTTTGAATGGTTTTCTATAATTAGAAATTGCATTCTGAGTTGACTTATTTGATATTGTAGCTTTGTTTTTCAATAAGAGAAGTAACTAGTCATACCAGAATTTCTCTTGCATAAAATATGTCGATAAACTTTAAATAGAAAAAATAAACCTCAGGTTGATAAATTAATGTGTAGTAGTTAGTTGTTCCTTTTAGGAACAATTAATTAGCTCAAGAAAAACTACTAAATTGGGAAAAATTATGGTTTGATTTGGTACATCAGGAAATAAGGCAGGACACCGAAGATGGGACTTCATCTAAGGGAAAGGATGAAGAAAAATTTTCATCGGTTGGAAAGGAAAAGAATGGAAAAGGGAATAAATATCAATCCAAACCAGAGTCTAGCCAAGGGGGAAAGAATAAATATTTTTCCAAAATTAAATGCTTCCATGGTCATGAATTCGGGCATTATGCCACGAAGTGCCCATACAAAAAGGAAAGCAATAAGATCTCAGGAGGAGCAATAGGTGAAGCCTTGGATTCACAGTTCAAGCTTGAATTTACCCTTATCGCATGCATGTAAAGCATAGTGATGGGGAGTGTGTGATACTATGACTCAGGTGCATCATTCCACATGACAAAGTGTATAGATTTTTTCAGTGACCTAGAAGAAAAATATTTGCATATGCACATTGAGCTGGGATACGAACAATCACCTTTCAAAGGGAGTTAGGCTACCTTCTTAGGCTCAAGGATGTCATGTTTGTTTTGAGCCTAAAGAAAAATATCATCTCTATTGCAGTTTTGGAAGGTCATGGTTATGATGTGATATTCAGTAAAGGAAATGAATTCCTGAGACACATAGAGATAGGATAGGTGAAGCAGATCAGGGTTCGTGTGAATAAATTGTATAAGATAGACGTGGAATATTGTGATGCATTAAGCACTAAGGTGGAGAAAGTGTGGAGTCGCATTGACGGTGAACTTTGGCACAAAATACTTTTCCATTTGCATCATGGCATCCTGAAGATTATGTAGAAAATAACTATAGGCCTCCCCAAAGGATCACTTCAGTAGCAAGATGTATGCAAAGGATTACTTTGGGGAAGTACACAAAATCCACATTCCATGATCGGGACAACAAAGTACATGCATTCTTAGAAAGGATATACTCTGATGTCCGTGGACCTTTCTCGAAAGCCTCCACTACCAGACACAAATATTTTGTCATTTTTATTAACGAATTCTTGCGGAAGTGATGATTCATATGGAATAAATATGAGCCTCTCACGGAAGTGATGGATATTCTTCATGCGGAAGAAAAATGAGACATTATTCAAGTTCATAGAAGTCAAGGAAGTAGTTGAGAAAGAAACCGATAAGAAGGTGAAGGATCTCAGGCACGATAATGAAGGTGTATCGAATGAATTTAAAAAAAATTGCGTGAAAGAAGGCATTTGATGAGAGTTGATAGAACCCCACAACCCACAACATAATGGGTTGGATGACAAAAATAAGAGTAGCATTGTGGGAGCAACGAGGGCGATGTTGCATGACCAAGGCTTACCACTGCACTTGTGGACAGAGGCATGCAACACTTAAATATATTTGTAGGACCGGAGTCCTCATCGAATTCCGGGCATGATTACACTGGAGGAGGATTTCTCACGAATAAAGTTGTATGTGTCGCACTTCAAGATTTTTGGAGCCTCTATTTACTGCCATGTATCCTAAGAATCAAGGAAGAAGCTTGAGCTGAAAACATAATTGGGGATATTTGTGGGTTACAAAGAAACTCCCCACAACTATCATGTGTACTTTCCATCTCTCAGAATGACAGTTGTGCAAAGGGATGTAAAATTTGATGAGGAGAAAGAGATGCAGTGCTCTCTTAATAGGTAATTAATATCTCAGTAGAAGAAGATATTTTAGCTCCAAAGGAGGAGCCTCAGGAAGTTGTGGAGTAGCCACAAATTGAGAAGCAAAGAGTGGAGACATCCACTCAAGCAGATCCATCCATAGAAGGCAGGGAAAGGACCAGGGAAGTTGAGAGATTTGCACAGGATGCGAGGGATAATGTGGGTTCTACTTCAAATTTGTGCAGATAGATAAGGTCACCAGATTGGTACACTAGCTACATGGCTCTAATGGTTGAGCTTGTAGAGACTGAGCAATCGTATATCGAGGAAGAAATAGAGAAACTTGTATGGGTTGATGAAATGGTGGAGGAATATGAATCCATTGTAAGGAACAATGTTTGGTAAGTGGTCGCAAGACCAATAGATAAATTAGTTATGTCTTAGAGATGGATCTTCAAGGTAAAGTAGGCAGTAAACAAAAGCATAGAGAAGTATAAGGCCATATTTGTGGCCAAGCGGTACTCTCAAGTTGATGGAATTGACTATGAGGAGACCTTTTCTCCTGTATCAAGGTACTCATCTATTAGATCAATTCTTGCTCTGGCTACGCAAATGGGTTGGAACATCCACTGTATGGATGTAAAAACAACATTCCTAAATGAATTTATTGAGGAGGAGGTGTAGATGGAGCAACCAGAAGGCTTTGAGACTTTTGATCAAGAGTCTCATGTGTGCAGACTCAAGTGAGCATTTTACAGTCACAAACAAGCACCTCGTGCTTGGTACACCAGGATCAATAGTTATCTCACCATTTTGGGTTTCACGAAAAGTGAAGTGGATGCAAACCTCTATCACATCTTGGTAGAAGGTAATTTTTTTATTATTGTCTTATATGTTGATGACTTAATTTTAATTGGCGATGAAAAAATTATCAGACTTTGCAAGGAGGGCCTTGCAAGAGAATTTGAAATGCAGGACATGGGTCTCATACACTACTTCCTCGACTTGGAAGTATGGAAAGGCGATGGGGAAATGTTTGTCTCTCAAGGAAAGTATGCAAATGAGATATTGAAAATATTTCACATGGAGAGTTGCAAACCCATGGAGACACCTCTAGTGACCAACTAGAGGAAGGAGGATGCCACTTCAAGTGAGGAAGTGGATGTGACCATTTATTGACAGTTAGTGGGTTCATTCATGTATCTTGTGAACACACTACCAGACACATGCTATGCATTCAACTAGCTAACCCAAGCTATGGTTAGGCTAACCAAATTATTTTGGAGGGAAAAAAAGCATAGTTTACAGTACCTCAGAGGAATTACCCATTTTGGAATATGGTACAAATGGACAAAGGGAGTGAAGATATGTGGCTTCATATATGCATATTGGGAAGCGAGTCCATTAGATTGAAATATTACATTATGTGGTATTTTCATTGTTCGATCCACAACTATTTTTTGGTACAGCTGGAAGCAAATATATGCGGCGCTTAGCTTAGTAGAATTAGAATACATGGTTTCAAGTCAAACAACATGTGAGGTGATCTGAATGAGAAAGATACTTCTTGGATTGTTTGGTCAGATGATGGACCCAACTGTGATTTATTGTGATAATCATAGTTGCATTAATCTCTTTAAGAATCCTATTTTTCATGATAAATCCAAGCATATAGATATTTTGTATCATCATTTAGGGGATTATGTATAAAGGCGGATACTGTTGTTGCAGTACATTCTGAAAAAGAAACAAGATGCCAACATTTTGATAAAGGCATTGTCAAGGGAGAAGTTCAAGTTCCATAGGTTCATGATAGGGGTGATTGATAATCCATTTCTTGCTGAGAGAGAGTGTTGAAAAATGCAACAATAAATTCTTAATTTGATTTTGCCTTGATTAAATTGAGAAAATTAAAATTTCCATAATAGTAGACAACTTGGATGATGTTAACTTGTGTGACATGGTTTGTGTCACCTAGTTTACTCACTAAATTCGAGTTGGAGGAATTAGAGTTTAGTTAAGCATTGGTGATTTCTAATTTGTGTCAATCAAGGTCAATTATCTAAGGTTGTTTTCAATTAAACTAATTCCAACTGTTGGAGGAACTAGTGGAGGGCCAAGTTGTGCAGTGGGACTTTAGTAAAACTCAGTTATCATCCATTTAAATGATCAATCAACCCAAAATAGCTAGTGCATGTAGAGAATTCTAGCTCCCCAGGCTTGGTGGACATTCCAAGGCAATGTAACATCAGTTGTAGATTATTCTTGAGTGTACATGTGTTACATGCAGTCAGATGATCAACCTAAAGAAATTGCACAATTAATTTGAAGAATTTCCTAAATAATAGGGGCCTAATTTCTCAAGGAATTGTACAAGGAAATAGGGGTCAAGCAAAGGCAGAATTTGACTAAGTCAGGATCATAGATTCTCTGTGAGCAGAGAGATAGCTTATTCACTTGCAGGTTGTGCTTAGTTGAGCAAATAAATTGTAATACATATTTATTCATCAAATTAATTCAAGCAAGCATTGGGGTTTTTAGGGGATTGATTTCCTGGGTAAATATACTCTTTGCATGTGTGTTATGTAGTATTTCATGTCTGAGATTATTGTTCTAAATTAGGAATTAATTTTCGCAGTGCAGTAGAGTAGGTTGTGTCTTGTGATTTTGATTAAAACTTCATAAGAAGTTGCAAATATACATAATAATTTCTACAATCATTTGAGTCAATACTCTACATTCCATAACTATGGCCAAAAAGAAATTGATTGCAGACTTAAAGACAAAACACTTGATCCAGAAATCAAGCAACCAAGCCAACAACCCAAAGTATGGAAGGAAACAAAAAACACAAAAAAACTGTAATATTGTTTTATATGCTCATAATGAAGGAATTCATTGGTATGCTGATAGTGGTTTTTCCAAGCATATGTTATGAGATAAAAGCAAGTTTTTTTTTCTTGGAAACTAGTTGAAAAAGTTAATGTGACCTTTGGGAATAATGCACCTAGTAAGATTGTGGGTAAAGGAGCTATCAACCTAGCTAATGGCAGAGGTAAAGATAAGGATGTGTTGTTTGTTTATGGGCTAAAGCATAATTTACTCTGTGTGTCTCAAATTTTTGACCACGGTTATGATGTGTTTTTCAAATCTAAAATTGTCAAATTAAGTTTGCAGGAACATGAGAGATAGTATCTAAAGTTGTTAGAACAGATAATTTTTTATGTTTTGAAAGAGAAGACATAGAAGAATTATTTTTCAAAGATTGATGAGAATTGGCAATGGCATCAAAGGCTGGTACATTTGAACTTTGATTATATTTTCAAATTGGGAAAGAAGAATGTAGTCAGAGATCTACCAAAGATTTCAAATCCAAAGAATAGTATTTACAAGGCCCGACATATTGGAAAACAAGTTCGTGTACCTTTCAATTCCAATGAGAAATCATCAACCAAGTCATTGCAATTGATACATATGGGCTTATGTGGTCCTTCAAGAACTCAGACACCTTCACGCAAAAATTATTTCATGCTTATCATTAATGATTTCAGCAAAATGACGTGGGCAACATTTCTTAAATAAAAATGAGAGGCATTTGAGAAGTTTAAAAACTTTAAGGCCATGGATGAAAATGAGGCTGATTGTAAAATAAAGTGCATATGGTATGATAATGGAGGCAATTTTACTTCAAAAGTTTTTGGTGACTTTTGAAAACAATACATCTTCAAAAGGCAGTTTACCATAGTAGAGACTCCATGAAAAAATGGCGTAGAAGAGAGAGCCCATATATCAGTTCATCAGTTGGCTAGAGCCATGATGGGAGAAATAAATTTTCAACAAAGATTTTGGGTTGAATCCATTCAGACGATAGTAGTGTTTTTAAATGCGGAACACTTAAGAGAAGATAGTCATAAAACTCCATATGAGCTCTGGTATGGCATACCTACTGCAGTCAAGCATTTGAAAGTATTTGGAATCATTTGTTATATCATAAATAATGATGAAAAGCTCGGTATGTTAGTTGCAAGTGTCGATGAAGGTATTTTTCTTGGATACTCTTTGAATAGCAAGGGATATAGATGCTACAACAAGAATACAAATAGAATAGTTGATTGTATTGATGTTAAAGTTGATGAGCACACTGAGATTGAAGACAATCAAGAAGTAAATGTCATCTCCTATAATCTAGTAACAAATAATGAGAAGTATGATGAACCATTTTCAAATGAAGAAATTGAAGAACCTCTTAGTCCAAAATCTAAATATCCTACAAGGTATGTACAAAAACACCACCCATTCGACCAAATTGTTGGTGACTTCAATTCAGGTGTGCAAAGAAGAAGAAGATTGTTAAATATCCCTACGTAAGTGCTTGTAACTTTTTTATGTATAATGGAACAAAAATATTTTTCTCATGCTAGCCAAGATTACAATTAGTTTAAGTCCATTGTTGAGATTCAACAAGATGATGATCCTAGTGAAAATTAAGCACCTACATTAGGTGAGGCCCACAGGCTATTTTTAGGTGTATGTCTATTTTTAGAATGGCGAGAAAATTCTATTTATAGAGGGAGTCTATTTTTAGAATGGTGAGAAAATTCTATTTATAGATGAGGTTCTATTTTTAGATGCATGTGCGAAGTATATTTATAGATTGCATGTTTAAATATAGAATGCATGTCAATTATTATTATCTCTTAATAATATTTGGACAATAAATATTAATCTATTCTCTTGAAGCACTTGATTTCAGTTAACTAAAGTGGAAAACCAGTTAGCTGAAGGAATTTCAAGTTCTAAGGTTGGTTGGTGGGACATGCAAGTGGACTTAGTTGTAATTGAGTGATTCAAAGTTGTCACAAAGTTGGATGTGTAGTTATGTGAGTTGTAAAGTATCTTAACTCAGTTAAGTGAGTTAAACTCAGTTGTGCTAGTTGTAACTAGTTGTAACTAAAGATACACTAGTGAGAGATCAATGAATTAAATATTAACTTGATTCACATGGAGTGATCTCACATGCAACTAAATATTTACTACAATTAACTACATGCATGTCAGATCCAGTGGAGACCCAATTGAGAGAAAGGTGAAAGGGACAATTTGACTATCAGTTGTGACATTAGTGGGTGCACTCATGCAACCACACACACATTGGAGATGCCAATGAGGATTGCGCAGTCAAGGAAAGGCATGATCTCATTCATTCAGGGATTTTCATCAACAAGGATTGTGCTATGGAGGCAGGCTGTCAGGAGGCAGTAAATTGGCGTATGTATTTGCCAATTTTTGTATGATAGTGCGAGACGATTGTATATTGTACTGAGAGATCTTGGATTAGATTTTTGTAAGAGATTGTTTCATGATACATGATATATACATAATATATGATAGTGAGGTTTTTAGATTTATGCTTTCCTGGTAAAAACATTTGTGTTATGTGTGATTGATCTTTCTTCATGTGTTTGCAATTGGCAATCGTGTTTTAAATTTCCGCAAAGATTTTTGTAGAAGCGATTCTATATTTAATAGTGGCATATAATTGTTAGATCAGGAGAATCCAAGAAATACATAATTGTATTAAAATTTCTATATCCATGCATGAAGAGCTTAATCAAATTGAGAAAAAATTAGACTTGGGAGCTTGTTCCAAGACCAACAAACAATAATGTTATTGGCTTAAAATAGGTCTTCAGGAACAAAATGAATGAACATGGTGACATTGTAAGAAATAAGGCAAGGTTAGTTGTAAGGGATATGCACAAATTAAAGGTCTGGACTTTGATGAAACCTTTACTCCTATTGCTTGATTACAAGAAATTCAAATGTTTTTGGATTTTGCTTGTTTCAATAAATTTAAGATATATCAGATGGATGTAAAATATTCCTTTTTAAATGGAGAGTTGCGGGAATAATTTTATATTCAGCAACCTGGTGGTTTTTTAATTATCAGATCAACCTGATTATGTTTGAAAAATGAAAAAGGCCTTGTATGGTCTCAAGAAAGCCCTAAAGGCTTGGTACTCCAAGTTCGATAGTTATTTTTTGAAGTGTGTTTTAAAAAGAGGCATCACTGATAGAAACTTGCATGTGAAATATAATGATGGAAAATTGTTAGTGGTGGTTGTCTATGTTGATGATATTATTTTTTTCCAATGAATCCAATCAATTAACATGCTAGTTTGCAGATAATATGAAGGTCGAATTTGAGATGTATGTGCTTGGAGAAATTTCATATTTCCTTGGTTTGTAGATTTCACAATATTCCAAAGGAAATTTTATCTCACAACGCAAGTATCGCAAGTAAGTTTTGAAGAAATTTGACATGGAGGAATGTTCTTTGGTAAATCCAATGGTTACAAGATGCAAACTCAGCAAGACTGATGAATCATAAAAGTTGGATCAAACTTTATACAAATTTATTATTGGAATCATCTTATATTTGACAACCTCAAGACAAAAAATCATGCAGGAAATTGGTATTGTTGGAAGATTTCAAGCAATCCCTAGACAGTGTCATCTCCTAGCAAAAAATAAGATTCTCAAATATCTAAGAACAACAACAGATTATGGACTTTGGTACCCCAGAGGTAAATATATTTCACTAACTAATTTTACTGATGTTGATTGGGAAAATGATGTATATGACCGAAAGAGCACTAGTGGTGGTGCTTTATTCTTGGTGCATGTCTTGTTTCATGGTTGAGCAAGAAGCAAGCCTCAATTTCCCTTTCTACTATTGAAGTAGAATATATAGCAACAACTTCTTGTTGTGCTCAACTATTATGGATGAAGAAAAAATTACAATATGTGCACGTGATATATGATCAACCTATAACAATCATCTGTGATAATACAAGTGCAATCAACATGTCCAAGAACCATGTTTTTCATTCAAAAATAAAGCATATTCCAATTAGGTACCACTTCCTTATAGAAATAGTTGCAAATGAAATTGTCAAGTTGGAATATGTACCTAAAAAAGATAAGGTAGCCAATATATTCACCAAACCTCTCCCAAGAGATAATTTTGAGTATTTAAGAAAAATATTGGGATTAGTTCCTCTTACCTCCCTCCACTAGATCTAGAGGAAGAAGGACACCTAGCAAGCACTCACCATATTAAAAGGAACTTGAAAATTCCATGGGATAAACAAGGTAGGGGGATCTAAGATGCATGGGGAGCATATTATTTTATTTTCCATTGATGTCAAAGTGGGAGAAGAACACCAAGGGAGAGGAGTACCAAAAAGAGGAGAATTAAGAGAAGTGCACTTTGCTTTTATTCTTGTGTTTTTGGTGTTATCATTAATGCAAAAAGGGGAGAATGTTAGATATAAGTTGTCATTTATGGAAAATGAAAATATGTGTGAAAGAATATTGGTAAATAAGAAGAGACTTAGGAGCCATTTCTAGGATAGGAGATCATCTTAATAACTCTTGGAAATATATACAGTTCGGAAAGATCTTTCGAACGGTATATGGAAGTATTACAAAGACCTCATGGATTGAAAATTATTGTCAGTGAAACTTATGAAGGGTGAAAATCAAAGCTGGTTAGGGTCTAGGTCCCAAAAACACAGTCAATGTGAAGGTGGCAGCCATGTAGGCATGCACATGAACCAATCGGAAGCTTAAGAAGGACAATAGTAGTCATCATGGTGTCCATGTAACCTCTGCAGAACAAACCCCAGAAGTATTTCCCCGAAATTTTTGAAGATAATCATGAGTCCAAACCTTCAGGGTGGCAGGGTGCAGGGAGGATATGGTTGAATAACATGGCAAGCAAATCGATCAACAATTGGTGTGCGAAGGATCCCACATAGATTTCATCTCAGAAGATCCAAATGCATGCACAAGTTAATGTTGGCGAAAAAGGAGGTCTCTGGGAAAGACTCAGGTTTAGGCTTGAGGCCAAAAAGGTTTCATCTGTATTCTAGGACAACGTTGGCATTTTCACCCTACTCGAGGGAGTAAGGAGTCTCACCCGAGGCGTGCCACGACTTTACTGAGATTAGAGGCTAGATCATCGACATCGAGGAAATATTACTAACGCAAATCATATCTTATGTGCATACAGAAGAGATTCATATATCTCAACTTTAAGAAGTAAGTTATCATTCATCAATATATATCCATAATATCGAATTAAAATTTTAAAATAGGCATACATACACCATAATCAATCAAGCACAAACTAATCCACAATATATAGCACATCAATAGTCTGATTCCATTAACTTGGCTCAAAACAGTATAAAAATACTCCACAAAGTCTATTATAGTTCAATTCAATCCATATGGTTTCGCAAAGATCTCCCTAGGCTCTACTCTCCTATCAGCCTCCCTTCGAATAACTATCCTCGGAGTCGCTTCTTCCCAGTTATATGTTCCTGCCGACTAACACTGTCAGTTTTTTCCCCTTTTCCACTCCATTGTTCCATTATGCTCTGCTTCCTTCTGTTTTTTCTTCATCACTGGACGTTCTACTGCTTGTTCCTTGTCTCCCGTCTCTGCCATTTGTGCCATCATTTGTTTATGCCCCGCCACCTGCCTTCAGGTTTTCCGCAACCGTGAAAACTCCTTGCCTACCTTGATTGCGCTTTGCCACCTATCTTCAGGCTCTCCGCAACTCCAAAACTATCTTGTCCAAAACAAGTGCCCCAACAGGCCCCGGCCACATGCTATTGACTCGTCCTGAGTCAAAATTTTCCTGTTGTCATGGCTTCTAGTGGTCTATCGACTTCCGATGCCAACCTAGTTTCCCTTGTTTCTTCCATCTCTGTCTTTTCTTGTTTCAGTTTGTCCTCTTTCAACAAAGGCCCCAACTCGAGAACCTTGCTCATTGATGTTGTCCTAAGCTATGTGAACTCAGTTATTTATTGTTGCCATATCTTTATCATAGGCTCCGTCTCAGTGACAACTCTGTTAGCCTGAGTCACGTCCATTACCTGTGGCAATTTGTTGAACACTTCCTGGAGTTTGGGTTCGGCCTCAGACGCTAGTTGTTGAATTTCCTCCACCTTTAGTTTCACAATTTTCCATAGGTCCCTGAGAAGTTTCTTTTTCATTGCTGAGTGTTCCTCAATAGCTCGAATCTGTGTTTCAAGTACGTCTGCTTGGTCGTATAGCTGAGTGCGGCTGACTGGATCTGTGGTCCCCCTTATTTTGAGGAATATCTTCTGCAATTTCTCCAAAATGGATTGAGCCTTCATTATTAGTAAATTGGAACACTCGTGGAGTTTCTCCAGCAAGTTGTATGCTTGCTTGACTATCATTCCAAGTGTGTCCTTCATGCTTTGCATCTCTCTCTGCCTTTCTGATACCTTCTCAACATACACTATAGAGGGATTTGGTAATGTTGGCCTTGCTGCAAGCACCTCTTTCAGCTCTTGGTTTGCTCGGTCAAGGCTTGTACATGCCATTTTTACTCGAATGGATCTCTCGACCATTGAGCATGAAGAAATATTTGCGGGTGTGCTGCTATCTAGGGTAGTGACTGTCGGCCATAGGTCTTTATAGACCTCTGTTACCTGATCTAGCTGCTGATGTAGGCTATCTTTATTGCTCTGGAGTGGATTACGCTCATCAGTAAGCGCAATAACTTGTTGTTGTTTCTACTCAAATTTCTGTAAGAGGTCATTATGTAGAACTTTTTCTTGTCGTTTTGTCGTCTGGATGAAACTGAAAATTTGGTTGGGTCCCCAGTTTTTCATGTCACCACTGCTCGACATCTCTTGGCTCGGATGTCTCTCCCTGAGTGGTTGCCCACTGGCAATTGATCTTTTAGAGTGTCCCTGTGGGGATGTGGGTTAACTTTTTTGCGACGGTTGAGATTCAAGAATGTGGTGACTAGTGGATGGCATGAACTTTTGCAACAATAAGTTGGATTGCTGGAGTGGGTTTAGCTCTGTTTCAATGGGTGTTATATCGGAAATTTGGGACCATTCCTGGATTAATAGTTATAAAAAGGTGCCCTGTCCCATTGTGGTTTGGTTAACCTCAGGTACTCCAACTGTACCTGATTTAGCTTCTACCTCGATGTCAACATTCGTTAGAGTTCTTGGTGGTATCAGATCTGATATGGTTGTGGAGGTGGATGGAGTGTGGGTGGGGTGGTCTTTGGATGTGAATGAGGTGTGTGGTAATGAATTATGCATATGGAGTGGAGATGAAACTTGTATGTTAAGAACTGATGATGGATCAAATGTTGGTAACACAGAGGCGGTCTGAGTGTTGACCTCTAGCTCTTATTGAATTAACATTCCCGTGACTATTGGCTGGGCTTGGTCTTCTCCTATGAGATCGAACACTTTCTCAAATCCCATGGTTTAGGCTCTTTTCCTTTTAGGTGCTGGTATTGGGGGTTTCGTTGGCTTGTTTTTGCGGAGTGGAGTGACGGTGGGCAGTGAGTGGGAGTGGAATAAGGTAGATGGTATTGCAGCTATGATGGGGTTGGTGGTGGACAAAGATGCAAAATTCAACGTCTGAAATTCATAAAAAGTGGGAAATACAGTAGATTTGGTACTGAGAGTTTCTATTACCTTGTTGGAGCCTTTCACTTGTGTGTCCAGTTGGTCCAGCAATGGACGCAGTTGTAATTGGGAGACCCTTTGCATTTTTTCTGCTGGTGTCTCTCCCGAAAGTGCTTAAGGGAGCATCGCATCAAATGAGTAAATCGAGATCATGCTTTTGATTTCAATTTCCGCTCCTAGCCATGAAGAAAATTTTGTATGGAACGCCTCCTCTATTATCTGGAACTTCAACGGATTCTTATGGAAGGTATTTTCATCAACACAGTCTGGCCGAACATAGGTTCGGTTACGAGACACCCCAAACCAAATTTGAGGGAAGTATCTATCCAATAGGCTTCTTGGAACTCTTTGCTGACTTTTAACTATGTCTATCATCTATCGGTACCAGGTTGCAAAAGCTTCTTCGTTTACCTCCTTGGTACCCGAGTCCCCTGATATTTTCCATTCCATGTATCTTAGTGCCATTGGTTGGTCCTCGGTAGTCTCCACAAGCTGTCTGATTCCTGGTGGACTCCACTTCCACATTGCGAGAGCCATGATTAGATAACCATATATAAATATTGTGGTCTGCTTATAGTTTTCCTCGCAAAACTCAAAAAGATCATGTAATAAGAACGTGCACCAATTTAGCTATGCCCTTTGTATGCAATGCTCCGCAACTGATATTGTGTCAAGGGTGCATTTCCCCTTGGTATAATGTCTCATAGTTTTCCCAGCGATCAAGTAGCAAGTGAATTTTACTGTTGGATTGTTGATGAGATAAATTTTTTCTCCCTTTCATCCTCTCCTTGTTTCATACTTTCTGTAGTAGTCACAATCCCCAACCTTCTTAGCTCTCTTAGAAGTGTTTTGGAAGGCCGATGAGACATCATTTCCTGCAGGTGATAAACCTATGAGTCTATGCATATCCTCCATGTGAATTGGGATCTCCCTCCCAAGCCACAACGACCCATTATGAATTATGCTGATCAAGAACTTGGTGCACTGCATTGCCACTCCCGATGTCCCGAACACTGGAAGGTTTCCGAGGTGCAGGATTGTTAACCTATGGATGCCTCTGAAGTCTGGGTGCACCCTTGCTTCTTTGACTCGTCCCTCCTTCACACGATTTTCAATGTACACCTTCCTTTTCATTGCTAGGAACTGGAATGAGTTCGTGGAGTCAATATCTATCAGCGTGGCATTGTCATATTTTCCAATTAGTGACTCCACCTTTTGAATTCCTTCGTCGAGCTCAGGATCTCCCACTGAATTTTTCACCTTCATCATTTTATTTCTTCTGCTATATACTCGAACTTTTGTTGCTGGTCTATTATTCTAAACTTCTGTTGTTGTAATCGGGATTATCGTTCTAGTCGTTTCTTGCTCTGATAACTCGTAATTTTTTGGCATTCTGTTGTTTCCCTCCTTCATGTGGGTTAAGCAAGATTACTTGCATGAATGATGTTGATGCAACACCATAAATAATTAATTATTGTTGTCTTTCCCCATGGTTATATTTGTGTGATTAGTTACTGGGGTGAGGTGGACTCTAACAGTGTTAACGGTGGCTTCAGAAGTCGGGTAGACGTGATGGGAAATAATTATGGCTTAATGTGGAAACTTTATTACGATATGGGGGTTACTAATTATGGAAGTTATTTTTCAAATTCAGATGATATTACAGACTGAAAATGATATTATGGCTCATTATGAGTGAATGATGGTTGACACTCTTAGGCTATGTAACATTGTAGACTCTCCCCCCGACCACAATTGGTTGTGATGTGGTCTCCACATAGCAACAGGGTGAGTGTTGATTTTTCGCGACTTTCGGGTTTCTTATTGAGGATTTCTACTCTAGTGGGATGAAATGATTAATACATAAAATATTCTATGGCTCATCTTGGTTTCCAGAGACTTATTGACTCTACTCTACTGACTTCTCTCAGGTGCGAGAGTTATTAAAATTAAAAGGATTGTGTTGCTTACTCATGATATGGTTTCAGGTGTGCGCCATTCACCCATCCTTGAAGTATCTCTCCATCCATTTGCACTATCTTGACCACACCTAAGTCCCTTATCTCTATGACATAATACAATCCCATCCAGTGCATTCTGAGCTTCCCTGGGAACTTCTGGAATTTTTTGTCATAGAGCAGTACTTTTCCACCAATAGTAAATGCTTTATGCTTGATGTGGCAGTCATGCCAGGCCTTTTGTCGCTGTTTCTGTACTTATTGATGGAAATTCACCAAAAATCTATCTTATTCAAGCTCCTACAACTCATGAAGGTGTGAAGAGATGGAGTCTTCCTCTGTCATGTGTGTTGTTGAGGCAATTAAGAGACTTGGTATGATAAAATCTGTTGGTATTACTGCCTCTTTCCCGTACACCAATTGGAATGGAGTTTGATTATGTAGTATCTTTATGGTTGTCATGTATGCCCAAAACTTGGCTGGTATTCTTTCATCCCAGTCATCGTGGTTAGCATTTCATATCTTTGTTAGCCCCTTCTCCAAGATTTTGTTGAAGCCCCGATGGTTCCATTCACCTAAGGGTAGTATGGGCTACTCTTATGGTGTTGTATCATAAAATTATCTCGCAGTGATTTAATTGTAGCATTAATGAAATGTGTGCCTTGATCACTTGTGAGGCTTCTTAAATAGCCGAACCTGCTAATGATGTTCTCAAAAATAAATCTGGCTATTGTATCTGTTGTACAGTCCTTTACTGGTGCCGCCTCTGCCAATCTTGTGAGGTATCCAATTGCGGTGATTATATATCTTACCTGTGAGTGTCATGCGATTGGTGCAATTGGTCCTATGAAGTCAACTGCCCATTTATCAAATTCCTGCATAGCCCTCATAGGTTGTAGGGGCAACTCATCGTGGTGAGATGGTCGCCCTATTCTTTGATAGACGTCACATTTCTTCACATATTATTTGTTGTTTTTGTGCACGATGGGCCACCATAATCCTGCATGTAGTATTTTTTCTTGCGGTGGGTTTCACGCCGAGATGGACTCTCGCAACGCTGCTGTGACACTCCCACAAGATGTCTGCTCTTTCGTGATCTAAGACACATCTTTGTAGGATATGATCTAGGCCCATTTTATACAACTGCCCAACTATGAGTTGATACTCGGATTATTTAACTACTTGGTGTCTTCTTTGGGTTGTTGTGTATTTTGACGGCCATTGTCTTGTGGCCAAGTATGTTGCTATCTGTTCTAGATAATCTGGGATGGATTCTACTTGGAAAATATCAGCATCTGGAAGCTGTTCATCAAGTGGTCCCCTATTTTCTCTGTTCTCCAATCTTGACAAATGATTGGGACCAACATTTAGCCTCCCCATTTTTACTATTACTTTGAAAGTGAATTCTTGGAATAGTAGGAGCCATCTGTAGATTTTTCCCTCCAGGTATAGGTTTTTTTACCAAATATTTCAGTGCCGAATGATTTGTGAAAAACTTGAATGTGCCTCCCAATAAGTAGTGGTGAAGTTTCTGTAGAGAGTATACCATAGCAAGAGCCTCTTTCTCCATTGTTGTGTAATTCCTTTCTATCGTTGATAGCTTCCTGCTTGCGAAGTATACTAGGTGATCTATGGAGGTTTCTCCTAGCTGAGCTAGCACCACCCCCAAAGCAATACTTGAAGCATCGATGTGGAAATGGAATTGTTTATCCCAATTTGGATGAGCCAAAATGGGTGCACTTTCTAGTTTTTCTTTCAAAGTGTCCAATGCTTTTGTGCATTCCTCATTCCATATGAATGGTTCTGACTTCCGCAATAGCTTTTATAGTGATGATGTGATTTTTTCATGGTTTCAGATGAACCTCCTGTAGTATCTTGTGTGTCCAAGTTGTGACCTCAACTGTTTTACATTCTTTGGTGCATCCATATTCACAATTGCCACCACCTTTGCATGGTCCACACATACTCCTTGCTTGCAGATGACATGTCCCAAAAGCGTTCTAAAGGGTATTACAAAGATGCACTTTTTGAGATTCAGAGAAATTTGAAGCTGTCTACACCTATCAAACATTATCGTGAGCAAAGTTGCATGGTTTTTCAGTAAGTTGTACACCATCCAATCATCCATGTAGACTTCTAGGAACTTATGGATATAGTCTCTTAATTCTTCTATTACTATCCGTGAAAACACAACTGATGCATTATTTAGCCCAAAAGGCATGACATGATAGGGGTGTGATCCCCATTCTGTTGTGAAATTAGTTTTTCGTTTATCCTCTTCTACTATTCGCACCTAATGATACTCTGAGAAGCCATCTGTGAATGAGTATGCTTCATTTCCTGCTACATTGTCAAGGACTTCATCACTAAATGGAGTTGGAAATGGGTCATGAATACATGTATTATTCAGACTTCTATAGTCCACACATACTCTAATTTCTAATTTCTCCTTTTTACTTTGTATCACTTTTGGGCTGACCCATTCTTCTTCTTCAACTGGAAAAATCAAATCTGCATTCAACATTTTGTCTATCTCTGCTTTAAAATTTTCTTTTACTCTGGGATTTAAGCGGTAAGGTCTATGCTTTACTGGCCTCGCATTCGGATTTAGAACTATGTGAATCTCCCCCAAATCTCCTTTGATTCCTTTGAGCTCTATCACTAAAGATGGAAATAGGTCTTCATACTCCTATAGCAGGTCAAAGATTAATTTTTTGGTTTCTGTATCCCAAAAATCTCCGATGGATGCAATATTGGGCTTATCTGTGCTTCCAATGTTCTGCTTATTCATCTTCAAGGGTAACAGGTGTAATCCCTCAATAGTTGGTTCCTCTTGTATTTCACATTCCCCTTCCTTTGCTCTAAATCATATATGTCGAATATTTTATAAATCATCGTCATCTATTTCCTGATCTATTCTTTTACATGCTACTGATTCCTTGAATTTCTTCTCTGATAAGGATATTTATTCATTTTCCTCAAGCTCTGGGAAGAAAAATATTCTTTTAATTTCCTGTAGGGTATTTGTAACTTGGTCTATGTCTCCATTGAAAGAAAAAAATTGTGTAGATTTATCTGCAATTGTTTCCCAATGCATGTTCCTCTCTTCTTCTCTTATGTCAGGTACCAAGCTCGCGGAATGGTGTCCAGTGAATGTATGAAGTTGTGTGCCCATAAATATTTGGGATATTCCTCTTTCCTCCACTTATACTCGCAACTGTTTATATGTACTAGGGGATCAGAATTCCCTCGGTACTTTCTCCCAGTTGCGGTCCTGGAGCCGCATGAAATCTTGTTTTTAATGCTCTGGAAATATATTCCCATTGAGAGAGAGAGTTGCAATGGGTTTCCCACCATCTTGCTAAAGTGGATTGTAGTGCTACATCCATGAGAGGGACTATATGCTCTACTGGCATCTTGTCTTCTAATTTTGTAATAAATGTATTCACAACTTGCATATTTGAAAGAGTTGGGTATTATCTTACCTTTGTACCAATCCAGTTGACTCCACGAACGTTGGCACATCTTCTGGTGTTGATTTCATATCCTCCCTGCTGCCAATCATCCCAAGCCACTTTTGATCCTACATCATAACTCTGAACACTTATCCATCTTACCGTTCCTCTTGCTGTAGGATTAATGTAATATTCTCTTTTTCCTGTAGTCTTCTGGTAGAGTTGATCTAGAATCTCTGCATATTCTATGTTGTCAACAGTTTCTGTGAATCAGGGTCCTTGATACGGATCCAATGGCTGAACCACTTTGACCTCACCATCTTATAATATCATCAATTCCTTCTTTAAGTCGATGGCTGTGTAATTTTCACAATCCCAATCTATTCCCAGCGAGGTAGGATAAGGATCCTTGTCACCCATGATATATATTACTTCAAAGTCTGTATAGGTCTTTACTCCTACAAAATCAACCTCAACTTCTTCCAGCCTTCCTATTGGTACAATGCAGTATTGATTTTCCATTCTGAGCTGTATTAGTGAGTATGACATCTTCAGTTTTCCCAGTGCTTCACATGTCTTTCTAGGTAGAATATTGACATCTGATCCAAGATCTAGCATTGTGTCTTTGATTTGGAATCCTGCAACTTGAGTGTTTATGCGGAACCTTTTTCCAGTCCTTATCTTATTTATTTTTACTCTTCTTATATATTTTTCAGTTGTGTTACCTGAGTCTCCATGTCCTGCTCCTCCTTGTACGACCATTTCTAGATTCTGTTTTAATTGTTCTAGCATCTGTCCATTGTTTACAATTTTCAGGAACAGTCGGAACCACTTTTCTATAAGTGTGCTTGTATGGACTATCTTTCCTCCTTCACTATATTGTTGCGGAAGCTCCATACTCTAATGTCTTCCCATCTATGAGAATGTCTCTAGTGCTTCTTTAAAGTAATGCTTCTGTCGGTCTGGGCTGAAAGCCTTGTTTGGGGATGTAGGTTTGACTATCTTTATCGAGTCCATTTCTCATGCATCCTCTCATGTTTTCTTCCCTCCTCATGCCACTATGGATACACTTTGCAGAGGTTGAGGCTCTACTATCCTTGGTTCTGCATTAACCAGGTTAGCTCCTCTTTGTCTGGTTCTCTCCTCCCACCTCTTAATCAGCTCTGGGCAGTCTTCAGTAGCATGTGCATTTACTCTACATTGAGAGCACCATGGTCTCCTGGGTGGCAGACATTCTCTTGCTACATGGCCTTCCTGATCACAGTTATAACACCTTACTCGTCCTCTTCCTCCAGTTCTTCTACCTCTCATTCCTCCTCCTCCTCGTCCCCTTGGAGTCTCATTTACTCTATAGGATGGTCTGTCTAAGCATTCTGCCAATGCATCAAGGGCTCTGCATTGCTCTGTGTTATGAGTTGTAGAGGCACAAAATTCACAGTAAACGTTGTTTGGAACATCTGAATATTTTTGTAGAATTGGACATAGTTGTGGAGGATGACTGATACCTTTGCATATTTCACAGTATTCTATTGTTATTTGATTTTGTTGATTGGGGAACCCCGAGAAGTGGGGTTGCATTTGGTATATCCCTTGAGTGTTTATCTGTGCAACTCCACCAACTGGCGAGGCCCCCGTGTTCCGGTCATCGAATTACCAATGTTGGCTCCTTGCAACCTCAAACATTCTATGGCTACGTGTCCTTCCATCAAGCAATGTGTACACCACACATTGGGCCTTGCGGGTCATACAGGCTGAATGTATTTAATTTTCTCCTTCAAACTGGCTATTTGATGTTGTAGTCCTAGTATGGATGGGTCTTGCACTGCTGCTCCCCCTCTGAACTCCTGCAATTATTCAGCCATTTATTCTATTTTCATTGCTTGCTACAGTGCATCTTGAAGGGTATCAATATTTTGTTGTGTCAACAGTGTCCTTATCAACAGTAGGAGTTCTTTAATGAACTAGTCTCGCTGGTGATTTGGATCGATTGGGTAACTTAGATTTCCAATCACGTTTTTGAATCTTCTCATCAAATCCCAGGTTGTCGCTCCTTCCCATTGTTTGATTTCCCATAGCTCAGAAAATCCTTGCTTATTCGTTTGAGGCAGCTTGAATTCTTGGACGAATTCCCTCTTAACATCATCTATTGCTGGGTTCTGGTGTGCTTCCGACCATTTGATGAACCAACACAAAGCTCTTTCTCTTAATGTGGTTTGAAATTTAATTAACTTGACTGCATCTGGTGTCTATCAAGATCTCTAGATTGCTTCGCAAAGATAATAATGCTATTCTACATCATAATTACCTTTTCCAAAGAATTCTGGGTATCGGGTGAATGATCCCGCCATATTTCCTTGTGTTGGTGGTACTAAAATAAAACCTCTGCTTCTTGGCTGAGAGATTCCACTACCAGCACTATTTCTAGTAGATATTTGTATTGTGGATTTATTACTACTCAACTTGCTAAACTCCCGTAACTTTATCAAGAACTTGTCAGCTAGATGATAGAGTACCAGGGGAAGGTTAGGACTAGTGCTACTTGAAACTTGGGGAATAGGATTACCTTGCGTTATGGTTGCCAACCTCTCTTGAAATATTTTCTCCATCACAACATGCAGCTCCACATCAGACTCCTCCTCGAGGCATGCGTCCTCCTCACTGAAATTCTTTCCGTTCTCTCTTCGGGCTAGGATCCTATAAAATTTCATAACTTCCTTAATTGACCCTTCCATTCCTTGGGGTACCACCTGACCTTCTATTTCTTCCATCATCTGCTATGCCTTTTCCTTGTTCTATCAATTCTTCTCCTACTTCTCAAATTCTCGTATCGCCCTTTCCCTCCACTTCTCAGCAATCTGCGCCCTCCGATGTGCTCTCCACTCTCTCAACCTACTAGAGGTTCCAGCATCCATATCCCTATTCCCCATTTTTCCTTACTCATATAATATTTACCTAAACTCCTTCCCCCAGTACTGGAGGTTTAGGTCTCCATCTCAGGATTTTGGAATAAAATTAGGCCCTCGTCCACCATTAGAGATTTAATCCACAACAAGATTTCTTTCAACAATTTACCCCACATCCCAAATTTAAATATTTCTTCAGCTTTTGTAAAATATTGATAGCACTCGGCTGCAAACTTTACAATGTACCCCTCCAAGTTAGTTTGTACCCAAAAATATACTGCTCGAGTTAGATCTGTATCTAACCGAAGTAGCGTTTCTAGATCTGTGTGCGTCCAACTCTGACAGACTCGACACAATATTTCAGGAAGTGACTTGATCTGGAGTCTTCGCAACCAGTTGTAAAGCTCTTCAGGAAATTTTCCCTAGAAAATTTCATACAAGTCACTCACATATTTAGAAAAAAGGACCGAATCCTTGGCAGTCTTTTCCCTCTGCTGTCTAAGCTGCACTTGTTGCGATATGAACTGGTCTATGTGATTGTACTACCAGCTACATATTTCTTCATCATAGATCCTTGATACCATGATCTAGCTTCTAGATAAATTTTCAAGTCCCGACAAAGTAACCATTTGTTGGCGAAAAAGGAGGTCTCTGGGCAAGACCCAGGTTTAGGCTTGAGGCCAACAATGTTTCCGCTGTAGTCTAGGACAACGCCAACATTTTCACCCTACTCAAGGGAGTAAGGAGTCTCACCCGAGGCGTGCCCCGACCTTACTGAGATTAGAGGATAGATCATTGAAATCGATGAAATATTACTAACGCAAATCATATCTTATGTGCATACAGAAGACATTCATATATCTCAATTTTAAGAAGCAAGTTATCATTCATAAATATATATTCAGAGTATTGAATTAAAATTTTGAAATAGGAATACATATGCCATAATCAATCAAGCATCAACTAATCCACAATATACAACACAACAACAGTCTGATTCCATTAACTTGGCTCAAAATAGTATAAGCATACTCCACATAGTCTATTACAGTTCATTTCAGTACATATGGCTCCGTAGAGCTCTCCCTAGGCTCTACTCTCCTATCAGCCTCCCTCCAAATAACTATCCTCAGAGTCGCTTCTTCCCTGCTTATCTGTTCCTACCGACTTGCACTATCAGTCTTTTCCCCTTTTCCATTCCGTTGTTCCCTTGCGCTCCACTGCCTTCTATTTCTTCTTCATCACTGGATGTTCTACTGCTTGTTCTTGTCTCCCATATCTGCCATTTGTGCCTTCAGATGTTTATGCCCCACCACTTGCCTTCAGGTTTTCCACAACCATGATAGCTCCCTACCTACCTTGATTGCACTCTACCACCTGTCTTCAGGTTCTACGCAACTCCAAAATTGTCTTGTCCAAAACAAAGGCCCCAACAGTTAAATTTTTTAGGATAGGGATTCAAGACAATGTGATTGAGTGACTAATAAATAGAATGATCAATGATTCGTAGAGACTCACAGTAGCGGGGGGCCCCACAGACACGTCACCCTAGAAGTTATTCCTCAGAGTATCCAAAGGCATGGACAAGGTAAATTTTTAGGGGCAGGGAGCCTAGAGGACATGGTGAAGTGACATAGTACATATGAAAGCCAGGAGGACGTCGGGAGTGGACAGAATGTTGAGATGGAAAGGTTATTTGGATAATAAATGAAGAAATTAGACCTAGGTCCTTAAATTTTATTAAATAAATTCAACAAAAAACCAAGGCCTAGGTCCCATTTTTTGTTATACAAGTTGTTAGTGTGGACCTATCCAAAGAAGACACGTGGCATGATTTCATGACTGCATGGATTGACATGGAGACACGATAAAATATAGTGGTATATGACATCAACATGACGTGGCACCAATGGGGGTGTGATATGTGGCATGCAGATTTGGCATTTTCAAGTACCCAAGTGGGCTGAAAATGAGTGACATGTGGAACCACTCATCTAGTGACATGTGACACCCTTGCAAAGGTGGCATACAACTAGAATACATGTAACCTCGGGTGACCCCAGAAGTTCTTGTGGGTGCACAAGAAAAACTTCTCTGGGAAATAGTTCAGTACATAATGGATTACAAGTGGCTAGACACATCATCCTAGCAACTTGGTGATTGGTCCATATGTGCAGGGTGAGGTCCCACAAGGACACATCATCCTAGACCCCAAAAGTCTAGGCTCCCCAGAAGATTCAAAGGGAGCACAAGCTTTTGTCTCTTGGTTGACAAGGCTCCTAGACAATGTGGCATCGAGGTGGAATAAAACTGGAGCAACAGACTAAATGAAGGTGCACAAGTCATGGAGAAGTCGTTCCACTGGGACATGTAATCCTGAAGGATTGACCCGAGAAGAATTCAAATACACTCATTATGTTTTTCCTAGGGTAATAAGAGTAAAGGGCTAAAATTATTGCCTAGCACTTGGTTCTGTGTGGGTGTATAGAGCACAGACACATAATATTTGCAATGATGGGTTAATCCCTTGAGGCTATAACGCAAGGGGGCCCAATAATGTTGTTGGACCTCATTTTTTATCCAACTTAGTTTAATTAAATACAATTTATTGCCATGTTATCCATCCATATAACATCCATATTCACTCTATTTTGACCAATTTATGCATATCCAGGCATATAAATTAATTTTTGCAAATTTTATAAGGTTTTACAAAAACTGAATTTTAAGTGCATTTTTGGACAGGACTAGAAATTCCTATAATGGCTTCATTGATGTCATATTTGCAAGACACCTGGGCTCGAAATAAGCACATTTCTAGAAATATTGGGAACTAAGAATGAAAATGCACCTATTGGTTCGATCAAACTGATCTTAAACAGGCCCAGTCAAAGTCGGTGAAACAAGACTTGTTATTATGGAAATCCCTAGGAAATAGGCCAAATTTAGCATTTTATAGGATTTTCCAAATTTTGAGAGATTATATGGATGAGTTCGACCAGAATAGATAGGATAAGGATAGACATGGATGTTAGAGACATTTTAGTTAAGTTTTTCTCATATTTCTCTATTTATGCCTAAGACATTGAAGGCATGAATATGTAGAATTTTTATAATTTCACTTTGATATTTCTAGAAGAATAGAAGCACTAAGAAGGATAGATGAAGAACAGAAAAGAGAAAATTAAAACAAAATACTACATGATAATGAACAAGAAAAGGATAATGATCAGGAAGCTACTTTTGCCTTTCCAATATTAGACACAAGAGCAATATTAGGAGAATAAGTGAAAATGAAAAACATTCCACTTGCTATATTGCCTAACTTTTATGGAATGTCAACAGAAGATCTCGATTCATTTATGTTCGGATTTGATATCTTATGTAGAACTTATGGATACACAGATGACACACACAAGCTTTGTCTCTTTCCTGCTACTTTGAAAGTAGAAACATTAAAATGGTTTATGGGTTTAGGAGAACTTACAGTTGCTTCTTGGGATGATATGAATAAATTTTTTCTTAAAAAGTATCAAGCTTATTGCAGGGATAGAGACTCAAAAGAAGATATTTTTAGAATGACACAACAAGAAGATGAAATTTTGGAGGAGAGTTTAGAGATATTTCTTTACAATCTGCAAAAATCCAAACAATATTCTCTGAATCCCGATAAAATCTGCACAAATTTTCTTAAGGGTATCAGAGATGAACACTTAGATATCCTCAATGTGATGGGAAAAGGATATATATCAAACCTACCATTTTATGAAATTGCTGAACTTTGTTAGAAATATTCTAGGGGAATATCAAAAAGTGGAAAGAGGGATGTTACATCAAGAGCTTCCAAATTTGTAGCAAGTGGAGGAACAAGAGAAGAAATAGGAATTTTACTAGAAAATTTCAAAACAGGTCTCTTAAGAACTTTGGGAACACAAGTAGATGTTTTAAAATCCAAGAAGAAAAAATAAGAACAAGATCAAATATTAGCAATATTTTGTCTAAAATGTAGGCAAAAACATCCACTTAGGGAATGTCCTTTGCAAGGTATACAAGTGTGTAGACTTTGTACAGAGAATAATGCAACTGAAAACTGCCCAAACTTGAAAGAGTTGAAAATGGAAGAATTACAAGGGGTAGATTCTCTCTACTATATGGAACCAAAAAGACCTTGGCAACCAAGGATGCCTCAACAATTTCCTCAACAAAATCCCCATAATTTTCAATATCCTCCTCAAAATTCATGGAACACTCTAATGCCATGGCAGGCTTGGCATCCACAGCAAGATCAAAACCAACCTACACAAGGTTGGAGAGGATATAGTTATGCGAACTAGCCACCTCAGCAACTTTACTCTCAACAATATCAATATCAACAGTCATACCAACAACCATACCGTCAACAACCATTCCAATACCAACAATTCCAAAAACATCAACCAATGCCATTTCCACCTCAAAATCATGCACCAATGATAACTCAACCTCAACAGCTTCAGCTGCCTTCTAACCAACCACCTCCTATACCAACACAATTACCAACTCAGCCAGTAGCTAATCCAAGTAACAAAGTGGATAAACTAGCATACAATGTGGAAGACGAAACATACTATCCTACATATTCCATTATTACCATACAAGATGTCCACTTAAGGTCCAAGAAGATGTTACACAAATATTCTCCTCCAATAATAGAAGAAAAACTGAACAATTAGAACAAACTCAACAATCTCAACTAGAAAAACAAATTCATAAGGGAAAAGCTATTATGACTTAGAAACCACCTTATCTAGAGGGGTTAGTACAACAAAAAATCCCAATGTCTCTCCTGAATTTGATATTCTGGATGAATTGAAGAATACATATGTCAAAATTCCTTTGTTGTAGGCAATAAAAGATATTCCGATATATGAAAAAACAATAAAGGAGTTATGCATCAAGAAATCTAGCAGAAGAAAAAGAGATCCACTCACAATCCAGGTCATTGGAATATTAGCAAGTCTCATGTCTACAAAGACAACAATTTAAAAATATGTTGATCCTGGGATCCCTATGGTTACCATCTCGATCAATAGTTTTTCAGTTCCAAACATTTTAATATATTTGGGAGCAGTTATAAATGTTATGACTACAGAGACTATGAAACATTTGAACTTGAACAACATTAGACCTACTACTACAATTTTAGAGCTTGCAGAAATATCTAAATTTGTACCAGAAGGAACGTTAGAAGATATCATTGTCTCCTTGGATTCATAGGAGTATCTTATAGACTTCCTCATTTTGCAGCCAAAAACAAATTTAGGAGGCCATTCATTAATTTTAGGCAGACCATGGTTAGCCACTGCATATTCCTTCATTGGATGCAGGTCGGGAAGTATGATTATTGCACATAGGGATGAAAGGAAACATGTTACATGATATCCTCCATCACAATCTCCTTCTTTATTATCATGGTTTGATCAAGAAGAACAACATGAAATTCAATCTGTTTTTAGTATTAATCAAGTCTATAATTTTAGAGAAGAAGAAGAAAATGAGGATTTATTAGATCTTTTCATCTCAGAACCAAATATTTCAGAGTAGCTTAGAATAACACAATATGAAGCTGCGATTCACCTTTTAAATCAGTTTTTCCAAGAAAACTGTACTATTCAATCATTGCAAAATTCATTTGAAAGTATTTTTCCTGTTAACTCAATTACTGATTCAAAGAGTAAAATCATTGAAATCAGTCCTGGAAGGAATTTGAATATTGGTAATAACTTACAATCATCACAAGAACAAGAGGTAATAGCACTATTACATAAACACTCAATATCTTTTGCCTGGGATTACAAAGATATGCAAGGGATTCATCTAAAGGCATGTATTCACCACATTTACACTGATGATCAAATCAAACTTGTGAGACAACCACAAATAAGGATGAATCCTATGATGAAGGAAATAGTGAAAGAAGAATTGCAAAAACTGTTACAAGTTGGATTCATCTATCCTATTTCTGATAGTCAATGAGTTTCTCCCTTAGTTGTGGTGCCTAAGAAAAATGGAAAGTGGAGAATTTGTGTAGACTACAGAGAACTCAATAAAGCCACATTAAAAGATCATTTCCCTTTACCATTTATTTATCAAGTACTAGATTCATTAGCTGGGAAGAAATTCTTTTCTTTTCTTGATGGATTTAGTGGATACAATCAAATAAAGATAACATTGGAAGACCAAGATAAAACAACATTTACTTGTCCATGGGGAACATATGCATATAATGTTTTTCCCTTTGGGTTATGTAATGCACCTGCTACTTTTCAGAGAGCAGTCCTTGCAATCTTTGCTGATATGATCCATGAATGTGTAGAGGTCTACATGGATGATTTCACTGTGTATGGCGGAATATTTGATGATTGTTTAAAAAATTTTGAAAATGTTTTGAAAAGATGCATAGAGACAAATCTATCTCTCAGTAATGAAAAATGCTTTATGATGTTAACTAAGGGAATAATGTCAGGACACCATATTTCTTCTTCATGAATTAAGGTGAATCCAACAAAAATACAAGTCATTGTGAATTTAATGCCACCCAAAACACAAAAGGAAGTAAGAAGTTTCTTGGATTATGCAGGCTATTGTAGGAGATTTATTGAAAATTTCAGTAAAATAGCTCTGCCTTTATTCAAGTTACTTGCAAAAGATGTGGAATTCCAATGGAAAATTAATTGTCAAAATGAATTTGAGATATTAAAAGAAACATTTTCAGTTACACCCATTCTTCAAGGACCCAATTGGTCATTTCCATTTCATATATCTACTAATGCATTTGACACTGCTCTAGGAGCATCACTTGGAAAAAAAGAGAACCAGTTTAATTATGCCATATACTTTATAAGCAAAAACTTAACACTGGCATAATTGAAATATATTGTTACATAAAAATAAATGTTAGTTGTATTACATGCATTTAATAAGTTTAGGAATTACATAACGGATTATCAAGTATTCATTCACACAGATCATTCAACCATAGGATATTTAATGAACAAAGAAATTACAAATGGCAGAATTACTAGATGGTGTTATTGATGCAAGAATTTAACATCATTGTACAAGATTGACCAGGTAAGGATAATCAAGCAGCAGACTTTCTATCAATATTTCATTCACTTGGTGATCCAAATCTGGTTCAGATAATTTCCCAGATGAACATATATTTGCTATAATTGTAAAAGCTCCATGGTTTGTAGATGTAGCCAACTATTTATCATCTGGAATCCTACCATCCCATTACAAAAATAAGCAAAAAAGAAAGAGGTTGAAGAATATTGATTTCATTCCCTTGTCAAGAGCATCAGAGAAGAGGTAAGCCTTATCACTATGAACAAAATGCATGAATAAGTCAACAAGATCTATATGTGTGCATAATTTTTATTTTCAAAATGAGAATGTTGACAGTGCAAGGTTACATAAATTGGTTTTCAGATTAGAACCTAAATATTTCTAGATTGAGCATTGGGAAAAAGAGACCATAGAAAAAATTTATCAGGTTGGTCTAATAGGCTTCGACCAAAATTTTAATGGACACAATGACAACATCATAAAGGATTTCATAAACATTTAAACACATGATAAAACCATGGTGGGAAACTTAGTCATCCCATTAAATC
Source organism: Pinus albicaulis (assembly GCA_034641835.2). NCBI lineage: Eukaryota > Viridiplantae > Streptophyta > Pinopsida > Pinales > Pinaceae > Pinus > Pinus albicaulis. Next base: position 1,381,882,549 of record CM076575.1, read on the forward strand.
CAAAATCCATTTCTAAGGCCTTAAATCTACCACTATCAGGGGAACAATATCATAAGGGTTTTCACTTTAAAGATAAGGGATAGACTTTATTTTTGGAGAAAAATAGGAAGGGATCATTTGATAGAACCAAGGGGATTCTGAGGGAATGGTTTAATGAGCCTTGGGCAGAGTTGGTGTTAATTATTCAGACATTGTTCACATGTGACATTAGGCATAGTGTAGTGCATCTCCATCATATAAAATTTCTCCAGCATATCAAGGGAGAAGTGAAAGTCAATTTGCCATACTTATTCTCTAAAAAATTGCTTAAAATGATAGATAATGTGAGGAATGAAACTAAACCCAAAGAAGCACAAATATACCATCATGGAGTCATCAAAATTCTTGTAGAGTATCAAATTAAAACCAAGGGTGTAGTGTGGAAATCGTTTTTAACTCAACATCAGTTTGAAGAGAAAATCATAGAGGAGAAGTTTAAACCAGTGCATGAAACAAATAGCATAATGAAATCACCTCTTTACCCAAGGACAAGGTCCAAAAGAAACAAGACATTGTCATGGTTGAGAGAGAAGCATCTTTCCTTTCCATTCCTAGGAGACATAGGAGAAAATTTCCAACATACACAAGTAGTAAAGAGAAATACCTTGAGGTACAAATTGTTGAAACACCTCCCACATCAAAACAAGTTGAGGAAATCATTGAAAGATTGTAGAAATAAGCCTATGAAAAGACATTGGAAATAGATTCATACTTTGATAATGTTGAGGTAGAAGCCACTTCTTTTCCAAAGACACAAGAGAGGAAGAGAAAGAGCTGCACCTTAGCAAAATAAAAGAATTGACAGATCAATTGGAGGTAAGAAAAAATATGGAGAGGCATTTGAAGCAGGAGAACAAGAAATACAGGAAAAAAAATGCCAAATTAATCAAGGAAAATGAAAAACTTAATGAGAAAGTTGGAAAATTAGAGACAAAGAATACCCTTTTTTGTAAACAAGCTTACAGGTGGTTGAATGAGAAAAACACACGAAAATATAAGTATGAAAGACAAAAAGTCATGGCTTCAATATATAAGGGGGAACAATATAAAGGGATAGATTGTCTTTTGCAAGCAACACAACAGGAGGCATCTGGATCAGGTACAATATCTACATCAGAGCTCAGGAGATCCAAGAGAAAGAAGCAAGCATGATGACATGCGTGTACATCAGCAAGGGGCAGATGTTGGCCCTCATTTTTTATCCCATTTTGTTTAATTAAATACACTTTATTACCATGCTATCCATCCATACACCATCCATATTCACTCTCTATTTTGACCAATTTATGCATATCCAGGTATATAAATTAAGTTTTGAAATTTTAAGAAGGTTTTACAAAAAATGAATTTTAAGTGCATTTTTGGACAGGACTAGAAATTCATGTAATGGCTTCATTGATGTCATACTTGCAGGACACCTGGACTCGAATTGAGCTCATTTATAGAAAGCTTGGAAAAATATTAGAACCTAAATATTTCCAGATTGAGCATTGGGAAAAAGAGACCATATAAAAACTTTATCAGGCTGGTCTAATAGGCTTCCTCCAAAATTTTAATGGACACAGTGATAGCATCACAAAGGAGTTCATAAAAAATTACACACAAGAGAAAACCATGGTGAGAAACTTAGTCATCCCATTAAATCCAGAATCCATTTCTCAGGCCTTAGATCTACCACTATCAGGGGAACAATATCATAAGGGTTTTCACTTTAAAGATAAGGATGGACTTTCTTTTTGGATAAAAATAGGAAGGGATCATTTGATAGAACCAAGGGGATTCTGAGGGAATGGTTTAATGAGCCTTGGGCAGAGTTGGTGTTAATTATTCAGACATTTTTCACATGTGACATTAGGCACAGTGTAGTGCATCTCCATCATATCAAATTGCTCCAACATATCAAGGGAGAAGTGAAAGTCAATTTTCCATACTTCTTCTCTAAAAATTTGATTAAAATTATAGAGAATGTGAGGATTGAAACTAAACCCAAAGAAGCACAAATATACCATCAAGGACTCATCAAAATTATTGTACAGTATCAAATGAAAACCAAGGGTGTAGTGTGGAAAGCATTTTTAACTCAACATCACTTTGAAGAACAAATCATGGGGGAGAAGTTTAAACAAGTGCATGAAACAAAGAGCATAATGAAATCACCTCTTTATCCAAGGACAAGGTTCAAAAAGAAACAAGACACTATCATGGTTGAGAGAGAATCATCTTTCCTATCCATTCCCAGGAGACATAGGAGAAAAAGTCCAGCAAACACAAGCAGTAAATAGAAAGACCCTGAGGTACAAATTGTTGAAACACCTCGCACATCAAAACAAGTTGATGAAATCATTGAAAATTTGCAAAAATAAGCCTATGAAAAGACATTGGAAATAGATTCATACTTTGATAATGTTGAGGTAGGAGCCAATTCATTTTCCAAGGACACAAGAGAGGAAGAGAAAGAGCTTCACCTTAGCAAAATAAAAGAATTGACAGATAAATTGGAGGTAAGAAAAATTCTGGAGAGGCATTTGAAGCAGGAGAACAAGACATAGAGGAAAAAAAATGCCAAATTAATCAAGGAAAATGAAAATTTTAATGAGAAATTTGGAAAATTAAAGACAAAGAATACCCTTTTTTGTAAACAAGCTTACAGGTGGCTGAATGAAAAAAACACATGGAAGTATAAGTATGAAAGACAAAAATTCATGGTTTCAATCTATAAGGGGGAACAATATAAAGGTATAGATTGTCTTTTGCAAGCAACACAACAGGAGGCATCTGGATCAGGTACAATATTTACATCAGAGCTCAGGAGATCCAAGAGAAAGAAGCAAGCATGAGGACATGCTTGTACATCAATAAGGGGAAGATGTTGGCCCTCATTTTTTATACAATTTTGTTTAGTTAAATACACTTTATTACCATAATATCCATCCATATACCATCCATATTCACTCTATTTTTACCAATTTTTTCATATCCAAGTATATAAATTAAGTTTTGCAATTTTTAGATGTTTTTACAAAAAATGAATTTTAAGTGCATTTTTGGACAGGACTAGAAATTCCCGTAATGGTTTCATTGATGTCATACTTGCAGGACACCTGGAATCGAACTGAGCACATTTCTAGAAATCTTGGGAAATAATAATGGACATGAACCTATTGTTTCGGTCAAACCGAGCTTAAACAGGCCCAGTCAAAGCCGGTCAAACAAGACCTATTATTATGGAAATCCCTAGGAAATAGGCCAAATTTAGCATTTTAAGGGATTTTCCATATTTTGAGAGTGGACGATTTCGACCAGAATATATAGTATAAGGATATACATGGCTGTTAGAGACATTTTAGTTCATATTTCTCTATTTAAGCCTAAGACATTGAAGGCATGATTATGTAGAATTTGTATAATTTCACTTTGATATTTCTGAAACTTTGAGAGCTAAGTGAAGAACCAGTTATATACAATTTTATGTTGTTCTATATGGTGAGTGCTTGATTGAGTTTCAGTAGTTGAAAGTACTCTCACGAGGCAAGGGTGGAAGGCCCCCACACCGAGCTAAGTGCACTTTCTGGTTAATTTAGTTGCAATTTCCTGAACTAGTTTTGTTTCATGTTTAATCAGTTAATTAGATATATGATTATATTTTATGATTTTTGATGAATCCTAATCTAATTTCTAATCTGAATATGAAGGTTCAACGCAGTGTTTAAGTTAAACTCTCCTTCTATCTGATCAGGGACTAGAAACTAGAATTCATATTTCTTGCTTTTAAGTGATTTTCTAAATTTTCAGTTTTCTAACAATGACATTAATGATGAATGAATTTGTAATGAAGGACAGTGAGGACCTCCTTATTTAGGAGCCTCTTATATTATTATTTTATGAATCTTGAGCTATTGTTCATTAGTGGTTTTGAATTTTGTTCATGAAGTAGTATTGTAGAGAAGGACAAACAAGTTCTCCTAAGTTAGGAGCTTCTTCTTATGCTTATTACATAATTGGATTAGAAAATATTTAGTTAAGTTTTATATTTGTAATATGAATTTACTTTAAAATCACTAATTCATATTCTAAACTTGATTGAAATTGAAATCCATATATTTTTTAGATGCTTCTAAGTTCTACAAGCCCAGATTGATAATAAAATACTTGTGTTAGTTTACCTAGTAAACAGAGCCAACACATGTTTATATGTAGAGTTTTTTGGGTTAGCATTTGGGCCTAAAATTGCTCCATAGTCATCATTTTGAACGTCAGAGGGCCTATCATGTGAACATGTCAACAACTATGAATTTGGCTCTATTGGGCCATATTTAGTGGTTTGGCACCATAACCAGTAGTGCACTAAAGTTGGCTAAAACACGTGAATGAGATGGAAAAAGATTCTGCAACATGGACATATTTAGTATTATATTTGGCAAATTGTCCAATTTGGAGGCAGCCAAATTTGGAAAGTCACCGCGAAACCATAATTTTTTTCCAAAATTACAAAATTGGCAGTTTAACTCAAAGTTTCTCACAGAGAAAGAAGATCAAAGTTTGAAGACTTTAAGAACACATTCAGAAGACTTGACAGAAGCAGGAAAAAAGATAAAATAAGGTTTTATGTATGAAATAGAGTTGAACTTAACTAAAAGTTCAAAAAATAAAAATATCAACTCTAATTCTATATATGCATAATTGAATTTGCAAGATCAAGTGGTTCATAGGTTAATTTTGTTGTTGTTGTTGTTGGTGTGTCTGGTGGATTGATCAGTGATCAAAGATTGATGAAGGTGATTCTATGGTGTTTGAGGTATGTGATTGAGGAATAATTTATTATTTTTATGTAAGAGAGTTGCCTTCATGATTTTAGTTTGAAAATGGAATCAAGTATGAATCAAGGATGTTAGGAAAGTGGTTGCTTGCACATCAAGAGTTGTAGTTCCTTCTCGTAGTGGTTGGTAAATAATTAGGGGTAGGAGCTCCTTTGAGTAGTAGCTGATAAATCATGGGTTGAAGCTCCTTTTGGCAGTAGCTAATAAATTAGGGAATAGTAGCTTCCTTTTGTTTGTAGCCAGAGAACTTTGTAATAGCAAGTAGAAGCTTTCCTTTGTGAAAGTAATTAAAGAAAAGTTTGAAGAATATATGTGTCAAATATGTGATTTTTTTCTTGATTATCGTGATGCTTATATCAATGTTTGTTGAAGTGTTTATTGGTGTCCTAGTATTCATTACTTGCAAAAGAAAGTTTTAAAATTCTCATAATATTGATTCATCCCTCCTCTTAGCATTGCCCTGGTTTCTAACATTTAGGACAACTAATATTTTGGCTAGGCGATGGTGATAATTTTCATAAAGTTACTTATCAATACGAGTCCTTTTTCTATAGACTTGGTGGAAAATGGTTCCATTAGGTTGGCATGAGACTAGAATGTAGAGAAAGGGAAGTGAATTAGATTGTTATATTTCCTTGGTAAATTAGACTTGGGTGGAGATGTTGTTGAGGTGAACTAGAAAGGTTTCCAAGGTTGGAAATCCATGGGGCCAAATTACAAAAGTATCTTCAATAAACTGAAATTAAAAATTGGGTTTTAAATGAAATTTGTTCAAGGATTTAGATTTAAAATGTTCCTTGCAAATGTTGGCGACTACAAGGGATAAAGAATATCCCATGGCTGAACCCTTAATCTGTTCATAGAAGGTACCTTTGAAGGTGAAGAAGGTGAAGGAGAGGCATATGTTGATATTATTAAGGGTATTAAGATCTACTAAATTAAAAGATAATATTTATGACTTTCGAGATCGATAAATTGATAAATAAGGAGAACACTTCAAATATCACCATGATGTCATGTTCATATAGGTGAAGATGTCTTATTTTTTGGATAGAGCCAGTGGAGCTTTCAATAAAGGAGGATGGGTAGCCCATCAAGGGTATAAGATTACAGATGATCAATCAAGAGAGGGCATAGGTGGGTGCACCAATGAAACTAACAATATATCTAAGGGGGGTATATTTCTCTAAATTTTGGGTCGCTTGTAAATTGTAGGGGTCTGAGGGTTGCGAGGAAGGAGTTTTCTTTTTACGGAGGGATTTAGGGATGAGGATTTAATAACTTTGGTAAAAATGTTAGAGATGGAATTGACACAGTTCTTAGCAAGGGGTTTGTATGAAGAAATAGACAAAAGGGAATGCATTTTGGAATCATAGACATAGGTGTTAATAACCATTGTAGCATTAGGGTTTATCTACTTTTAGAATAATGATTCCAAGATTATTGTTCAAGCTATGGATAACTTAGAATTTTTTTCTTTGAGAGGTTAGTTTTGGGAAGTTAAGATCCACAAAGAATTCTCCCACATTCTTGGTGAATCTCTTCAAAGTTCCCTTTTCCTTTTGTCCACAGTCAAACATTATTTAGTCCCTATGTCCCCTATTCCACTTAACCCCCCCCCCCTAATTCCTAGAACATTCCAATATCATATTTTCTTCTATAAATCCCCCCCTTTTTTCAAATCCCTCTATTACCTGTATTTTGTTTAACAAGTGAACCAAATACTCATTTCTTATTGTCGATGACTTAGATAGGTTAACAACAATAAAAATAGATAAATCCCTAGATAACAATGTGAAATATGAATCTTCATATTTGCATTAAAATGGTTAGAAAAATATTGCAATAGAAATCAGAATTCGAAACACATACATTAAACATCACAAAGCATGTACCCAATGAAAAAGAAAATATTTTTATTAAAATATGTAATACACCTATAGAAAAGGAAGAAATGACTTAGGACCACTAATTCCTCCTCTGTGGGATGATTGTTTACTCCCTTTGTTGTATGTTGTCATGGTTTTCTCTCTTCTTATTGGTATGCAACTGGCCAAAGGATGAGGATGAACTCAGGTGGTCAACTCGAAAGTTTTGAAATCTTAATATCTCTAATGAGAAGTGATCATGTGATAAATGGTGGAGAAAAATCTCTCCATTTATAACAAAATACTAGATTAGTCTTGATATGGTCAAATAATAAAATATTTGGTAGACCAAATCAAGATATAACTATTATGAGTATTTTATTATTGTTGGGAGAGGAAAATAATAAATGAGTGGTCAATCATGTTTATTTACTTAACTAACTCAAAAAATAATGATTATGAGTTAATTAAGAAAAGTGGATGAAATAATTAATAAATAAATAAATGTTTATTAATTAATTATGAGTGATATGGTCAAATGAGTTAGAAATAATTTTTAAATGATGATTTAATAATTAATTCCTAGAAAGCAAGTGAAATGATTAAGGAATAATAAATAAGTAATGATTTATTTAATTATTCATATGGAAATGGTAAAAGTGAGTGAGATATTTTTAATTATTTTCATAATAAATAGGTAAATAGGAAAATAACATTAAATAAAATGAATTTATGAGTTATTTCCATCTGGGTAAACTATATAAGATCAATATGAAATTAAATAAATTTCTAGGTTATTCTCATATGGGTAAATAAAAAAATGGAAATAATTTAGGAAAAATGGTTCACTAAATTATTTCCTAAGGTGAAAGTGGGTTTTAATGTGTAAAACCCATACTACATGATATATTTTAATCAACTTAGTGAAAATGGCTAGGTGATAGTTGATTGCCTCCCAATGCATGAGTGTTAATAGCACATCATATGACCAAAATACATTGTAGTTTCTCTTTCACGAGACACAAAAGGAGGTCATGGAGAGAGAGAAAGCCACTGAAATGAAGGAAAGAACCATGTGAGGAGGAGGTGAAAATTTCTTGTTAATGAACAGTCTCCAAGGGGTGTGTACATGATCTCAATGAGGCAGGGGAGACATACCCATACCTGTCGATACAAATCAATTCAAATCATAATAATGTGCCCAACAAAGTGAGTCTAATAAAAAGTATACATAGTACATAACGTGTTAGAACCAATGGGCCATAATATAACACAATGAAACATATAGTCCCATATATATGTTCCTGAGATAAGAAGACCAACTCTGATATAATGAATTTTGTTGAACTAAGTATATAGGACCAAATTCCCTTAATATAATGAGAGGGGGAGATCACAACCAGAGAACCCTTGTTGAATGGGAAAGGGCTCTAAAGATCTGAATGATCTAATTGAAGGGGGTATCATGCGGTGGGCTCTAGGAACAACAAAAAACGAGCTAGTAAAATATACTGAACTGCTTCAAAGTTTGGATCATGAACTGTTGATGGTCAGGTATACAAGGGAATACGTAAAGGGTAACCCCCTCCTTAGGTCTAGGAACATCTCACACATGCCCAATAAATGTTGGTACAATCTATTGGTGCAATGGATTTTCAAGTGTATGATTCTTGATCATGAGATAATGGGCTATAGTTGAGCACATGAGAAACAACAAGTCAAAGGGCAATGATAGTTCCATTTTATTGATCTGAGGCACCTAGTAATGAAGAAACTGGATCCAAGGTATAGTGTCCTCTAAGCCACTCTCATGGAATAAATGTGCTGAAGTCAACGGGGGAGGGCCCACCAAAGTTGAGACAATGATGATTCCTCAACTAGGGCACGAAAAAAAGTAATGTGATTGATAGATACTGATACCAAGGGTGATAAATGAATGTGGTTTTATGGGTGGGCTTATGACTTACCGTGTTATCATAACATGCAATATTTACGTGGAAATGACTAAAACAATTCTGGAGGGAATGGTTTATTACTCAGATATAATATTTTCAAAGATATATTAGGACATCTAGAGGTCAAATCTGAACAATACAAGATGGGTAGGACACACACAGTTGTTGACATACTGTAACATTACTCAATTTGGTTCTAAAGAGACTCCATCAGACATAGTGGTGACTCATCTCTGATTCTCTAAACAAGGGAAATTAAATGGTCCTGCCACTAACCAAACTAAGTAAAAGTGGTACAATTCCCTCTCGGGATTAACCAAGAAGTAATAAGATGGGGGAATGGGGGGACATGAGTTTAGATCATAATGATGAGAAGTGCAAATGATGTTGGCTCTGGTTATGAAAAAAAACTGGAATCTCAATGTGAAGAGGATTGAATGGCATGTGAACTAAAATGCAAAGGGGTAATGATGTTGGAGTTCCCATTTGAGGTAGGATCCAACACTCAATAGGTGGAAAATGCAAGATATGGATGGGTTTATCCACCTACTAAAGTGTGGGGGTCCCTAAGGTGGTATCCACCGAATGATAGGAAAATGAAAGGAACGAGGTGATGTTACTGATCATATGCTAAATACCACTGGGGAATGGGCCTAAGGGAGACCCTAAAATCATGAGTAAACAGTAATTTATCATGAAAAAAATAAATGCATTATTCTACAAGTGCAAAGGAAATGTGGTTTCATAGTGTGAGTGACAAATATGAAGAGGTTTGATTTGAACAAAATGTGATTTGATGTCTTATGGGAAAAATAGCTTCCAAATGAAGTATCAAATCACCAAAAACGAAGATATGCCCATTATAGATATCAGAAAGATATTCCAAATGGTGCTGATGGTTTTTCAAATGGATCTAATATGATCCTATAATGGGAAACAAGAAAGTGATGAATTTTCCTATAAAATGGATTTTTCCATCCAATTAAAATTCATTTGTGTATTGGTTTTTGGGTGAATTTGCAGAGTAGGAAAAAGCCATATAAATTAGCGAGCTCATAGAATACAAACCAATCATTAGAATTCATATATGCGACTTTCAGGTTGGCGGCCTTAATTTTCTAAGAGTGGCCCTAATGCTTTGTGGAAAAATGTCTCCTAGTGAAGAATCAAGGTAAGAAAGAATATGGGACTGAACTATGAGAGGGGGTCTAAAGTCATTCCTATCCACCAAGTCAAACTTGGGGACCACATCGTACGTATGGAATCACATACAATAGAATTTTTTAATATATGGTATCAATTATCAATTATATGTTAAGTATATATGCCTCGCAAGAGGGGTCAGTAGGATAAACTATCTAGAAAATCAAAGGATAATTGACCTTACCTATACCATTGTGGCTTTAGCCAAGAGTGGATAGTAATCAAGTGATTAATTTTCCAGGGGGACCATTGTTTCCCAAGTGTGAGATACTACCCCCCATGATATGATGATGGGGGGAGGGAGCGGGGGGAGGAGGGTGGGGGTTATTGAATATGTGAATGTGATGATGCACCCCTTTTGGATAAAAATCAGACATGATATGGACATGTTGGATGTACTTATAATAGTGGATTTAAACACTTTTGTGGATGTGTATAATATGTAATGTGGTTATGCATGTCATGTATGATCGCCATTTGTTATGGCATGGTTATCTTCTTATGGAAAGAAAGAATGAACGCGGGAGGAGAAAGGAAATTGAGGAGTTCCAATCTCACTTGGTACTGCACGTATGAGTCAAAGGGAATATATTTTTTGGTTCGCAAATAAGTGTCACCATACCAAGGGGTGGCTTTGTCTATAATGCAGTGATGATTACCTAGACAGAATTGGGGTTAACCAACAATGTTGAAGGGATTTGGTTGTTGATGTAAGATGTAGGAATGATTAAGTAGATCATCCTAAAGGTTATATGGAGTGATATGGAACTCTAAAAATTCTTTGACATGGGGAAGGATAGTGGTACTAGAGTCGACACTACCAGATTAAATATGAGGGTTTGGGAGAATTTCTTATTCATGACCCTTAATAATGGATGCCCCTATAGCCAAACATTGTTTGGAAATGTAATGGCCATAAGCTAGATGTGGTTCAAATTTATGGTTTCAAATTAAGGGGGTTTTGAACCAATCTATTTAACTGTGAATAAATTATTTTGATTCCATATCATACTAGTCAACAATATGTGGTTACCATGATAGAAAATATGAGAGATGATGCATATCTTCCCATGAATGGCTTGGTGTGGTCATATACTCCATAATGTCTTCATCAGAGTGAAGTGATTGTATTTTGAGACTATGGGGGACCACTTGATTTATATGATGAATCATCCAAAGAATCAACATGGGAGACAAGGTTCACATGTACAATGTCTGTAGAAGGCGACAAGTGACTAGTGTACTGAATTTCCATCGATGTTGAGATCAGAGAAACTTTAGAAACAAAAGATGTTTCCAAAGTTTCACAGTCAGACACTCCAAAGAAGTCTGAAGTTGTTGATCCCATGGATGATGATAGATAAAGGACGGGTATAGTATTTTCTTCCATCTCTACATTAGGAGGACCAATGACGATAGTGATTTGACTAGCTTACTGCACTGTAAAAGATGAAGTGTTAGAGGTCGTAAGTAGAGGGGTAGAATCAACACTACGAGCAACATCCATATTGTGAATAACAATGAGAGTATCATGAAAATTGGAGAGATGATTCAGAAAAAGGTACATACACCTCTAGAACCTTTGGGTCTAGATAAATTTCATCCAAGGAAATGAAACCTTTTAATCAAGGGAGAGTAAGACAATTATTATTGACATGGCCATAAATATCACACAAACCACTTTTTTGAGTATGCTTAGGTGCAGAAGTTCAAGTAGCCATTTTCTAATTTGTCTTATATTTGACCCCCTTCTTCTTGGATTTACCCCTCTGTCTAGTTATGTTTTCAATAGAAGTAGACTCATGTTTAGGTTTCAATGGAGATAAAGCAATGAAAATTTTGGTTGGAATCAAACTAGTTGGACTGGTGTTAAACCCACGTAAGGTTTAAGCTAATTTGGAGGAGTATTAGTGGGAGGAACCATGTACCAAACAAGAATTCACAATTTAATATTTAGAAAACTCAACATAACCCTAATTGGTGTCCTAAATACTCTTGGTGATGTAAAAAGGAAAGGTATATTACCAAATGTATGATTCCCAGGAGGAATTCCTTATTGTGAAGACAATCCCCTCTATGGACAGAGGCGATCTCTCTAGCCCTAGAGTTGGTCTATCAACGTATGATACTATCTAATGGAAACTTTCTTAGTAAATATTCAAAGCATGATGAGAAATGGAAAATGACCTACCTCTTCCCGACACTATGCTCAACCCTTTTATGAAGGCCTTGATCCACAATCCTTCATGCTCGATCTCCACTACTTATGGCATTCGATTACCTAAGGGAGATCAAGAGACAACAACAAATGTGATCAAATACAAATCATATATTGAACATCAACTACCTAACAGATAAAGGAGCATTAGGCTACTTGTATGGATATCCAAACAAATATAGAAAGTGAAACACCACATGTGTTATTGATAATATAAGAGAGGAAGCTTACAACCATGGCCTTGATGTTGGAGGCCTCCATTTGGTGTATTCCAAGTCCAAACCGAGGTTTTTCAAGTGATCCTTCTCCTGAATGGAAATTTGTGCATTATCTCAGCATAGGGATGCAAAGGATTATGATCAGGCTAAACCTACAATGACCAACCAGTAGTGAAGGGATGAGGATCAATTTATATGAAGGGAGAGGGAGTTAGGAGCCCATGAAATAAGGAGGAAGGCCCAATTCTCAAGGGATAATCCCCTATTTATAATATCAAGAGCTCCAAATGATAGAGCTTGATCATATCTCCAACGAACAATATCCATCTCGTCGTCCTGGAAACTTCTAGAGCTAGAAGCTTCTCGTCCATTTGAGGAAACACTAGCATAAAGGGTTCAACGCATTTTTTACAACCATAAGGTCCTTGATAGTGCTAGGCTAGAATGTGAAACCTACCATCAACACGGGTAGATATATGGAGAAAAGCGTTGAACCAGAAACTTATGGTTTGAGCTAAGCTTCTTCATAAATTCTTCAAGGTTGTTTTCTTTTAGTCTTTGTTACATAGTAATTTGTCACCATGCTCACTTCCCGTCCCTGATCCTAAAGTGCCCTATGAAAAACCCCATGTAATGTTTCCACCATGAAGAAATATGTAAAGACATCCCCTGAAGACTCAAAGAAAACGACCTTGGAAGATTACTAAAGGAACTTGGTCAAAACCCTAGTTTTCTCGATCAACATGTTTCTTAGTTTCATGCTTGCAATTATGTTAAATTAATAGTTTTGTCTTAGCGCTGTTGGTGCCCTTATTTCCTGGAAAACTGTGTTGATCCCTTTGTAGCAGTGTTTCCTCAAATGGAGGAGAAGCTTCTACCTTTATAAGTTCCAGGGTGACGAGTTGGTTGTTAAATGGTGGTGATAGAGTTGAGCTGTATGATTTTAGAGCTTTGATCTCACCCATGGGGGTTTATCCCTTAGAAAGTGGACCTTCCTTCTCCTTTCATGGGCTCTCAACCTCTTCTCCCTTCCTATAAATTGGTCCCCATCTTTCCACTACTGGTTGTTCATGGTTGGGCTAGTTCGAACTCTCGTTCCCTTTACATTCTTGCACTGTGATAATGCCTAAGTTGTTTAGAAGAATGAATGCTTTAGATCTTCGGTGAAGGACTCAAATTTTCACCAAAGGGAGGCCTCCAACATCAAGGCCTAGGTTGTAAGCTCTTCTTTTAATATTTATCAATAAAACATCTGATGTTTGCTTTCTATGTTTGTCTAATATTTTATGAAAATATTTTGGTACTCCTTGATCTACTAGATAGCCAATGTTTAATGATTATTATGTATTGGATTATGTTTGTGGTTACCTCTTGATCATCCACACGTATTTTTGTGCCACCAGTAGCAAGGAGCGATCCAAAAAGGATCGTGGATCAAGGTCATCATCAATGGGTTTAAACATAGCATCAGGAAAAAGGTAATCCTATCTCTTCTCTTGTCACATTTTGAATATTAGCTAATAAATAATTTCATTAGAAGGTATCTCAAGTTACTATAACCAATATAGGGCTAGAGATATCGCCTCTATCCGCAGAGGGGATTTATCTTGACAATAGAATTGGCGACTCTGTTGGGGAGCTTAGCCTCTTAGCCTTCCTTTCCCAAACTGATCTTGGAACAGTTTGACCGATCACTGAAATATAAGCTTGCCTAGGTCTTTGTTAGTTTGCATAGGGTTTGATAGTCATTTCAATGTGTCAAGTCTTGTTTTGGTATGAAAATCCCTTTTTTTTTTCCTTGTTTTTAGCGATCAACGTATTTTATTTTTTCACAGTTGCGTTGCCAACAATGTTCTATATAGCACAACCACACTAATTTGTCTTTCATCACCCTTCTTCTTATCACAGAAGCGTTGATCTCATACCTAAGAAAATTTAGGGTTTCTCCTTGTTTTTCCAATATGTCCTAGCCCCTGAAGAATGTATGTAGAGTCTTAGTGACCTCCCACCTATGTGTTTGGCTTGCTTGTCTTCTTTGAGCGAGTGTTTTCATCTCTTTGAATTGCTTGCAAGTTGGTATATTTTCCACCATTCCAAACACCTTTTGTCGCATTGCTTCTAACTTGGTTTGAAGTAGTTTGTCGTATGCACTGGTCATCACTGCATTTATGATCTTACCTTCAACTTCGTGTCGAACATAAGATCAAAAATTGTTTGATTCACGAGTCTAGAAGAGTGTCTCTTTTTCCAAATTAAAAAGAAACTTAAAGTGATTTTCATTTTAGTTTTTTATTTTTCTTGTCTTTATCGTTTTGAAAAAGGGAGTGAAAATAATTTCATTCATGTATTTTTAAAGTGATTTTGATTTCCATTCAATTGAAAGAAAAGTGAAACATGTGTTTTTTACATCTCTTAATTCGTTTCGTTCATTTTTTACTTTTGATTGCATTTCAAAGTAAAAATAAAAATAAAAAGTACCATTTTATGCATCTTACTCGGAAAGAGGAATGTAATATCCCAAAAGGGAGAATGCAGTAATACTTAAACACAATATAAGAACTGCAATATAAGAATCTCAAGACAACATCAAAATTTACAGAGAAGCTGAGCCATTTTATTATATGGAGATGATTTAGTTACACAATGTACAAGATATGAGTAGATCTAGCCAAAGAGATGGCCTAGAATCACCCTGAAAACATGCCAAAGTAGGAACTGTGTAACTGGAGAGCTGTTGGAAGAAAATACTGTGATGTCCCTTCAGCAGAATATGAATACATGACTTCAGGCTGAAAAGGAAAATGCAGATCTACTAAAATCTGGAGCTCTGATGATGCCAAGATTCAAGATCTGGCCAATGTGATGGATTCTCAAGATAACCTAGAAAGGATTTTCTAGATCTACAACTTTGGAAAATCACCCTCCTAGGGCTTGATCCTTGATCTAATGGGATTACAGATCTGAAGCTAGATCTGACAAATAGATGGTTGAAATATGTCACAAGGTTGGATCTAAGCTTGAAGGGCTGATCCCTCCTTCAGATCTACAAGCTAGAAGCTCTAGATCTAGCTTCTCAATCCTCCAATGATGATTACAGCTGCTGCAACACAACTGCTCATAGAAACTGCACTGTAAGGGAAAGCGAGGTCTTATGCCTATTGAAAAATGCTCCAATAAACTCCAGGCTGATGGAAACACTGATGGCAAGGTGAGGGGATGATCCCTCATAGGATTACTAGCTTAAATGCTAGCAACTTCCTTCCTCCTCTTGGATCTGCAAAATGAATAGCGTAATTCCTGAAGGTATTACTGCTGCTAGGAGGTCAATAACTTTTTTCCTGATGCCAAATCTGTTATGAAGCTCTGGGAATGTTGATCTTTAAGCCCAAGGTGATAGGAATAAACCTTCACCAGTTCTCCAGCTAAAATACTGAAGACAACCTCCACCTTCCAAACTGATCTTTAGAAATCTGCAATTTCTAAAGATGAATGTTCTGCAGAAAGTAGGAAAAGATATGTGGCACCAATGCCTGATGTATAATGAAGTACAATACTCTTTCCATAGCCACTCAAAGAAAGAGGTGGGATTCCAGACTAGGAACACCTTGTGCTAAACAACACTTGCAATCTCTGCTAAACAACCCAAGAAAGCAATGGAATGTCACATGACAATTCCAGATCTAAACAGATCCTCAACATCAATAAACTCAAGCATGTCTTCATTCTTGTCTTCATATTATTTATATAGTGTTTGAGCCTTCCCATGCCTTGGCCCTCATCTAAATAGTGTTGTGCATGTGGACAAGATCCTCCATGTTTGACTACATTGTCTAGCCAAGTCATCCATCATGTCTAGGTGCAATATACACCCTCTCCATCATGTGTGCATTAATTGCACAACTTCCTCCACCGTATTCATCATGAATGCTCCATGATCTTCTATTTTATCTATTCAAGATCTTAGTTGACTATGTCAACCTCCATGATCCATCTCATTAATGAGACATGATCTCCAATTCCATTCACATTAGTAGTTTCTCAACTACCTCATTGTGTAGAACTAGGCCTAATTAATCCACATTCACACACAAAAAGTAGAAATTTATTCATATTGAGGATTATGAGTCCCTCCACCTTTTTATTTACTTAATTCATTAAGAAAGTTAAGAACTCTAATATTCCAAATATCAGGTGAAAATTTGGGAATATTATAGTTCTCCCTAGAAAAATGCTGCTTGTCCTCAAGCAACTGAAAAAGTGGATGCTACAACAAACATCCTCCCTCCAAATGGCATCCTCATGTGGAAGGCCTTCCCATCTGTCACAATGTGTCATGCATGTCCAGCTCCAAAGTTTCCTTTCTAGAATGTCTAGAATGGCCTCCAACTGAAAATTTAGATACCCTTCCTCATTAATGAATCTCCAAGTGGAAACCATATGATGAACAAAGTTCTCCCCTATACATGAGATACATAAGATAAAGTGGTTCATTCCCAAAGTGGAAAGTCCCAACTCATGAACTATCTATCCAACCCATGATACATAGAGTAGATTACACATATAAATGCCCTCATCATTAGCCATGTTGGCCATGTAGGAATGAAACTTCACATCATCATAGTGAAAAACAAGAAGTAGAGATATATGGGAAAACATGAACAATGTCAAACCATATTCTCCTAATAATGACCAATGCAGCAAAGCCTCTTGCTGCCATGCTAGATCATCATGAAAATAAGTACGAGAGCCATACTCTCTCAAAAGAAGCCACCGCAACAATGCTTCTTGTTTCCATGCCAAATTATCAATGAGAATATGAGAGCCATACTCTCTCAAAAGTAACCATCTCGGCAATGCCTCTTGTTTCCATACCACATCATCATTGTAACAAATGTAGTTGCCATATTCTCTCAAGAGAAGCCACCGTAACAAGGCATCTTGCTGCCCCATCACATCATCATTATATCATGTATAATGACCATAATCACCAAAAATAAACCAACGTTGTAAGGCCTCCTCTTTCCATCCTCCAACAGTGTCGTGCAATGTATGGGAAGAATTCAACCCATACTCTCCCAATAGTAACCATAGCAACAAGGATTCTTGCTACCTTCGTGCATTATCATGATGCAATTCATGGAGCAACAATAAAGTAATGGACATGTGAGATGTCTCATCAACATAATACAAACTAGATCCTTTATGCCACAACATATGAGAGTTACAATTTCTCCCAAACCCAAGCACATACATGAACATGAGATACATCCCAAATAGAAATATATGTAAATAGATGAGACATATCCCAAATGAGAGTAAATACATGGACATAATATATAACATGTGATGTCCAAACTCTCTCCTCAACAACCAAAGTAACCATGCCTTTTTCTTATGCATTCTATTATTGAGGTATAAGGCATGAGGCAAGAAAATATGAACCTTTGGGTAGTAACCATACTCACCCAAGAGCAAACAGCAAAGCCATGCTTCTTGCTGGCCTATATCATAGATCTGCAAGTGGTTTGGAAACCCCTTGCTCCATACTATCAACCATTCATCCCAATGTGGATGATGGATCTCATTCTGCAAAAACTTGGCATCCTCCCATTGTAAGACACCAACCTCCTCAAACTGATGAACAACCTTGCACTCCATGAAATTTTGAAGTGCACCTCCAATGAGATCTCTTAATGAGACCTTCTTTTCATCCATGGCCTCCCAAAAATAATGAGGTTTTGGATCTGCTACAGGTAGAAGTCTCTCTTTGAGTTGTGAGATTCTCATTGAGAAAGTGTGAACAAGAAAGGATAAATCATTTCTCACCTCAAGATGTCTACCATTCATCATCTTAACCTACATTGCTTCATGAGTGAAGCTACCTGCATAATGCTCCAAGAAAAATGAGGCATCTTCATTATCACTGCTACTAAGTGACAACGTTGTAGATCTGCAGGGTAATACATAAGCTGTCTCAAAGCAAGGTACAATATTGATCTCATAACCAGTCATTATATATAGGATCATGCTTATCCCTTCTTTTGAAAATCTACACTTCAACTCAAGAGGTTGAATGTAGTCCATCCATGACAAACTGGGATAGATTTTCATCTCCTCCTTGATTAAATCAAGGGTCCTCTGTGCTGTGATATGTTGCTGCTTCAAATCAGCATTTGGATCTAACCCTTGGTTATGCATTGGCCCTGATGTCATGTCCCCATAAGTTTCAATAAGATCTACTGAAACAATAGGTGATGAAAGTGTATGCATACCTTGGATTAACTGATGTGTGGGAACCTCTTGACAGAACACAAGAGTTCCTCCAACCGGGACAATGGTGTATCCAACTGCTGGTAAGAGAGATGGCTTCTCTTCTACCAATGTACTAGTTTTGTAATCTTCCTCCTCTTCCTCATGCATCTCCTGAATCATGCATGGGGCTCTATGTGTTAAGAGCTCAAGACTATCTTGCAAAGTTGCAAGTGTCTCTTCCCCAGATGTAAGTACTTCTGCAGCTGGTGGTGAATGTAGTGACTTCTTATCCAAAGTGACAAGAATGACATCCTCCTTTATTTCCTTAGGAAATGTCTCTTTGTGGCCCATCTCTGTCTTCTTCACATCAAACTTCTTCCTCAAATTGTGAAATAAATCTAAATACTTAGTCACTTTTTCATGCTCCATGTGACTAAAACACCAAACATTTGCTTCACCTAAAAGATGAAGTGCTGCAATTTGGACAACCTCTTTTTCAGCCACAGGATGTAGCCTGAAAAATTCATCTAACTCTTTCCTCCAAGCCTTAACATTGCTTGAGGAAGACCTATCAAATGTAGGCAAATAGAATCTATTGTGCCTCTTCCTTCTATTGCTGCTATAGGACCTTCTTTCTTCCTTGAGTTCAAAGAATTCTTGGATATTTTGACTTTCTTTGAAAGCTTTAGATTGTTCCTTGTACTCTTCAAGAAACAAGCTAAGAGTATCATGAGTCTCAGGTTATTTTCTTTCTTCATTTCTATATCTCTCACCTTCTCCAAAGGAAGTGGCCATAGTAAATCTATGAGGAGATCTATGATTCTCCGGTCTTCTTTTCTGCTGATAGGAAGTGCTTGGACCTTCCTCTTCAAATCTTCTTCTTGGATCCTTCCTTTGCCTTTCCTTCTTCATTTGATAGACCTCCTTGGAGAGATCCTTCATGGATCTAAAGAGAGGAGTGGAAAAATTATCCACCTTCATGATAGATCTCATCTATTTTCTTCTTCTTTTGATGCAAAATATTAAGTGTCCAAAAGCTGAGCCAAAGATCATGCTCTGATACCACTGTAATATCCAAAAAGGGAGAATCCAGTAATACTTAAACACAATATAAGAACTGCAACTAAGTAAACAATAAATCTCAGGACAAAATAAGAATTTATAGAGAATCTGAGCCATTTTATTATATGGAGATGATTCAGTTACACAATGTACAAGATGTGAGTAGATCTAGCCAAAGAGATGGCCTAGAATCACCCTGAAAACATGCCAAAGTAGGCATTGTGTAACTGGAGAGCTACTGGAAGAAAATACTACGCTGTCCCTTCAACAGAATATGAATATATGACTGTAAGCTAAAAAGGAAAATGTAGATATACTAAAATCTGGAGCTCTGATGATGCTAAGATTCAATATTTGGCCAATGTGATGGATTCCCAAGATAACCCGGAAAGGTTTTTCCAGATCTACAACTTTGGAAAATCACCCTCCTAGGGCTTGATCGTTGATCTGATGGGATTAAAGATCTGAAGTTAGGTCTAACAAATAGATGGTTGAAATGTATCACAAGATCAGATCTAAGCTTGAAGGGTTGATCCCTCCTTCAGATCTACAAGCTAGAAGCTCCAGATCTAGCTTCTCAATCCTCCAATGATGATTACAGCTACTGCAACACAACTGCTCATAGAAACTACGCTATAAGGGAAAGAGAGGCCTTATCCCTATTGAAAAATGCTACAATAAACTCTATACTGATGGAAATATTGATGGAAAGGTGAGGGGATGATCCCTCATAGGATTACTAGTTGAAATGCTAGCAACTTTCTTCCTCCTCTTGGATCTGCAAAATGAATAACGTAATTCCTGAAGGTATTACTGCTGCTAGGAGGTCAAAAATTTTGGCCTGATGCCAGATCTGATATGAAGCTCTAGGAATGATGATATTTAAGCCCAAGGTGATAGGAATAAACCTTCACCAGTTCTCCAGCTGAAATACTGAAGACAACCTCCACCTTCCAAACCGATCTTCAGAAATCTGCAATTTCTGAATATTAATGTTCTGCAGAAAGTAGGAAAAGATATGTGGCACCAATGCCTGATGTAGAATGAAGTACAATAATCTTTCCAAAGCTACTTAAATAAAGAGGTGGGATTCCTGACCAGGAACACCCTGTGCTAAACAACACTTGCAATCTCTGCTAAACAACTTAAGAAATCAATGGAATGTCACATGACAATTCCAAATCTAAACAGATCCTCAACATCAATAAACTCAAGCATGTCTTCATTCTTGTCTTCATATTCTTTATATAGTGTTTAAGCCTTCCCATGGCTTGGCCCTCATCTAAACTGCGATGTGCATGTGAACAAGATCCTCCATGTTTGACTGCGCTGTCTAGCTGAGTCATCCATCATGTCTAGGTGTAATGTACACCCTCTCCATCATGTGTGCATTAATTGCACAACTTCCTCCATTATCTTCATCATGAATTCTCCATGATATTATGTTTGATCTCTTCAAGATCTTAGCTGACTGTGTCAACCTCCATGATATATCTCATTAATGATACATGATCTCCAATTCCATTCACATTAGTAGTTGCTCAACTCCCTGATTGTGTAGATCTAGGCCTAATTCATCCACATTCATACACAAAAAGTGGGCATTTATTCATATTGAGGAATATGGGTCCCTCCACCATTTTATTTACTTAATTCATTAAGAAATTTAAGAACTCTAATATTCCAAATATCAGGTGATAATTTGGGAATATTACAAGGAATGTTTTCATTTTTTCAATAAGTTCCATTTTTGGGAAAACTGAATTTGATTGGAAAGAATTGCATTTCATACTTTTGAACTAGTTTAGGGGGGGATTATTGTTTGATGCATTGATTTCACTTTTGTTTGCATCTCTTCCCTAAATAGTTTAGAATTCACTGAAATGGGAATATTTTCTTTTTGAATTTAGCCTACATCATAGGATTCAAGTGACATCGATTTTGAGTCATAAACTGAAACTTAACTCAAGATCAACATTAAAATTTACCCAATTTACCTTAAGGAGAATTTGGAACTAATGAGAACATTTAGAGGTCTAGGCCAGAGATGTTTAGTGGCGTCGTAAAATGTATTAATTGTCGCAAACGGCCTGCGTTACAGCCCAGGGGTGATATCTCATCCCACGTATGGAAGTATATTGATGGATGATAAGTATATTTGGGGCGCTCTCATCGAACGGTTATGCATTAGACAACACTACTACATATTGGAGACACCATTAGGTTGCAAGCCTGCCATAGGTAACTGAGTCGACCGCCTTGTAAACGTGATACACCGAACATAGCATTCGGGGAGATCGATTGTAGTACGTTAAGTCCTAGGTCATTTTTTCTATCATTTATCACCAAGGTGTATATTACAGTTCACGAATACTTGGTAAACATTTATGCCTAGTATACCCTTTTTTATTTATTTTTTGTTAATTCTAAAAGTAATTTCCCATGAAAACATCTTACCCATGCAGTTCTCCAGCCTCATTATTTCTTGTTAAATTGTGGATTTTTGATATTTTCACCTCTTCCTTATTTGATCTTGTACTGAAAGGTTATCGTGGCTGAATCGATGAATTCACCTCGTCCCTCCTCCGAAGGATCTCAAAAACCTCCTCATGAGGTCCCCCAGTTTCCACTTGGACCCCTTGAAGCTCAAGATGTCAAACTCGGTATTTTCATAAGTTTACAACCCATTTCATCTCGAACACTGCATGATGATTCTCCTTGGATGATAGCAGAAGAATCTAAGCTATAAATCCCTGAAATATCTACATAGTTTATGGTCTTTCCTGAAAATCTTCTCTTTGATCTGATTATGGTCTTGTCTCAACAGGATTATAGTCCTTTTGATTAACCTAGATTTTACCTTCCTGCTTCTCCAGTAGCATCTTGTTCTACTACTTGTTAGTTATCTCCTAACGAAATGGCATCCAATGTTGATGATGTCCCATTCATGAGTGCTCCTCATAGTACTCTATAGGAAGCCATTGGCACCTATATCCTGGAAGCCTCCTCATTCGTATTTCCCTCTGAAGGCGATTTTTTCGGTTGTACACCTCATGGTTCAGCCAATGGGACCGAAATATTCTTTATTCAAGTTGCATCTCCACTTCCACAAGGGTATACCTCTTTAGGAAATATTATTTCATGAACTTCCAGTGCCACATATTTATTTCCGGATCTTGTTTGGTCAAGGGTATTCTCTTGTCTTCCAGCCCATTCATTTCGAATGTGGATACCACTTCTTAACTTGTTGTTCGACCTACAGTCACTATTGGTCAAAGGAATGTTTTGATAGGATAATCTACCCCCTTCTCACCATATAATATTACTGTGGTTCCACCATTGAGTGGATAATATATGTTTCTGGTCGTACCTGGGGGGCAGTCTAATCCTCTTTACGTACCTCCCCTCTTGGGTGGGGGGCCACTGAACTCTAGACCCATTCCTCGAGTGGGACAACCTAATGCTAGTCTAAGTGGGACATGGTCTTCACAACTAACAAAAAATGTCATAGGCACCATTCCTTCGAGTGGTCAACCTACTTCAGCCGCATTAGTCTTTCACCAACCCCGAACTCAATATTCTCAGGTTTAGTAGCCTCTTCAGCAACCGAAATTTCCGTATTCGTATGTTCATCAACCTCATCAATATGTTCAATAGTTGAATGTACAATACCAGTATGTTCCTCGACCAATCGCCTCTCAGCAGTATGTCCAATAGCACCAGCTTCCAGTAGGTGCTATTGAGACTAACCCTCAGTTTGGTCCTTACACCCAAACTAGTATGAATCTCACTCTGAGTCAACCTTGTGCTCAGTACTAGTCACTTTCTCATGGTCAGTACTGGCAAACCTAACACGGGCCTCAATCTGGTGCTCAATATCAGCAGATTTTTTAGTACCAATAGGCTTGATTGGGACCTCAGGCTAGATGCTACGTTCAACAAGGACCAAAGGCTGGAACCCATGTTCAAGAGGGACCATAGGCTGGACCTCATGATCAGCAAGGACCTCACCCTCGACCCTATATCCAGCAAGGAACACAACCTCAAATCCAACAGGGGATTTATCAACATCCCCAGCAAGGTCCCTATGTTCTGCAGCAACTGCAACAATATCCTTACCAGCAATGAGGGAAATATGTGTATCTAGGACAAAATCCACCCTATTGGGGGCAGAATCTGTATCAACAAGGTTGGAACCCCTTACCTTTTTCTCTTCATCATCCTCCCCTGCCATTTTTGGCTACGTTAGAACTACTAGATGTGTCAAAGCTTACAAATGACCCCATCCAACATCAATTACATTGACCTCCAGTTCTGACCAAAATCCCAGGATATTGTCTTAAATTTGAAGGAAAGTCTGGGGAAGACCCCCAAACCCATGTCATGGCATACCAATTTTGGTGCTCTTATAACTCTTAGGTTGATGATACAATTTGTCTTCGTATTTTCCAGCGCACTCTGACTGCTACTGCATCAAAGTGGTATATTGAGCTCCCTTAAGGTATTTTCTCTGATTTTAAATCCTTGGTTATGGCTTTCCTCACTCACTTCTAGTTACCTGTCCGGTATAAAATCATCACCCACCTCCTCACCTTGTTGATGTAGTCAACTGCTACTCACATTTCGGATCACATTCACAAATGGCAGCATCACCGTCGCCTCATAAAATTAGAGATACGTGATTAGTTGTTGACTGAATGGTTTACGAAATAATTCGTTCCGAAGAGTGCTAAATATATTTCCATGGGTGGATGTATCACAGAAGAGGAATTCATTTCCATATCCCAATACCTCGATTTGTTTTATTCCTAATCTGTAACTCTATATAACGAGCTCTTGCCTAATGTTCCATGACCTTAAACTGTGTTAGGTCCCTATATTACTAGTATAGTCCCTTATTGTTGTTAGTGTAACCCTCTTATTGTTATTATTGTACCCTTGTAACCCCCATATTTTTATTATTGTGCCCTTAAATTATTATTGTTAGGTCATCTAGGATTACATTGTGGCCCCACTAGGATTACATTGTGGCCCCATGGACTCCTATATATAGAAGGGAGGTTTTGTAATTTGAATCATCCAAGAATTTTTCATTCATGTAATGTATTAGAGGTTTCCCCCTCGAAGTGGCTTATTTCTAAGGCATTGATATCTCTTTTCTTCTCTTTTTGGAGTTGGTTTCACAACATTTGGTATCATATATTTTAGATTCTAGGGTTTCGCTGCTCCAAACAGGTCATTGTGGAATTTTCGCTATAATGTATTTTCTACGAAGGTTCAAAATATGAATTTTTTAGAGTGCAAATCCAAAACCATAAGGAACATTTTTGAAAAATTTCAGAGCTTGGTTCGCAATATTTTCGGAGATATGATCTATGGAAGTTAGGTCTTTTGCAGGCTCCTGAATTTAATCTAAACAAGTCATCATGGTATTTTCGTAATAAATTTTTTCTACGAATGTTCAGAAGCTGAAATTTTCAGAGTGCGAAGTCACAATCCTAAGGAACATCGTCACAAAATTTCAGATATTGGTTCGCAATATTTTCAGAGATGTGATCCATGGAAGTTAGGGCTTTTTGAGGCTTCTGAATTTCATCTCAAAGAGGTGATCATGGGAAAATATTCATAGCTCTCTCTCTTAGCATCAGATTGGAATGATGTAAAAATTGGCCACAAGTACACGGACTGTATTTTTTTTTCTATCAATTTTAGATCCAAAGGAGGAAACAGTGACACGTGGCAAGTCATACAAATTCGCTCTACTGAACTAGTCCAAAATTGGGTCATTGTGGGATATTGGGCATAACTTTGCCTTGAAGAATCCAAATCAGATCAGACTTATGGCATTTGAAAGAAGCTTCAGAGGGCTACTATAGGGCGGAATTTCAGATATTTAGGATCTGAAATTATAGAGATAATTCAATTTCAATATCGAGCTCCTCAAAAGCAAGTAAAAGGTGTGTATTTTTTTTTTCCGAATTGCACAAGTCTTGTTTGAAGAATCAAGTTGAATTGATTCCAAGGGCATATTATAGAATAGATATCAGTATTGGATTCTAAAATGGCCCCTAAAAAGAATTCAACACCCATTAAGCCTTTATAAAGCTCTACTATGACTCATGAAGACGAAGAATGTCAACATGACATATCAAAATTACAAGAGCAAGTGCAACAAATTTCGCTCTCGCAAAGAGCAAAAAAAAATGACATGGAAGTTTTGAAGAAAGGCATGGAAACTAAGATCGATGGTTTGAAGAAAGGCGTGGAATCTAATATGGATGGTTTGAAGAATGGCATGGAATCTAAGATAGATGGCATGGAAGCTGGCATGGAATCTAAGATGGATGACATGGAAGCTAAGATCAATGAGAAAATGGAAAACATGAAGAATGATCTAAAAGCAGACATGGAAGGTTTGAAAAATTTGATACAAGAAATGTTTCCTAATGGTGAAAATATATTAGAGGAAACTCATGATGAGAACAAAATAAATGTTAATCGTGATTTCATAAAATCTAATGTTGGCGGGAAGAACCACCATATTCCAAAAATGGATATGAGGAAGTTTGATGGAAAGGATCTTGTAACATGGATAGTACAGATGGAGCAATATTTTGATCTCCATAATGTGCAAAACACACAAAAGGTACACATTACAACTTTACATTTAGAACAAAATACATTTCTATGGTATCGATGGCTTTGCTCCCGTAAAAAAAATTGTCACTTGGTCAATTTTTATGGAGGAAATGATAGCACATTATGAGGATACAAAGAGCAACACCTTCTTTAGCCAATTGATAAATCTCAAACAAAAGGGTTTAATGGGGGAGTACATTGAGGACTTCCAAAAGTTGAATATAAGGGTAATTGATATTCCAGAGGAACACAGGATTGATCTCTTCATAGGTACTTTAAAGGATAACATCCAACATGAAGTTCGCATCTTGGAACCTGATTCATTGGAGAAGGTATTCAGGTTGGCAAGAAAAATTGAATGTAAAATTGTGGCGACAAGGAAGCCTACCACTCACTTCTATAAAGAAGGAAGTGTTGCTACTCTTAGATTTCCACAACCTACAAGGTTGACGCCACAACAATTGGAAGAAAAAAGAGAAAAAGGGCTTTTCTACAGTTGTGATAGAAAATACACTAAAGGTCATAAGTGTGCTGAGAAGAAATTATTTTACATAGATTGTGAAGAGGAAGAAGAAAATGAACAAGAAGAGGATATACACCAGGAACCAACCCAAGAAGAGGAAGAAATGAGTCTAACCATATCATGTAATGCATTGACAGGAATTACCACTCCTCAAACTCTCAAGATAGAAGGACATATCAAGAAGAAAAAGGTAATAGTGTTGATTTATTCAGGTAGTGCCCATAATTTTATTCATTGTAAGGTAGCCAAGGAATTGAATTGTTTCCTATACCCAGCACCAGAATGTCAAGTGATGGTTACAAATGGAGGAACTATAAATTTCTATGGAAAATGCCATAATATCAAGCTAACCATGGGGGAATATGTATTGAATAGTCCAATGCTTTCCATTCCTATGGGAGGTGCTGATGTTGTACTAGGAGTACAATGGTTACAATCTTTGGGGACGGTAACTTTTAATTTTCAAGAAATTTTTTTGAAATTTTTTTCAGAAGGAAAGGAAGTCAAATTACAGGGTATTGCAGGGAAGCCGGGAAAGATAATAAGCTCTAATGTCATGACAAAGCTTCTAAATAAATAACAACAAGGCATAATTGCACAATTATGCTCACTATAAGTTCCAACATCAAAATCATCTATTTCTGTAGATCTCCAAAAAGTCTTGGAAAATCATTCCAAGGTTTTTGAAACTCCAAAAGGACTCCCACCTATTCGTGATCATGATCATGCTATTCATTTGATTCTAGGAAGTGTTCCTCCAAACGTCAGGCCTTATAGATATCCTTATGTCCAAAAGAGAGAAATTGAACGTATGATTGCAGAAATGTTAGAGGCGCGTATAATTCAACCTAGTCAAAGTTCTTTCTCTGCTCCTGTAGTATTGGTACATGAGAAGGATGGATCATGGCTCATGTGTCTGGATTATAGGGAGCTCAATAAGCTCACCATTAAAGATAAATTTCCCATTCCTCTGATTAATGAATTTGTTGGTATCCTATGTTTTGATAGATTGGCTAACCAAAAGACAAGGCAACATCAGAACCAATCTTTAGAGTTCCAGGATCTAGTCCTCCTCTTCTCAGAGAGGGATCTCTCAAATTGTTTGCAAAGGTATGTCTTGTTTGCTTTTAAGTATTTATTTTAGACTAGTTATTAAGTGTAAGTGTTTGTTTTGTTTGTTTGGTTGAATTGGCACAGTAGAGCATGAAAGGTCTAGGTAGTATAGATAGAAAGAATAAATGCCAAATTCATTGGGAAATGGAGTCAAGAAGAGGTTTACGACAAACTCATCAATCGATATGGGATATCAGAGGGCAAATCTAACTTGGCCACAAGATCCTTTGGTTTTGTGAATGAGATGGACATTAATGATTTGGAAAGAGAAAATGAATTCTCAACAAAGGGAACTTGAAAACATAACTTGAACAATAAAGAGGTATTTGATAGACAGGGCTAACCATGAATCCTACAAACCACACTTTAAGAAAATAATGACTTCAAGACAACTTTTAAAATGAAATCTAAGATTCAGGAGCACATCCTATTTTTTCAAAGATTTTATTTCAAAGGACTTAGAAAACATGAAAGATTCACTGATAATTGTAGTCATAGAAGAGGGAACACCTAACACATCTATGATCACAACTATAAAGACCTTTAAAACAATTTTTCAAGCAGGGACAAAGGGTATGATCAAAACAGACCTCCTTAGCTAACTGTAAACAATGGTACTTCAAAGGGAGACTTCAAAAACCGTTTTCAAGTGGCAGCAGACAAGCAGGGAAAACCATAAATCATGCTGAAACCAGCTATTTGAACTATTAGAGAAATAAACAAGCATGAGGACTAAAGAGAGAGATTAAAGAATCTAAAATACCTCAGTAGAAGAAAACATAAAACAGTGAAGGATAAACAGGTCTAAGGTGCTTCCAGGAGTCATTTCTTAGCCTAAAATTTTCATCCTACTGTAGTAATAGTTTATGGAACATAATGAAAACAGGAAAAATAGTAGAAATTTCAGAATACATCACCAATAGCCAAGCTCATGGATCCAATGATAGAGCCTTCTCAAGAACAAGCATGTCACAACATCATCAAGCTTCCAAGACTTCAATTTCTTCTTCAACTTCGAACATACTATGTATTATTTCAGAGAGTTTCAGTATTACAACTAGTGACCAAACAACCCTTTACAATGTGCTCCTCAAGGAGATTTTATAAGAAAATGAGGAGGTGGAAAAGTTCCTAGGGTTGAAGTGTAATTAATTCTATGCTTAAATGCACTTCCTAACCTTGAAAACCATGCAAGGCATAAGGTAGGAATGCGTTGAATTACAACTCGGTTTCATTCACTCTGTTTCTGATTTTTAGGCTTAGTGGGAAAAAAATATTGACTTTAAGGCACCTCTTATCTTTACAATAAATTCTACTGACAGTTGGGATATTTGTTTTGCTTGTAATAACTGTTCAGTTGTCTTTGGCCTTAATGTTTTGGATTGAAATTTGATCTGGGTATTCCTTTGAGGCAGAGAGACTGCAGGTGGAAATTTTGGTAGCTGAGGATTCAATTAGCCCCTCTGATGTGGTAGTGGAGGCCTCCTTTTGTTGATATTTTCCTCTGTCTTACCTTAAAACATCTTTAATCTGCTCTTTGTCTGTGTTTTAGGCTTAATTAGCCTTGATCTTCATCTTCGGGTCTTTTATTTCTTGCTAACTGTGGATTAGGCCTTTTATTCTGGAATTTATGCCTTAATCCCTTTAAACTCTACTTTAAAATCATTAATTATTCACATATGCACTGATCTTCGCCTTTTACACTGACACTCTTCATCTAATTGATGTTTACTATGTATTGTTGTGTTTCAGGCGCGTAGAATATTTGTGTAAGGGTCGATGATCAGGATGCATCGACAAACATGAAATTAAAACCCTGCTTAGCTCCTTTCTGCATGAATATTGGCCTACGAATCATCATCCCTGGTCTTTGTTTCATTTTAAAACTATGGAAAAAAACTTTACAACCTGCACAAAACAAACGAAAATCATGAAAAATCCTGCGAAAATAGATTTAAACTGTTTTGGGCGGTTTGGGAGCGAGGTTAAATTGGAGCCGTCAGATTAGAATATCCAACAGTCAAGATCATTTGGTGAAACACTTGGGAGAAATATGGAGGGCGAATGAATTAGCCGTGAGATTAAATTGGGACCGTCTGATCTCAGAGATCGATGGCTGGGATTGCTCGGAGAAATGTTTTGGGAACTAAGGTGAGGGGAAAACGAATGGGTCGCATTATAACATCAGCCTTTGGATTAAAACAATCGACGGCTGAGATCGAAAGTGAAATAACACTACGGAGGGTAGGTGGGTTGACGAAAAACCGACAGCGGTTTTCGCAAAAATTTTTGGTGGTAAACGGTTTTCCCCAAAAAAATGCGATACAATACATTGCTTGACACTCGTCCTTTTTAAAAACCGCCTGTTTCAAACTTTTTTTTGGGCATTAAACTGTAGGCGCAAATTTTTTGGGAAATGGAATGTCAGCCGTCGGATCAGAGGACCCAGATCCGACGGTGCGGAAAAATTGCGATGGGGTTGAGGTGCGCGGGTGGAAGGTGAGCTATTGGGTTAAATCCCGACCGTTAGATCTTTCGGATGAACGGTCGAGATTAAGAGATGGAGCGGAAGTGTTTCAAAAGGGAGATAAAGGTTAGATGGTGCAGGATAGATCTTGGCCGTTGGATCTAGCGGGATGGACGGCCAGGATTAAATCGGGGCTCACACATCGGAGGTGAAAAGCGAACGGGGACTTTGGATTTGCGACGTGCGATTAAGCGCTGGCCATTGGATCAAGATGAGAGATCAATGGTTAGGATTAAATCAGCGGGCATGATGGAAAATGGCTTATGAGAGAAGCACGATTGAATCTCAGTCGTTGATTCTTGTGGATTCGACGGCTGAGATTAAATCGGGGATCGCATCGGCGGAGGGCAACATGATGGATGGGCGTGATGCGATGAGATCTGCAACGTTGGATGAAGTTGGATCAACGACTAAGGTTTGCTCGGAGGGATCGCATCGGAAGTTTTGAAAGAGACGGAAAAGGAAGGACCCATGCGGATTTGCGATGCGATGAGCCGATGGTCGTTGATCTCTAGAGATCGACGACCCAGATTTATTTCAAATCATAACGTCGGGTTTATGAAAAACAAAGGAAAATAAGGTTCAGAAGAGGTTATAAGGCCTTTAGTGCCCGATTGCGGGGTTGTAGGTCGTATGGAATGGAGGGGCTAAAGGAAATAAGCCCTCGGGGGCTTAGGAACCATATGGTGTAAAAATGTGAATTTTAGGCCAAAAAATAGGGTTTTTAAGCCAAACTGAGGGTTCCGGTAGGAGAAATAAGAGATTTTAAAACCAAATAAGGGAGAATAAAAGGTTTTAAAAGGTCTTTGGAATGATTTAGGAGTCAAATGGGGATCTTTTTAGAAGGGTTTATGGAGGGAATAAGGCTAAAAATTGGAAGTGTTTGTGAGTGAAAATATGAAGTGAAATGATGGGAAAATGGGGCCTCTTAAGCAGTTTTCTCTTGGTAAAATAGCAGTTAATTTAGAATTATGAGGGAAACAACAGTGAAGATTAACTCAGAGGATAAAGATCTTCATAAGACTTTAATAACTAACAATTTTGAAAATAAATTGTTTCTTAAAGGCTAAAAGAGATTTAGCCACCATTTGATATGGGAAATTTTATAGGTGGCTAATAGAATTATTGGATGAATTACATGGAGAAATTTATTTTACCAAATTGGATCTTCATTCAGGGTATCATCAAATTAGAATGAAGACTGAAGATATTCCGAAAACAGCATTTCGAACTCATCAGGGTCATTATGAATTTTTGGTCATGCCTTTTGGCCTTACCAATGCACCTTCTACATTTCAAGGGTTGATGAATTCCATTTTCAAACCCTTCCTTAGAAAATGTGTACTAGTATTTTTTGATGATATACTAATCTATAGCAGGTCTTGGAAGGATCATGTTCAACATGTTGACAGGGTGCTCAAACTATTGCAGGAGAAATAATTATACGCAAAAACATCCAAATGTTTCTTTGGAGTACAAGAGGTGGAATATCTGGGTCATATTGTATCTCACGAGGGTGTTAAGGTAGACCCTAAAAAAATTAAAGCCATTAAGGAATGGAGAGTCCCCACAACCATAAAGCAGTTGCAAGGATTTTTCGGGTTAACAGGGTATTATCGAAAGTTTTTTAAGAATTATGGGAGAATAACAACACCTCTAACAACATTATTGAAGAACGATGCATTTTCATGGACTCCTGAAGCAACTAAGGCCTTTGAACATCTTAAAGAGGCAATGTGCCCAAAACCAGTCTTAGCTACGCCAGACTTCACAAAAACATTTATTGTGGAATTTGATGCCTCAGGAAATGGAATTGGTGTTGTTTTAATGGAAGAAGGAAGACCCATTGCTTTTGAAAGTCGTCCAATCAAAGGAAAGTATTTACAGAAACCTATTTATGAGAAGGAAATGTTAGCAATACTGCATGCACTAAAGAAATGGAGAACTTACCTAATGGGAAGACACTTCAAGGTAAAAGCTGATCATGATAGTCTTAAACACTTTTTGGAACAAAGACTATCTTCAGAAGAGTAACAAAAATAGGTCACAAAGATGTTGGGTTATGACTTTGAAATAATATACTAAAAGGGAAGCTAAATGTTGTTGCAGATGCACTCTCAAGAAAGAATGAAGAGGTGGAAGCATTGCTTTGTGCCATTTCTATTATCCAACCAGATTGGATAACTGAAGCAAGAGATGAATGGAAGAAGGAAAAAGATGTATGGATACTCATTCAAAAGTTGCAGCAAGATCCTAGTAAATATGATACATTTAGTTGGAAAAATGATTCCTTATGGTACAAAGATCGCTTATATCTTTGTAAGAATTCCCAACTAAAACAAAAGATTCTTCTGGAATTGCACACTTCTCCTTTAGGAGGACACTCGGGATTTTTTAAAACTTACCACAGGGTGAAGAAAGAATTTTTTTGGGATGGCCTTAAATCTGATATTCAAAAGTTTGTGGCGGAATGTTTGGTTTTCCAGCAGAATATAGTTGAGACAATTAAGACCCCAGGACTTCTACAACCTTTATCCATTCCAAGTCAATGTTGGGAGAATATTTCAATGGATTTTATCACAGGTTTACCTAAGTCCGAAGGAAAGAGTATCATCATGGTGGTAGTTGATAGACTTACCAAGTATGCACACTTTTGTGCATTATCTCATCCATTTAAAGCAAGTACGGTTGCTACTACATTTATGGACAGAATTCAAAAGCTACATGGAAGCCCAAGGGTCATTGTGAGCGACAGAGATCCCATTTTTACTGGAAATTTTTGGATGGAGTTATTTTCTTGTTTGGGTACTCAATTAGCTCATAGCTCATCTTATCATCCTCAATCCGATGGTCAAACCGAGATAGTAAATAAATTTTTGGAAGGATATATTCATTGTTTTGTATCTGATAAACAAACACAATGGGTCAAGTGGTTACCTCTAGCTGAATGGTGGTATAACACTTCCTTCCATACTACAACAAAAATGACCCTATTTATGGCACTGTATGGATATCATCCACCATCCATCACATCATCTTTAAGAGAAAATTTGAAGGCTCAAGCAGTGGAAGATCACATCGAGCATCAAAAATAAGTTCTCCAACTCTTAAAGGAAAACCTGAATTTGGCACAAAATCGAATGAAACAACAGGCAGATCAACATCGCAACTAGAGAAGTTTTGATGTAGGAGACTGGGTATTTTTACAGCTACAACCATACAAACAATGTCCCTCAAGAAAACTAAGAATGATAATAAATTATCGCCAAAGTAATATGGTACTTACAAGGTGTTGCAAAAGATTGGTACTATGGCATACAAATTGGAGCTTCCTGCTTCTTCACGAGTGCATCCAATATTCCATGTTTCATGCTTAAAGAAGGTTATAGGTGAAAATCTTCTAGTTCATGAGGAAGGAAAAATCATATTGGAACCTGAAGCATTCACGGAAACACGAACTCGACAACTACAGAATCGATCAATTTCAGAGTATCTCATCGAGTGGAAGAACTTACCCACTAAATATTCTACATGGGAGGATGAGAATTTTATACAGAAGAACCCAGAGCTACTCAAGCATTGAGGACAACACTTTTTTGAAGGAGAGGGACATGTTAGGTCCCTATATTACTAGTATAGTCCCTTATTTTTGTTAGTGTAACCCCCTTATTGTTATTATTGTACCCCTGTAACCCTCATATTGTTATTATTGTGCCCTTAAATTATTATTGTTAGGTCAGCTAGGATTACATTGTGGCCCCATGGTCTCCTATATATAGAAAGGAGGTTTTGTAATTTGTATCATCCAAGAATTGTTCATTCATGTAATGTATTGGAGGTTGCCCCCTCAAAGTGGATTATTTCTAAGGCGTTGATATCTCTTTTCTTCTATTTTTGGAGATGGTTTCACAACAAACTGATTCGGAATCATCTTAGTCTCTTGCTATGCCTTCGGTTGATGGCGTTATCGGGGCAGTGGCTCATGCTGATAGTAGTGCACCTAAAAATTCTTTGAAGTATAAGTCCACTACTACTATTTCACCCTCCACTCCTTCCAGTAACTAGAAGAATCCTTGTAAAACATCTGAGATAAATTTTGTCCAATCTACTGCAGCAGACAAATCCTCAAAAGGTAAGAAAAATGGTAAAGGAAAATCCAAATCCGACAACCCTAAACAGGATTCAAAAAAGTCATCTACTGATGATTCTTCTACACGCAAGCCTAAATATCCTTTTCTAATATGTGATGATGATCATTACACCAAGGATTTTCCTCAGCATGTTGAAGTTTCTTGTATTCTGAAAGGCGTCCCCATGAATTTGGTTGTCTTTAAAGAGCCTTTCCCTTCTCAGCAGATGCAAATTCTAGATCAACCCCAATCATCTGGAAAATCTCATGTTTTCACGGCTGGCAAAGAACCTATCTCTATTACCACGATATCAAAAGGCTACCCCAATCCTTCCAAGGCTCTTATGGAACCGAAAGTCACATATCACCCTTCCTCTTCCATGTCTCCTAATTTTGGTTCTCTCTAGATTGAGAGACCTAGTAGTGACTTCATTTTCTGGCCACATCCAAAGGGTGTTCTTCGAAAATTGTCCTATAATACGAATACGAGAGTTGCGCAACACTACAATATTGTAGAGGATCTAGCTCAAGCACCTTCAACAATGTTGGATTTGGAGGTCATTTAGTCGTGTCCATCACAACGGAAGGCATTAATTTGGAGAGATTGATCATGTAGATTATAATATTATTACTTTCGATCTTGAGAACATTGTTCCTCACCTCCCATCTCAAGTGGCTTTTATGATTCAAGTTACTGTGATGGGTAAAAAAATCCATAGGATTGTTTTTGATGAAGGAGATTCGACCTGCATCATGTCTAGCACATGTTCGAAAGCCATCGTCTCTCCTCCATTGAGTCATTCCCCGAATACCTTGGAAGCTTTCGATGGTAGAGGTTCTTGGTCATACGATATTCTCAAATCATTGCCAATCCTATTGGAGGGAAAAATGGTAAATTTAGAAGTTGAGGTGGTAGATGCCAAGTTGAATTATAATCTCCTTCTTGGACGTCATTGGACTCATGCCATTGTTTGCGTGGTCTCCACCCTTTTTCGTGTCCTCCATTTTGCTCGTCAGGGAAAAAATGTGAATGTTGATCAATTAGCTTTCTTTTCCTCTGATTATTTGACAGGTGAAACTCCATATGTTAGGAAGATCGCTACCCCCTATGATAACATCGGTCCGGGTGTCTTCAAAGACTCATCCCTTTTGGGAATATTTCCAATCCTGCCTCTGAATTTTGCCACTACCAATATGATATCGTTTGGTCATGATCCATGGATTGTTTCCAATCATGACCAGCTCAAGACTTTGGTGAAATTATGCCTTTGATCCCTACTGAAAAAATGTATCAAAGTATTCTCATGGCTTCTAAGGCTACATTCAAAACCATTGATTTTTTGGTTTCCTCTTTGGACACTTATGCGTAGTCTCCGTGGTTTAGTTCTTGGGAATCTGATGATCCCTTGTATGATGCTTTCCCCATTGACGAAAGTATCGTGGAGGTAATTTCTATCAATTAAACTCCATGGAATGATGGACATCATCATTCCTTGTTTCTCCCAACTCTAGGTGACATCTATGCCTGTCTAGAATCCCATGTTTCATCTGTACCGACTGACCCATTTCAAAATATGACCTTGATTCATGAAGTGTTATACGGAAGAAATTTTCGGGAAATATTACTCCAACCATTCCAATCAACATCTTTTCGATTGTCGAGAATGTATTTTTCCAGGTTTTTTGTTCTCCCCATAAGCTTAAGATTTACATGGCTTTCCTCAAAAAACATGACCCACCCATTCCCTTTGACCCGATTCTTTTCATTTGGTCACTTTCCCATGGGGGAATTATTTCCATGCTTCATAACCCTTACTCGGTCAGGGGTCATGGGCACTTCAATGCTGCTAAGTCTAAGAAATACCTTGTCTTTGCTGAGTTGATTTGTGATCTTCCTACCGCGGTTGATCCCACTCCTCTTGATGAGTCGATTCCAGATGAATCCCTCCTTCCCATCAGTACTCTTGATCCATGGTATGGAGACATCATTGTTTATCTCCAAACCGAAAACTTTTGGCCAGAGCTATCGCACTCTTAGCGACAACGGATTCGTTACCAGTCTCAACCTTACCGTATCGTTGGAGACACTCTATATCGCATTGGTGTTGATTCTATCCTCCGTAGATGTTTGATTCTCGAGGAAGCTGGGAAAGTTCTCAATCTCTGCCACTCTGGGACCTGTGGTGGTCACATGTCTAATTATGCTACCACCCAAAAAATCCTTCGCGTAGGGTATTTTTGGTCGTCTATCTTTAAATATTGCATTGTTGCGGTACACAAATTCCATGACTGCCAAATCTACTCTCGTAAAGGGTGTTCCCCACCCTCACCCTTGCACCCAGTTGTAATCGTCGGACCCTTTGTGAAATGGGGCATAGATTTCATGAACGGTAACCCTCACTCGGCCGGGGGGCATGGTTATATTATCGTTGTCGTCGATTATTTCAAAAATGGGCCAAAGTGATGCCTACATACGATCATGAAGTTCAAACAACGACGCAATTCATGTTTAATCATGTCATAGCTCGGTTCGGTGTCCCAAAAGAGATTGTCACTGATCATGGCTCATTTTCGAAATCATATGATGACAGAACTCACTACTCAGTTGGGGTTACATCACGATAGCTCCACTCCTTATTATGCATAGGCCAGTGGCCAAGTTGAAGTTGTCAACAAATTTTTGGTGACCATGCTTCAGCGAACCATTGGAAAACACAAACGAGATTGGCATCTCATGCTCTTCTCAGCTCTGTGGCCTTACCGAACTTCCACTAAGACTGCCACTAGATTCACACCATTCCAATTGGTGTATGGTCCAGAGGCCACACTCCCGATTGAGTGTGAAATTCCTTCTCTGAAGCTAGTTGTCGAACTACTTCCTGTTACTTCACCAGAAGAGGAACGTTTGCTTTACCTCAAACATCTCGATGAGACCCAAAGACTTGTTGCTTTAGTCATTGAAGCACAAAAAAGATGAGTTAAAGCTCAATATGACAAATCCATCAACCCTCGCGATTTCTTCGAAAGTGACTTAGTCCTGCTTTATGACCAAGCCCATGATAAATTGGGAGTCTGAAAACTCAAGCCAATGTGACACAAACCCTATATCATTCAACGAGTATTGGAAAGAGGAGCTTATGAACTAGAAGATTACAAAGGCAACCAATTGGAGAAGCCCAGGAATGGGCTCTATCTGAAAAGGTATTACGCTTGATCATGAGTGTGATGCTTTGTACATTAGTGTTTTATTCATTAGTATGCTTTGATTGGATTTTTGGTGTGATTGTTTTCTTTGCAGACATGTTTCCTCTGCTCACCTTGTGCTCCACTTGGTTTGCATATGTCATCGAATCATTACATCGGTTCTGTTGATGGCGCTTGACGTAGCACACAGAACCTATCTTCCACAACAAGGGAACCCTTTGTCCCTGATGGCGAGTTGATTAATTTACAAGGTATTTGTTTGGGTTGAACAACTAACAATATTGTCGAATATAGTGTGGTTATCGAGCTATTATCGAATGCTACTGATCTTGGAATTAGAGATTTGGTTGTTAAATTAGACTCACAACTCGTTGTGTTATAGTTAAATGGCCATTATTCTGTGCGAAATCCAAAAATTTTGCGTATGTATTTGCGTGTTCGCTTATTGGAAAGGCATTTTGATTTTACAACATATTCCAAGACGTTTAAACACATTAACATATACATTACCAAATCATGTATTAGATAGACATCTGCGCAACATGTAAAAAACCAACACATCATTATGATACACAAGTAGTCGTAGAAACATATATATATATATATATATATATATATATATATATATATATATATATATATATATCGGGTTTGTCAAGTGTGTTACATCAAAATCTCAAAAAATATGCGATATGTAACAAAAATGGCTCTTTGAGCCTACATCAGTACAAAAATGAAAAAATAGGGCTGTTATCTACCCACACGGTGCTCGTGATAGCAGGTGACTGCTCGAATCACTCGCCAGAGTAAACGAAACAGTATGCCTGGAACCTCGACCGTATACCTCTGAAAACAGAGAGGAATATCATCGAAGTTAGCATACTCTGGGATGCCTCTCGTAAGGCATATCAAGTTCCGCTCTAACTTGGCTAATGGGTCTACTCCCTCCTTGTAAGGGAAATCCTCCACCGAGAGGGCTACCCTCCTAGAAATTAGTGACATACCTGGCAGTCTCTTAGGACCCATATCTATAAAAACATCATAAGTTAAAGTCTTAGAATACATAACAAAAACATTCAAAAAGTAAAAAATGTTAAAAATAATTTTTACCAACATCAGTCCACTGTGTGCCGGGCAGAATGGATAGATCTAGATCTTCACTTAAATTAATTCCTGCGTATGCATAGTCCTCAACCATGATGAGTTGATGATGCAGCCAACTGAGAAAAGTTATATGGAAATGCATCTGCTAGCCCCCACCCTGACAGGGCATGATCTCACACCACCTCATCGGTCTCGACTCCATCGGGGCTGGATCATGGATCTCCAACCGTTTACACTGGAAAAAAGTTACTCTCTCCAATAAAAATATCACCAAAATGGACCCGTACCCAGATTGTTTCAGTCAAACTGTTTTGCACTTGATCAATTGGCTCTTCACGTTGGCCAATAAACCCTCGCACCAGTTGAACATAGTAGGGGCCAGAAAGTCCACTGTGTACTGGAATTGGGATTTAGTTTCCTCATGAAACGCCTGGGCTCCCGCCACTCGAGTTATTTAATGAAGGATTGTCTACAAAGGAAGGACTATGATAAAGGATATATCTATCTTCTTTCTCTTAGTATTTCAAGCCCCCGGGATAGTGTCTTTGGATGAGCATACTGGTACTCTCACCCCCTGCACAAGCTCCAAATACTTGGACTCTCTCCCCTCTCCTGGATAATCCTGTGATGAAATAGATGTCCATAACATCTAATTCTAGTTCATGGTCCCCAATGATGAATAATTGACGATCTACGTCCCATTTTCCAATCAAATACTCGAGCAGCTCTAGCTGGGCTCTCAGCCCTGATGTTTGAAAGAACTTCAGTAATCCGAAATTTATTACATAATTGTGGTCTTCCACCTCGTGGCCTCGTTATTTCCATTCAATGACCATCTATGTTGAAATCACCTGCAAAACATGTTCAAAAAGAATTTTAGGAGATTTCATCTGAGTATTTTTTGAAATCATCCATTGGAAATGGGTATATTTCTCATTATAAATATTCCCTGCGGCCAGCGCGACTATCTAAATTAATTCGGTGCTGGCGGAAAGCTGCCCTAACGGGCCAAGCGCGACAAGTGCGGGTCCGATAACTCGAACCTGGGTTGGCTGCAGGTAATTTTTAAGTTTGAAATCATCCCCCCATCTCTCTATTTATAAAGATAAATGT
This sequence comes from Pinus albicaulis, assembly GCA_034641835.2. Lineage (NCBI taxonomy): Eukaryota > Viridiplantae > Streptophyta > Pinopsida > Pinales > Pinaceae > Pinus > Pinus albicaulis. The sequence continues at coordinate 1,381,922,533 of CM076575.1, forward strand.
TAAAATAATGGAATCAAAATGAAGAGGAGGATTTGAGCTCTTACCTCGCGCTAACGGACCATTGAATGTTGTCCTGGATTCACTGCACCACTGATCTGAAGTTCAAAGGGAAAATGGGTAATATGAAATTTTCCAATTTACTCAAAATAGAAAGGTGAAAATGAATTTAATTTTTGTCTATTTGTAGATTTTTGAAATATTTTCATCATTATTTTATTATTTTTCCTCGATATCAGTGATTTTTGCCATTTTTTGTGCAGTAACAGGACCTTTACATTGTTGGTGGTTATTTTTGATGCAAACGAGTTTTATTTTATCTCTTTCTCAGACTCGGTAAACATTTACAAAAAAGGAACTCCCGTGGGGTCAACTTTCAACTCTTTTCTGATTCTCGAAAAATGAAAAGATTGTCGAGTACTTGTCATTTTGAACTCGTTAAAGTGAATGAATTGACATGGTATCAGTATACACTTACTCCTTTTTTGGGCTGAGATTTACTATATATGTTGTGAAACTAGCTCCAGAAATAGAAGAAAAGAGATATCAACGCCTTACAGATAAGCCACTTCGGGGGGGAAACCTCCAATACATTACATGAATGAAAAATTATTGGATGATTCAAATTACAAAACCTCCTTTCTATATATAGGAGTCCATAGGGCCATAATGTAATCCTAGTGGGGCCACAATGTAATCCTAGCCGACCTAACAATAATAATTTAAGGGAACAATAATAACAATATGGGGGTTATAAGGGTACAATAATAACAATAAGGGGGTTACACTAACAACAATAAGGGACTATACTAGTAATATAGGGACCTAACATGCCCCTCTCCTTCAAAAAAGTGTTGTCCTCAATGCTGAGTAGCTCTGGGTGCTTTTGTATAAAATTCTCATCCTCCCATGTAGAATCTTCAGTGGGTAAGTTCTTCCACTTGATGAGATACTCTGAAATTGATCGATTTCGTAGTTGTCGAGTTCTTGTTTCCGTGACTGCTTCAGGTTCCAATATGATTTTTCCTTCCTCATCAAGTTCGGGCAATATTGTTTGAACTGGAAGATTTTCACCTATAACCTTCTTTAAGCATGAAACATGGAAAATTGGATGCACTCGTGAAGAAGCAGGAAGCTCCAATTTGTATGCCATGGTACCAATCTTTTGCAACACCTTGTAAGGACCATAGTACTTTGGTGATAATTTATTATCCTTCTTAGCTTTCTTGAGGGACATTTGTTTGTATGGTTGTAGCCGTAAAAATACCCAATCTCCTACATCAAAACTTCTCTCGTTGTGATGTTGATCTGCCTGTTGTTTCATTCGATTTTGTGCCAAATTTAGGTTATCCTTTAAGAGTTGGAGAACTTCTTGCTGATGCTCGATGTGATCTTCCACTGCTTGAACCTTCGAATTTTCCCTTAAAGATGATGTGATGGATGGTGGATGATATCCATAAAGTGCCATAAATGGGGTCATTTTTGCTGCAGTATGGAAGGAAGTGTTATACCACCATTCAGCGAGAGGTAACCCTTGACCCATTGTGTTTGATTATCAGATACAAAAAAAAATGAAGATATCCTTCCAAACATTTATTTACTATCTCAATTTGAACATCGAATTGAGGATGATAAGATGAGATATGAGCTAATTGAGTACCCAAACAAGAAAATAACTCCGTCCAAAAATTTCCAGTAAAAATGGGATCTCTATCGCTCACAATAACCCTTGGGTTTCCATTTAGATTTTGAATTGTGTCCATAAATGTGGTAGCAACTGTACTTGCTTTAAATGGATGAGATAATGCACAAAAGTGTGCATACTTGGTAAGTCTATCAACTACCACCATGATGACACTCTTTCCTTCGGACTTAGGTAAACCTATGATAAAATCCATTGAAATCTCCTCCCAACGTTGACTTGGAATGGATAAAGGTTGTAGAAGTCCCGGGGTCTTAATTGTTTCCACTTTATTCTGCTGGCAAACCAAACATTCCGCCACAAACTTTTGAATATCAGATTTAAGACCATCCCAAAAAAATTCTTTCTTCACCCTGTGGTAAGTTTTTAAAAATCCTGAGTGTCCTCCTAAAGGAGAAGTGTGCAATTCCAAAAGAATCTTTTGTTTTAGTTGGGAATTCTTACAAAGATATAAGCGATCTTTGTACCATAAGGAATCATTTTTCCAACTAAATGTATCAGATGTACTAGGATCTTGCTACAACTTTTGAATGAGTGTCCACAATTCTTCATCCTTCTTCCATTCATCTCTTGCTTCGGTTATCCAATCTGGTTGGATAATAGAAATGGCACAAAGTAATGCTTCCACCTCTTCATTCTTTCTTGAGAGTGCATCTGCCACAACATTTAGCTTCCCTTTTTTGTAGATTATTTCAAAGTCATAACCCAACATCTTTGTGACCCATTTTTGCTGCTCTTCTGAAGATAGTCTTTGTTCCAAAAAGTGTTTAAGACTATCATGATCAGTTTTTACCTTCAAGTGTCTTCCCATTAGGTAAGTTCGCCATTTCTTTAGTGCATGTAGTATTGCTAACATTTCCTTCTCATAAATAGGTTTATGTAAATACTTTCCTTTGATTGGAAGACTTTCAAAAGCAATGGGTCTTCCTTCCTACATTAAAACAACACCAATTCTGTTTCCTGAGGCATCACATTCCACAATAAAGGTTTTTGTGAATTCTGGCGTAGCTAAGACCGGTGCTAGGCACATTGTCTCTTTAAGATGTTCAAAGGCCTTAGTTTCTTCAGGAGTCCATGAAAATTCATATTTCTTCAATAATGTTGTTAGAGGTGCTGCTATTCTCCCATAATTCTTAAAAAACTTGCGATAATACCCCGTTAACCCAAGAAATCCTCGCAACTGCTTTATGGTTGTGGGGACTTTCCATTCCTTAATGGCTTTAATTTTGTTAGGGTCTACCTTAACACCCTCGTGAGATACAATATGACCCAGATATTCCACCTCTTGTACTCCAAAGAAACAATTGGATGTTTTTGCAGATAATTGTTTCTCCTGCAATAGTTTGAGCACCCTGCCAACATGTTGAACATGATCCTTCCAAGACCTACTGTAGATTAGTATATCATCAAAAAATACTAGCACAAATTTTCTAAGGAAGGGTTTGAAAATGGAATTCATCAAGCCTTGAAATGTAGAAGGTGCATTAGTAAGGCCAAAATGCACGACCAAAAATTCATAATGACCCTCATGAGTTCGAAATGTTGTTTTCGGAATATCTTCCGTCTTCATTCTAATTTGATGATATCCTGAATGAAGATCCAACTTGGTAAAATAAATTGCTCCATGTAATTCATCCAATAATTCATCAATCACAGGAATGGGAAATTTATCTTTAATAGTGAGCTTATTGAGCTCCCTATAATCAGGACACATGCACCATGATCCATCCTTCTTGTATACCAATACTACAGGTGCAGAGAAAGAACTTTGACTAGGTTGAATTATACCCGCCTCTAACATTTCTGCAATCATACGTTCAATTTCACTCTTTTGGACATAAGGATATCTGTAAGGTCGGATGTTTGGAGGAACACTTCCTAGAATCAAATGAATAGCATGATCATGATCACGAATAGGTGGGAGTCCTTTGGGAGTATCAAACACATTGGAATTATTGTCTAAGACTCTTTGGAGATCTAGAGAAATAGATGATTTTGATGTTGGAACTTCTAGTGAGCATAATTGTGAAATTATGCCTCGTTGTTCTTTCTTTATAAGCTTTGTCATGAAATTAGAGCTTATTATCTTTCTTGGCTTCCTTGTGATACCCCGTAATTCGATTTCCTTTCCTTCCGAAAAAAATTTCAAGAAAAGTTCTTGAAAATTAAAAGCTACCGTTCCCAAAGATTGTAACCATTGTACTCCTAGTACGACATCAGCACCTCCCATTGGGATGGAAAGCATTGGACTATTCAATACATATTCCCCCATGGATAGCTTGATATTATGGCCTTTTCTAGAGCAATTTATAGTTCCTCCATTTGCAACCATCACTTGACATTCTAGTGCTGGGTATAGGAAACAATTCAATTCCTTGGCTACCTTACAATGAATAAAATTATGGGTACTACCTGAATCAATCAACACTATTACCTTTTTCTTCTTTATATGTCCTTCTATCTTGAGAGTTTAAGGAGTGGTAATTCCTACCAATGCATTACATGATATGGTTGAACTCATTTCTTCCTCTTCTAGGGTTGGTTCCTGGTGTATATCCTCTTCTTGTTCATTTTCTTCTTCCTCTTACAATCTATGTAAAATAATTTATTCTCGGCACACTTATGACCTTTAGTGTATTTGCTATCAGAACTATAGCAAAGCCCTTTTTCTCTTTTTTCTTCCAATTGTTGTGGTGTCAACCTTGTAGGTTGTTGAAATCTAGGAGTAGCAACACTTCCCTCTTTATAGAAGTGAGTGATAGGCTTCCTTGTCGCCATAATTTTACATTCAATTTTTCTTGCCAAACTGAATGCCTTCTCCAATGAATCAGGTTCCAAAACGCGAACTTAATGTTGGATGTTATCCTTTAAAGTACCTATGAAGAGATCAATCTTGTATTCCTCTGTAATATCAGTTAACCTTATATTCAATTTTTGGAAGTCCTTAATGTGCTCCCCCAATAAACCCTTTTGTTTGAGATTTATCAATTGGCTAAAGAAGGTGTTGCTCTTTGTATCCTCATAATGTGCTATCATTTCCTCCATAAAAATTGACCAAGTGACAATATTTTTACGGGAGCAAAGCCATCGATACCATACAAATGTATTTTGTTCTAGATGTAAAGTTGCAATGCGTACCTTTTGTGTGTTTTGCACATTATTGAGATCAAAATATTGCTCCATCTGTAGTATCCATGTTACGGGATCCTTGCCATCAAACTTCCTCATATCCATCTTTGGAATATGGTGGTTCTTCCTGCCAATATTAGAGTTTATGAAATCATGATTATCATTTTTTTTTTCTCATCATTAGTTTCCTCTATTATCTTTTCACCATTAGGAAACATTTGTTGTATCAACTTTGTCAAACCTTCCATGTCTGCTCTTAGATCATTCTTCATGTTTTCCATTTTAGCTTCCATGTCATCCATCTTAGCTTCCATTCCAACTTCCATGCCATCCATCTTAGCTTCCAAACCATTCATCTTAGCTTCCACACCTTTCTTCAAACCATCCATTTCAATTTTTGTTGCTCTTTGCGATAGCGAAATTTGGTGCACTTGCTCATGGCCTTTTGATATCTCATGTTGCATTTCTTCGTCTTCATGAGTCATAGTAGAGCCTCCTGCAGGCTTAATGGGTGTTGAGTTCTTTTTAGGAGGCATTTTAGAACCCAATACTGATAGCTATGCTCAATAGGCCTTTGGAATCAACTATAACTGATTTTTCAAACAAGACTTATGCAATTTGAAAAAAATAACACACCTTTTTCTTGATTTTGAGAAACTAGATATTGAAACTGAATTATCTCTATGATTTTGGATTTTCAATATCTGAAATTTGGCCCTGAATTCACCCTCTAAATCTTCTTTCGAATGCCACAGGTCTGACCTAATTTGGATTCTTCAAGGCAAATTTATGTCCAATCTCCCACAATGACCCAATTATGGAATGGTTCAGTATAGAGCACTTGTATGACTTTCCACATGTCATTGTTTCCTCCTTTGGTTCTGAAATTGATAGATAAGAAACTAAAATCCATTTTATTGCGGCCACTTTTTACAGAATTCCAATCCAATGCTCAGAGAGAGAGTTATGAATTTTTTTCCCATGACAACCTCTTTGATATGAAATTCGGGAGCCTGAAAAAGACCTAACTTTCACAGATCATATCTCTGAAAATATTGCGAACCAAGCTCTAAAATTATGCGACGATGTTCCTCAAGATTTATTCTTCACTCTCTGAAAATTTCATCTTTTGAACCTTCGTAGAAAAAAAGTTATAGCGAAAATTCTGTGATGACCTGTTTAAGTGAAATTCAGGAGCTTGCAAAAAGCCCTACCTTCCACAGATCATATCTCCGAAAATATTGCAAACGAAGATCTGAAATTTTGTGAAAATGTTCCTCAGGATTTTGGCTTCACACCCCAAAAATTTCAGCTTCTGAACCTTCACAGAAAAAAATTTATAGTGAAAATTCCACGATGACCTGTTTGGAGCAGCGAAACCCTAGAATCCAAAGCTCTGACACCAAATGTTGTGAAACCAGCTCCAGAAATAGAAGAAAAGAGATATCAACGTCTTAGAAATAAGCCACTTCAAGGGGGAAACCTCCAATACATTACATGAATGAAAAATTCTTGGATGATTCAAATTACAAAACCTCCTTTCTATATATAGGAGTCCAAAGGGCCACAATGTAATCCTAGTGGGGCCACAATGTAATCCTAGCCGACCTAAAAATAATAATTTAAGGGCACAATAATAACAATATGGGGGTTACAAGGGTACAATAATAAAAATAAGGGGGTTACACTAACAACAATAAGGGACTATACTAGTAATATAGGGACCTAAAAATTTACGAAAAAGGGAACATGAGTGGTATGAGGTTTACTCTCTACAGGGAAGAATTGATCAACTAAAGCTGGAATCAAGTCGATCGTTTTCTCAACCAATGGTTAGTCGGGAACGGACTTGTGGGGTTCACATTCAGAGAGAGCGGGATTGAATGGAGATGACTTCTAATCGATCACTTAATCAACTAGTAGAGGATCAGGGGAAAGCTTCCGGAAACCAGTCGGAAGGCAAGGCTGAGAAGCTGTAAGGTTTTACAAAAATTTAGAGGCTTCATCCAAAAAAGGACAAGGGTGAATGGGATGACTCCCTTCACATAATTTACAGGGAAGTTTGAATTTTCCCTTTTTCCCTTGAATTTTATTATCACTAGTTGAGTGCTTATCACCAGCATGATCTCCATAGGCCTATGACAAGGGTCAATTTGATTCGGTATACCACACTTCTAATATACCAGGAATGCGAAGATAGTCTCTAAGAAGGTGATCACCCTTACATAACTTGCAAGGGAAATTGACTTTGCGGGACTGAGTGGAAGGTTTTTCAACATCAGTTACATGGGTAGAAATGGTTGATTGGTTTCCCCCTTGCTTATTTTTCTTCCTCTTCTTCTTCCAAGCTTCTTTGTTACTAGGATCTAGAATTTCACCAGGCGAAGAGGAAGAATGGGGTGAAGATACAGGTGAAGAAGGCGAGGGGTAAAATTTAGAATCAAAATGAGGTTGAAAATGTTTAGGTGGAGGTAAACTTGGTTGAGAATCAGCTTGGACATTTGGAACGATGGGGGTTTAAAATAACTAAACTGGAAAACCAGTGGTTAATCTCGAGAGGGACAACGTTTCCATATAAGGAGAACCAATATTTCCAAAAGAAGGAAAATGACCAGGATTCCCATTATAAGGGTTTCCTTGATTGGAAAACTCAGAAACTGTTGCCATTAGTATCAACCTAATATATGCTGAGTTGTGCATGGGTAAGATGTTTTCGTGGACAATAAATTTTAGAATTAAACAAAAAATAAAATAAAAAGGTAATCTAGGAAAAAGGGGTTACCAAGTATCCATGAACTGCAATATACAGCTTGGCTAACCAAGGACCTGACGTATGACAACAAAACTCCCTGAATTTTGTGTTCGGTGTATCACATCTACAAGGCGGATGACTCAGTTACCTATGGCAGGTTTGCAACCTAGTGGGGTCTCCCAATATATACTCGACGATACATGGGAGTCCAGTCTGTAGTATTGTTGTCTAATGTGTAACCGTACGATGAGAGCGTCCCCTTATACTTTTCATACATGGAGCATAGACCTATATACTTTCATACATGGGACGGGATATCACCCCCAGAATGTAACACTAATTGTTGGCGACAGTTGCTATGCTTAACGACGTTGTAACACATCTCTAGCCTAGACCTCTAGATGTTTGCGTTAATTTCAAATTCTCCTTAAGGTTAATTGAATAAATTTCAAAGTTGATCTTTGATTATGTTTCAATTTTATGCTCAATAACGATGTCACATGAATCCTATAATGTAGCTAAATGCAAAAAAGAATTTGTTTCATTTTGATTAATTTTAAACTAATGAGGGAGTAAATTCAAACAAGAGTGCAAAACAAAAGCAATGCAATACCAAATTATGCCCCCCAACTAGCTCAAAATTACTGAAATGCAACTTTAAAAAACTGAATTCGCTTTCACTATTCCCAAATGCAAGCTCATTGAAATATGAAATCACTTATTTTTTCACTAAGATGAATTAGACATTTTTTTTTTTTTTAATACTTTGAATGCTAAATAAAAACTAATTCAATCAATGAGCAAATTAAAAGCAACCAAAACAAACAAATAATTTTCAAAAGAACACACTTTTCACTTATTCTTTCTCGAATGGAAAACAAATCATTTCAAAAATACTTAAATGAAAATGAATTTCATTTTTCTTTTCAAAACGAAACAAAAATAAACCAATTCAAAATCTCAAAAATGAAAATGACTTTCAATTTTCTCTTTCGAAGTGGGAAATCAGATTAAACACACACTTTCAAACTTGTGAATCAAACAATTGTGATCTATGTTTGACAATTAATTGAAGGTGATTCCAAAGTGCGGTGATGACTCAGTGCAAATGAAAAAAAAAACTCAAAGAAAAGCCAAAAGTAATGTGAAATGTTGTTTAGAATGGTTGAAATGGAACTCTGAGACATCTTCAATAACTCTCTGATGATACACACAAGTGACAAGTGAAGGTCAACCGACCTAGAAAACCTAGAATATGATGCAATTCCACTCAATCATAAGCAAATTCAAAGAGGAAAATCAATCACTCAAACAAAGTAAAAAAACCAAACACAATGGTAGCAGGTCATTCAGACTTGAAATACACTTCAGAGGCCAAGACATACTGGAAATCATAAAGGGAAACCCTAGATTTTTCCTATCTTTGGAATCAGCGTGTCTTTGAGGAGAAGACTAGTGCTGAAAGGGAGGCCAACGTGACTGTTTTACAGAAAACGACACTGCCAGTGCTACTGTAAGAGAAGAAAAATCATTGAGCAAGAAAAACAAGGAAAAATAAAAATTAATTTCAACACTCAAACCATACTTGATACCCTAAATCAATGACCAAATCCTATGCAGACCTACAGAGACCTAAACAGACTCAGATCTCAAAGATGCGTCAAACTGATCTAAAACCAAATAAGAAAAGGGAAGGCAAAAGAGGCTAAAGCTCCTTAGTGGAGTCGTCAATTTTGTTGTGAATACAATTCCCTCTGTGGACAGAGGCGATATCTCTAGCCCTAGAGTGGGTCTATAAATGTACGAGACTATATAATGGACACTTTCTTACTAAATATTCAAATAAGGATGAGAAAGGGAAAAGGACCTACCTCTTCCAGATTTTATGCTCAACCCTTTGATGAAGGCCTTGATCCACAATCCTTTAGGCTCGATCCTTGCTACTTGTGGCATTCGAATTCCTCCATGAGATCAAGAGACAACAAAAAACATGATCCAATACAAAGCATACATTTAACATGAACTACCTAACAGATCAAGGAGCATTAAGCTACTTGTATGGTTATCCAAACAAATATAGAAAGTGAAACACTGGATGTATTATTGATAATATAAAATAGGAATATTACAATTGTGGCCTTGATGTTGGAGGCCTCCCTTTGATGCAGTATGAGTCCAAACCGAGGCTCTTCAAGCGATCCTTCTCCTAAATGAAAATTTTGGCTTTATCTCAGCATAGGCATGCAAAGGATTATGATCAGGCTAAACCAACAATGACCAACCAGTAGTGAAGGGATGGGTATCAATTTATAGGAAGGGAGATGGATTTAGGAGCCCAACAAAGAAGGAAGAAGGCCCACTTCTCAAGGGATAATCCCATATTAATAATATCAAGAGCTCCAAATGAGAGAACTCGATCATATCTCCACCGATCAATATCCAACTCGCCATATTGAAAACTTCTAGAGCTCGAAGCTTATCTTCCATTTAAGGAAACACTACCAGAAATGGTTTAGTGTAGTTTTTCCAACCAAAAGGGTGCTGATAGCACTAGGATAAATGTGCAACCTACCATCAACACAGACAGATAAATGGAGAAAAGCGTTGACCCGGAAGTTTAGGGTTTGAGTTCAGATTCTTCAGAAATTATTCAAGGCAATTTTATTTTAGTCTTCAAAGGATATATTAGTGTATTTTTCCAAGGTGGATATACTACACAGTATTCATTATTGTGACAAATTACTATGCAACCCCCCCCCCCAACAAGGAATTAGCTATGTTTGAAGCAACACATTGATGATAGGATGGCTACTAAGAAGAGGTACTAGGATGCTAAGTAGCTCATTGCCCTTGGAGCATGCAAACATTTGAAGTGTTATATTTAGTTAGAATAGGTGGTATATCATAATATGCCCCAATAAAGGAGGAATATTTATAGAATCTTGGACCATTATCACTAAGAGACGGTGATGTACCAATTCCATCCATCGATGAAATTTAATTTTCTAGAGAAGACTTAAGCTAAGGATCGTAGTATGTCAACTGGTTAATGGTGAAAATATTCCCATGTTTAAGCTCATGGTAAGATATAAAAATGAGCATACTACCTTCATGGCATACATGAAACCATGTCTTAGTAAGAGGTTGTAGTCTAAGAGGGTGTAAATAACTTCCGCATCGGCTAATGTGATGGGGAAATTTTGTTACAAGCCTACAAGTTCTGAAGAGTGACCATCATATACATGAAGGGTAATAGTATATGGTAAGAGTTCCATAGATCCTATTTTATTATATACTTGGATAGACATCACACAATTGGATTCCCCTGTATCGATTATACACCACTAAATAATTATGTTTTTAATGGAGACTAGAATCTAGAAAGAAATGGGTGAGGGGGTACAAGGATTATCAACTTTTTCAATGTTAAGGAAAATCAAACGATCATCAAAAGGATCCACAGTGCCAAAATAAGAGAGTAGAGCCTTACATTGTGAAGAACATGTCTGGAGGACTTCTATCACTAACATGGAAGTAGGACACTATGCCAAGTCATATATTATATTGTAATGGTGAGAAACCCTATAATTCGTAGAATTTCGAAGTAGTAGTCCCTTGGTGATCATTGGAGGGACCTAAACCTTAGGTGGAGGGATATGTATGGTAATATTTGATGAAAACAAAGGATCTATGGTCACTTTTAGTCACATCTCAAGAGGAGAATCAATTGACACAACTAAGTTTGGAGGCTGACTTTATCATATTTCATCATCAATATTTGATAAGTTTTATACCCAAGTTGATGGCAGGGTGGAACTAGAGAATTTTATCTATATTTAGTGGCCACGTACCCTTGGGTAGGGAAAAAAACCCTAAGCACTGTCTACTGTGTATAGGGAGGAGTGTAAGTAGAAACACACAACTTCCCTTTAAATGTAAATTCTTGATTTTCCCATGCTTGATGCATCTGAAGGAGAAGGGGATAATCATATGTGTAATGACCATATGTATGACAACATGTTCAAGGCTTATTCTTGTAAATATCCTTGTTCTTTCTGGGTTGAGTTCCCTATTTTTGGGTTGTGGTATTAGACTTGTCACCCTGGATAGAATTAGGTTGTTGACCTTGGTTTCTTGGGTTCCCTTGAGTTTGTTGATTATGCCTTCCTTTCCCTTTATTCCTTTTATTTTGATTGGGGGGATTGGAAGAAATTTTTTTAGAATACACCTGAACTTGTTGGGGTGGTGTTTGTTAAGGAAAAGTGGGTTGAGGCGTGGGAGGTTGAGGTGCTAGTTGTGCCATAGGGTCTAGAGATATTTGTGGTGCATAAAAATAATATGGATTCACGGTCACATTCTGGTAAAGATGTTGAGTACTAAATAACCCCAAAATAGGTTGATGTGAATGATTATATTCATAATAGTTAGTCATGCCCTTTTGTGAAGTACCACACAAACAATCTGGGGGAGGATAATCATAAGTGGTACTAGGACCCATCAGGGTTGGACATATCCTATTTGTCCTTATGGATATATTGAAGTATTATGGTAATAAACTAACTCAATCACATCGTTAGCGACATGAGATGATCCCACTGTAAAAGAAGCACCAAGGTGAATGACATCAAAAAGGATAGTGTAAAGATAACTCGAATGGGCATAGATTAAATCATATTGCATGGCCTTCTGGATGGCCTATTATTCAGTTATTAGGAAGGTGGATGTGACATCCTTAGTGATTAGAGTAAGCAAAGATTTCAAGAACTAGTCCAAAAATATACGGTCATCGAATTCCAAAGCTTTGCACAAGCTCTTCCTTCAGCACCACTCCTGAATGTGATTGGAGATGTGGGTAGCAAAGGTTTGGTGATAGTGGTCAATATATCAGTGCTAGTATCATGGTAAATGAGTAAATAAAATAGGATAATAAAGCATCTGTGATAGTCACAAACACTTGGTGTGAGCTTCGGGCCTGGTCAACATACCATTATGTTGCAATTCTAGTGAGGGTATGCTAAAATAATGGAAGACTAATGGAATCTTTTGTAATGGAGTTTGAATAACACTACATGTGGAAGGACCTTAGATGATTGGAGGGATATTCTATAGGGTTTCCTTCAAAATTAGCGATGTCTAACAGAAGCTTAGTTGGCATAGGGGTGAAATTGGGATCATGGAGGAGAGGATCATTAATAAGCTTACTCAAATTTGGTAAATTTAAGTAAGCCATGGAGGGAAGAAAAGGATGAGTTAAAGTACTTCCTTGAGAGGTTCTCGTGTTACCTCACGGAAGGGAACCTTGATTATTACCAAAAAATTTGTTGACATTTCCTCCGTTGTTGGCTTTAACATTAGGACCAACGGTTCTGCTAGTGTTAATACCATCCATGGTATAGAATCAAGGTTCAAAGGTTTCAGAAGTTGAGGAAGAATTGGATTACTCAAAAGAACTAGAATCTGAAGGCGAACTAGGTGGAAGGAACCTGACTCGTCTAGTAGGTGTAAGTAAATTTACTGATAGAAACTAAGGATGAAGGCCACATAGTCTTCACAATTGAAACCTAGGAGGTGCAATGATGTCTAGACAAAAATGGGTTTAAAAGGAAAGAGGATAGGAAAGATGAAATATATTAACAAACAACATGCAGAACACTATGTGTAGTGGTGAAAATATTATTGTAATTATAATATAAGTATAGTCTAAATCAATAAAACTCATCCTATAAAATAAAAAATGACTCTTAGCCTAAAAATATAACCTACACCTATTACATTCCCTAAGCTATATTTTTATGGCCTTCCAAACAACCTGGCTCCCAGATGGTCAAGATTAAAAACTACTTTGAGTGAAGGTATGGAAGAGGTATGGTTGCTTCCCACAACCACCACCTATAAGGTTTTTTATCCTAGAATGATAGGCCACTACAATTACCTCCTTACAATGGAGGTGATTGAATCTCATCTTTCAGGTATCAGCCGTGGAATTATATTCCCTACAAAAATTTGGGAGCCTCAAGGGGAACCACTAATATCCTTCGCGTAAGCCTTACCCCCTTCATGGGTTTCTTCTTGGTAATGGATTTGGACCATTATATGGTGAAGGATTTCAAGATCCCTAGTTTATCATTCAAATATTTTTTAGATGTATAGTGATTTGTGGGTGTTATCTAGATGCCTACCCCACCAATCCTAACTTGCATAATAGATTGTTTTCTTGTTGCCCAAGTGGACTTAAATATATGTGAGTTAAATTAGTGGTTTATTTTAAAGTCATGGCTTAGAAATTTGAACCAAACACTTGTTCACTTGAGGGTGTGAAAATGTGTGTATGTGAGTATGTTGATATTGCTTAGCATGAAAAGTAAATGATGCTACTGGAAAATAAACTGAAAAACTGAAAAAGTAATTGTAAATAAATAGAATGTAAAAAAAAATTTGATAGAAAACTATTTCCCACCCCAAAAGGATTAAAATCAGTACAAGAGAGGCTCAATTAATGGAAAGAGGAGGCTACACTATGTGGAATATTGTATCAATAATCAAAATGGGATCAAATCTATAGTCATGAAGCCAACCTACTGCGAAAAATGACAACAAATTCCTAGTTGTAAAAAGACTAGAAACAAGCCTATAGTGGAAAAGAATTTAAAAATATATAAATGGAGAAACCAAAAAGGGATAAAAATGGGCACAATTTTAGTTTCTAACTCTAATAAGGAAAATGGATCTAACTTGAATCAAGTTGTGGTGATATATTTCTAGTTCTACACAATAGACTCCCATTTCATAATTCGTCTCTTTACCCTAAGGCTTCTTTCCTTCCCCCAAAATATTTGAAAAAGGAAAATATCTACGCATGTTGTGGACTATAAAATTTGGTATTCGTAACCCCTATAAATAGACAAACCCGAAAATTAACAAAAAACTATGAAACATAATTTTTTCAAGTTGTGGTAGAAAACTTATCTGTTCATGCGTTGGAGTGAAAATATTGGCTTGAAACTTGCATTGGTCAATGTAGAAAATTCTTAAAAAAGGTGCATCATGGTTTTGCACACTCAATCCAATAAATGTTCCAGATATTTCCATCTCCTTGTTAGATGGTACCTGTAACCTACGAAAAATAGATAGGCACATAGAAACAATAGTCTTTTGACAAAATCACCAAGAAATTAAATAAAAGCTGAGAAAAGGATATCACCAAAAACGAAGATAGGCCCATTATAGAGCTCGTAAATATATTTCCAACAATTTTGATGGTTTTTCAAATTGACCTAATATGATCCTATAATTTGAAATGGAAAAGTGATGGATTTTCCTATAAAATGGCTTTTCCCATCCAATTCAAATTCATTTTTGCATTGGGTTGTGGGTGAATTTGGAGGCGAGCACAAAGCCCTAAATTTTATAGATCTCATAGCAGACAAACTGATCATTATAATTCATATCTGTGAATTTTAAGTAGGTGTCCTTACTTGTCTAAGAGTGGCTCTAATGCTTTGTGTAAAAATGTCTCCTAGTGAAGAATAAAGGTAAGAAAAAATATGATAATGAACTACGAGAGGGGGTCTAGAGTAATTCATGTCCATAAATTTAAATATGGGGACTAAATTGTAAGTATGGCATCACATGTAGTATCATTTTTCAATATTAGGTATCAACCATCTATTATATGTGAAGTATATATGGCTCGTCGAAGAGGCTGATTGGGAAAAACTATCCAAGAAGTGAAAGGATAGTCGAATGTTGGGCGTAATAAACAACCTAACATTTAATTTTCAATCTACAATTTTGTAGACTTGGAGGTAAAACACTAGAAATTTCAGAGAATTACTTAAGAAACCTGCAAAACAAAACCCTAATTTTCCAAAAATCGCTCACACCTTGAGTTCTTGCACTTGTTCTAATCCTGCACTCAAAAACATATATTAGAGACAAATCCCAATCATGGTAAACACTAATCCTGAAATTCACAAGAATTTGAAAGTAACCCCTTATTATTAGCAATAAAAGAACAAAACCCTAACTATTGAAATGAAAACCCTAGTTGGAGAGAAAACCCTAATTATGGGGAGACTGGACTCTTAGATTTCAACAATGTCCTTCACACCAATAAAAATATTATAACCAAATCCACTATGAATTTTCACTTGACCAACTAATTTTTTTATAAAATACAAGCTTTAAAACCTGCTCAAGAAACTAATCAATCCAATGTAGTTGTGCTACAAAATGTCAACCTCATTAGTAAAAATAAATTTGTTGAGATCTACATTCAAAATTATCTTCAAACAAACTTTAAACAATTAAGCTCACCTTATTAAATATGTAGATAATATGCTTCCACTGTTAAAAAAAAAAAAAATATTGAATTACTTCGAGAAGCCATATGTTGATAATGGAATGTTTATATTCTCTTTATGGAGCAACAATAAGATATAGTTTGATGGTTCAATTCATATGTTGAATCAGAAAGTCACCCAAGACACAAATTCCTGTAATATTAGTGCATTTCACAAGCTTTAACATGACATATATGTAATGTTAATTTGTCATATACCCTCATGCAAACAAAATTTGACCTAGAAATATCATTACAAAGATCAAATACATAGGCATGAGTGGGTCTAGACATAATATCTATGTTATTTAAAGATTCGAAATCAAATTTATATACATTACAAACCTTTATTTTTAAGTATTAATCCTTAAAACAACGCGGGCATATAAATGCACATGGAATAAACAAATCTAACTTTCTTTATTCCTGCACAACAAAATAAATTGGCTCTTGATATTTTTCTACAGGGGCATCAATCATCACAAAGGTTTGATAAATTTCATTTCAAATGTGCACTTTAGGTTTCAATCTTGACAAAATAACACATCCACAAAAGGATGAACGTCCAACAACTACAAGGATTTGGTAAAAAATTTATTAAAGGATTTAATAGAAGGTACAAGAAGTTATATTCCTTTCCAATGAATTTCCATGTAATTATCCACACCTCAAAATGTTCCACACACATACTTTATCAAATCTGAGACATGATGTTCTTCTAATGAAACCTATGCATGCATTTTTATTTTTAAGATGAAATTGGTGCAAATTCATAGCGTATTCAAACTCTAGAAAATTATTTTGCTAAGAATATACATTAGAGTAAGACCTTCTTTATATATCTAAGGCTAAGCTCCCCTTCAAAGCAATTCTTTATTCTTATCAAGCATAATTCTGGCAAGAAGACTAAAGCAACGAAATGATTAAATAGAAGTCCCTTTATATATGTGTATCACAAATTATATCACCATATACTCTGCAAAAAGAGAATAGATTGATTTGTGAAAGAATCATAAATGAACCTTAACAATTTTAATAATTCAAACACATGCTTCCAGATTGATATAAACTAAGTATAAAGAATTAAACCAGAAGGAAATGTGCTCAACCTTTGTTTGCAAGAAACCACCAAATCTAGAAATACCAACTAATACATAAGAACAAGAGAAAGGAGGAAACGAGATTCTTTGGTGGACCCAACCAACCAGATCATGCCTACTAGAAGAAATTAAGATCACAAAATAATTAAATATAAAGAAACAACAGAAGCAGAACCTGGCATACAAATTTTATTGGATTGTGAACTAGTCTTTACATCGTATAGGGAGAGATCAGACTCCAACAAACTATAGAGAGTGATCCCTGGATTTTATTACATTATAATAACTTACATTGGAACCACATTCCCCCAACACAAGGCCATGTTTTGGCTTTTATAACTTTTACAATATAACAAGATTTCGACGGACCAAATCAAGTACAAACTAAATGAGGAGAGATCATAACAATTTTCCATTGAAAGGAATTCTTTTACAACCATTAAATAATTGAGGAGATATATATTTTATGCATGATTTTCATTTTCTGCCAATCTGGGCATGATCTTGAAATTCTGGAAATTTGTGTTTTGTTTACAAATCTGCCTCGATGAACCCTATGTATCTCTGATACCATGGTGAATTTGGGAAAATGCCTAGTGTCTTACTCAGTTTACTATGCTGGGAGAAAAACCCATGTTCCATGATTTTAATACTTTCTCTCATCTGTATGCAAATTGAGGAGGAAATTGGTAGTTATAAAACGGGTGCGAATTTTGAGCTGAAGCGTTACTTATTCCCTAAAATCAATTTGTACAGTCTGTTTGCATTATAAATCATGTGGAAGCATTAAAAAATCATTATTAACATAAAACAAGTATCGTTTTCCTCTCGGAAGTGTGCCACTATGTCAAACCCCAGATCGGTGTAGGAATAGGTTAGTGAAATATAAGCACGCATTTGACTGTGAGATAGGCTCCAAAATAGTCTCTAGCATGTGCTCGTACTGTCAGGTGTAATTGGCCTCTATGGCAAGTTCAGATGATAAATCAGTCCACACGTACTTTAATTTGGTGTGTGTAATATTCCCAATTAGCTGCTGCTAGTTGAAATATTATATGTTGCTCTATTTTGCAGGGTAGAAGAATAAATGGGGTAGAGAGACCCTTAAATATCTTTAGTAGAAATAAAGCGTTCCCAATGTGAAAGGGGTTTTGTGTAGGAAGGAAAAATAAAGCCACCCTTGGTGTGAAAAGGGGGCAATGCATGAGGACTAGAATCTTGTTGACCAAGTCAATAGTGTTGCTTAAAGAGAAGGAAAACCAGTGGGAACAACGCAGTTTTTGATGGAGGACTCTTTGCAATGAAGTAACCTCATGAATGTGTGGGTTCCAGGGTAAGGAGGCTCACCAATAATAAAAAGGAAGGGAGGGCAGCCATGAGAGTCATTCAGAATCTTGTATATGTTTGAGTCTTATGACTTCTTGCATGCTTCAGCTATTTAGATGGATTTTCTACACTGTTTAGTGCAAGGGATTCTCATGCGGGAGTTCCACTATTTTTCTTGGTTCAGCTTATTGAAGGGATCTAAGAGGAGAATTATGGGCTACATTTCCACTATCTGACTTGGGGTCAAGCAGTCACCAACTCCTACAATGCAGTCTCTTGTAGAAACTACGTCATTTCTGAAGGTGATGTTGGGGTAGGGTTAAATCCCTTGATTTAGTGCTAGTTTCTTGGAAAATGGGGCTCTTCCTCTCCCGGAAGGCTAGTAGGGAGGATCTTCAGCCATTTTTATGTGCTCTCATGTATTATTCAACCATATCATATATATATTTGTAGTAAATTGTGTGATTTTATGCAGAGATATCATTGTGTACTTGTGCTCTTATGAAACCCTTACTGGGTTGTCTCCATTTTGTGTAAAAGAGGCTAGACCTCCTTTTTTCTTGGCTCTTTGATTAATGAAATCTCTATATTTGTTATGACTCATATTTTTCTGCAGAAACCCTCATATAATAATTTTGTTACATGCTTCAGAATTTATGTTTGGTGAATTCATGGGGTTTGGGTGTTTTTGAAGTGTATTGGCATGGGGAGATCTATTTAACATAGTTAGAGTGATTTGTTTCTGCTCCCATTCTGCATGTAAGGGTTATAAATCATAATATAAAGGATCCAAGTCCTATTTTTTAATTCTGTAACGTAATTTTCTGAAAACAACATTTTTACTATCCATAGTGCATAAATTCCTAAGAAGGAATATTACAGTGTGAGATCTTTGTGGAGTGCAGGATCTGCATAAACCTGTATTAGTGAAATGATACACATAAACTTCAAAAAAAATAAATGAATGAAGGAATTTGATTAAAAATACACATTGTACCCAATCCTTCATTGTTATGTCAAAATCATATGCATGATAAAAGAGTCAGAATTGGTGAAATAAGGGGGTAAAATATAGTATCATGGGGCAAGAAGATGTATTAAATATAGAAATTTTCAGACCTGACATATCCCCCATGTTTATCATCTTGCATGTAATCATGCAAGTGATTTATCTGTTGTATTATCACTTGCTTGCAAAAAACCAAAATTGGAACATCTATAGGTGACCCTGCACTTAAAATATTCCTGCAAATATTTTCTGCTAGATATGGAGATACATGTTGGTTTGTTTCGTGCTGAATTATTCATTCATTAATACTGGTTCCAAGAAATTATGATACCAAGGCTGCTATAGGGATTTTATACTACCAATATAGTGTTATCTTTAAATAAAATGGCCAGCTATTAAAATTTTCTACAAAAAATCTTGAGAGCAATCCAAATCAGTAGGTCTTCACTTTCAACATCTTCGTTATAAATAGAAGTGACCCCTATGCTCAGATATGTCATAGATATTCCAGGGCTACTCTTCCCACATGATTCCTTATAAGACCAGGAACCTCTTTATGTCATTCACCTGCATAAGAAATCATTCATCCACAAGAATGATTCTTGATGACCCTATCAGAAAATGAAATACATACATACATATATACATGTAAACATCAGCATAAAGCAATCATGATCCCTGAAGACCTTGTCAGACAATGCCATACGTACATACATGTATACATATATAGACATAATCATAATCATGATCACAACATAATTACCAGTTTTCATAAGGTCTAGGTTAAGAGAACTCCCTTTATCCATGCACAACATGCACAAAACTGAGAAAACTAGTTCCCAACTTAGCCAAGGCATCTGATGCCTCAAATCCATTTACTTCAACTTTCATATTACCTTTCTCATGATTGTTCTTCCATCGTCCATTTATCCTAATGGACCCAACCAACTCAACCGACTATCATATTCTTACCTTTAGTTTCCCTTTACCCATGCACCAAGCTTCATCTGAGTCTTACATTACCTGTTGGGTTTTATCCAAATCTTCCTGAAATCCATTAAATTTCCTCTTTCCCAACCAATTACCATGACCCTCAAAACATAAAAGGCAAGAAAAAGAAAAAAACAAGAAGAAAACCATGAGAACCAATAGCAATGCGACATCACAAATGAAGTGGTATGGCCATAAACCAAACATAAACAAAGTCACAATCAAGTGCAACAAATCAAAAAATTCAAAAATCACAATACTAGAAACAAACACAATGAATCAATCCCCATGAGTTCCCAAAGAAATCTCAACTCGAGCCTTCATCAAGATTTCATGGCAGACTCTTTTACCATGCAATTCCCTACATCATACTGTCATAAACACATCATTGTCAGTGCATAAACAAACATAACAACATAATAGTTACATTACCTTGTTGTTCCAAGCACATTGCCTTGTAACCAAGCATATGATATATCCATGCCATCTCTCAAGGGACTCCAATTCCCTTGACTACTCCAGTAATACTAGAAACTAGTTATTATACTTGTCAAATACATGTTCATAACTATAGCATATATCTGCATAATGTCAGACAAAATCCAAGGTTAAGAATATTTCTTGTATTCATGCAAATCACTCATTCAATTGGAACTGCGATTTCCAAACATAGCTAAAGGAATTCTCCCCCAATTCATTTTTTTACCTTTTTCCTTGATGTAGTTGAATCTTAGTACATATTATCACATCACCCAATTGTTGGTTATATAAACAAATCAACTATTAGCTCGTCACGTTAGTACCAACATGTTTCCCTACAACTGTTCACACATGTCAACCATATGTTCCAAAGATCAATACAACATATATATTAATTTGAAATCAACCTTTACCAAGACTAACAAATAAGTCATAATTAACGCATAGTCACTAGTCATAATACTACAACTAACACCCACTTACACTCAAGTCTATATCAATTGTTCTCATCACATATGTGTTAGTGCAACCATCTCAAAACAAGATCATTCCTTCATGAAATCTTATAGATACAAACTCATATCGTGCAGCTAAGAAAACATTCAAACAACACATAGGTGACATAATAGACACCAAATACTCAGAAACCAAATAGACGACAAAATCAAATGTTCAAGCACCAAGTAGATGACATAAGAAAAATCATGCCTTAATATATCTCAAGGGAGGTTTTCCTGTCTGCACAATCAATCTATATTATCGCGATATAACTTCAAAACATATCAACTCAAACATCAAAAAGGTCATGATATCCATAATAGTAACTAACTGACATGTTCACATCATAAACTCATAAAAAAATTTCATTCATGCTTAACAATCACATATGAAATCACAATTAAGTCGAATTATACATGAATTTCATAACCCTAACCATCTGCATAGTCCAATCCAAATTATCATGATACATATAACATCAATATCCTAATGCGCTAACCATAATCATATTACCACAATGCAAAGGACAATTGGTTACAATCATTCAGAACTATCTCACACATGTGCATACGACTACACTAATCAACTAGCATTTATCATACATGTAACCATAACAACAATATAATGACAAGTATATAAGTAACCCTAATGCTTATAAAACCATTAATAAACATAACTGCAAACCCACCATACAAATGTGTATGAATATCTGCTCTTACCCCAACTTTCGGTGTTGCAACCTTTCTCTGATGATATGTGTCTCATGCTCTATATCAACCGACACATCAACATCATAACATACTAGCATCATCATGATGACATAACTACCACAATGACCTCATGCATAACAATTATAACCATAAAAATGCATGAATAACAACCTATAGACATTGAAATGCATAACAAATTCATATACAACTGACATGCATTCATGAAAAACACATCCCAACATCAACATCATCAAATTCTACATGACAACATAGCTACAATAATGACCACCACCATGAATACACCACAAGAACATAGCTCACAAGAATAAAGGACACATATGCAACCGACACGTATGCATGACAAACACAGTCCGCCCATCTAGTCGAAGAGTTGAACCATTCTCTGAGAATGGAAACCAGACACCACCAAAAGAGAACAAAACCATGCTCTAATACCACTCTGTAACACTCTCCTCCCATATTTAACCAAGTTAATCAGACTGTTGGGGTAAACATGTGACGAGAGGATATTGTGATGTAATTCAACTCCCCATGTATAGTTAAGGAATTGGAACCAACATAACAAAACCAAACTGACCTTCCACACATGCTACACAACCTTTAGGAACCAACCAACCCTTCTAGGTGACCAACCCTTGAGACAGCTTGAAATTTTACTGATATGGACCCTCAATCTCTCCCATGACAGGCCATGCATGCAACTGAGGCCTTCCAATCACTCCCACAAAAAGGCATGCCAGCAACTATGGACTTTTTTAGGCAGTATTGTGCCAACAACCCCACATTTTGAGCCACTTTTTCAGGGCTATCTCTCAGGCCACTGCCCATAACTTCATGAAACTTTCATAAATGAATAATAAAAATGGAATAAGGATACTAATTCAATCACTGGTACAAGTATTTGATTTGACCCCTACTAGCCATTACCGGATTTTCGTCGAACATGTCACAAGTATGTAATCTACAGGTCATAATGACTTATCTAAGCATAAGGGTCTCATAATTATCTGAGAATTATCAAGAAGCATTGATGCCCTATCAAAATAGCTGCATTATCATCTATTAGGTCATATATTCATTGTAAATTTATTTACTAATCAAAACATGATGAGAGACATACATCAAGTCTGTCATAAAACATGCTCATAACCAACATATAACTAACAGAAATAATAAGGATATAACATCCACAAAAAACACATATGAGCCAGTAAATTTACACGTAAAATACCAAGGAGACGGATCTCTTATTAATGAATGAATATGCCAACCAGGTTTGGGACTTCCATGAACCACCTGACCATGGATTTGGCTGAACCAAATATTTATTTCAGCCAATCATCCTTGTGCCATATTCCAAGCATGAATATAGGACTAACAACAAAACCAACCAGGGATTCCTCAAGCTTTACCGTAATCCCCACAAAATCACTAGGAACGAACCCTCATCAACACAACCAAGGTTTACTACAATCCCCACAGGATCACTGAGCCCTAAATAAGCATGGATGCCTCTGGATCTCTCCACCTAAACCATGAGGAATTTTTTCGTCTCCACTCTCTAGGATTTACTGTGTATCCCACCATAACCGGTCAAGGGATTCCTAGGCCTCACGAGAGCATACACCTCAAGGATTTACCATGTATCCCTCCATTACTGATCAACGCATTCCTAGGCCTACCGAGGCTCCATCCTTTAGGATTTACCATGTATCCTTCCATCACTAGTCAAGGGATTCCTAGGCCTATTGAGGAGGTTCACAATTAGGCTTTGATGTGCATCCCATCCCTAGATTCCTAGGCCTTGTGAATAATCCTAAGACCACCCCACTCAGCTTCAAGTCCATTCAGAAATCCAGCTCAACCAAATACAAGGGAAACCACCACACCATGGCTATCTAAAAATAGAAAGGAAATGTTGAAGAACATTTTCACACCTGGAAAACCCCATGCCAATAGTAGCAAGAGAACCAAGAACACACATACATTTACCATGCATGCCACATCTAGCAAGGAATTCACACATGAAAATCGATACCTGCAAATAATCTTGTTGTAGTCGCTTGATCCTACTCTTCCTTGCTTGATATTTGCTTCCCTTTTCCTTCTCTTTCCTTTCTTTGATTTCCTTGATCTAATGCTAGATTTCTCCAAGAATTCTCTAAGTGACCAAGAGTGAGAGAGAGAGAGCTCCAAAATAGAACTGGCCAAAGGTTACACTGAAAAAATCTACCAATTGACACACAAAAGAATTTTTATCAATGAGGCCTCTAATTTATTCATTTTCCATTATTTTTCCTTCATCTTCCTCCTCACATTCAACATGTTACCTTTCACCTTCCTTTCTCCTATTTTCCATTATTTTCATAAATAAAATTCCAAATAATGCCTCTTGCCTTTCCAAATCTATTTTCCATTTCCCTTGTCATTTTCCTTTAGCCATAATAAACCAAATAAACACCCACACTAGGATTTTTTTCCCAACATTCAACTTGGAATATGTGTCCCATTACCTTGGTCTTATTTTTCCTTTATTAACTTTATTTACATGGATTTTTAACCAGGGATGTTACAGGTTGAGCAGGGAAATATAATACAATTTGCTTTGAGATATGACCATTCTTAATGATCATGTTCCCAACCCTACAACTATTTTAAGAATTATCAGTGGCTAACCAAGGTATCCATAGAATGATAGGGTACCCATTAAACTTGGTTTTGCGTTGGAGGACAAGGAAAACTGTGAGATATTCCCAAGAGTTGATAGAGACCATCACATCCTCAATAAGTCCCTCAGGGGATATTATGGATCTATCTGTAAGTTGCAACATTTTAGTGGTCTTCCTCAAGGCTCCTTGGAGGTTAAGCTTCAACATGGTTTCCTTAGCCATGACAATGATTTCAGCCCCAAGGTCATTCAAGGTGTTTGGGACTACAATAATGTTAATGTTCACATCCACTATTGGGCTACCAGGATCAAAGTAATTTCAAGGGAGATCACCCTCCCAAACATTATATCAAACAACTGAGCAACAATATTGATAGTGTGTGCATCTCTTTTTCTTCTCCTAGACCTATTGAAATATTATTCCCTAATGAGATTGTTGTAAATTGGGACATCTTTAATGGCCTGGAGAAGGGGTATCTCAACACACAAATTCAATTCTCCTAGAATATCAGCCTCTTCTGTGGTGTTTTGTTTAGTTTGGAACAACCTTCTAGGATAGGGAGGTATATTGGCTTTAAGGGTACTATCTTCCTTCTATTCTTCAATATCTTCAGGTGGATAAGGTGGGTGAGAATCTAGAAGCACCTTCCTAGACCTAAGGTTGATTTCTTCGATTTCCATAGCATAAGCAGAATAATATGTTTCCCCATTATAGACTTAGAGTGCCTGCTTATTGTTCTGGTTCATATTGGGTTGGGAAGGCATATGAGGTTGATTTGTGGGTTATTGTGGGGTATATGTGGTTGAAGTGGAGGATTAATTAACCTAGAAGGTTGGGCTACCTAAGTCCTCCATCCTTGTGAAGGGTTTACCCTTTGAAGAGGCTGAGGTTTATAGGGCTGGAAAGGTGGATTGACAGGTTGAGGAGGGTAATGCGAGTATAGGACCAAGGAGAGTGCATGGACCAAGATGTGTGAGCTAGAGGATACCAATTCTAGAAGGGTGCATTATGATTTGGATTAAAATAATGATATTGTTCACCCTACATGACTTGTTGTTATGGACAAGGGC
Source organism: Pinus albicaulis (assembly GCA_034641835.2). Lineage (NCBI taxonomy): Eukaryota > Viridiplantae > Streptophyta > Pinopsida > Pinales > Pinaceae > Pinus > Pinus albicaulis. The sequence goes on from CM076575.1 coordinate 1,381,948,327, forward strand.
CTTGTGGCCTCCTTTGATTAATGAATAAAAGTTGCTCCAAGCCATTTTATTCCCCTTTTTATATAGCCTTCTAGCCTGGAATAGAGGGACATTTTTATGTTGCATGATCCTCCTCACAAACATAACATACCTCTATGGTGTTTATGTTGAATTTTTAGTTAAACTGAGAGGGCGGGGGGGTGAATGAGTTTAACACATACATGAACTTTTTAAATTTTTCATCAGCTTATTTGCAAGTTACTTTTATAACCAACTTTAGTATATGAACAGTCTTAATAAGTTGCAGCAAGTATTAAATTAATGTGACATCAAACATATTATGAGAACAACAAACATTAAGCAGATTTGGTAAATCATTTCAGCACATGGACAACACAGATAGAGACAGTAGATATAAGTGGAAACCCATAAAGAGAGAAAACCACATCTTATTATTGTTATGATGCAAAGGCAAGCTCCAACTCCCTCTCACCACTTTTTTTCTGCAGGCATCGACCTACAGGAGGCACCAACCTCAATTTTGCAAGCTACAACTTGCAAGGAAGCTCCAACTCCCTTCAGTTTTATGCAGGCACCAACCTACAGGAGGCTCCAACCTCAGTCAACTACAACTGACAGCTATCAACCTTCAACTTGATAGGGAAGCTCCAACTTCCTCAATTTATCAAACAGAATGTTTTCTGATTTACCTCAGATATCAGTTATGTTCTGTAGCATCTCTTTATGCTCTTCTCTTCCTTATCTTCTCTGCCTCAATCTTCTATACTCTGCATTCTCTATATTTTCTCTCTCTCTCTCTTTGTATGCATATCAAGGTGATATTACTTATAGAGATTTCCTGATGACTGTTTCCTCTAGGAATTCGAAATGGATAGTCATACCTCTTGATTTTCTACCTTCTCATTTCTTTTCAGCTCACTCAGAAAAATATAACTGTAGGTGCTGACTTTAATATTACAGTGGGAATTTTGTTCTCTTCCGGAGACTTGCCAATGCATCACAACAATATAAATCAATTAAAAAAATTTACATTCAATTATAATGAAAACTTCAGCTCACTCATTCAGCCTCTTGGTTCACTGCGCTTGTATTTTCTGTGACTGTGTTTGGCTTTTCTGTGACTGTATTTGTCTTTTCTGTGACTGTATTTGGCTTTTCTGTGACTGTGTTTGGCCCTTTCGGTTCTGATTGATTTCCTGCTTACTGTCGCAGTGTAACTGCCATACCTATGTCATTGCCCTTTTCATACATCACAATTTAACTCTTGGCACGATAAGAATTGATTTTACCATATAGACTGCCGCTTTATATAACATATGTAACTTTGGCGATGTACTACTGAGAGATCATTTTAATACATAAAATGCCCTTACGGGCCCACTCTTCGATCTTTCCGATGCGAAGTATCACTCCTCGACTTCTTCCGATTGCGATTAATCGCAATCACAATTTCCATTTGAATGTACCAATATCTCAATGCTTCGATGCTCCGATTCCGATGATTCACTGTTATGACAAAACTCAAACATATATCAGTCATGGTTTATAAACCCATCGGGTCCGGTCTTTCATCGCAATCGCAATTCTTTGTTAACATGTTCCGCTTGCGAACTTTCTCCGATGCGATTGGGTGAGGGTCCCATCATATAGAACTTTGTTTGTTTTAAAACCAAGCATTAAAACCTTTCGTTCTTTTGATCTCGCGCCAAAAGATGTAATACATATGCTTTGGATTATACCTTTGGTCCCTTGCCCATAAAGCACTCCATATATATATATATATATATATATATATATATATATATATATATATATATATATATATATATATATAAGCTTTGAACCTTTGAATATAAAGCACAACATGTGTACCGTGCTGTATATATAAGCTTATGCTTCCGCTTTAATGTAACCTTTAGCTGGGGTAATGATTCTCGGAATTTTCTGTAGAGGGGTCCCACCTTATGGTACTTCGTATATAGTGCGCTGCGCATATACATATACTTTGCTCTTTCTCTGATGCGATTAATCATTGTTCACCTTGAAATGCCGATGCGATTAGGCCGGAACTCAAACCTATCAAGTCACAGTTTATACGCCCATCGGGTCCGAAACTCAATCGCAATCGCAATTTGCAGTTGCATGTTCCGATATACTTATGCTCCGATGCTCCGATGCGATTGGGGGAGGGTCCCACTAGCTATCAAATCTCCGGAACTTAAACATATATAAATCATTTTTTAAACCATATCGGGTCTGGAACTTCAATCACAATCGCAACTTCTATTGTCATGCTCCGCTGCCACACATTTCTCTGATGCGGTGAATCATTGTTTACCAGAACTCAACCATATATGAGTCATAGCTTCTAAGCCCATCGGATCCGGAACTCAATCGCAATCGCAACTTCTATTGTCATGCTCCGCTGCCAAGTTTTTCTCCGATGCAATTCATACGGGTCCCACAAGGTTAATAAAATATCTTCTGTCCATTCTATTTATCATAAAGTATGCGTTTTCCAATGGTTTAAGGCCAACATTGCTCTTCAGGCCCACGCTGCATTGTACCCTACCTTTATATATTGTGCACCGTATAAATATATATATGGTTTGGACCTTTGCATATAAGGCGCAACATGAATAACGCACTGCATATATATAGGCATCTGCTTCCACTTCGGTCTTTAGTGAATCTTCCAGTGGGGGTAGTGATTCTCAGAATTTGTTTGATAACGACTCTGCCTCTGCCTCTGCCTTCGATGTGCCTCTGCTGCTCGACCTTTTCATCTACTACCTCTGCCTTTAATGTGCCTCTGCTGCTCGACCTTTTCATCTGCTGCCTCTGCCTTTACTGCTCACTATTTCATCTCTTCCTCTGTATTCGCTGCCTTTGCTGCTCGACCTCTACCTCCACTGCTCTCTGTAAATATTACCTGTTGTCTTCTTCTGTTGTCCTTCGCCTATTTCTACATTTGCTGCCTTCTTTGCCATCAATGAAAATATTTCCAACAGTCTCCCCCTTTGGCATTGATGGCAATACGCTTTCTCTGTTTGTCTTTTAGGATCCTTTCTCTTGTTGCTTGCTCTTCCTTCCCCTTTGGCCTCGATATGAAGTTTCACATAATAGTGATTACATTCTTTAACTATTTTAAACTGAGGATATTTATTACTTCCTTTGTTGGTGATCTCCCCTCTAATGATATTTTGGTTCTGTCTCCCTGAAGCTTGTACTCTCTCTTCATATCAAAGTAGAATCTCTGAGATACTACCCCTAATCTGTCTCTCAAATATTCAAATGGTTCTCTGGCAAGCGGTTTGGTAAATATGTCTGTTGTCTGTTCTTTTGTTGGCACATACTCCGGTTTTACTATCTTCTGAGCCACTTGTTCTCGAAGAAAATGATACTTGATTGGGATATGTTTAGTTTTAGAGTGAAGCACAGGGTTTTTAGATATACTTATAGCACTTGTATTATAACATTTGATTGAGATAGGTTCATCAATGCTTACCTTCATGTCTTGAAGAGTTTGCTTCTTGACTTATTATTATTTGCTTAATATTTATTCTTTGCTATATCTTGCTTTTGCGCGTAGGCAGAGAGAGATAGATGTTTGTTTCTTGCTTAACCATGCCACCAGAATTTCTCCTAAATATAATTCACCTCAACTTGTGCTTTTCCTGTCATCCACATAGCTAGCCCAATCTACATCTGTGTATGTTTTCAAAGTGAAGATTTTTCCTTTAGGATACCAAAGTCCATGCTGTGCTGTTCCTTGTAGATATCTAAGTATTCTTTTGACTGCCAGAAGGTGGTTTTTTTTAGGTGCTGCTTGATATCTAGCCACTAGTCCCACTGCTAGCATGATGTTTGGTCTTTATGTTGTCAGGTACAACAGACTTCCTATCATGGATCTGTAGAGTTTTTGATCTATATCAGTAGATCCATCATCAGCACACAACTTGCATCTCGTGATCATGGGAGTTGACACAGGTTTGCAGTCATCCATTTTGAACTTTTTCAACATTTCTTTTAAGTATTTTTCCTGTGAGATGAATGTGTCTGTGTTCTTTTGTTGAATTTGAAGTCCTAAGTAAAAACTGAGTTCTCCAATCATGGAAATCTCAAAATATGATTTCATCTTCTCAGCAAACCCTTTTGCTAATTCATCTCTGTTGCTTCCAAACATAATGTCATCAACGTATACTACAACAATTAGGAGTTCATTTTCATGGGCTTTCATGTATATATTGTTGTCTAGTCCACCTCTCTTAAAGCCTTGTTTTTGAAAATATTTATCCAGTCTTGAGTACCAAGCACGAGGAGCCTGTTTCAGTCCATATAGAGCCTTCTTCAGTCTACACACATAGTGTTCTTTGTTTTTTAAAGAGAAACCTTCCGGTTGTTCCATGTAGACTTATTCTTCTAGATCTGCATTCAGAAAAGCAAATTTTACATCCATTTGATATACCTTGAAGTCTTGATAGCATGCAAAGACTAGAAACATTCTGATGGCTTCCATTCTGGCAACAGGGGAAAATGTTTCATCTAAATCAAGTCCTTCGATTTGTGAATATTCTTTGCCGACAAGTCTGGATTTATTCCTGATTACATGTCCTTCCTCATTTATTTTATTTTTGAATACCCATTTTGAGCCTATGACATTTTTCCCAGTGGGTCTAGAAACTAGTTTCCAAGTATTGTTTTTCTCAATTTGGTCTAATTCTTCATTCATAACATTCACCCAATACTTGTCCTTGCTGGCTTCTTAAAATCTCTTTGGCTTTATTTGTGATAACATGGCTATGTATACCTCTTTTGTCTGTTCAGTTACCCTCCTTCTTGTCTGGACCCCTACTTTCTTGTCTCCTATGATCTGATCTTTAGGATGATTCTTCTGAGTGTATCTTGAGGGGGATTTCGAGCTCAACTCTGCATCTTCTGTTGTCTTTCTTGTTTCATCATCCTTTTGGTTTTATTCTTCATGGTTGTCTGATGGACTACAGTAGTCTGTATCTCTTGTATTGTTTGGAAGTTCTTCATCAAATCTCACATCAATACTTTCTACTATTTTTCGAAGAGTCTTGTTGTAGCACGTGTACCCTTTCCTTTTGGAAGCATATCCTAGGAAAATCCCTTCATCTGCTCTTGCATCAAATATCCCAAGATTTTCATCATTATTCTTTATATAACACTTGCTTCCAAAAATTCTAAAATGTTTGATTGAAGCTGGCTTTCCATGCCATAGTTCATAGGGAGTCTTGTAACTGCTTGGCCTTAAGTGAGCTTTATTAAGGATATGCACTGCTGTGTGTACCGCTTCTGCCCAGAAGGTTTGAGGAATATTACTCTCTTGCATCATGGCTCTGGAAATTTTTTGAACATATCTGTTTTGTCTCTCTGCTACTCCATTCTGCTGAGGTGTCCCTGCAATAGTAAATTGTTGTTTTATGCCATATTCATTGCATAGATCTGCAAAGTCATAACATGTGAATTCACCTCCTCTGTCCGATCTGATGCATTTTAGCTTGCATCCTGTCTGATTTTCTGCTAATGCTTTGAATATTTTGAATTTTTCCAGAGCTTCCGATTTATTCTTAAGAAATGCAACCCATGTCAGTATGGAGAAATCATCTATTATCAGCATGAAGTAGGATTCTCCACTTGGTGTTTTAGTTCTTGCAGGTCCACACAGATCCATGTGCACAGGCTCTTTGGTCTTGGTGATAACTCATCTTTGGCCTTAAAGGATGTGTGGGTCTGTTTACCCAATTGACAAGATTTTCATATGGTATTAGAAGGCCTTTTTATTCCTGGCATGTCTCTGACCGCTTTCTTCTTGCTCAGTCTAATGATATGATCGAAGCTGAGATGTCCCAATCTCCTACGCCATAACCATGACTCCTCAAGTTTAATAAGATGGCATGCTTCATCTTCCTCTTTCACGATGTAAACATTACTCTCTGTTCAAACACCGTTGAGTAGGGTCTTACCTGTGGTGCTTGATCTAACTTCACAGTCTTGTGCTCTGGAAAGAACTTCGCAGCCTTTATCACACATTTGATTGACACTCAACAAATTTTCTTTTAGCCCATCTACAAATAGTACATCTTGGGCCTTACCTCTGCCATTATCTAAGTTGACTGAGCCCTCTCCCTTGTTTTTTCCTGATTTATCATTGCCAAAAGTGACATTACCGAGTTTTCTTTTCATCAAAAGTTATAAATTTTCTCTGTCTCCAATCATATGTTTTGAGCGAAATACATCTAGATACCATTGGATTTTGAGATCTTGGCGGTTAGAGGCAGGTTCGCACTTATTCACCTTCTTTTTTCCTCTTTGAGCATCATTTTGTTTGGTATCTTTTGTGAGATGATGAATCACATCGCTTTAGGAGGACATTTGGAAGGCATATGTCCAACTTGATTGCATATACAACATTTGATCATAGTTTTTGCAGAATTGTGAGTACGAACAAAATTTCTTTGATTCATAAACCTCCTTGAGGTGTTGAACATCAATCTTTGTCCATACTTTCTACATTCAATAATGTTATGGCCAAATTCCTTACAATAAAAATAGTAACCATAGAAATTATTTGGATACTTGATGTAAGGTTGTCTTCTCCATTTGTTTGCTTGAGACAGTCTCTTCACTGTTTGCATCTTTTGCCGGTTTGAATCACTCCTCCTTGCATGAGAGTATGCAGCAATGTGTCCCAGCTTGTGGCATACATAACAGGTGGCATTTTTCATAGGAGGGAAGAATCTCCTTTGATGGCTTCCAAATTTGACATACTCATGGGTATATGAATATTTTTATGTTGTTTGAGTATTTCTTTCATTCTTTGTTATTAGAGGATTTTTCTGGGTTCTGTCTCCCTCCTTACAAGTTTCTTCTTTTGTAGGAATTATTTGAGCTGCTTCATCATCCTTCTTTTCTTTTACAAAAATAATCTTTCTGTTTTCCTTTTCTTTGCTTTTACTTGATTCTCCTTCATAGCCTATTCCAGTTTTTATCATAGGAGATCTTTGAGCAACCAAAATGTCATTCAACTTACTAGAGCTTGTTGTTTGACAAGAATTTATAACCACTTTCCTTTGAGAATTTTCTAATTTCTTTCTGAGATATACTACTTCTTCTTCCAACTTCTCTTGTTCTTGAGTTTTCTCCTTGATTTTCTTAAGTAACATGTCCTCTATCTTCTTGGCTTCTTCAAGATCTATCTTTAGCTGCATAAGGACTTTTGAATTCTGTTCTGCTCATACATACTTGAGGAGAATTTCCTTTTTTTTTCTGCATTTCAGCTTGTGTCTATCAATCTCTTCCAGAGCACTTCTTAGCTCCCCCTCAAGGTCGACTTCACCTTCTTCTTCTTCATCTTCTAGCAGGAGACCTTCAAGTTCTTCTATGGCCATCGATAAAAATTCGGAAGTTCTTCTTCCTTGAAGATTCATCGAGTCTTGATACTTCTGTTGATCTTATTGAGCATAGAAGGATTTTCTGAACTTCTTTCCTCTACACAGTTTTTGATTCATTTTTTCTCACATTTCTTGTTTTGAAGATCCTTGCTTTTCTTGTAGGGATACTTAGCAGCATAATTATTCCTCCTACATTAAAGCATTTGAAAGGAAGTTTATCTTTGTATTTTATTGGGCCTCTCCATCAATTTTTTCCAGCATTTTGCCTCTTCCCAATCAGGCAAAGGCATATGTCTTCCTCTTCTTCTTTCTTCTTTTCTGTTTTAAAGGCTGCCTCCCTCATACTTGGCTTCTTCTGTGGGAGTCTCATCTCATATGCTGTTAGATTTCCAAGTAGTTGGTTCATGGTCAAGGTCTCCTAATCAGTTGTTTCTTCTATTGTAGACACCTTGGGATTAAACTTGGATGGAAGAGATCTTAGAATCTTTTGCACAATTATACCTTTTGGTATGTTCTCTCCAAGAGCTTTCATATTGTTTACAATTTCTGCAACTTTTAAGAAGAAGCTGCCAACATCTTCATCATCATTCATTTTTAAATTTTTAAATTGGGCTCTATATACTTGAAGTTTGGCAATCTTTACCTTTTTATCTCCCTCATGGATGTTCTCTAGAGTATCCCACATCTCTTTGGCAATGCCTTTGTGCATTACTTTGATAAATTCTGCTTCACACAATCGATTTAAGATGGCATTCATGGCTTTTGCGTTAGCTACAAAATATTTTTTGGTTTCTTTCTCTGAGTCAGTTTCCTTTGGGGCATATCCTAATTCCACAGCAACCCAAACTTCTATACTTAGAGACATTATGTATGTCCTCATTCTAATTTTCCAGAAAGCATATTTTGCACCGATAAAGAAAGGGGCTTTATTGGTTGAACATCCTTCTTTAATAGCCATCCTGAGAACCTAGGATCTCCTTTCAATTGTTAAACTGGTACAAAGGAACTTGGCTCTGATACCAATTGTTGAATTCTTAGTTAAACTGAGAGGGGGGGGTGAATCAGTTTAACACATACATGAGCTTTTTAAAAATTTTCATCAGCTTATTTACAACTTACTTTTATAACCAAACTTAGTATATGAACAGTCTTAATAAGTTGCAGCAAGTATTAAATTAATGTGACATCAAACTTATTATGAGAGCAGCAAACATTAAGCAGATTTGGTAAATCATCTCAGCACATAGACAACGCAGATAGAGACAGCGGATATAAGTGGAAACCCATAAAGGGAGAAAACCACATCTTATTATTGTTGTGATGCGAGAAATAAACTCAACCTCCCTCTCTTGTTGTTTTCCTTGCAGAATATGAGCCTACGAACAACCTCGATTTTATGGCTACAACTATGAGGAAGCTCAACTCCCTTCAATTTTACATGCGTGCAACCTACAGGAGGCTCCAACCTCAGTCAACTACAACTGACAGCTATCAAGCTTCAACTTGATAGGGAAGCTCCAACTTCCTCAATTTATCAAACGGAATTTTTGCTGATTTACCTCAGATATCAGCTCTGTTCTGTAGCATCTCTTTATGCTCTTCTCTTCCTTATCTTCTCTACCTCAATCTTCTATACTCTGCATTCTCTATCTTGTCTCTCTCTCTCTCTTTGTATGCATATCAAGGTGATATTACTTATAGATATTTCCTGATGACTGTTTGTTTTCCTCTAGGAATTCAAAATGGATAGTCATACCTCTTGATTTTCTACCTTCTCATTTATTTTCAGCTCACTCAGAAAAATATTACTGTAGGTGCTGACTTTAATATTACAGTGGGAATTTTGTTCTCTTCCAGAGACTTTCCAATGCATCACAACAATATAAATCAATTAAAAAAATTTACATTCAATTATAATTAAAACTTCAGCTCACTCATTCAGCCTCTTGGTTCACTGCGCTTGTATTTTCTGTGACTGTGTTTGGCTTTTCTGTGACTGTGTTTGGCCCTTTCAGTTCTGATTGATTTCTTGCTTACTGTCGCAATGTAACTGCCATACCTATGTAACTGCCCTTTTCATACATCATAATTTAACTCTTGGCATGATAAGAATTGATTTTACCATATAGACCGTCGTTTTATATAACATATGTAACTTCCGGCGATGTACTGCTGAGAGATAATTTTAATACATAAAATTCCCTTACGGGCCCACTCGCCGATCTTTCCGATGTGATGTATCACTCCTCAACTTCTTCCGATTGCGATTAATCGCAATCGCAATTTCCATTTGAATGTACCGATATCTCAATGCTCTGATGCTCTGATTCCGATGATTCACTGTTATGACGAAACTCAAACATATATCAGTCATGGTTTATAAACCCATCAGGTCTAGTCTTTCATCGCAATCACAATTCTTTGTTAACATGTTCCGCTTGCGAACTTTCTCCGATGCGATTGGGTGAGGGTCCCATCATATAGAACTTTGTTTGTTTTAAAACCAAGCGTTAAAACCTTTGGTTCTTTTGATCTCGCGCCAAAAGATATAATACATATGCTTTGGATTATACCTTTGGTCCCTTGTCCATAAAGCGCTCCATATAAATAAATATATATATATATATATATAAGCTTTGAACCTTTGAATATAAAGCACAACATGTGTACCGTGCTGTATATATAAGCTTATACTTCCGCTTTAATGTAACCTTTAGCTGGGGTAATGATTCTCGGAATTTTCTGTAGAGGGGTCCCACCTTATGGTACTTCGTATATAGTGTGTTGCGCATATACATATACTTTTCTCTTTCTTCGATGCCATTAATCACTATTCACCTTGAAATGCCGATGCGATTAGGCCGGACCTCAAACCTATCAAGTCACAGTTTATACGCCCATCGGGTCCGAAACTCAATCGCAATCACAATTTGCAGTTGCATGTTCCGATATACTTATGCTCCGATGCTCCGATGCGATTGGGGGAGGGTCCCACTAGCTATCCAATCTCCAGAACTTAAACATATATAAATCATTGTTTAAACCATATCGGGTCCGGAACTTCAATCGCAATCGCAACTTCTATTGTCATGCTCCGCTGCCACACATTTCTCCGATGCAATGAATCACTGTTTACCAGAACTCAACCATATATGAGTCATAGTTTATAAGCCCATCGGGTCCGGAACTCAATCGCAATCGCAACTTCTATTGTCATGCTCCGCTACCAAGTTTTTCTCCGATGCGATTCATACGGGTCCCACAAGGTTAATAAAATCTCTTCTTTCCATTCTATTTATCATAAAGTATGTGTTTTCCAATGGTTTAAGGCCAACATTGCTCGTCGGGCCCATGCTACATTTCACCCTACCTTTATATATTGCGCACCGTATAAATATATATATGGTTTGGACCTTTGCATATAAGGTGCAACATGAATAAGGCGCTGCATATATATAGGCGTCTGCTTCCGCTTCGGTCTTTAGTGAATCTTCCAGCGGGGGTAGTGATTCTCGGAATTTTTTTGATAATGGCTTTGCCTCTGCCTCTACCTTTATGCCTTTGCCTTCGTTGTGCCTCTGCTGCTCGACCTTTTCATCTGCTGCCTCTGCCTTTACTGTGCCTTTGCTGCTCGACCTTTTCATCTGTTGCCTCTGCCTTTACTTCTCACTGTTTCATCTCTTCCTCTGTATTCGTTTCCTTTTCTTCTCGACCTCTGCCTCCACTTCTCTCTGTAAATATTACCTGTTGTCTTCTGCTGCTGTCCTTCGCCTATTTCTGCATATTTTTCCTTCTTTTCCATCAATGACAATATTTCCAACAGTTTAGTGGACATTAATTTATGGGTTGCCTCTTGGTGCATCTGGGCAAAAATATAGATAGTGGAATTTCTTCTTCCTCTTGCTTCCTCTTAATATACATAATATCCATCTATAAGGAAAAAGTGTGCAACATCTCACTCTTTCAGTCTTATAGAATTCTCCCTGTCTCATGTTTGATGGTCGGGGTGGAGGGATAAGAGTTGACCACACTTTTACTGGACTTACCTCTCTTCCTTACAGCCCTAGAATGATTCTTGAACATATTCTTGATGTATTCATAGGTCAGTTGGTAAATATCTCCACCAGACGGCATATTGAGGGTCTCCATTACATCCTCCCTAATCACTTGAAGGAGTACAAGATTGAGTGATTCAGGGTCAAGGGTACAATTTTCCCTTCTATAGTTGAGTTGGAACCTTTCATCATAATATTCTAAGGACTCATCTGGTCCTAGGATCATCCTAAATATCTATTCTTTATGTCCTTAAACCTGAAATAATCCCTATATTTCTCATTAAAATCTTGTTTCATTTGTGCCCAGGTAGTGGTGTTGCCTCCAAGCAGGCTCATGAACCAGCACAAGGCTACATCATTTTGGGTGGAGGGGAATAGCTTCAACTTATGTTCATCAGATGTATAATCATAGGTCCTACAAACCACAACAAATTAGAACATGAATTTCTTAGGGTCCTCAAAAGCTAGGCCATGGAAATGTGGAAGAGAAGAAGGGCTTATATTCTTCATCTTGGCCTCCCCATTGGTCTCTTGGATAGGAAGGATTAATTATGTTTTCTCTCATTCATTTTTTGGATAGGTGATATAGGCTCTTCCTCCCCTATGGGTTCTTCAAAAATTTCTAGTTGTTTGCCCAATGGATTCTCTAACTCCCCTATGGTTAGAGTGGGAATTTCATAGTCACCAAACAAGAGGGATGGTTGACTTCTTGAAGAGGTGGGCGTTTTTGGTAAAAAAATACCTTGATTATCCCTACTCCTACGAGGCTTGAGATAATTTGTGTTTTTCTCTCTTTTTTAGAATTTTTTCAAAACAAAAAATGTTGATGCAAAGCAACAGAAAATATAAAAAAAATAAAAATAAATAAGTAAAAAATAAAACAAAAAAATTCTAAGTAGAAACAACACCTACTTGGACACCTCCCCGAAAATGGCACCAAAAAGTGATGAGCCCCAGTATTGAAACAAGAGTGTTGCAACTCCCAAGACTACCAACTTTAATTATCAACCCGGGGTTCGTACAGACTTAAGAGGTGATAGTGATATATGCACAATAGGTTAAGATCTACTCATGCCACCTTCAAGAAATGGACCATACCAAGGCATACAGAGACCACTCTATCAGCTGACTCTAGATTGGCAAGGAAAGAAATTTCATGAAAGGAAAGTTTTATTTTAATTGTAGAAATGGAAATATTACTTTTTACCTGCAAAAGAATGGAAATGTTGCTTAGTCAAAAATAAATGCTAACCCTAATTTGTAGGAATGTAAAGGATATACTACTTGAAGAAATGTAAACATTTAGCCTAATTGTAGAATGTAAATGCTATGCTACTTACAAGAATTTAAACACTAACCTAATTTCAAAATGTAAAATTTGCATTGAAAATGAAACCTAACCTATGCAATGGAAATAAAAATTCTTGTAATTGAAACCCTAAAAGAAACATGAATCCAAGAAACAGTCCTAGTCTACCTTGCATAACTAAATGAGCATGAATTCAACTTTTAATAATTGTGTTCAAATATATAATATTTAGTGACATAGTTCATTAGGAATTTCATGAGGCAATCAAGAAAATCATCACTGTATCTTTAAATTCATAAATTTGTCCACTAACCATAATTACATAAATGTGTTGCAGTGAAGGAAAGGCAAGTTATAAGTGGTATTTGGTATCCCTAAATCATGGTTTCAAAGCCTAGGGGAAATTATTCAAGGCTAAGAGGAAAAAATCAAGCTTTTGGAGCAAATCTATCCAAACTTACACAATGTTACAGGATGTTACAAGATTGTTACAAGATGTTACAGGATTGCCCTGTTTTGCTATAGCATTGGATCCGTGGGCATTATGAGGTTTGAAAAGGTGATCAAAAGGTGGGAAAGGGTATAACAAGGTATATTAAGGTTGTATGAGGATTTTTTCAAGCTTATTACCTTTTATGGCCCATCTTGCACAAAATCAAATGCACACAATGTCCTTCAATGACCCACAAATGTACTTTCGGTGGCAGAGTTTTGAGGTGAGAAGAAAGATGATGATGATGGTAGTAGGATTATTTATGACCATTCTAACCCTGCAATACAATAGTAGTACCTACAAACTAGATAAATATTCCTTTTACAACTTGAAAATAATGCCAAATTAATAACCAAATTGCAGCAAAATGGAACTAAATGAGAAAGGATGAGTTGAATTTTATTTGAAATATATATATATTGCATCAAAATACAATCTAGCTTGTATCATGCATATGACCTATATCCATGAAATCTTAAAGAGGTATGTTATTTAATCCTTAGACATGCAAAAAACAAAATATGTAAAGGAGAACTGATCTATTATCTAGCAATTGCAAAGGAAAGTAAACATATGTTTTTGGGTTGTTAATACATATTCCTCAAACAAAATTCCCACAAGAGAGGTGGTAGATAGAACTGCACTAGTAACTTTTATAACAAAACTTCTACGAATAAAGGAAAGAGATGTTACTCTGAAATACAATGCTTGGATAAAATACACAAAGAGAGACTATAGCCTCTAGGTTGGGCCCTAACCCATGGGGACTCAACCCTCTGAAACAAACTCAGATGGAAGATAACATTAAGATTTTCATTTACATAAAATGGAGTACAAGTACAACATGTAAGTAAATGGAAATGAAAATCTTAGGATCCTAGCTTTTAGAATCTCCTATGTGCTCCAAAAGTTCAAATCCTATTGAGACATTATTCTTTCTTATTTATACAAAAATGACTAAGGGGAAACCTCCTTGGAAAGAGATATGCTTCCCTCCAAAATCTCTAAAGGTGGATCCAGTCCCCTTAGATCCTCGCAATTCCTTGAGTGCATCGGTTGTCAACTTATCTTTGAGTTGTAGGTGAGTGACTTTAGGGATTAAGTCGAATTGTAGGTGAGTAAATGTAGGGGGAAAGCCCCCCACATCTTCTCCTTTTGCTTCGAGTGTTCCTCTTCATAGTAAATTCACTCAAATGTACTTTTTTCCTACACATAAATCACATTAGGCCACAAAATATGACAAACATCCTTTAGTCTCCCTATTAAGCACATTATAGTCAAAAAGATGTTAATAAATGTGAGAAAAGAGGAAATTATAGGCAGGAGAATGGAAAAATGTGCCTTGTTATATACCTATTAATAATTCCTATCAATTTACTCCTCTAATGTTGGATGAGAGTTGTGTGTTGAATGGCCTCCTAACACATCTCGTCCAACTCATTCAAGCTATTCTTTATTTTTAAGCTTTTGAAAGGTCCATGCCCAACTGAATTGCAGTTTTGAAAGTTTTCTCCTGGAATTCAATTAGGACAATAATATTCTTTCCATATGCCATTTTATATGGTGTAAACTTGGTAGTATCTCTCGATGTGGTCATGTAGGCCCAAAGTGCATCTAGAAGTTGATCTACCCAGTCTTTATGATGCACTTGCATGTTCTTGGTCAAGATTGATTCAAGGACCTTATTGGTTAATTCCAGTTTCCCATTGGCTTATGGATGATAAAAATATTACTTCTAGTGCTTTATCTTGTATCACCCAATGATGCCTTGCACTACTTTTGATGTGAATTGTTTTCCTTGATCTGTTAAAATTTATCTAGGCACTTTGAAATGGGTATCAATATCTACAAATAAAAATTCAATAATAGATTATTCAGTAGCTTAGAAAATGACTTTAGCCTCTACCCATTAGTTACGTAATTAGTGCAAACCAAAATTAACCTCTAGACATTGGCCCGCAATTGTTCCTACAAATTCCAAAGCCCATTTTTCAAAAGGATCGATGAGTACCTATGGCTAAAGAGGCAACTTGTAAAACTGAACTGGATGTCCCATTTGTTGAAATTTATCACACTTTCGAACATATTCTTTGGCATCCCTGAAAAGAGTGGACCGGCAAAAACATTATCGATGTTCCTTGCATGTCGTTCTTTTGTCTGCAAAATGCCCTCCACAAGGTTCGTCATGGCATTATTTTAACATATCAGGCATTTCATCTTCTCGTACAAATTTTATGATAATAATATATGATCCAATATGAAATAGGTCTCCTTTGATCCAAGTGTACGAAGAATTATCTCTAATGATCTTTTATTTTTCTTTAGGCAATAAATTTTGTGGTAATATTCCTACAACCAAAATAATTTTCTATATCTACAAACCAAGAACTGTTAGTGTACATAGAAAACAAATGTTCATCGAGAAAATCATCATTTACAAGGGTATATAAATTTTAGTTATGGATCCTATGAATAAAATATGCTATTAAATTAGTTTTCCCAAGCTTATCCAAAATAGTAACATAAAATTCCTGTAATAATAAATTCCACCTAGTAACAATACCAATTTTTATTGGTTTAGTCATTAAATATTTTATGTTTGAGTGATTAGTAATGATAAGAACCTCATACTCAATAATGTAATATCTCGATTTATTTATTACAAGTAATACTACTAAGAACTCTTTTTATGTGACTATGTAATTCATCTTAGCATGTGTTAAATTCTTACTAACATAATAAATGGCATACTAAAAAAAAATATTGTTGTCGCAATACTTCTTCGAGGGATGTATCAAATGCATCCATGGAAATGTGAAATTTTATGGACAAATTAGATCCTCTTAGAAATCATGCCTTAGTGAGCTTATCTTTCAACCCTTAAAAATCAACTTGGCAATGTTCATGCAAGAAAAGGTGAGTGGCTACTTTTGTAACATCTTCTATAAATCTCCTATAGAAGCTAGCATGTCATAAAATCCTCTCAACTCCTTTGGGGTTTTTGGGATTGGAAGCTTGGTAATTACTTCAATATTTGCAGGGTCAACTTGTATTTTTGCATTAGATATATAGTGCCCAAGAACAATCTCTACATTATACATTATTCGAAATTTTATATTACTCAAGGCAAGTTTAGTTTCTTGACAACTAATTAAAACCTTCTCAAGATTATTTAAGGCTTCATGAAAAGAGTTACCATAAACATAAAATCCATCATTATAAATCTCAACACAATAATAGATCAAATCCGAAAAAGTAAAACTCTCTAAAAAGTATCGGGAGCATTGCATAATATGAAGGGTAACACTCTATATGAATAAGCTCCCCAAGGGCATGCCAAAAATAATTATTTTTATTATTTTTGGAACTATCTATATTTGGTTATATCCTTTGAATTCATCAAGAAATGAGAATTATTTCTTACCAACCAAAGTGTCCAAAACTTGTTCAATGAAAGGAAGGGGAAAATAATATTTTTAAGTGGCCTTGATTATTTCTCTATAATCTATGCCAATTTTCCACTTTCCATTCTTTTTTTGGAAATATCACCAAGGGTGAGACCCACTATTATATGAGATAGAAAAAATAAATCTAGAATCTGGTAATTTTTGTAACTCCTCCTTTACAATTTATTTAAGGGTTTGGTTCATTCATTGTTATGGTTGTGTAACCGAATAAGCATCCTCCCTAGTGTAAATGTGATGTGCCCATATGTTGGGATGAATTCCCTTCATATCATGGTAATAATAGACAAATGCACTGGCGTACTTTCACACCATGTTAATCAATTTTAATTTTTGGGTTGATCAAGTTGTGTGCTTATGTACAATTTTTTTTGCTAGACTAATCTCTACATGTTTAGTACAAGGTTCAAAAGTGTCATTAGCTAATCAAATCACTAGTAGTGATGGTGGATCATGAGGTTGTAATTCTCTTGAAATTTTGGACTAAAAATGTGATTAAGGGAATGAGAGTTTTGTAGAGGTTTTGTATTGACAAGAAAGTCTTGGATATATCTTTCTTCAGTTTGTTATTTAAGTTGTAAAATTCAATCCATTGTAAAAATTAATTCAGTGTTTTCTTCATCGTTGTCAGTGTTCTCAGGCCCTAATATTTCTTCTTCGATGGTTTTCGTAGGTGGATGTAAATTCACATTTTTAACAAACTCCCCATGTGAAATAATCATATTTCCATATCGACATCCAATAAAGGAATTATCAATAACCAACCATGGTCTTCCCAAAATTCCAAGGTGTCCTCCTCCAGAAATTTTAGGTTGTAATACCATTAACTCTAGAGGGTACTCCCATGAATCAAGAGAAACAGTGCAATCATCTAGCACACCTTCAGGTTTGATTTTAGACCTATCATCTAGTCATAAAAGACTAGGTTTGGGAAGAAGTTTAAGTAGTTGTAATTGGTCCATGGTCTATTTATTCATTATGTTCATTGCAACTCCTAGATTTATCAAAACATTTAAGATGAAGACTTCATTAATGTGGAATAACATAATAGGGCTACCAAGATATACATATTTCTTCATAAGGGGTTGACATGTCATTAAGTTTGTTGTTTTTCCTACAAATTGAATACTTTTGAGTTCAACCCTTTTTCCTTCCTGGCATTTTCAAACAAAGTTCCCTAATAGTTTTGGCATAAATGGAAATCTATAATGGCTTGTGGTAAGGGAACTTGGATGTTGATATTCCTTATTTCTATAATCAACTCACTTTTGGAGCGTGCAATATCCTTTTCCAAGTTAAGCCTTTGTGGATAAGGAGGCAAGCTGGATGATTGTGGGGGCTTCTATGTTCAAGAAATATTCTATATTTTATTACAATATGATTGTGTGGGGGCCTCCTCCTTAGGTTTCTCTTCAAATATCACAAGGAAGTTTTTATTGAGAACCCTTTCCAACCTAAAGTGTACATCCTGCAACTCTACATGGGTGATTGAATAGGTAAGAAATGGCAGTGACTCAAGATTGAAAGATAATTGAGCCACTTTGTTATTTGGAGTAGGTAATGGTTGGGGAAATAACTGAGTTGAATTTTGGGGTTGAGTCGCTGGTTGCAGTTGTATTTTTTGGAGAGTGTGTAGGTGGTGGAATTTATGTTGTTGATTGGGTTATTGTAAAATGTGGTTGTTGATACAATCGTGGAGGTGGTTGTGTAGGATAAGGTTGTTGAGGTTTCTTACAATACCATTAAGCAGTAATACCCCCAAATTTAGGACCTCGATATGTTTCCAAGGATAGCTTGGGACTGGTTGTGGTGGGTATGCTTTCCAAGACACATTAGAATTATAAAATTGAGATATGATACTACGAATAATAAGAAGGAAATTATTGTACAAGTTTAGTGATTCAACATGAGGTTCTTGAATACCAAGGCTTCTTTGTAGCTAAGGCACAAACTTGCTTAGTTCCTAAATATTTTTCTTAGTACACTACTTTGAGCCTAGGTAGATAAGGACATTATTCTGTTGAATGTTTACTAGCAAAACTTTCACAAAGAGTCTTATTATCCAAATGGAATTCTTTAAGTGGATGACTTTTTCTAAATTTAGATCAAAAAAATATAGAAAGGAAAATTTTCATCTTCTTGCTTCTTTTTCGAGTTGTATAGTATCCAACTACATACTTAAAGTGACAAGAAGATAAGTTTTGAAATTCACTAATAAATTTCCTAATTCTGCTCTAGTAATACCACATGTCAATGATTTGGTAACTTTTGAAAAATCCTATCAAATTCCCTTACCAGATTGATCTTGTCCCCTTGAGTAACTTATGAAAAATCACTGATTTTTTCAAATTTCAATTGTGACACATTCCTTGCTCCCATAAAATTAAGAACGTTAATTGATTCATTAGAAACTCCCCTCAAAATATGGTTCCAATAATGTCCGGGTCAAGCTTATTATTTCTAGATATTTGAAGATTTTACAAGAATCATTTTGGATAATTCTCTGAACTTTCATCCTCTTTTTGCGCCATTTTCAAAATTTCTTCCCTTAAGCATCTATATTTAATGTACTCCTGACTTTTTCTGAGAAAAATTCTATGCATTTCATCCCATATTTGTATGGTATTCTCTCCCAATCCCCTGAACCAACACAAGGTTAAGTCCTTGAGAGTGGTCGGGAATAACTTAAGTATTTGTGCATCATAAGAATAATCATAGCTATAACACAATATATCAAATTCAAAAATAATTTTGTCAGGGTATTCAGTGACTATTCCATGAAAATGGGGAAACAATGATGGAAGAATGTTTTTTCATTTGAACATTTGCAATAGGATCTACAATGGGAAATCCAAATGTTACCTCATCTGCTTTTCCTATATGCATTTCCTCTTCTCCATGAATGTGAACTTCACCTCATCCTTCCATATTCACCCTTCCATTAAAGATAAACTCCTTGTATGTTGGAGGAGTCTCTAGATCTGTAATTAGATTGGAGCTTATTTCAATTTTTGGTAGTTGGAGTTGACTTACTACAATGGTTTCCTCTACTATAGGTTTTGTGTTAGGGTGTACAGGGTTCATGGTTCTTTTGAATATTTGAACCTTTGGACTATGGAGAGCCCACTTTGGACCTACTAATGGGATATTAACTGCTGATTTTTGAAATATGAAATTTCTTACCCCAACGATTTTCTTCTAAACCCTCAAAATACTTGCCCCAAAGGTTGAATATGATAGTGGAGTCTTATTTTCTTTTCTTCTTTTATATGTACCTATTAGCAAGCTATAATTTGAAGGATTTTCATATAAAAGTGATTCAGGTGAATATTGGTGGCCACCCGCCTATTCCACTTGGGGCCCCACCATTGTATCTTTCATTTTTTCAGTTTCAGCACAACTTACTATTTTTAGAAGTTTTTCGGGCCCTGAACTTCCGAAGCCATTTTGAGGCCCTAAACGAAGTTTTTTGGGCATCGTTTTTCCGAAAAATATGATTTTGTTTCGGAATTGATATTCACAGCAATAGTTGTATTCCTCAGATATATCTTTCTAACGATGTATCATGTGCGTCAAACGGAGATAGTATGCCAAATTTACGTCCCTGGGAAGTTGAAACACCAATTTTCCCAAACAGGGCCCACAGTTTTGGCGCTTCATCTCCTAGGGTTAGGTTTTTGGACGTTTAGGGTTTTCCATTGTTTCTAAATAATAAATAGGCCCTCGAGCGTCATTGTAATTCGGTTCAGAGGCCTGTAACCGCCACATCTCTTCTCAGAGATAAGCTACCAGTGCCCTACCTAGTTTATTTCCATTCTGTCTATAAGAAAATTTAAGTTCTTTGATATTAATGAAATGAAGTGTTATTTTTGTTGCATCTTTGTATTTATGGTTATATGTGTATCTTGTTGCATTCCTGCATAAATCCAGATCAGTGGTATCAGAGTGGTATGATTTTTCTCGATCCTTCTTTGCATGTCCCCAACGAGGTCAGGATATAAGGATTTAGGCTCGATCTGGTGGAACCTTTGCAAGATCAGCCTCGCAAACCCTGACGAACGCCCATGGGGGACGAAAAGAAAGATGAGGGAGCAGGGTATCCTATCAAAATATTGCTCGAGGAGGCCCTCGAAAAACAAAGGAACGTGATGATGGATAACTTTGCCCAGATCCTTCAACGACTACCCACCGGTGGCGCATCTGCATCCAAGAGCCACTCTGGAGGTACGAATCCCTTTAAGGTACAAGTAAACTTTGACATTCCCATATTTCAGGTTCAAATAGATGCAGATGGTGTAGATAAATGGTTGAATCTATTAAAAGGATATTTCTCAGTTCATGACTTTTCCGACCAGGAGAAGATTATTTTTGCACTCCTCAAAGCTACCCCCCATGTCAAGGACTAGTGGGAAACCTACTGTGAGAAAAAGGATGAGACATAACCCTCTCTATTCTTAGTCGTACCCACTTGGAATTCTTTTCGAGATGCCATCAAGGAACAATAATATTCCGTGGGGAGCTATGAGGACAAGTACATACAATGGAACATGATGCGGAAACAAAGGGATCAAGATGTGCATGAGCTGACGAATCTATTCCATCGTTGTGCACAAAGTTGGGTATCAAAGATTCAAAGAAAACTTTGGTGCTAAATTATCGCAGTTGTCTACACAGATACATTCAGGAGGAAATGGAGTTCCTCTACATCTCCTCGCTTGGTATGGCATATCGGTATGCTGCCAAGATTGAGCATGAATTCAAACAGAAGAAGCAAGACTTTGGATCTGCGAATCAAAAGCAAGGGAAAGGTGTCCCCAAACCACATAACAAAGGACAAAGCCAAGGCATGGCGGCCCAAGACAACCTACCAAAGCCACAAGAAAATAACAACACCGCGAAGCCAAAGAAGGACACAGGAAAGTGGTGTGAGTTCCATAAGAGCTCCGCTCACAACACAAGTGAGTGTCGGGCCAAGAAATCACTGGTGGCCAAGATGAGGGCTTGTGAATCAAATGCATGCTCTTAATCTGAATCAAAACTTGACAAGGGGAATGACAAAGGGAAGCATATTATTGATGTGGAGCCCAACGCCATTGTTGCCACTGTGAAGATCTAGAAGGAGGAACCAGAAGATCCAGAGGAGGCAGAGCATCTATTCCACTCCCAAATGTGGGTAAAGGGTTCCCCACTACAGTTAATTGTTGACAATGGGAGCCAAAAGAACCTCATTTCAGCAGATGTCATGAAGCGTTTAGGCTTTCCGACCACAACGCACCCACAACCATATACCATCGGGTGGCTTCACCAAGGATGGGATCTCCGCGTCAGCCAACAGTGTCGCCTTCCCTATAGCATCAAGCCCTTCACGGATGAGGTATTGTGTGACATTGCTCCTATTGATGTTTCTGATGTATTTTTAGGCCAACCATACTTGTGGAAGTGACATTTTTTGTATGAGTCTCGGCCTCGCGCTGCTATTGTTACTTTGGGAAATAAGTTGTATAGGATACCAGAGGTACCACCGCCTCCCACTATCCCTTTGGTTACTACAAAACAATGCAGTAAGCTCATTTCCCAAACCAGGAAATTTGTTTTCCTGATGATCTGACCCTAGGGCAAGAAGAAGACTATGGCCATGACCTCTAGACATGGCTCCTCTGCACGACAACAAATGGACAAGGTTGTGGAGGAGTATGAGGACATCTTCACCTCACCCACATGGGTGCCTCTACACTGTTAGGTCAAGCACCCCATTGACCTAACCCCAGGTGCGCCGCTACCCAATGGACCAATCTATAGTTATGGAGAATGATGAAATCAAGAGGCAAATCCAAGAGCTGCTGCAGAAAGGTCACATCTGGCCAAGTTCATCACCCTGTGGGAGCCCGATCGTGTTGGTATAGAAGAAGGATGGGACTTGGAGACTCTGTATTGACTATCAGGTGCCGAACAAGATCACTGTCTGGAATAGGTACCCGATCCCATGGATTGATGACCTTCTGGACCAACTCAAAGGGGAAAAATATTTCAGTAAGATCGACTTGAAGTCTAGGTATCACCAGGTACCAATTGAACCCTTTGATGTGTGGAAGACTGCCTTCAAAGCCAAGGAGGGCCTTTTCGAATGGCTCATCATGCCTTTCGGGTTGACGAATGCTCCCACACCCTTCATAAGGTTGATGGATGACATCTTGCGTCCATTCACCAACTCATTTGTAGTGGTGTACTTGGATGACATTCTGTTATTCATCCAAACTTGGGAAGAGCACCTCCACCACATCCGAGAAGTCCTCCAAACACTATGGCAACACAAGTTGTGTGCCAATTTGGAGAAGTGCACTTTTGGCATGACCCAGGTTCAATATCTAGTATACATTATTGATGAAAGGGGGGTGCATGTGGATCCAGCCAAGATCCAAGTCATTCGGGATTGGCTAGCCCCAACCACTCTACCAGAGGTTCGCATATTTCTGGTTCTTTCTAATTTCTACCGCAGGTTCATGTTGGGATTCTATCATATCACTTAGCCCTTGAGTCAAGTCACCAAGGGAAGAGCGAAAGCAAAATTCTTTTGGTCGGAATCTCAACAGAAGGCGTTCGTAGAATTGAAACATCACCTCTATTCTGCCCTAGTGCTCACATTACCAGACTTGCAACAACCATTTGAGATCGAGAAATATGCCTCTGACTATGCTATTAGGGCAGTTCTTACTCAACAGGGGCATCTAGTGGCATATCACAGTGAGACATTGTCTGACACAGTTCGAAAGTATCCCACTTATGACAAAGAAATGTTTTCCATTATGAAGGCTTGTCGACAATCATCCACATAGACCACCGACCCCTGTAGTTCATACAGACACAAGGGAAGTTGAAGAACAATCGCCATCAGAAGTGGTCCACATATTAGCAACAATTTCATTTGAACATCAAGTACAAGAAGGGTAGCACCAATAATGTTGCAGACTGCCTCAGCCAACCACCGATCGTGGCCATAACCACTGTTCTCAACTCTTGTGGGCACAAGACTTCTGATTGGCCGCTTCTCTACAAGAGAAATACAAAATTCAGCCACACATACAAGGCACTCTTGGGGGGTACGCAAGTTCCAAATTTCCACCTCCAAGATGCACTGTTATCTCACCTGGGACACCTTTGTGCTCCTTCAAGAGAGCGTGCCAAGATGATATGGGAAGCACACTACATTAAAGTCATTGGGAATTTTGGGGTCGAGAAAACAGTGGCATTAATGCATAAGTATTTCAATTGGCCAAACCTTCGACAGGATGTCAGGAAGTACATCAGATCCTACACTGCTTGTGTCATTGCCAAACTGACCATCAAGAAGCAAGGGCTCTATACTCCTCTACCAACCCCTAATCGACCTTGGGAATCCATCTCCATGGATTACATGTCAGGCCTTCCTTCTACTAAGCATGGAAACGACTATGTTTTCATGGTCGTCGACAGATTCTCAAATATGGCCATTATGGCGGCCTGCAAGAAGAATATCACATCAAAAGCCACTACTAAACTCTTATTTGAACGAGTGTGGGTGCACTTTGGGATCCCACAGTCTATCATATCAGATCGTGACAGCAAGTTCCTCAACACATTTTGGTCCAGCCTCTGGTCAATGTTGGACACCAAGCTCACCAAGTCCACATATTTCCATCCCCAAACTGATGGTCAAACAGAGGTCGTCAACAGGATGATTATACACACTCTACACATGTACAATTCAAACCATCCACACACATGGAATGAGAGCCTCCCCTATGTACAACACATTTATAACCGGGCTATCCACAACTCAACCGACCACAGCCCCTTTCAGGTGGGCTTGGGATTCCAGCCACTATGTCCCATTGACGTAGCCATGTCATTTGCAACTACTCAGGCCGATTCGGCTCATGTCCAGTCTAAAGCTGAAAAATCGAACAACTTCATCAAGCACATTCAGCACATCCGCCAATAGGTTGATAACATATTCGACAGAGCCAATGCTAAGTACAAGCAACGACATGATCAACATCGGGTGCCAAACAACTTCCATGTGGGTGAAAAAGTGTGGCTACATTTTCAGAAGGATCGCCTCACTGGACCCCACCGCAAGCTTTGCCTGCTCCGATATGGGCCATACACCATCACTAAGGATGTAGGGAACAATGCCTTCAAGCTCAGTATTCAACCATTCCTTGGTCTGCACCCAGTATTCAATGTCGACCGCCTTCGTCCCTACTTCCCACCTCTACTGGACAACTCTGACATTGCGGAAGAAATCACACCAAAATATTTAGACCTAGACTGCATGGAACAAGCCACCACAGATTGTATCATGGACATGCAAATCAAGAACACTCGCCAACAGAAAATCCAACTGTATCGGGTCATCAAAGTTGGCCAACTCCTGCACCAAGGCAAGTGGTTCACCAGGGACCAAGTTCAGCAAAATTTTCCTCATCTCATGGAGGCACTCAACGCAATGGGGACCATTGCTTCCTAAGGGAGGAGGAATGATCCAGGTGGATATTGGTGGCCACCCACCTATTCCACTTGGGGCCCCACCATTGTCTCCTTCAGTTTTTTAGTTTCGGCACAACTTACTATTTTTAGCAGTTTTTCGGGTCCTAAACTTTCAGAGCCGTTTTGAGGCCCTAAACAATGTTTTTTGGGCATTGTTTGTTCGGTGAATATGATTCTATTTTAAAATTGATATTTGCAGCAATATTTGTATTCCTCGAATAGATCTTTCTAACGATGTATCATGTGCGTCAAACAGAGCTAGTATGCCAAAGTTACATCCCTAGGAAGTTGAAACACCAATTTACCCAAACGGGGCACATAGTTTTGGCGCTTCATCTCCTAGGGTTAGGTTTTTGGACATTTATGGTTTTCCATTGTTTCTAAACAATAAATAGGCCCTCGAGCCTCATTGTAACTCAGTTTAGAGGCCTGTAGCCGCCACATCTCTTCTCAGAGATAAGCTACCAGCGCCCTAGCTAGTTTATTTCAATTTTGTCTATAAGAAAATTTCATTTCTTTGATATTAATGAAATGAAGTATTATTTCCATTGAATCTTTGTATTTATGGTTACATGTGTATCATGTTGTGTTCCTACATAAATCCGAATCAAAAAGTGACCACCTTTTCTCTTCCTGTAAATCAATCCCTAGTGTCTTTAATTCTATCTCTATTCATGTAGTCCTAGCATTGCTTCCATAACGAAGAAATAAACTATTGGATCTAGAATGCTATTGTAAAAATAAATTTAACACAAATTGCTTGTAGAAATGAAAACTAAACCATCAATATATCGAACTCCTAAGTATCCCCTTAGAAATGGAACCAAAGATGTCAATCGTTTTAATTTCTTAAAGGATTTAACATAAATTTTTCAACCACTATGTTTTTAAACTTCGATAATTACTACATTATATGTGTAGAAGTGAACTTACCAATGTGCTCCTATCATAACATTATGAAAGGAAATGACATGGAAAATCAAACTAACTGAAATTAAACCCACAAGAGATTGATTCCCTAGATAATAGACTTAAGAAAGATGGCTATATGGATTTCATGAGATAACCTTATTACACAAGATAGTTGTTTCATTCATATCTCGTTCAAGTGAGCTCAAACTAAGTCTTGGATTTAGGCTCTCTGTGAGGATAAAAAAACACCACAAGCAAATGCAAGGAAAAGGGAAGGAGTTATATGTATAATAAGGCCACTAGGC
This sequence comes from Pinus albicaulis, assembly GCA_034641835.2. NCBI lineage: Eukaryota > Viridiplantae > Streptophyta > Pinopsida > Pinales > Pinaceae > Pinus > Pinus albicaulis. The sequence continues at coordinate 1,381,974,809 of CM076575.1, forward strand.
TTTACTATGATGTCCCTGATTGACAAGACCTTATATTTCACTCTAGTTGGACCAAACTATCATTGAACAACCAGGAGTGAAGCAAAGCTTGACATTGCCCTCAGTGTGCTCTTTTCACACTTTTCAAATCAAAAGTAAAGCTGCAAAATCAATGAAATTTGTGGCAACACACTAAAATTTGTAAAGATATGAGACCTATCAACATTTTTATGAAATGGAAAGGCTTGGAAAATTCTCAATGTCAAGGGCCTATATGCACATTGGACGTAAGGATTAGTGCTCTACTTTGACAAATGAAAAGGGTTTATTCAAGTATACATGAAATACACACATCAATACTCACATTCAAACTCATATAATGTAACATAAATCCAAACAACATTGTTTACCTATATCACAACAAAATGTTAGCACAACGATACAAATATGATAGAGTGAACGCAAGAGATGTGATTGATCATATCAATACATAACTAGAGTATTACAACAATACAGAGTAATCAAATATCTCCACAATTCAAACCAACATAGATTTTGCATAATACAGTATAACCACACACACATTTGAATTAGAAATCGTGGTTTGTACAAATGTGTGAATTAGAGGAGCAAACAAGAAGATCCAAAAGATCCCTTGTCTTGCTTGATGAATACAAATCAATCTCAACTGAAAGCCAAGAATGGAGATGGGGATGGATTTTTGGTCGATATAAACAATAAATCCATTTTATCCAACTAAAATTCAGCATGATATGAAAAATTTTGCGAGTTTATCAAATACAAGCCCATTAGTCGCACTTTCTCCCAAACATGGAGATATGGTCAATACACTTTTGTCCCACAACCAACTCTTTGTGCAGCTACCCTCAATCTGATCTAGTGCACATGAGATCATGTTGATTATGCATAGAGAATAACCCACATTGACACTTCTATTGAGGAATAATGGAACCCTCTTGAACTTGGAGGTTAGTTACAAGATCCCGTGATAGTTACAAGATTTGCTTCATAATCCTTATTCGCAACACAAATCCCTAATTAAGAATCTAATCATGTTATAACATTGGAAAAAATATAAAATGTAGAAAAATTACCTTGTAGAATTAATTTGGTGACTTATTAAGGAAAGAGGTATGAAGGGATGATGTTCGACGGAATTCTACAATGTTCTCATAAATGCCTTACTTCAATAATAATTTGGGGTCATATTACTTTACAAAATGCTCAATAAAATATATGAATTTTGGGCTTTATGCATTCCCTAGATTGAGAAGTGATCAAACTAATTACTTTTCCTAATTTGAATGGAAAAATAAAGCAAAACATAATCTACAAAAATGCTAATTAAAATAGAAAAAAAAACTATGAAACTAATTAACAACATGAAAATAACTGCAAAACAAAATTAACTACTAGAAAAACCTATTAATATATTTTACCATATAAAAATTAATCTAAAATACTGCTACATAAATAAACTATAGCTATTTGAAAATAAAACGCATTAACAAAAAACATAGTATTATGCTAAAAATAAAATTCTATGGAAGTGAAATATATATACAGAATTAATTTCTACATTACATAAATAGATGAAATATCTCTGGAATATAAACTAAAGTAAGTATGTGCAACAAAAAATATATGCCATAAAAAATAAAAGACAAGAAACGTCAAAAATAGCCACCATAGTTGTAGAGTGGCCCTTGCTCTACAATCAAGTGGTGGTTTACACACAACACACTCTTAAGAACTAAAACTGGTGATTTCTATTAAAAAAATATAAAAAATATGAACCATATAAGTTTGGTTCTCAGAGTTTTTATACAAAAATTGACACAACTAGAGAATATTCATAGTATGGTTGTACAAATGGTATGGATCTTAGTGTTGTAGAAAAATACTCTAGCATGAGCTACATACCACATATATGTTCATTGTTGTTATTTCTATCAAAAAATACTACAACCATTCTCACAAGTGAAACTGTAAAAGGGTGTTCCATTTCATACCTATAGACCCATCACCAACCAACATTCACCAAAGCATACAAATTGTTAACTTATTAAAAAAAAATACTTCTTCCTTACCATTAAATCCAATCACTATAATTATAATTAATTATGAGGTAGGAATGGATGAAAATAGACCAAACGGGTGATTTTTATAAAGAAAATGATGTGTAAAATGATGGTAAATGGGGATGATTAAGAGTGACAAATACAACCCTCATCATTACTTCCCAACTTAATCCTTTGCACGTCCCTTATGCAACTAATCAAAACCAAAAGAGATAACTTGATTGTGTTTTTCTTCACTTGAGTGTGTTTTTCTTCAAGAGAAACCCAAAATTCATATGAAACTACATGTGTGTTGGTTTCTTCTAGATAAAATCCATAGGGTTCTAGCCCTTCACAATATGTATCCTAATTAAGAAAAAACCAAAGAAACTTTGGGGTATCTTGGGCATAATGTTTCACCCCGAACTCTGATTTGGGTGCTTTTTGTGTCAAAATAAAGACCTTGAAGATATATACAACTTATATTTTATGTGTTTTGGCTGATGTTTTTATGGATTTTAAGGCGCATTCATTTTAAGGCCATTTTTTTGCTAGTTTTCAAGACACAATCTTTTGAGAGGAATCTTTGGAAACCTTCAATATTTTGGACATAAATGTTCACTCCAAACTCAGATTTTGGTGCTCTTAGTGTAAAGCTAAAGCTCTTGAATAATCTTAAAAAAATTGTTATAAGTTTTCAAATATTCTAGGGAGTTCATTTTAGTACTAGCATCCAAAGAAACACGGTCAAAAGATTATTTTTTTTGGATTTCAGTACTAAAATGAAAGCACCAGAAAATATGTGAGGGGTCTTCAAGAACTTATAAATAAAAGTTATATCTCTTCAAGATCTTTCTTTTGAAACCTAGATAATATAAATTTGAGTTTGAGGTGAAAAGTTATGGCCGAAATATTTAAAGATTTTGTTTTTGTGAAAAATGACCTTAAAATAAATGTGTCTTAAAATACATGAGGAATAAATCAAAACACATAAAAAATAAGTTGTGTATCTCCTAAATATATTTATTTTGACATAAAAAGAACCCATTTCAAATTTGAAGATGAAAAATTATTCCCAAAATACCCCAAAGGTTCCCTTGTCAATTTCCTAGTTAGGATACATTTGGGCTTGACCACATCCTTATGTCCTGCCCATATATCAATTAATTCCCATTTCCTTCTTTATTTTTCTTGGTTAATTATCAGATTTCCTTTGGAGTGTAGTATTAAAAGATATTTAAATTTCAAACCAATCTAGTCTAGTTCTTTGGTTATCAATGATTCGCCATATAACTTGCTTTTGTATATTGTTGCATGAATATTTAGAAGGAAATGGGGTTCCTTTGCTTTCAGGGTGTCATCTAATTCCTCCTATCTTTATTTACATATAGTCAAGGATTTTTATATCAAAAATTTTCCTGAAACTTGTAAAATCTTCAATTATTTCTTTTTGCAATCTATATTTAACTCTTCTTAAGAATTTATTCACAATTGTTCCTGAAGCTTTTAAAATCACCAACTATCCCATGCTACAGTCTCTGTTTAACTCTGCTTATTTACATATCATATATATTTATTCCATGTTCTTTAATAATGTCTTTGACGGATTTTGGCTCTGTTGTAATCCACAGAAGTGCAGTAAATTTCTCTATCTTGTATAACTCCAGCTCATGAGATATCTTTAATTCATTCTCTAGTTGTGATTGGAATTCTATCAATGAAATGTTTTGGGGTTCCACTTTGAACTCATGGGAATCACATAATTATGCAAATAAAACTCACAAACTAAATTTGCTCTTTCAATAATACTAGAAATTTAGTAAAATGAACGAACAAACAAAAATTACAGGGTCTAATTTCCACAGGAAAATATGAAATGGATCGTTAGATTTGAAATCAAATCCATTTTTCTTTCATATATAAAGTATATACCTCGATAGCGGTCGACATAGTATAAATTTATAATTTAACTCACCGAGTTTGTTAAGTCTAGTTTTCAATTCTTGACTTTCCTCTTCTTTTCTTGCAATTATTCATCATAATTATGTTTAGTTGTTGCAATTTCTTTGGGAATTTATTTATTTTTCTCCTGGAGATTCCAAATTTTCTTTGCTTGACTACTACAAAATTAAAAAACTCAATCTCCATGAATATGCTTATGAAAGGTTTCTTTTTTTTCTTTTTTTTCTTTTTTCTTTTTTTTCTTTTTTCTTTTTTTTCTTTTTTTTTTTTTTCAGAGGAAAAAAAATGCTATATATATTAGGTGATAATATAACAGTACATGATCATCATAAAATTCTCGGTTGTCAATACATCAAGAAAGAAACAGATACCCAAATACAATCAAGAAACCTCCATGAGAGGAAACAATGATGTACAAGGCAAGCAACATTACGGGTGGAATAACCAGCCCCAATCAAAAAAATTCTGAGCATCCCTGATACATTAATATACATGCCAAATAAAAGATACATCATAACCTGGCATAGAGAAAGATAAGAAGATGCAAAGAAAAGAAGACCATCAAAATAAGGATGAAAACAGCAGCCCATAAACTTGAGATAAACCCGCATGAAAACACCGATACAGGCTCGCATGTACACCCGAAAACACATGCACAGATGAAGAGGATATATGGAAAAGGAAAAATAGATGATGAATATAGTATAGCAAGCTCGCTTGAAAATGATCAGCAACAGAAGAGTACTAAAAACTACTGGGATCGAGGCAAAGGTCATAAGATAACCAAAGCCATATGCGATCCCAGTTGCCGGCTCGCTTGCAATATATATACCGCCTCGCCAGTTGTGGATAAAGCAGCGAAGGATGGCAAAACCATACAGTGCAAAGTGCCAAAAAGAGTCAGCCTGTTAACAAAGGAACATGGAGAGGCAATCCAACAGGCACGCCTGCGATCCATATACCAAAAGGAACTGTATGGGAGGGGAAAGAAAAAAGAGAAAATCCGATACAAACATAAGAATATAACATGAAGGAAAATAAAAACATGAGGTAGATAGAGGAGCATGATAGCGTCATGGAATTGATATCACAGAAGACCTATGTTGTACCCCATCTATATACTGAAGTAGATGCATCTGGCCAAAAACTGCAGAGATGCCTTTTTTCGATAGACTATCCGCCCTGGCATTATTCTCCCTGTAGATATGACTAATAGGAGGATTTTTTAATGTCTGCCACATGCTAAGAGTCCTCTGCTTCCACCCCCTCAGAGTAGGAATAGTAATATCACTTCTGCCGTGTATCCAGTCAATAACCAGCTTGGAGTCCCCATAGAAATTTGGGTTCTGTATATGATAAATTGATGTAATAAGGAAGCTGCCCCAAAGTGCCATGATTTCTGCCTTATTATTGGTACCAGGACCCCCGTTCCAGTATACATGAATTCTCTCGCGTTGGGATAATTTGACCCAAACACCACATCCCATGATTCCTGCCTTTGATGCCCCATCAAAAAATATTGTTGGGAGATGAATCTCATGGGGTCTGTTCCTAATAGATCTATCAATCATCAATTGAGGAGGGTCACTCCAATCCGCAATCCAGCTCATGATATTGGACATAATAATGTGCGGGAGAAAAGGCCTATTTTCAAAAATGAGATAGTTTCTGCCAATCCAAACTTCCCATATAAAATAGAAAGGGAGTGACTTGTATTTGACTTTGAGCTTGTCCCAGTCTGACACAGCCGATATAAAATCAGTAGCATACCAATTTGGATTGGATATGTGAGGCAGAAAATATCTCCATATATTTTTAATAACTGGGCATGTAAAGAACAGGTGCGAAGTGCTTTCAGCCTCCATACAACATATAGCACACCGATTCGGCCCTTGCAGACCCCTCTTGCAAAGATTGTCCCAAGTCATAATTTTGTCTCTCCAAACCAACCATCCGAAAAGGATGATCTTGGTGGGCACTTTGCGCTTCTAGTAAGGATAGAAAATCTTGGAAGTGGTACCTCTTGCTGCAGAAAAACAGATGTACCTGTAGGCGTCTTTAACAATAATAGCACCATTCTTCAGTGGTCCATTCCATATGACTTTGTCTCCTCCCGGAGATTTACAGAATCCAACAATTTTGAAAGATACAATAATCTCCTCCCATTCCATCGCATCTTCGCCTGCCAACCCCAGTTGTTCAGCATTTTTGAAAGACGGCACGTCATTGGACCATCCAGAAATGGTATGTGATATTAGAATGTACCCCCGTTGCGTGAGGTGAGTTAAGAGACAAGGAGAGAAAGTGCAGTCCGAGGAGAGGCCAGAGATATCTTTGAAAGCCAAGGGTATCCTTCCGCCATCACTAAAGCTCCAGGTCACGCGGTCACATATGTAAGGAAGGATCTTTTTAAAACCGCCCCAGATAACTGATACATTGGATGAACAAATGAATTCTCTGTATAATAACTGATGAAAAATATCTCCAGAAATATACTTACACCTAATAATAGCGCACCATATATTATCACCATTAATTGCACGCCAGAAAGATTTAATTAATAGAGCAATGTTGAAGAGCCTAGTGTTAAGTACCCCGCAGCCATCAAAATCGATTGGTCTACATATGATATCCAGCTGACAGAGATGGAGCTTCTTTTCCAGTTTTGTGCCTCCCCACAGAAATTGGGATATGATCCTGTTTATGAGTTCCACAACCTTGGCTGGCAAGTAATAGAGGTGGCCCCAATAGACCATTAGTTGTGACAATACAGCCTGAATAAGAATGAGCCGACCCCCCATAGATAACCATTTGTGAGTCCATTTGAAGATCCGAGTTCTAAAATGATCCGCCAACCACATCCAATCTCTGCATTTATATCCACAAGGTTTTAAAAAACATCCCAGATATGTGAAGCCTTCAGAAATATGTTGGGAGTGAACCCCCATATAATCAGCAATATAGAAAATCTCCTGTAAATCACCCTTGTCAAATAGGAGGAAAGATTTGTCATGGTTCATTCCTAATCCAGTCGCTGATTCAAACTTATTCAAAATCATTTGAATAAAAAACCAATGATTCCTATTAAGATATCCAAATAGCAGCATGTCATCAACAAAGAGTGAATGATTGGTAGAGATAGATTCAGAGAAAGTGAAGCCTTTAATAAAACCCTGTTGTTCAGCATAGTGTAATCTCTTACTAAAACCGTCAAGAACCAGAATAAAAATAAGAGGAGAGAGGGCACAACCCTGGTGTTGTAGCCCCTACAACACCCTCCAAAAAAGACCACCATTTCAAATTTTGGAGCCCCTTAAAACTAAAGAGGAACTATTAAGTCGCCAAGTCGCAAAGTTAAACTATTGATGAAAACCGCGACCTTGCGACCTTGCGACCCCGCGACCCCAGGTCGCCAGGTCGCAAGGTCGCAAATCCACAAATTTAACGGAAAATGCGACCCAGCGACCTAGCGACCCCGTGACCCCAGGTCGCCAGGTCGCTAGGTCGCAAATTATCCAATTTAATGAAAAGTGCGACCCAGCGACCTTGCGACCCTGCGACCCCAGGTCGCCAGGTCGCAAGGTCGCAAAACTCTGAAATTAACTGATTTGCGACCCGCATTTATTGCCCGCACGTGCGACCTTCTATATAAGGGAGGTCGCCAGGTCGCATTTTACACATTCAACGATTTGAAAGAAAACGCCTCTAACAGCTCAACTGGCGCGTTTTTCCCGGGTAAGTTGCCATTTCTTCCTGCTGTTTCCATTATGATGCATTTCTTGCCAAAACCCATGTTCCCTTTGGGCCTTTAAATTTCCCTTTGTCTGGGCTTTTATATTTTTGAGTGTTTTGTGAATCTGCTTCCTCCACAAATGCCCAACTTCACCACATTTCTGGTTCAAACTCTCATGGCCTTGTCCCTTGCTCTTAAAACCATTCCTCCAGCTCTGCCTGGACCCAGCTAGCTTGTAAATCCTCAAGAGGAGGGAGAAAAGGAGGTTCACGGCCGCGCGCGCGCAAAACCCCCCCGGCAAGCCGTATTGCGACCTGCGACCCAGCGACCTAGTCGCGAGGTTGCAAAGTCACATTTTCCCCAATTTCTGGGAATTGCGACCCAGCGACCCAGCAACCTAGTCGCAAGGTCGCATTTTCCAATTTTTCATAGAGTTGCGACCTAGCGACCCAGAGACCTGGTCGCGAGGTCGCAAGGTCGCACCTAGACCTTTTCTTGCAAGCCGCGACCCTGCGACCCAGTAAACCAGTAACCCAGTTTTTACATGTGTCTCAGCTAAATTTCATCACTGAACTGTAACTGGTTTTATATCATCATGTCGTTCTTATCTTGGGATTCCTTTATGAATTTGACAGGTGAACTTCAAGAAGACATAGAGTGCATACCCGTTTTATCAGATTCTAGTGACATGGCGCCCCCGCTATCCCGAAAGAAGGGCAAGCAAGTGGTGGAAGAAATTGATGAGCTGGAATTGGTGTCCCCACCCCCAATATACAGGGATACACTATGTACTTTCACAAAAGAAGACAGCATGAGGTGGTACCAAGTGTATCAGGAGTTCGCCACACTAGTAGAGGAATTCCCAGAAGACCTCCCAGACCGGGAGATATACTTGGCAGTCAAAAGGTCCAAGCTGCATCTGGCAGGGGCGCATCCAGCCATATTTCCATGTCCAGAGGTTATAGATTGGATCATACAAAAGACGGATCCCAAGAAGTTTGTGATCCGAGACAACGAAGGCAGGGCTTTCGCTACACTCGTGGGCTCGGATGCCCACCTTTATTACGCATTGCCTCGCCCAGATGAGCACTTCACACCAGAATGGGCTATTGCTCACGCTGTCCCGATAGTGGATACTATTAAACAATGGTGGGAGGAGCCCGAGAAATTTAAGGTCAATAAAGACCAAGAATATCCGGTGGCTAGCCTTAGGAAGGTTTATAAATTGGTTGCCGCCATGCTTTGCAGGCTTTACAGGCGCCCAGATTGCTCCACTTTCAGCGGCAGTTGGGCTACTATCATGGAGTATGTGACAACACATGGCACCCGTTTTAACTGGGCCGGCATACTGATGACTTCGATGCAGACCAACTTGAACGCGGCATTGGCCCCAGATGAAGGAATGCCTGCCAAATTTTACATGGCCTCTTACCTACTAGATGTTGTTTGCGCAAGAGTACACTTTGAGGGATGGGCGCACAACTGGGATTCCGAGCAGTCGCGCGCAATTCATCTGCAACTCAGGGTATTTTGGGAGTCCAAATACAAGCAGGATATAGATCAGATCTCCCAAGTATTTATCCCCTCTCTGTACAGACACTTATTTGGCCAAGACGCCCCCTGCATGTCTTGGCGGGCCAAGGAGACTCTAGTCAAAGTGGCACACTGGTTCCCTTTCCCTGGATACACCTTCATCCGAGTCTTTGGAACTTACAAGGCACCACATGCCATGCCTCGCTTTGTTACAGACAAAATGCTTATTCAGGAGGTATGCTTTCAAATGTCTCACGGCTTCTCCAGCATCCTGTCTAAAGGCAAAAAGAAGTCGTGGCCCACGCTACCCCTCACCATTGGCGCATGCACAGTTAAAGACTTCAGGGAAGTAGCAGCAGAGGGAGAAGCAATGAGAAGTTATCAGCTCGGAGCGCTAGAACACCGAACATATGACCCGGAGAGAATAGTTCCTGAACACTGCCTGAAAGCTAAATTCAAGTGGACTTATCAGCACATTGAGCGCCCAGCAGAACATGAGAGAAGGAACTGGTATAACGCTGAAAGATAATTTGCTCCAGGAGTAGACGTGGTCCAAGAAGACCCAGATGATCAGAACCTAGAAGACAGAAGTCGTCAGGTAGGAGGTTCCTCTTCCTCTTTACCCAAGAAATCTCGGACCAACACAGGGCTTATTACATCTATCCAATAGAAGGAAGCAGAAGCAAAAGCCCAGCAAGAAAGGGAAAAGAAAATAAAAGAGGATGAGGCAGCACGCCAGAAGAGCGCAACGGCAACACAGAAGAAGAAGCAGGCCAAGGAGGCCAGGAAAGAGAAGGAGGAAAAGGAAGCCTGGGGCCGCGGCGGAGGGCCCCCACTCCGGGCGGTGGACCGACGAAGATGAGCGCGAAGAAAGCCAAACGGTGCAACGCGGTGGCCGAAGAAGAAGGCCGAAATAGAAGCAGCAGCAGAAGCTGAACACTGGCGAAAGGAAGAAGAGGAAAAGAACACAGAAGAGAGGGAGGATGACATGTTGGACGACATCGAGGTAACTCCCTCGATATACCTCTGGGCAGTACCAAGATTTCTGATGTTAGATCCCCCCAGGGGCAGGAAGAGGATGTATTTGACCTCACCAGACTCACATTCGACCAATTATCTTTCAAAATCCGGCAAGAAAAAAGAAGGTCACTGGCGCAAAGTCCCTCTGCCACATCCACAATTGCAACAGGCAAATATATAGTCCTTGATACCAGGACTAATCCTGTAATGATAGCGTCGGCGGGTACTGCTTTCACCGCAGCCACGAAAGAGAACATGACCAGGATGAGTAGAGAAATAGTCTCGTTGCAAAATAGACTTCAAGCAGCTGAGCAGCGCGAACAAAGAGCAGAGCAGGAGAAAGCAGAGTTGAGAGCAGAAGTTCAACAACTCTCAAACCAGACTCCACCGGTAAATGAAGTCCCACTCGCCATTTTCAACGAGTGTGAAGTATTAGAAGAAACCATGAGGAAGGTGAATGGAGAGATGTTCACCATCAAACAAACAGTAGCCCCACTGGCAAGAGCATGAGCAGAAACCAGGCAAAAGCACAAGCAGCTCAGGGAGGCCTCACAGGCCTTAGACAGGATGATGGGCTGGACAGTACAATACCCTCAGGCACCTGAAAATTTGCCCAAGAGGGATTGGATTCACACACAGGATGCTAAGGTTCAGCTACGTATGGCTATACAATCTAAAGACAAACTATCTAAGGACCTGGACAAGGTAATGTCTTCATACAATCACCTGATCAGCGGTATCGACTCGATGCACACTTTACACCACATTCCGTCTCTTGGGGCATTGGACGAAGAGAAAGCATGGGAGCAAGTGGATCAGGACATCCAGTCATTTCTGCAGCCTATCAAGCAAGCCACTGCTGCATCCGATCCCTCAGCATCTCAAGAACATCTGAGTCAGTTCATTGCCACTCCAGCTCGGATTTATACCAAGCTTGCCTCGCTTTCGAACCAGATCTCGCAGAAAAGGGAAACCTTGGTGCCAAATGCTTTGGAATGCATGCATCGGTTGAAGGAGGAGGTTCCTCTGGTTTCCCCCATAGCAGCTGAGTACCAGACATGGCAATATTTTCTCAAGGAGCAGCAGATTGACGCCCCTGACCTCAACATTGCGCATCCATCTCCGCAGCCCGGTAGTAGCAAGTCGTGAGCAGCAGTTGAAGGTAGGTCGCAGGTCGCACCACCTGGACAAATGTGAAGTCGCCTTTGTCTGTCCGGTGCGTGGTCCTTTGTGCGGACGGTCGCAGGTCGCAACCTCTTCAAGGTCGCGAGGCAACTCAACATGCAAGCAGGCGAAAAGTCGGGAAGCCCAAAGGGAAAGTTTTGTGCTATAAAACTCCCTACGGGGAAAGTGTAAAGGGAGGCTTTTCTTTTTGGAAACTCAAGTGCTACATGGCATTGTATTGAAAGATTATACTCTTGTACATATGAATACAGATTCTTGTTAACACACCCTATGGTTATGATGTGTTTTGTTGTGCGAACACTGTGTGTATTCCTTGTACAGTTTCAGAACATCCTATGATTAATGAAGCTGCACTCTTCATGTCATCATTTATGCGTCACGGCTATCTGTGTTGTATTAATGATGTTCAATTTATCATCTGTTCTATTAATGAATTTTAATGAACTATTTTGTTATCATTTCGTTTTATCTTTCAGAAAGTAAAGGAATATTTCATCATAAAGAACTATTTCTTTTGTGGTCAGACTACCTTATAAGCATTACCCCCCAAAGATGTGTTTCTAATGACATCTCCTGAGGTGTACATGCTTTATTTATAATCTTGCTACGCATAGTGTTTGATTCATGTTTAACGCATCAATCCTGCATTCTGTATCATGTGAATAAGTGTATGTCTACAGGTTCAATCAGTTTCTTTTGAGACCTAAGGGAAGGTGTCTTAAGCGGTAGCCGGACCCACACCCTGGACGGGATCCCTACTCCAAACGGTTCAAGGTCTAATTGGGACTTTCTACCGGGGAGATCCCCTACTGTTGGCCGGACAAATTTTCCCGTCAACAGATTTGGCGCTAGAAGGAGGGCCTGATGGCAACCTCCCAGCATACAACGAACTTTCCATCACAAACTCCCCAAGGGGAGGTCATAAACAATGAAACTGTCCCTCCTCCTCTGGAAGATATTCCAGAGAGGGAGACTCGTTATTATGAAATCACCAGGGCGCAGTTGAGAGCCTTGCGCCCAGCTGCCCGCGATCTTATCAACAATTTACGGTTTACTCCAATCATGGAATACCTTGCCCATACTAGAACCCCCCCTGAGAACATCACTCGGAATGGTGCCCTTGTGAGTACCATACCTGAACTCATAAACCTCATGTTGGAAGACCTCGCAAATGTTGTCGAGGAAAATGACCCGATTCTCCAAGAGGGCAAAGAATTTGCTGACACCGAGCCTTTCCCCGACTCCCAGCCTAACCAGACCCGGAAAAACAACAACCAGGCACACCCCCCACCTCGGGATGGTGAAGAAGCAAGAGGGCGGGGAAATGTAGGCGGGGGAAATAGGGCTTGAGGAAATGAAGGAGAAAGGAACAGAGCTCGCAGAAATGAAGAAGGAGGAAATAGGGGCCGAGGGGCCGGAGGTAGAGGAGATAGGGGCCGAGGCTAAGGAAACCAAGCTCGCAACCGTCACCCAAACCCAATGAGGCCTCCTGTCCACAACTTGGGATATCTTAGAGATTTTCTTCACCGTGGGAGACACCAAGACGAACACTCCCGTCATGATTCAGAAGCATCGGTCTCAGGTTCAGGAGGTGAATCTGAACATGAGTTTAGGCAACACCAGCGGGCTAGGAGAGTGCAACCCCTAGCCTGGATGGCTCAATCCCCATTAAATCTGCTGGGCCCACTCCAAGATCTGCCTAGGCATCCGGAGAAACACCTCCCCAAGTTTGACCCTGAGAAAGGCACCCTAGATGAAGATCATATCAGCAGCTTCTATTTGTCTCTGCAAATCATGAGAGTCCAGTCTGATGATGTCGCATGTCGACTGTTTCCCCATACTCTCGAGAAAAAAGCAGCCACATGGTACCGCTCTCTCCCCAGTGCCTCTATCACTTCATGGGACCAATTCCGTCGCGTCTTCCTGCAAAAGTTTTCAGAAGATAAAACTCCTTCCATGCTTCTCACAGAATTGAGCACCATCAAGTGTCATAAAAAGGAGAAGGTTAAGGACTTCAACCAGCGCTTCGCTACCATACTGCAGAAATTTCCCCCAAACCTAGCGTTGGATGACTCAATCACCATTGACTACTATACCAAGGCTCTCCCTAGGGACATTGTCGTTTTCGTCAAACGTGAAGCCCGCGCTACCCTTACGGCTAATTATGAGGCTTCTCTCACCATGGAGAAAGACATGCTTTCGATAGGAGCCATCGATCATGAAGGGAGAGATGATCACAAGCCTAACACCAAAAGAGGTCAGTCCTCCACTCCTAAGAACACCGATAGGGACAAAGATACATTTGATTTTGAAAGCATGGAAAAAACCCTCAAGCTCTTGACGAATGAAGTCACTGACCTAAGGAGAAAGGGCACAGAAGCCACAACTAGCACTAAACCACCCAAACCTTTCTTCAGAAAAAGTAATCCCAACACTAACAGACCTCCGTCTAACCCGAATACTGCCCTCAATGTGGAAGAGATAGGGAAAGACAATTTCTGTTCTTTCCATCAAGCTGCCCACTCTGAGAAAACGTGCCCTTAATGGATTGGCAGCATGACAGCAGTAGTTAATCAGCTTTTAGATGACCAAACTCCAGGGGATGTGACGGAGGATGATGTTTCAGATCATGATGAGGATCCGCCCTCGAACGAAGAACCAGGATCCTCCATCCTTGCTTTTGACATAATCCGAGGTGGGGAAAATCTTACCTCCATTGATATCAACATGGCAGACACTCCCAAAGACCAGCCCTTGCGAAATTATAGTCTAAGGAGCAAAGGAACTGTTCCCGAGCAATCTTATGAAGACAAGAAAAGGGCTTTTCTAAGGAAAATTCTGCCCCCAGGAAATGGAAAACAATCTGCTCCGAAGAAGCCCACCAACAACATTACCCGAACAATTCAAAAGAGTAAGCTCCCAACAGAGTCCTCCAAGACCTCTACCGAGCCTAGCCCTCAAACAGAGTCTAGCTATAACATTGTTGAGGATATGAAGAAAACAAGAGCAAACATCTCTCTCTACGAGCTGGCCCGCATTACTAACCAAAAGGAGCTCATTCTAAAGGCTTTCGCAAATAATTCAGCTACGAAGATTGTGAGCAACACGTTTGCGCAAGCCGGTCCTGATGTGCAGTCCATAGTAAACGCCATCAATACCAACTCAAGAGGATCCACACCCCCTTTCCTTTTGTCCTTCGAGATTTTTAACTTCAATGTCCACAACTGTCTAGTCGACTCCAGTGCCTCAACCAACGTCATGCCCCTATCTGTCTGTAAGAAGCTAAACATTCGCCCGGAGAAGACCGATGCAAAGATCATACAGCTTGACAGATCACAAGTGCCAGCCGTAGGAGAGTTGAACAATGTCATCATCCGCCTGTCGTCAAACTCTAGGGTCCATCAATGCATTGACATTGTGATTGTCGACATCCCTGAAGCATATGGCCTATTGCTTAGCAGGGACTGGTCTAGCAAGTTGCAAGGCTATTTCGCCACCGACTGGTCCCACTTGTGGCTTCCTTACAAGGGGCGGAACAATCAAATCAGGGTCGAAAGTGAACCATACATGAAACACACTGTGACTGATTTGGATGCCGTTAATGAACCCATCAGCTTTGCCCAAGAGGAACTTGGCATGTGTTTTCTGGAAGCCATATTCGGATGTTACCAACCCCCTCAGTCTTCCGTGGGTCCCGAGGTCCAATCTGAACTAGCACTAGTCGCGGAAGAACAAGTCACCCATGTCTCACCAACAACAGAAACCCCTCCGCAACCTATTACTTTGAAGGAGCCGGAAAGTGACCTGTGGACCTTGTATAATGACGGTTCCAAGACTCATGACGGAGCTGGCGTGGGTTTCATATTGCTTGACACTCACAAGAATAAGTTCTTAATCTCATGCCGGTTAGAGTTCCAGTGCACCAATAACACTGCTGAATACGAGGCATTAATCCTCAGACTTAAGAAGGCACTGGATTTGAAGGTAAAATGTTTACAGGTAATTGGAGATTCCGAAATTATCACTCGCCAGGTACGCAATACTATTCACTGTTTATCTGCACATTTAAAGGCGTATCAACAAGAGGTATGGCGATTGATTTCTGCTTTTGATGCATTTGGGATTAAATCTGTTCTTAGAATGCACAATGCAGCAGCTGATACTCTGGCTAATGCTGCTGCTAGATTTACCCCCTTGAGGGACGGTTTTTCTATTGAAGTTGTATATAGACCCTCTGTGCCAGACAACATTTCTAATTTACGCGTTTTTAACGATGATCAACAGATTTTGGACTTTATGTGCAATGCCGAAGTATTCAAGGACGCGGCGATAGACGAGGAGGAGCATGAGCATGCTTTACAGAGAGAGCATGATGAACGCAAAGAGAACATTATGCCCAAGGGGGTGGTGTCACTAGAAAATCTCTTTGATCTGCAAAGCCGATTCCGCAGGCCTCCGAACACCAAAGTGCAAAGTTCCATATTGGCACATCGGCAAGTGAACTTGGGATCAGATGAGAACCCAAAGTTCGTTAACCTCGGCAAAGACTGTAGTGATGAAGAGGCACGGGCCTTCACCCAGTTATTCCGGAAGTATCGCGATGTATTTGCTTGGACATATGAAGATCTACGTACATACGATACCCGTATCATTCAGCATGTAATACCCATGAGGGAAGGCGTTAAACCCTTCCAACAGAAACTCAGAAAAGTGCATCCAGCTTTGGAGCCAATGATTCTAAAGGAACTTAAGAATCTCTTGGATGCGCGCATTATTTTCAAAGTTCGTCACTCCACGTGGGTGTCGAATTTGGTACCCGTACAAAAGAAGTCTGGTGAGATCCGCTTGTGTGTAGATTTCTGTAATCTGAATCGGTCCTCAAACAAAGACAACTACCCGGTGCCCCCCATGGAACAAATATTACAAGTTGTGTCTGGATCTGAGATGTTCTTCCTATTAGATGGCTTCTCCGGCTATAACCAGGTGCTGGTAGCTGAACCAGACAGACTGAAAACCACCTTCCGGACAAAATGGGGAACCTTCGCTTTCAGACAAAATGGGGAACCTTCGCCCAGATGAGCACTTCACACCAGAATGGGCTATTGCTCACGCTGTCCCGATAGTGGATACTATTAAACAATGGTGGGAGGAGCCCGAGAAATTTAAGGTCAAGAAAGACCAAGAATATCCGGTGGCTAGCCTGAGGAAGGTTTATAAATTGGTTGCCGCCATGCTTTGCAGGCTTTACAGGCGCCCAGATTGCTCCACTTTCAGCGGAAGTTGGGCTACTATCATGGAGTATGTGACAACACATGGCACACGTTTCAACTGGGCCGGCATACTGATGACTTCGATGCAGACCAACTTGAACGCGGCATTGGCCCCAGATGAAGGAATGCCTACCGAATTTTACATGGCCTCTTACCTACTAGATGATGTCTGCGCAAGAGTACACTTTGAGGGATGGGCGCACAACTGAGATTCCGAGCAGTCGCGCGCAATTCATCTGCAACTCAGAGTATTTTGGGAGTCCAAATACAAGCAGGATATAGATCAGATCTCCCAAGTATTTATCCCCTCTCTGTACAGACACTTATTTGGCCAAGACGCCCCCTGCATGTCTTGGCGGGCCAAGGAGACTCTAGTCAAAGTGGCACACTGGTTCCCTTTCCCTGGATACACCTTCATCTGAGTCTTTGGAACTTACAAGGCACCACATGCCATGCCTCACTTTGTTACAGACAAAATGCTTATTCAGGAGGTATGCTTTCAAATGTCTCACGGCTTCTCCAGCATCCTGTCTAAAGGCAAAAAGAAGCCGTGGCCCACGCTACCCCTCACCATTGGCGCGTGCACAGTTAAAGACTTCAGGGAAGTAGCAGCAGAGGGAGAAGCAATGAGAATTTATCAGCTCGGAGCGCCAGAACACCGAACATATGACCCGGAGAGAATAGTTCCTGAACACTGCCTGAAAGCTAAATTCAAGTGGACTTATCAGCACATTGAGCGCCCGGCAGAAGATGAGAGAAGGAACTGGTATAACGCTGAAAGACAATTTGCTCCAGGAGTAGACGTGGTCCAAGAAGACCCAGATGATCAGAACCTAGAAGACAGAAGTCGTCAGGTAGGAGGTTCCTCTTCCTCTTTACCCAAGAAATCTCGGACCAACACAGGGCTTATTACATCTATCCAATAGAAGGAAGCAGAAGCAAAAGCCCAGCAAGAAAGGGAAAAGAAAATAAAAGAGGATGAGGCAGCACGCCAGAAGAGCGCAACGGCAACACAGAAGAAGAAGCAGGACAAGGAGGCCAGGAAAGAGAAGGAGGAAAAGGAAGCACAGGCCGCAGCAGAAAAGGCACTCAAGGCAGAGCTGGACAAAGCAGAAGATGAGCGCCAAAAGAAAGCCAAACAGGCTGCTGCGGCTGAGCAGAAGAAGAAGGCCGAAATAGAAGCAGTAGCAGAATCTGAACGCCGGCGAAAGGAAGAAGAATAAAAGAACACAGAAGAGAGGGAGGATGACCTGCTGGACGACATTGAGGTAACTCCCCTCGATATACCCCTGGGCAGTACCAAGCTCTCTGATGTTAGATCCCCCCAGGGACAGGAAGAAGATGTATTTGACCTTACTAGACTCACCTTCGATCAATTCTCTTTCAAAATCCGACAAGAGAAAAGAAGGTCACTGGCGCAAAGTCCCTCTGCCACATCCACAGTTGCAACAGACAAAGATATAGTCCTTGATACCAGGACTAATCCTGTAATGATAGCATCGGCGGGTACTGCCTTCGCTGCAGCCACAGAAGAGAACGTGACCAGAATGAGCAGAGAAATAGTCTCTCTGCAAAATAGACTGCAAGCAGCTGAGCAGCGCGAGAAAAGAGCAGAACAGGAGAAAGCCGAATTGATAGCGGAAGTTCAACAACTCCGAAACCAGATTCCACCAGTAAATGAAGTCCCACTGGCCATCTTCAACGAGTGTGAAGTATTAGAAGCAACCATGAGGCAGGTATATGGAGAAATGTTCACCATCAAGCAAACAATCGCCCCACTGGTAAGAGCACGTACAGAAACAAAGCAGAAGCACGAGCAGCTCAGGGAGGCCTCACAGGCCTTAGATAGAATGATGGGCTGGACAGTACAATACCCGCAGGCATCGGAAAATCTGCCCAGGAGAGATTGGATTCACACGCAGGATGCGAAGGTTCAGCTCCGTATGGCAATACAATCTAAAGAAAAACTATCTAAGGACCTGGACAAAGTAATGTCTTCCTATGACCATCTGATCAGTGGTATCGACTCGATGCACACTTTGCACCACATTCCGACGCTTGGGGCATTGGACAAAGAGAAAGCCTGGGAGCAAGTGGATCAGGACATTCAGTCATTTCTGCAACCTATCAAGCAAGCCACTGCTGCTCCCGAGCCCTCAGCATCTCAAGAACATCTGAGTCAGTTTATCGCCACTCCAGCTCGGATTTATACCAAGCTTGCCATGCTCTCAAACCAGATCTCACAGAAAAGGGAAACCTTAGTGCCAAATGCTTTGGAATGCATTCATAGATTGAAGGAGGAGGTTTCTCTAGTTTCCCCCATAGCGGCAGAGTACCGGGCATGGCAAGATTTTCTCAAGGAGCAGCAGATTGACACCCCTGACCTCAACATTGCGCATCCATCTCCGCAGCCCGGTAGCAGCAAGTCGTGAGCAGCAGTTAAAGGTAGGTCACAAGTCGCACCACCTGGACAAGTCGCAAGTCGCACTGTCTATCCAGGTCGCAGGTCGCACATGCCAGACAGGTCGCAGGTCGCAACCTCTTCAAGGTCGCGAGCCAACCCAACAGGCAGGCAGGCGAAGAGTCGAGAAGCCCAAAGGGCAAGTTTTGTGCTATAAAGCTCCCTACGGGGAAAGTGTAAAGGGCTTTTCTTTTTTGGAAACTCAAGAGCTACATGGCATTGTATTGAAAGATTATACACTTGAGCATATGAATATAGATTCTTGTTAAAACACCCTATGGTTATGATGTGTTTTGCTGTGCGAACACTGTGTGTATTCCTTGTACAGTTTTAGAACATCCTATGATTAATGAAGCTGCACTCTTTATGTCATCATTTATGCGTCATGGCTACCTATGTTGTATCAATGATGTTCATTTTATCATCTGTTCTATTAATGAATGTTAATGAACTATTTTGTTAGCATTTCGTTTTATCTTTCAGGAAGTAAAGGGGTATCTTATCACAAAGAACTATTTCTTTTGTGATCAGACTACCTTATAAGCATTACCCCCAAAAGATGTGTTGCTAATGACATCTCTTGAGGTGTACGTGCTTTATCTATAATCTTGCTACGCATAGTGTTTGATTCATGTTTAATACATCAATCCTATATTCTGTATCATGTGAATAAGTGTATGTCCGCAGGTTCAAACAGGTTCTTTTGAGACCGAAGGGAAGTCGTCTTAAGTGGTAGCCGGATCCACACCCCGGACGGGATCCCTATTCCAAACGGTTCAAGGTCTAATTGGGACTTTCTACCGGGGAGATCCCCTACTGTTGGCCGGACAAATTTTCCCGTCAACACCTGGCGAAGTCCTCTGGCAGCACCAAAGAACAGAGTGGGAACTCCATTAACCAGTACAGCATATCTAACAGTAGATATACATGACATAATCCAACGTATGATTCTGACTGGCAAACCAATCTTGAGAAGTAGAAGCCTTATATAGGACAAATCAACCGAATCATAGGCCTTGTGTAAATCGACTTTCATAATTAATGCTTCCTTGTTTCCAATATGTGCCGAATGTAGTACTTCTTGTGTGATGGCAATCGCATCATGTATGGAGCGTCCCTTGGGTATCAAAGCAATATATTCCTCGGGTTAAATAATGCATACAAATTCTTCTCCAAATGTCTTGTTCAAGATTGAGCCCTTTTACTTGCTCTCTCAATTTTTCAATTTCCTTCATTAAATGAAAATCAGCACTTAATTGTAGCACTTAATTGTTCCATTGGCTTCCCCAATGGCAATTTTCATCTCAGGGTCGTATATCTTCCATTGGCTTCCTCAATGGCTCTTATGTCTGCATTTCTTCAAAAGAAATTTATGTTCCCATTCGACTACCGGATGTCTATGCATTTCTTTGACCGCCTTTCCAATGGTTTTTTTAACACGAAAAATACTCAGGTTTATATAGTGTACCAGAAACAGCATTTAAAACTATGATCCTTAACATGCCTGTTCATTACATAAGCTTCCTGTTTATGCAGACTTACTGCCCAGAAAACATACTTGACCTTAACAAAAACTACCACCTATCCCTCAGAGTCAGAAAATTTGTTGTTCCTGCTAGAAACAATCAGCATTGTCATAAAAATCTATCTTGAAAGATCAGAAACTAATAATCTGTAACTTATGTCTATTTAAAAAAAAAAACAGTAAATTAGAACAGGAACATTAACCTCTAGCAAACATAGATGGTTCTTGTGTTTTACTGGTATAACTTTGTTGTTGTCCACCACAAGTTCTTTGTGGCAGTTTAGATTCAAACGCTGGTGAGTCTAAAGTCTCAATAAACTTCCCCCAATCGTTAGTTGGTCTTTGTTCAGTAAATGCAATTTTTGACAAAAAAAAAAACAATTAAATTTAAAATTATCTCATGGTGTGCTAATTGGTCATGTTTTCCTCTCTGAAATTGGCTCACCCTGGCTGGCAGATATTTTAATAAAAAAATATAAAACATTAATTATTCTATTTCTTCTCAAATGGGATAAGAAGAAAAATTATTATGTCATACAATGAGAGGCTCTTTTTTCACAAGTGAAGTACCTAATAATATGCTAAAGTACTTCACCCCAAGGTTCTAGCAATGACGGTCTTCTTCCTCCTTTCCTAGTACCTTGTAGCACTGCTCCCTCTTCCAGGAATGATCCTCCTCTTGCAGTAACTAACTATACTTCTTTAAACCACCTTTTCCCTTACAAATATATTCCTATTACTCATGCTACCAATTCCTCAAAGATAGTAAAACTCAAGTCTGCAATTAGAGTTGTATTTATCCAGAGGTAAAAGTATAGAGAAAAATTCTCTACTTGGGGTAGTTTTCAATTCGCTGGAATCAATTCATCCATCTTACTCTTCTAAAAAAATTCTATGACCTATGTAATCTGCATTACCATGCTCGTTGCAATGGGATCCTGTCTGAATAAATTATCGCCCATTATGACATTCTTCTTGCACAATTCTATTATTACCGCCTTTATTTTAAGATTTCTTGTGGAATTAGTTTCAAATTATCAGTTATAGAATATCTCTATAGTGAGTGAAAATGGGAGTTAATATTTTTTTTAAATCCGATGTTGGCAAATTTCCTTGTATTTCACAAATTTTCCAGTCTAAATTCTATAATTCATTGATTTCCATGCATGCTGACTAGAATTCAAAGCGTGTTGGCGTGGTGATTAATGGCAGTGGTTTTAATTTTTAATAACCTCGATCATGTTTTTCCTTAATCAGACATGATATGGCAGTGGTTTTAATTTTTAATAACCTCGATCTTGTTTTTCCTTAACCAGACATGATGTGGATGTGGCTTTGACAAGGTGGTAAATACATTCATCAAATTTTTCAAGCTGGTATTAAGTGGGTATTAAATTGATTTGTACCGAGGATGATGGTGCATGAAGTACGAAATATTTGTGGATTGGCTAATGTGAGTGGTTATAATGTAACAATCATGCCAGGGACAAAATGCAACAATGATTGGACAAGCATCATTAAACGAGTAATTTAAATAATCAATCCAATATTATCTAACAGGTTGTGTTAGAATAATAAGTAGGGTTGCCTTTTTTACATAGTATCCCTTCAGCACATGTCCCTTTAGAAAAATTGATAAATGTGTGTTGTTGTTTTAGATAGGTTGTAATAGTTGTCAGCTTCATCTTGTGGAATTTTCACATTGTTGACGTCCCTATTGATTCATCCTGCAATACAATACTTCATGATCTGAAACAAAATATCAGATTCTCGAAATCTGTAGCCGATAATATCGGCAATTGAACTTTGTTGACCTTCACACATAAATTACAAACTATAGCAGCGCATTGATGAATTTTGAAAATTTTGCTGGTATTTTCTAAAATAACTTTTTCAAAACTGGCCGTAGTCGCTCTTTAAAAGGAATTCAGAATTTTTTTTTAATC
Source organism: Pinus albicaulis (assembly GCA_034641835.2). NCBI lineage: Eukaryota > Viridiplantae > Streptophyta > Pinopsida > Pinales > Pinaceae > Pinus > Pinus albicaulis. Next base: position 1,381,997,504 of record CM076575.1, read on the forward strand.
TAGAACTATGGTAATACCTGCCATTTTTTGTTTTTCAAGAGTTACTGCAACTTGCAGTTCCATTTTTTGTGCAATTTTTTTTTCAAAATTTCCTATAATAGAAATCGCCATATCTAGTTCTAAAAAACTATTATTACTTACAACACCATTATTGGTCTTTTTTTTTAAGAATGGTATTTACAAGAATTAGGAAATGTAGGGGAAGTTCGGCCTTATATAATATTCAAATATTGATGGTGCCACAATTTTTGAGCAAATTCATCATTGGATCTAGATTTTTTATACAACTTTAACCTATGTCCATTTACCAATAGTGGTACTTTTCATCGTTTGTTTTCTGTTTGATAGCTCCATTCCATATAGATGCTCAACTTCTTAGGGTCCCAATCACATGGTAGTTAGTTTCCCCTTAAAATGTTGAAATCTTGAGTCATGCAATAATGCCCATTTACTTTGCTTAAATGATTTATCTTTAATGTGTTGATAGTGCTAATGAACATTTTGTTGTTGAATTATTTCTAAGTGTTGCAAAGCTTGTTGTCTATATTCATCTAATTGGTTAATTTAAGAAATTTTTTCTTTTTGTGTTGCAGAAAGTATCATTCCTAGCTCCATTGTTGTCCTCAAATTTTTGATTTCAAATTAAATGGGAAAAAATACTATCTACCAAACACTAGCTCATTGGGTGTAAATCTAGTTGAAGTTCTCCATGTGGTCTAGTTGGCCCATACTGCTTCTAGCAATCTGTTTTCCTAATCCTTTTTGTGAAACTAAACAAATTTTGTAAGTATATTTTCTATTTTTATGTTAGTTACTTCAACTTTTCCATTAGCTTGAAGATGGTATAGTGAATTTTTTGTGTGCTTTATTTTGTACACATTCATGATAGTTTTCTAGTAGCCTAAATGTGAATTGTGTTCCTCTATCAGAGACTATTTCTTCGGGCACTCCATATCTAGTGAAGATGTTATCATACATAAATTATGCTACTCTATTTTCTTGTATATTTTTTAATGGTTGCACTTACACTCATTTAGTCAAATACTTTGTACATACTAATATGTACTTAAATTGATTTGATGGTGGGTTGAATGGTCGTACAAGTTAAAATCCTCACTTTTCAAATGGTTCCAATGAAATCAGGGGTTGCTTTTGAATTTCTTTTGTTTTAGTAGGATGAGCCACTTTGACATGCATCACAATGTCTCACATAATCATTTGCATCTCTATGCAGTGTTGGCCAATAATACCTTATAGAGAGTACTTCCCATGTAGTTCTTGTTGCTACAAAATGTCCAACACATGGCTCATCATGACAAGCCTTTAGGATGTTTATACTTCATCTTCTCTAAGGAATTTTCTAAGAATTTGATTTGATCCCATTTTGAATAAACATACTTTTATCCTTGTATAAGGTGCACTTTTTCTAATCAAAGCATTCTTCTCCATGGATGAAAAATGTTGAGGTAGCTTGTGTGCCACCAAATAGTTTATATCTACAAACCAATTTGTCATCACTGACAGTGCAAATAAGTGTTCATCTGAAAATAAATCATCCAATGGTTTGTCTACTTTCTCACTAGTAATCCTTGATAAGAAATATACAACCACATTCTCATGACTAGGTTTATCAAGTACAGTTATATCACGCTCTTGAAGAAGTAAAAGCTAACAAATTATTCTACCACAAATAATAGGTTTTTTCATTATATTTTTAATGGCTAGATGATTTGTATGTACAAAAGTAGGATACCTTGTGATGTAGTGTCTAAATTTATTAATTGCATACACTACCATCAAAAAAAAAAAATTCCCACTATGTAATTCAGCTCTGCATATGCAAGATTTTTGTTGATGTAGTAAATTCCATGCCATGTTGCATCTTCTTTTTATCCTAAAATGGCACCCAAACTTTTATCAGAAGCACCAGAATAAATATGAAATGGTAATTTCCATTTTAATCCTTTTTAAACAATGGCAGTGGTTAATTTCTCATTTAAAGTTTCAAAGCTTTGTTGACAAGTTGTTGTCCAAACAAATTCAACATCTTTGGTAAGCAAGACAAACAATGGTGAACCTATTTTGCTAAAATTTTCTACATACCTTTGATAATATCGAGCATGCCCTAAGAAACTTCTCACATCCGTTCACTTCATAGGAACAAGTAGGTTTCTTATCACAATTATTTTTGTAGGGTCTACCTTTATTCCTTGAGGTGAAACATGATGTCAAAAGACAATCTCTTCATTCATCATAAAAAATAAATCAATATTTAAAGAATGATAATATTAAAATCATGTTTGTAGTATTTTTCTAATTTAACCAAGGCTTCCTCAAATTCAACTCCAAATGTGGTGAAGTCGTCCATGAAAAATTCAACATTTTCAGGAATAAGGTTAGAAATGATACTAAGAACAACTCTTTGCAATGTTGTTGGTGCATTGCACAGGACTTTATAAGTGAAATTTCTCCGTGGGAAAGTAAATGTAGTTTTATCTTGGTCTTCATGAGCAATTTATATCTAATTATACCCACTAAAACCATCTAGAAAGAAAAAATATTTTTTCCCTACCAATGTGTCCAAAACATGGTTAATAAATGGTAGTGGAAAATGATCATTTTCAATGGATTTATTAAGTTCTCTATTGTATACACATATTCTCCATTTTTCCCTTTTTTCTAAACTATAACAAATAGTGAAATCCATTCACTATCAATGATAGGATAAATAAATATTGTAGTGAAAAGTTTTTTTAATTCATCTTTCACAATATCATTAATATTTAGTTCATTCGACTAAAGAGGAATAAATATTTCTAATTTCAACTAAAGAGGAATAAATGTTCTTCATATAATTAGAGATTAGACTATATTCAATTGGTTCTTTTAGAGTTAATACCATATATATAGTAAGGATTGGTGTGGAATATTCATCAAGATAATAATTTTTATCATCTTCAAGAATCAATAATGGTTCTTCAATTTCTTCAATGGATTTTGCAGGAGGGTGTGACTTTATTTTCTTCACTAATTCTCCTTCAGAAATTGTTATGTTTCCTGAGTGGAATTCGATATAAGAATATGTGGTTTCTAATCAAGGTCATCCTAAGTTTAATGAATACTCTCTTGTACTATTCTTTGTGTGCAAGATAAGAAAATCAGCAGGATACTCTCATGAATCTACAGTGATAATCATATCTTCCAAAATACCCTCTAGTTTATCAATGGACCTATTAGCCATTTGTAATAAAGTTGAAGTTTGTTTTATGAGATTTTGGAGATTTAAACTTCTCATAATTTCATTAGTCATTAAATTAATGGTTGTTCCAAGATCAATTAGAATATTTGGAATGACCTTCTTTCTTATTTGTGCTTGGACAATAGGAGTACCAAGATACCCATATTTTTTATTTAAAGTTTTCCCAAGCATAATTACAGATAAATGACCACTTATTTGAATATTAGGAAGATCTCATTTTTTCTTCTTATTTTCCTAATACATAAATCCCTTATAGCCTTGCTACAAATTGGTATATCCTTGATTGTTTGGGTTATATGGATTTTTATATATGTATTTTTCAACTCTTCTAGGATGTCAAAAGTTGGTTGCATAATTATCCTAGTATTTATGATCATCTTCAATCTCCACCAAAATAATAAAAATTTTATTTTATTTTTGCAAAGTTTTCGAAGATGATCATATTGTTGATATTTTGTTTGATTTGAATATTGAGATTTCATCATTAAATATTCATCATTTTCTTCATTATATTGTTTATTTTCTTCACTGGCATCTTTAATTTTGAGAGGCCTTGGATCTTCTAAAATTATGTCTAATCTTAAATATTTAGCTTAACAACTGATTGCAGTAGCAATAAGAGTTGAATATTTTCCAAATTCATTGGTGTAAATTACTTGACTTGATTGAAGAGATTGATTTGGTTGTTGTTTATTTTTTTGACTCATCCTAATGTTTGGATTTGGATTTGATTAAGCATGTAATTGATTTTGTCTTGCTACTTGATTAAATTTTTGCATTTGTGGTGAAGGAAGCAATTGTTGTTTTTGTGGCTAGCTTTGATATGGTCACTTGAATTGTTTTGTATGTGATTGATTAGGAAAATATTGTGGATTGGAATAATATTTTGGTTATAAGGAAGTATAATTCCAAGGATTTGGAGCAGATGGTTTACTAAGGTTTTGGATTGTTATCAATTGAGAAGAAAGTCAATTTTGTCCTTACTTATTGATCTAAGGATTATACCTAGGTTATTGAGGATCTTGATTTCCTCCACGTTTTGGTAGCCAAGATTGTCCAAATTATCTTTGATTAACAAAATCGACTTGTTCAACATCTTGATTAGTTATCTGATAAATTTCTTTCAAACTCAGAAGTTGTGGAAAGTTGTTGGCATTATGATTTTCAAATCAAATGTTGCAGATTTTTATTGTAGCTAATAGACACTCATTCCTAGGATGCTTCTTGGTGCATCGGGGACAAAATATAGCCAATGTTATTCATTATATTCTTGTTTTTTTCTTTTTCTGTAAAGCATCTAGCTTTATAGATAATTAATTCAATATATTAGTTTTCATGTCCTCAAATAAATTTCCAATCCCAGCTTTTGTAACTCCTGAACTATTATGAGATGTAGGAGTTCTTGAATTTCTTGTTCCTCTATATTTTCTCATGTTTTCTCTTGAGTATTTATTATATATTTCCCTAATATATGTGTATGTTAGTTGATAAACATCTCCAATAGCTATAATATTTAAGGGCTCTATTAACTCCTCTCTCACTCCTCTCAACAAAACTAACGTAAGTGATTCATCATCCAATATGAAATTTGTTGATCTTTATAGTTTAATTGGAACCAATCAACATAATCCTCTAAATTTTTTTCAAGCCTTTGAATAATTCTAAATATTTCATTTCTAGTCTCTCTTTCCTTGCAATAATCCTTGTATTTTGTCAAAGTAGTGTTTTTCATTTCTTCCCAAGTACCTACACTTTCTCTTCCTAATTGATCTGAAAATGGAAGTACTTGAAAATGTGTGCAAGGTATCCATTTTCACTAACTTAAATGTGAAACTTCTTAGATCTATTCCATAGATTGACTGTAGGAGCATTTACCGGATATGTCACATTTGATAAAAGGATGAGATCCAGAGGCTATCTGGCCCTTTACAGACTCTGTATTTAGAACTTGAAGAAGTTAACACTCATAATCTAAAAATGAAATTACTTGTATTTGTTTTTCAAGGTATTCATTTCCATAAAATTATATGTGCAAAGTGTTTGGATAGTTTTGCAAGTGAAACAAAGTGCTTTTGGTAAATTTCTGAGTCTTATGTGTGAAGGAGTGTTATTTATTTTTACTGTTTAACTTATCAAATCTGAAAAATATAGCAAGATAAAATCACATAATATAACACAACAGCTGATGAGGCAATTCACCCCTCCTAGGCTACATCTGTCGGGTCCAAGGCCCCCAAATGAGCATGTCCTTGCTTTATTAGATGCTTAAATTAGTTATACAGTGATCAAAAAGCATAAGCAGGAAAAATAAGCTATAGAAATGAGTTCAAAACATAGAAAACAATAAATATTGGCTTTTTTTTCACCTCCAATGGTTAACCATAGCCCAATACAGCTCCAACACTCCCTAGGCCCTTATGGCTCTCCAAGATTCTCTACTGAAAAATTACCTGAAGATGAGCTATGTTGCCTCTGCAACCTACACCATTGGCTCTGGAATTCTCAAAATACCCAAAATCAAAAAAAAAATTGTTCCAAAAGGTTCTTTCTACCAAAAGTTATGGCCAAAACCATTTTTGCCCAATCTGGCCTAAACAAACTCCACTAATTGTGGAGAAACTGCTAGATAGCGATCCAAATTCGGCGGAAATCCCAAAAAGTTGGAACGCACCCCAAATATAGCGGAACCACTAACAGTTTCATTAAATTTCACCTGGACGTGTTCACATGCGCTATGAATCTGGTGGTTAGGGAAGAGTTAACCACGGCATAACTGTTTGAGCCAACGGTTATAAAAAACCGTAGAATTTAATAAAATAGAGTGGTTACACTACATAAACGTGAACCATTTCCAATAGTCCGCCAGTGTAGAGCTTAAGCTCCAAGTTCCAAGCACCAGGTCATGTTGATGTGGCTAGCCCTAAGGGGCTAGCCCCTTTTTTCTCTACCACAAAGCTTTTCAAACCATAAAAACAATACGTTGTGCATATTCATTAAGAAGCACCGTCATGGCTCAACGGTAGAGCGCTTGGTTTTTGGGAGTTAGGTCGAGGGTTCAATCCCACGGACTTCCAAAATAATTTTTACATGCCACCAAACCACCGATCTGGGGCCACGTGGCGACCTCTGAGCTTGCCACGTGGCACCCTTTGATTGGTCAGAATTTACCAAGGTCAAATCAACAACCAACCACAGTATGCCAAGTGTCAGAATCAGATTGGTCCGAATGGAATATTTCTGAAATATTCCAAGGAATATTCTTTTTTTAATATTTTTTTAATCAAAGTCAAACCAAGTCAAACTGGACTTTTGCCCGAAAATGTGAATTTTCAAACTTGAATAAATTTCACATACAGTGTCGGATTTGAGTGTTGTTTACGGTGTCAGGATCGTATCGCCAAGGCCTATCCGATCGTTTATGTTGAAATTTATTTTGAACAATTCAAAATTTGAGCATTTTTACAACTTAGGACATGATCACCTGATCACACCTCCCAAATGGGAAGCTTTTGGACCCCAAAAGCTCACTGAAATTCTGAAATTGAACTGTAGTACATAAAATTAAAGAATAAAAACATCCTCTTCTCTTCAGCCTCCAAAAATTTTCCTGAATCACCAACTTATCACATGGCGAATTTTGTTGAATGAGCCATGTACTTGTGTCGAATCCCGACCAAGTTTTCTCGCCATACCAATCAGAAATTTGCATGTAAAAAATGAAGATGACTTACTGCATTAAGAATTTAATCCAATTCCTACCAAGCCAACTCCATGGCATCTTTTGCGGTTGCAATACACCTTCATGTGAATCTTCCATTTCCACATCGATAATGGACTCCATAGATCCACTTGCGCCAAGCTTGTTGTCCTCTAGCTGCATGTGCTTTGGACAATTTTTTGAATGCAAGGTCCAACAATGAGAGACATCATGTCCCTTCCTTTGAAAAAATGTGCAAATCTTAAGCACTTTCTGAGAAAGTTCTCTTTGCCTCTTCTGCTTCCTGTGTGCTTTCTTTTTCAACCAGCAACTTGAAGCAACATGGTTAAATCCACCACAAAATGTGCAACAAAACTTTCTTTCATTTGAACAAGAAAAATTATAATTCTTTGTTGAAACATAATCAAATTGATCATGTGAATAATTATACCTCTTTTGCTACATGTAATGTCCATCCTTTTTGTCTTCGAAAGACGATGAACTAGTAGAGGAGACAACTTTCTTTTTCAGACTTTCATCACGGTTCTTGTCTTGAAAACTGTTTGAACTTGAAGGCTCGCCATAAGCGACATGTTTACCCTCTACTTGCTGCAATGATGGCTTAAAACAATAGAAATCATCCTTAAAAAAATATTGACATATATGCATTTTAGAACTTGGAATAAAGGTTCTCTTTAAATTTGCATCACATGCATTCAAGGATTAGGAGTCTTCGCCATTAAACTGCACATAACCAAGACCAACATTCTTGGGTCGCCCCACAACTGAAATAGGGTCAACCATGCCTTGTGCATGCTTTCCCAAACCTTTTCCTTCATGATAGCCCATCTTAAACATTAATTTGGACCCGATGCCCTTTGTATGTCTTTCAAAAGAACCAACACACTTTTCAATAGAGGAAATTGAAGACAAGTTTGAATGGTTTACCTCTTCCTCACGCTTGTTCTTGGACAAAGCTTCTTGAGCTTGAAGGATTTGTTTCTCCATGTCATGAAGTCTTTGGAGAATTGCTTCCTTCTCATCCATCATAGCCAACAATTGTGCATGAAGCTTAACACTTTCTCTTTGATTCTTAATGAGAATCTGCACCATGTCCTTCACTTTAATGAACTCATTCTTCATGTCATCATTGAAGAATCTCGTGAAGGAGGAAACTTCACTTGTAGAAGAAGTTGACATTATGTAAATGGTAAAATTAACAAAAGGAACTTCTGAAGAAAAGATATCAAAGCTTTCAAACAAATGACAAGCTTTTAACCAAATGTCCTTAAAGACCCCTTCTTATTCAAGCAGCCATAAAACACAAACTCCAATATATTTTGTAGCAAATACTAATCAAGTGAGTGTGTTTTCCAAAGATAATCTTGAGGTACTTTGGGATAAGGAAATAGCCTACAACTATTTTTTCCTTTCCAAGACTTAGCTATCAACAACTATCTTTTCAACTCAAGAAAAATCATACAAGCAACCATTTTTCAACCAATAAAACAGTCAATATTTTACACTCTTTTAACACCTTTTTCACAAAACAAATGCTGAGTAAAAACTCTAGCTCAAAACCATAGCTCTAATACCAATTGATCTGAAAATGGAAGTACTTGAAAATGTGTGCAAGGTATCCATTTTCATTAACTTAAATGTGAAACTTCTTAGATCTATTCCAGAGATTGACAGTAGGGGCATTTACTGGATATGTCACCTTTGATAAAAGGATGAGATCTAGAGGCTACCTGGCCCTTTACAGATTTTGTCTTTAGAACTTGAAGAAGTTAACACTCATAATCTAAAAATGAAATTACCTGTATTTTTTGTTCAAGGTATTCATTTCCATAAAATTATATGTGCAAAGTGTTTAGATAGTTTTGCAAGTGAAACAAAGTTCTTTTGGTAAATTTCTGAGTCTTATGTGTGAAGGAATGTTATTTCTTTTTACTGTTTAACTTATCAAAACTGAAAAACATAGCTAGATAAAATCACATAATATAACACAGTAGTTTATGAGGCAATTCACCCCTCCTGGCTACATCTGCCAGGTCCAAGGCCCCCAAATCGACATGTCCTTGCTCTATTAGATGCTTAAATTGGTTATACAGTGATCAGGAAGCCTAAACAGGAAAAATAAGTTGTATAAATGAGTTCATAACATAGAAAAAAATAAAAATTGGCTTTTGTTTCACCTCCAATGGTTAACCATAGCCCAATACAGCTCCAACACTCCCTAGGCCCTGATGGCTCTCCAAGATTCTCTGCTGAAAAAGTACCTGAATATGAGCTCTGTTACCTCTGCAACCTACACCATTGGCTCTGGAATGCTCAAAATACCCGAAATCAAAAAACAATCGTTGCAAAAGGTTCTGTCTACCAAAAGTTATGGCCAAAACCATTTTTTCCCAATCTGGTCTAAACAAACTACACTAATTGTGGAGAAACTGCTAGATAACGCTCCAAATTCGACGGAAATCCCAAAAAGGTGGAATGTGCCCAAAATATAGCGGAACCACTAACAATTTCATTAAATGTCACCTAGACGTGTTCACATGCACTATGACTCTAGCGGTTAGGGCGGAGTTAACCACGGCATAACTGTTTGAGCCAACGGTTATAAAAAACTGTAGCATTAATAAAATAGAGTGGTTACATTACATAAACGTTAACCGTTTCCAATATTTTGTCAATGTAGAGTTTAAGCTCTAGGTTCCAAGCACCAGGTCATGTTGACGCGGCTAGCCCCTTTTCCTCCGCCACAAAGCTTTTCAAACCATAAAAACAATATCTTTGGCATATTCATTAAGAAGCACCATTGTGGCTCAACGATAGAGCGCTTGGTTTGTAGGAGTGAGATCGAAGGTTCAATCTTGCGGACTTCCAAAATAATTTTTACATGCCACTAAACCACCGACCTAGGGCCACGTGGCGGCCTCTGGGCTTGCCATGTGGCACCTTTTGATTGGCCAGAATTTACCAAGGTCAAATCAACAACCAACCACAGTATGCCAAGTGTCAGAATCAGATTGGTCCGAATGGAATATTCTTTTTTTAATCAAATTCAAACCAAGTCAAACTAGACTTTTGCCTGAAATTATGAATTTTTAAACTTGAATAACTTTCACATACAGTGTCAGATTTGAGTGTCATTTGCAGCGTCGGGATCGTATCGCTGAGGCCTATCTGATCGTTCAGGTTGCAAGTGATTTTGAAAAATTCAAAATCTTATCATTTTTACAACTTAGGACATGATCACCTGATCACTAATCCCATGAACCATTTTAAAGCAACGTCTTTTAAAGTTGAAGGGAACAACTTTAACTTTTGAGAGTATCTTATAATCATAATTTCTACATAAAACATCAAATTCAAATAATAATGTATCAGGATATTTTATAGGTATTCCATAGAATATTGGAAGAACATAGGGGTTGATATTCTTCATTTTAGCAACATCATTACTTTCCCTTATTGGAAAAGGAGATTCTTGTTCATCTTCATCTCTTCTATTTTCTCTTCTTTCTTCTCTTCTATTTCTTCCTCTCTTTCCTTCCTTGGGACCACCCATACTAAAATAAATGGACTCTAATTTAGGTTTTACAGTTTCATATTCCTCTTTCATATCTAGCCCAAAATGTTGTATTCAAGAGGTTCGTAATTGATAATTTCTTGTGATTCTTCTTCAGAAGTTCTTGAGCTAGAGGAATTTTTTTTAATTCATTCTTTATAATTGGTTTCGAAAGGGTTGTTTTGAAAGAGACCATCCCAACTTATCCCTCTTTCTCTTCATTCATTTTCAATTCACTCCTCTAATAAGTGTCTATATCAAAAAGATTCCAAAAATTGATGTTTCCCCGGCAATGTCAGAAAATGTGGTAGGGTTATACAATGTTCTCGTAAATTCCTTATTTTAATATCAACCCATGGATCAGAAAAATATATGCATTTTGGGATTTATGCATTCCCTAACTCAAGAAGTGAGAAAAATAATTACCGTTATTTACAGTAATCACAATTAATTACAAGAAAAATTGTACAAATCATTGTAGTTAGAATTATAAACTAGTGAGGGGGAGGGATTCTTCTTAATCCTAATGGAATACAAGAATCAAAGTATGCTTGGGGGCTTGGCAAAAAAATTAATAACCTCGTCGAAATGTATGGAATTTATTTCAGTCTCCAAATATCCAAGGAAAGGGATGTATCTGTGATTGTAATCATAGGGGACTCCCTTATCACTATTCAGCACCTTCTCAGCAGATCTCTCCCAAATAATAACCAATTATCCCTTATCCTAAGTATAATCAAAACCATCTTGGAATCTTTCTCTCAAAAATTGTATTCCCATATCCTTAGGAGTCAAAATAAAGAAGCTAACTCAGGCTAATTCGGCTTGTCATATTGAAGTAGGACAATATGAAGTTGATGGGTCGCTCAGGTTAAAATTTATCCCATGAAAATTCTTAATATGGATATTATATATTCCTCCCCTATTTGGCTTGTTGTAATAAGTTACTATCAAAATTATGGTTCTTTGCAAGGTGAGCACCTCTCAGGTCGCTCTCATTTCCTTCCTATTTCATAAGTAATTATGGTATACATTGCTAGTGTCGGGATATCATCATGAAGTTTGAGGTGGGGAAATGTTGGGTTGAAGGACATGTGACTCTTTGTTTCATTGATGCGGGGAGGATGGATCGCAATCCAATCTACAATTCCTCCTCTGCATTTGCACTCTTTTTGATGGATTTCGGACATGGAGAATTTTAGTTTTTCTCGATGGATTCATTTCTTGAAGTGGGAGTGTACAAGGCCTCAAGTTGCATTCATGGAGGGTAATTTCATACTAATTAGGCCAGAGAGGATTTGAGAAGATGTAAGTGTTCAAAGAGGTGATAAATATGTGGGTTGGTGGGATAATTTCCTTCATAATTTCAATGAGTCTCATTCCTCCTCCAAGGTTGGCATCCTTTTGCTCCAAGGAACGAAGAATAGTTAGCTAGCCCCCACTTTTTTTCCCATAGTAGGGGCCTCATTGCTCTATTTCCATTCTGCTAATTGTTGGATATTTTCCCCAACTAGTGTTCTAGGAGGTCAATATATCACTTGGGTTGTCACTCAGGAAGTTCTTATTGCAAGTGCAATGGATTTTAATTTTTTTCTACCTCATGGAACCTCTAATGAAATTTTTCCAGTAGCCAAAGCTTATTTTTTGTAGGGAATCTCAATGTTGGCATAGTTTCCTTTTCTTACACTCTTGCATACTCTCTAATGGTGTTTTTGGGTGTTATCTAGTAAATTCGAGCTCTTGCCCTGTTATAGGTCAATTTGGGCATCATTCCCAATAACCTAGTTAACTGGACATCATCTCCAGGACCAATGAATAGGGTATATCATCCCCTATCATTTCAGTTGCTACATGCCCTAAGACAAAGAATAAGACAAATCATCCATGACTTTCATTTGCAAAGGTTTCCAAGATTTGAATTTTATAATATATCCTATGAGAGCTCACCAACATTGCATCTAAAGGGACTAAGTGTGTTGCATATTCAGGTAGCCCCATTCAAGGCTGCTCTGCAAAGCACTTCCCGACACTCATAGGTGCCTTGGTCACATTAGGAGTGAAATTCTCATTGTTCCGGAATCTCCACTTGGCCAGTGCCTTCTAGAAGAGTTCACATGTGTCAAACTTCGAATCCATGTGTCCATTTGACCTCTGCAAGATTGGGAACATGCCTTACATATTATTATAAATTCATTGATTGTAAAACTACCTTCATCTCCTCTATAAATTGAGCACAGATCTTAGTGTTTTAGAAGGAAGAATTTGAGTAGAGAAATGTTGGTGGATTTTCAATTGAGGAGTTGATTTATGTAACATGCTACTGGAGAGATTTGCATTGTGATGAGGTTGGGATGTTGCTGGAGATGGTCACTTCAAATCAATCACTAGGTTGTAACCTCCCCTTCTATCCATTAATAAAGATTGTTTCTTACTTTCCCACATATGTATCTGTATAAGTTCATGTTTTCCATATTATGAATTCTTAGCTGATGTATATGGTTTATGTTTCATTGATTTAACTAAATGACTTGAACAGACATCTGTCTTATTGCTATCCTTTTTTGTTTAGTGTTCATATTTGTAGGAAATATTTTCGGACATCTAGCTTGGATTTGAAGCTACAGCAAGAGCGACAGAAGAAGAAGAGGAAGGACTTGGACTCCAAGTAAGTTCTTTGATTTGTTCTATGTGTCTATTTATAGTTAGGAAAAGTAGTCGCAAAGTCTTTAATCTGTTGTTCTAGATAAGCACATGTCTAGGGAAGAATGTTTTATCTGTAATCCATAAATTCCACATAACAAATTGGCGACTCCGCTAGGGAATTTACCCTTCATCCTAGGTGTATTTTCCTCAGATTTTATTTTTTTATTCACGCAGTAGCATTTACTCAGAAATATTAGGCTTTTTGAAATCAAAATTTGCATTATAAGTTTGTTAAATAGTTGTTTTTTTTCATTGTACACTGCACCCAACACACTGTTGGACAGGACACAATGCTTTGCATAGCACTATCTCCCTTTTGAGGGTGCTTTGAAACGTACTGTCTCCCCTTAGAGACTGCATTGACCCCAGATACCATCCAAATTCCATTTAATTTTTCATTGCATTTTGTTTTCAGTTTGTTCTCTGCTATGTTTTGAAAAGCCTGAAGCCTCATATTGACCAGTGAACTTATCTACCTCTTCCTCCTTTGAAAGAATAGCTTGTTCAATGTTTGATTAACATGTTTTTCTTTATCATTAAGGAATTAATTTCAAAGTATTTTCATTGCTGCATTAGATCCATTTGCTTTTGAAAAGGAAATTTTCATCAGTTCTTTGTTTCCTGATAGGAGAAATTGTTGTTTAATTCCTCATTTTTCCTTCAAAAGAGAAATTTTTGTTTAATTCTCCATTTCTCAAAAGTAAAAGGCATTTTTTTTGTTGATTTGATGCACTTATTTTCTTTTCTGCATCCATAACATTAAAGGAACTGAAAAGAAAAACCTGCATTTGCATGTAGTGGATTGTATGTTTTGCAAAAGGAATAATTAGGAAAGTTGCATTTAGTTTGTGCTCTTTGATTTGTTTGCTCTCAAATTGATTTCTCTTTCCCTATAGTGGCTAGGATTTTCATTGAAAAACTAAAAGTGAAAGTTTTCTTATCATTCTTTGTTTTCATTTTAGGAATTTCCAATACATCATCGCGGTGAACCTTGAAAGGCAAATTGATAAACAAGATCAACTTAAAATTTATCTCAATTTACCTAACAAAGCATTGGAACCATAACGATAACATTTAGAAGGTTTAGGCTAGAGATGTGTTCCAGCATCGTAAAACATAGCAGTTGTTGTTAACTTGTCTGTGATACATTCCCAGTGTGATAACTCACTCCGTGTACGTAAGTATATCGTAGCTCGTGCACATACTTTCGGGTATATTGGGCAGTGTTACAATACGAAAGTATAAAGGGGTGCTCTCATTGTTCGGTTTCGCATCAGACAGCACTAATACGGACTTGGGCCTCCACGTACCTTTAGGTATATTTGGGAGGACAAATTTTAGGTGTTATACATCCATAGTGAACCAAGTCGGTCGCCTTGTAAATTATGATACACCAAACATATCATTCGGGGAGATTACCTACCTGTACTTCTTGGTTCGCCAGGAGGTATTCTACAGTTCACAATTTCTTGGTAAACCTTTTGCCTAGAATTACCCTTTTATTTTGTTTATTTTTTTTGGTTAAAACAAATCACTAATCATGGAAGAACAAAATCCTTTCCCCCATCATTCACGTAGATTAGCATTGAAACCACCTTTACCACCAGAAATTACTCCTGGTTGGCGATGGTGGTCACACTCTACCGAATCAAGTACAATGTGTACCTCTGGTGAAACATAATCTTCCCATATACTAGGGTTAGCTCAAGTTATTTCTACACATCCTGGTTTGTCTACTGTTTCTGAGGTAGAGTATTCACAGCTACACGTGGTCACGATCCATATAATTAGTGATACCATACCTCCTGGACCCGACATTGTTCAACCAAAAATTGATCCAGATCCTATCTCTTATTTTCCAGAACATCTGAATCCCGAAGTCAAACAACTGGAAGTTGTTCCTGCCGTGGTCATCCCACAAATTTTTGTAGCTATTGAGTCTCCCATATCACACAGTCAACCTCCTGAAATACTTCCACCTGTTTTAATTGCGATTGAAGAAATCCCACAAGATGAGACACCTTTAACTCCAACCCATTTTGGGGAGTACCTTTACCTGTATGATTCTTTTCCTCAATCGTCACCATCTGCTTTTGTTGATCTTGTTCCTATTCAAACTCTTGTCGATTCAAAAGGGTATACATTTGGTGAAGTAACCATGCCTGAACCAATATCTTCGGTTGGGACATTTGTTCCAATTACATTAGCACCTGCCCTCGCTACCCCGTGGATGTTTACAACTTCACCAGAGTCATATTTTCATGGTGGCCCTATGGTCCCATCAGGTTACAAATCATTATCTGGAATTTTCTCTAGTGTGTCTTCAAAACCATGGACTTTACCAATTTCATCGTCTGGTATTCTAACTGGTAATCCTATAGTGAATACTGAACAGCTTGATTCTTTATACACATCATCAGGGCAATATCAAGTCAGTTCTTCTAGGTCTACTCCTTCAAGTAACATATCAACTAGACTCCCAGCATTTGGAGAGCAATATTTTCCGTCTTATTATCCTCCTCATGCTGGGGGGCAAACTTTGGTCACCCAATATGACAGTACTCCGTCACTTTTTGGTCAACCTAATGTCGAAATGAATGTTTGTCAATGGCAGCCCACTCTGCCTATCCAACCACAAACGGTTGTACACTCATATCAACCAGTTAAACATGTTACACCCACATCATTTCCACTTGTTAATACATATTTACCACTGTTACAGAATCAAAATTTTGTACAACAACCTTATCAAGCAGGTCCTTCAACTCAATACCCTCAAATATTGGGTCCACAGACTCCAAATCCTTCAGTTAATTTATAACAACCTGTATCCGGAATCATTTATTCACAAGTTGGTTTACCATTTTATGGGATGTCACAGCCACAACCAGGTTATAATTATCCTCAACCGAATCCAAGTTATCCTAATTTGGGTTATAAAATTGGTGGACAGACCCCTTGGCAGCCTTAGGCACAAATTCCTCAAGCTTCATTTCAACAAGTATAATATCCAAGTTTCAGTCAACAGAATCCTAAAGCGTTTGCTTTTCAAAAAAAACCCTATCTAGGTTACCAGTAGCAGATATCTTATGCTAGTGCTCAAAGGCCTATTGCTCAAGCAATTCCATCTTACCCTGGCTATGCTCAACCTGACCTTAATAGACAATTTCCTTTTGTTGCAACTTTAGAGTTACCAGATTTAAATCAGTTAACTTATGATCCAATTAACTATGCTCCTTGGTGGCCGGTGATACCTCAAAAATTACCCTCGAATATTCCTAAGTTCAATGGAAACCCTAGAGAAGATCTGCCGACTCAAGTCATGACTTATCATTTATGGTGTTCGTCAAACTCCCTGAATGATGATTATGTTCAACTACGTCTTTTCCAATGTACGCTCACAGGTCCGGCTGCAAAATGGTACATTGAGTTACCTAGAGCTTATTTTGATAATTTCACTGCCCTAGCTATTGTCTTTTTGACTCACTTCCAGTTACCCATATGATATGAAACTGGAACATAACTCTTGACCAATTTTAAACAAACTAATGCTACTCACATTTCTGATCATATTCATGAGTGGCGTCGTCATCGTAGAATGGTTAATAATGTTTTTCCTAATCAGCTACTTGCTGAGTGGTTCATTAAAACCCTGTTACCATCTATAATTGAGGATGTGGCTAAGGGTGGCATCGTCACTAAAGAGCAGGTTATCGCTCGTTCCCAATATCTAGACTTGATTTATACTCAGTCTCGCACACTCTATGAAAAAATTCCTAATGCGCCGAGATCTAATTTTACTGCTCCTCCTCATTTAAAGGACTCTCATGTCGGAGACGGCTTCATTGGTATTGCAAGCACACATCATACTACTACCTTTGATCATGCTCCTTCTTCTGAAATTAATTCTGTGTCGTTTGACAAAGGCAAAAGTGACAAGCAACCCAGAAGTAAGAAAAAAGGGAAATCTAAGAAAAGGAAAACTTCTAACTTGCAGGAAATTTCATCTGATAAATCTTCTGGACCTAGGAAACCTTGTTATCCATGCATAATCTGTAATGAGGAACACTTTTTTTAGGATGGTCCTCACCACGCTGAAGTCTCGAAGATCATTAAGACTTCCAATGCGTCAGTTGTGTTGACAGATCCGTTTCCGAATCCGCACACAAATTTGGTTGCTACGAATCCAGATTCTATTTCCCAAGTACTTATGTTATCCATCACAAAACCTTCAACAGATATTTTGGTGTCAACGTGTAATAAAGATTATGGTAGTCAGGCCACTGATCAACCTACTACCTCGACTACAAATCCGTCTACAGAATCACTATTGCCTAATTATATTCATGAATTGACGATCAAGCCACCAAAGGGAGTAATTCACAAATAGACATATAATCCTCGAGCAAGAGATGCACAAAATAATAATATAGTTGAAGATTTGGCTCAATCCCCTTCAGCTATTTTTGCTCTTGAGGTATTACAAAATTGTCCCTCCTAAAAACAGGCTTTATTGTTAGCTATTGGTGGAATTGATCCGAGTGATTCGAATCTTGTCGTCTTTAATCATACGAGCTATGTGCCGCAACTACCAGCAAAATTGGCATTCTCCATACAAGTAAATGTTCTCAATCACCTTGTTCATTGTACTAGTATTGATGAGGGAGCATCTACATGCATTATGTCTTTAAATTTTTGGAAGTCACTTGGCTTGTTGTGCTTATCACAATCATCAACGACGTTGAAGGCTTTTTATGGATGAACATATAAGCCTTGTGGTATTATTAATAACCTGCACATTGAACTAGGGAGAAAAATAATGGATGTTGATGCTGAGGTTGTTGACGGACCCCTTGACTATAATATTATACTTGGAAGGCCATGGGTATATGAAATGACTGCAATTGTTTCTACATATTTGAGAATGATTGCATTTCCATATAAAGGTACTATCATAGTCATTAATCAGATATCCTTCTTTGCCTCCATTTCGCAGGTAACTGGAAGTGTTCCATTTGTTCATGCACCCCAACTAAAACTTCAGAAAATTGGTGTAGGACTCTTAAAGGATTCCACTCTCATGGGAACCTTTGCATTACCACTGCCTATGACATCAGCAGAAATTGCAAGTATAGAGACCTGCGACATGATATATTCCACTCCATATGGCCTAAGGGAGAGCATGGATGATTCTGAAATTTTTTTGTTGGATGGGTTTATGCCGCCCAACCCTATTGAGCTGGAATAGAAATCAATATATCTGGCTTGGGCGGAAAATCCGAAATCAGCATCGCTGATTCTTTGGGTTGATCGTTCCTTAGAATTTGGTACTCCATCTGATCCATTTTCCTCAATTTTCTTGATAGATGAGAATATTTTGGAAGCCATGATGTTAGAAGGAGAACCATGGGAAGATTATCATCATCGTTCCCATCTTCCTGATTATGAAGAAAACTATCTTAGTGAACTATATCACCCATCAATCAAAAATTTCTTCTCGAATTCTTTACCTATTAATGCAATCGATTCCGAGTGAAATCTGTCAAATATTGAAGAAACCATTTCTATTGATATTTCCACCAAACCTAGTGTTGTAGAAAATATTCATGTCAGTGTATCTTGTTCTCCATCAGATTTTGAATCATATCGCTCTCTATTTCGTGAATTTTGTGATGTATTTTCTTGGTCATACAAGGAAATTCCAAGCATAGATAATATTATTGTTGAACACACTATTAATATGTATCCTGATGTCAAACCGGTGCGTCAATGGCTTCGTCCTGTTCATCCAAAGAAAGTTGTTATCATCAAAGCAGAAGTTCAAAAAAATTTGCATGTTGGTTTCATTTACCTTGTTCTGCTAACTAAGTGGGTTTCCAATATCATTCATGTCATGAAAAAACAAGGAACCATTAGAGTGTGCATCAATTATCGGGACATCAACATTGCTTATCCAAAAGACAACTATCCTACAGCCTTTATCGACCAGATTATTAACGATTATGCTGGATGTGAAATCTTTTTGTTCATGGATGGATTTTCTGGCTATAATCAAACCAATATCCACCCAGAGGATCAACATAAGACAGCATTCATCTGTCCCTGGAGCACATTCGCTTATGGGAAACTACTCTTTGATTTAAAGAATGTTGGGGAAAATTTTTAGAGAGTAATGGATTATGCTTTCAATGACATCAATAACATTTTTCAACCATATCTATATGATTTACCAGTGCATTCATGAAATCAGACTGATCACCCGACACATTTGAGAGCCATCTTCTTACGCTGCCAACACTACAAAATATGCCTCATTCCACATAAATGTGTGTTTTGTGTTGGTTCTGGTCATTTTCTTAGATTCGTAGTCTCAAAAGAAGGAATTTGAATCAACCCATTGAAGGTTCATGCCATTCTTGATTTTCCTATGCCATCAAATTTACTTCAGATACAGAAAATTCAAGGAAAAGCTAACTTCCTAAGAAGATTCATTCTAAACTACGCCGAAATGGCTAAAGGATTTACTCGACTATTGAAAAAGGGGGTTCTCTTCCATTGGGACCAAGTTGCACAAGCTTCTTTTGATGTTGTCAAGGATACTCTTGTCCGACCGTCATTAATGAATCCCCCTAATTATCAAAATTATTATTTCCTATATATAGTCGCAGCTGAAATGACCATTGCTATGGTTTTGGTCCAAGTAGAAGATGGAATTGAACATCCAATATATTATTTGAGTTGTAATCTCAATGATACGGAAGTTAAGTATTCGTACGTAGAAAAGCTTGCCTTGGCAGCTGTTCAAGCTGTTCGAATATTTCGCCATTATATCCTGCTCTGAAAGACCACTCTCATTTCGGATTGCAACCCCATGACTTATATCTTACCACGTCAATTTCTAGGGGGAAAATATTCAAAATGGATTGTCATTTTGCAGGAATTTGATTTGGAATTCATCAAATCCAAGTCAAAGAATTCTTTAGTATTGGTTGAGCTTCTTTGTGACCTTCCCTCTGATAGTACTGCAACTACGTAGGAACCATCAATTCCTGACAAGTCTCTATTTCTGATCGGATAATCTGATCCTTGATACTAATATTTCATCATTTATCTCCAAACTCAAAAATTTTGACCTGATACCTCTCGCTCTGAACAATGACATATTCGATACTAAGCTAAATATTATCTGATCGTCGGTGATACACTTTGTTGTCATGGTGTCGATACAATTTTAAGGAGGTGCCTCACTCATGAGGAGGAAAAACAGGTTTTAAATGATTGTCATGTTGGGGCTTGTGGTGGAAATTTATCTGGATACGCTACTACACAGAAGATACTCTGCGTCAGTTAATTTTAGCCTACAATATTTCGCAACTACATCCTCGCAGTCAGAAGTTGTCATGCGTGCAAAAAATTTTATCGTAAAATCCGTAAACCGCCAGCGCCAATGCATCTTGTTGTCTCTGTGGGACCATTTTCGAAATGGGGTATTGAATTCATGATCTGTAACCCTCGTTCGTCTGAGGGGCATGGTTATACTATTGTCGCAGTCGACTACTTTACCAAATGGGCCGAAGTGATGCCTACATTCAAAAACACAGGACAGACAGTTGCATTATTTTTCTTTAATCATGTTATTGCACAGTTTTGGGTCCCACATGCTATAGTTACAGATCATGGGAAGCATTTTCGCAACCACATGATGGCTGAATTGACTGCCAAGTTAGGATTGTCACATGATAATTCTACTCCTTATTATCCACAATCAAATGGACAAGTTGAGGCTATCAACAAAATTCTTAAAAATATGCTTCAACGAATGATAGGAGTTCCTAAAAGAAACTAACATTTGATCCTATACTCCGCCTTGTGGGCATATCAAACCTCAGTGAAGAATGCAACCGGATTTACTCCTTTTCAATTGGCGTATGGTCTAGAAGATATGTTACCAATCCAATATGAAATACTGTCGTTAAAACTCACAATCAACTTGTTACCTGACACCTCAGAAGAAGAAGTGTGTCTCCTTACCCTCATCCATCTTGATGAAACATGTCGTGAAGCCCAATTGGCCAACGAAGCACATAAGAGAACAGTATAAAGGCGCAATACGACAAAAATGTCCAACCTCCATTTTCTCAAAGGGCAACTTGGTCCTACTTTATGAACAAGAAGCTAATGTAATAGGTACAGGAAAATTTGATACATTATGGCATGGCCCCTATATTTTCCAAAGAGTTATTTCTAAGGGTGTCTATGAGTTAGTTGATTATGATGGAATTCTATTGGCACAACCTATAAATGGGTTGTATTTGAAACATTACTATGCTTAATCATGAGCGTAGTAATCTTTTGTATTATATTGTATATATATGTTGTTGATTTGCATTCACTATCTTAGTTTGTTTTTAGAGTTTTCTTGACATTAGTAATCCACTTTACATTTTATCGCAGAGGTATGAATCTTCGGAACCATTTGTTGGATATGTTGATGGTGCTAGTCGTTGTACGCAAAATTTATCCTCTGTAGCGTGGGAAATTTTTTCTCCACACGGCGAGTGAGTTAGTTTTCAAGGGATCTATATTGGTAGATCGACGAACAATATCACTGAGTATAGCGTGTTGATTGAACTTCTCCCTGATGCCATTTCATTTGGTATTAACTGCATAATCATAAGGTTAGACTCGCAACTTGTGGTATTACAACTTACTAGAGTTTATACTGTTAGAAATCCAACACTGCATTGTTTGTTCCTAAGAGTTTGACTTTTGGAAAGAAGCTTTGATTTTATTCAATATCAACACATTCCCAGAAATTTGAACACATTCATTGATTCTTTAGCTAATCAAGTTTTGGACAGACATTTGCAACATATGTAAAGAAAACATTCAAATCATTGAATAGTATTGCAAAATAAACATAGGAAAATGTTGAAATCATATAGATAGATAGTTATAGGTTTTTACAAAAAAAAATTCCTAAGACGCATTGGTCATCTAACCTCAAAATGTATGCAAAATTTCAAAATTAAACTAGTGGTGCTCGTGGTAACATGCTATAGATCTAGCTATCCTACGCAGTAACAACATCCAGCGGTTAGGAACCCAAATGGTGTGTCGTTGCAGTCGCATGGGTAACTCTTTGATCCGCCAATCTGGAATCCCAAAGGTCAAACCCTCTATGTGCTACCGAAGCTCAGCCAAAGTCTCAGCCATCTCAATATCCTGAAGGACTGCTCTCCCGACAGCCCTCTCTACTGGAACATCTGCTTCACGCTCTGGTTCCTCTACTGGTTGAACACGACCAACATCTGCATTACATCAAACATTTAGTTTAGTCTTGGGAAAACATCAAAATAAAAAAACATTGTATAAACCTTAGAAAAAAATAAAAAACATGGTAAAACATTCTTACCTATTGCACCCCACTAAGTGCCTTCTGGTGATGCTAAATCTAGATATCCTTGGAAATCAACACCTGCATATGCATACTCATCGATGGCGAAAATCTGTCACCTGAACCAGGAAAAGAACGCAGTCGAGAACACAATGATTGATTTTCCTACATGCTTACCCATGAATTCTGCCCAACTCTACATTTGTGGATCTCTAGGATTAGACACATCCAGTGTCACATGTTGTGGTTGCATCAGTGGAATCTGTTCTAAGGCAAATGATATGAGGATTGAACCATAACTCAATTTCTTCTTCCTTCCTCCCTTTTCTTTGTTCATTTGTTCTTTTATCTGATAAAGTACAGCTTCAGACCAGTTGAATAATGTTTTCTCCATGCACTCTAGCGCATACTGCATATATGATCTATTCGCTACATGTAGTGTAACGGTGTCGGAAAGTTTTGCGATCATGAAAAGGATAGTTCTCAAAGGAAAATATCTAACATCCTAGATGTTTATCTTTCTATCTTTGCTTGGCTCTGCCCCTGGATAACAATGTTGCAAAACATAACCTCTCACTTTCTCTCCTCCAAGAATAGACCCTGAGAGTGAAATAGGCAAGCCTCTCCTCGATAAACCTGTAAGAAAGTATACATCCTCGACTGTTATGGGAACCAATTGGTTCTTAATATGAAATGCCACGATAGCTAGATCCCATGCTCGAACTAAGAACTCCAAGAGTTCTATTTGTTTCCTCATCCCTGACAACCTGAAGTACTTTAGCATTCCACAATCTCTTAAAGCTCTTACTGTACTCGGATCATTTAGGGAAATCATATCCTATTCTTCATATTCTCTTTCCCTCCATGTAATCTTCATTTTAAACTGATGGAAACCTAAAATAAAACCATAAGAACCATTAGATTCCATTCAATGCAAAAAATTGGGAAAATTTTAGGCATAATGCAAAAACCAAAAATCTAGATTGCACCAAACACAGGCTCTAACAAGAGACAATGCGTTGTGTATGCTATGCAACGCAGGTTTCGACATCCAAGGGTGTGTTTCCCTCTTTTGGGGTAGAATTTACCCTAGGGATCTCAAAACCCTAAAAATTTGCAGAAATTGGAAATGAAATGATTACTGGAGGAAAGAGTAGGTTCATGGCACTAACCTCGATCAAACGGCAATGAAATCCATCCATAGAAACGATCGTAATTAGCAGCTGAAGTTCGGGGGAAAATCAGGTTCAGAGCTCCAAAATACAAATGGTAACTATGGAATGGTAAAAATGAATAGTAAAACTACTTTTAATATTCATTTAATTATTTTCAAAATATATTTATTTTTATGACTATAGATTTATTATGTTTTTATCATGAAACTGGTATTTTTAATCCAATTGATGTTGTTCTGAATAGGATTTACAGCTGATGAATAGATTAGTCATGCAGATTTATTTAAAGGATGATTTGACCACAAAGCATACTTTTTCTCCTTATTTTTCAAGCTTTTTTAAAAAGGAAAAAGGATTTGAAGCACACTTTTATCTCTTTTTCGATCTTCGATAATAGTGAAAAGGGAACCCTTGGAGTCTTCTTTTCGCTCTTTTCAGACTCTGATAATGTGAAAATATTGCGGAGCACTTGCCTTTTCGAGCTCGTAAAAGTAAATGAATTGATATCTACTCAGTATAAGTTTAACCCTTTTCCAGACTAAGATAGATTATTTACGAAAAATGAATACCTTGGTCGAATATGACTAAAGAGGTTCTCTCAAATATTATTTTACAATTTTTCGGAACCGAGCGACAACTTTATGAAAAAGTACTTATGGATTTTTCTTTCATCCTCTTTTTAAAACTCTCTAAATATGAAAAAGGACTGGACTATCACTGTCGTTAAGCTCGTTAAACCATAAATTAGCCACGGACTTGTCGATCATGGAAAGAATCGAGTTTTATTCATCGCTAGACTCGTTAAATTATTAAATAGTGATACATTGTTCTCCCGAAGGGTTGAATTATAGATCAAGAAAATGTTATCCTCCTCAAGCTTGTTAAAAAATAAAGAGGTACTAGTCAACGAATGACCGGGGAAAATTTGGGAAAGTGAACATAACTTTTTATTGTAGCAGGTCGCTCTTGAACATGACACTTCACTTCATTACCGTGACTGTTTGGGTTGGGTAATATTCTTGACAGTTCATTCATATCTATGGTTCATCATACATTCACTTTATTTTTGGGTCAATGCTTCCAACTCATCTCAGTGTTGTCGATATGTTCAAGAGAAGTCATTCAGTGAATACTCATCCTTCTGTAATACTCATAAACCTTCATTCTCATGATCGTAATCCCTTAAAATTGCTATATCAAGTCATAGCTTTGTCTTTGAAATCAGTAACTCCTGTTTCACATTAAGGTGGAATCATGTCGATGACAAATTATTATCCAGGAAGTTCACTTAGAAACATTATGTTCCAGTACCATGAGGATTTTTACAGCATCAACAAGATCCTCGCTTCTAGACTTTTGACCGAAATATTTTGTTTGGCGTTCAACATCAAATCATCTATTCACGCCTTACGAAATGTTTTGTAGTACCTTGAGGGGCATTGACATTAATGGTGGTTATCTCGCATTTTTTAATGGCTCGCATCATTGGCTGGTAATCAAATGATGTCTTTCCATGTTCGACTACAAATCATATACTCGCATGGCTATAATTGTACCCTAATGATCGAGTGAACGAGATAAGAAGACCTTGGATCTAGTTTCAGCCTTCCGGGCTACGATTTCAGGATTTTTGTACACATCATCTGTACGGTGACCTTACATACAGATCGTCATCCGAACATGGGCCTATATCTGTAGGCATGTCTGTATTGGGCAACATTCCAATGTAGATGACTTTCTGAATTATGTACATGTTATTAGATTTTTTATGTGTTGAACATGGGAATGCCTACCCTCAGAAATTATGATCAAAAGGATATATCATGATGTAATTTATTGTAAGATTGATGCAGGTCGCCACTCTGCTTCATCTCCAGCTCATCACATTGTAAAGCATATCAATCAAAATATTGTTGTTATTATTTTGACTTCATGCTTTAGGGGGAAATTGTTATAGGTCAATTTGGGCATCATTCCCAATGACTTGGTTAATTGGGCATCATCTCTAGGACCAATGAATAGGGTCTATCATCCTCTATCATTTCAGTTGCTACATGCCCTAAGACAAAGAACAAGACTTTCATCTGCAAATTTTTCCAAGATTTGAAGTTTATATTATGTTATGTATAATTTATTAATTCTTAGTTAAATATAGTTATCTTAGGTTTATTAAGTGAAAGGGCATGATCAACGATCATGCCTCTTCACCAAGGGACACCATGAGGCTATATTTAAAGCCTCGGTGATTCCCCATTGTAATCATATCTCATATCTCATCTTTTATCAATAATAATATATACTTATTCAAGTTTACTAGAGTTTTTACACTCCATTGGTACTGTGGAGCAATCACTTGGCATATGTGTGATCATCAAAAATCTGTTAAGGAATTACAATAAAATTGCGTAACTGTTTAAAAATTGTGTGCTCGTATTTTCAGCATATTTTGATTAAAAAAATCAGATTTCTCCGTCAGTCGCTTCATTCCTCATGGAAAAATAAGTCGTTCTTAAGTAGAGGCTAAATACAAACTTCCAAGCAACCTTTTATAGCTAACAACAAAAAGACAATTAAATCTATCTTTCTCTAGATATATCGCGATTCATAATTAAATGTTATAAAGGTTTTACGATTTTACCTTTGATCCAATGCCTGTTTGTAGTAGTCGTCCTTCAGTCGCCCGAAAGAGTTGCCTTCAAAGATCTGCAATCACAAACAAACAAATATCAAATAGCGCCTGCATAGGATATATTCGTAAATCATATCTATTATGGTGATCAAGGAATCCATAAAATAAACCAATCAATTGACAGCTTATTGAGAAAAACAAACTTATTTGTTTTAACTTTGAATAGTAATAAAAACCTTACAATCGTGTCCGCCTTAATGTTGTACAGGTCTTCCTGGGGTCCGAAGCAGGAATCTCCTTTACTCTGACAAGACTTACACTCTTCCAACTGAGATACATACAGGTATGTAATCTTTCCCATATAAAATCTCAGCTAAAAGGATCTAAGTTCCAACAGCACTTCACCTCAAATAATACTAAAGCTTGAACTCCCTTTGAGGCTACCCTATGTCTCTTTTTATAGTGAAAGAGAGGAGGTTACAGCTCCAAACAAGAAGGGATAGAATCCTCCTTCAAAGGGATTAGCTCCTTACATCAAGGGGTTAGCTCCTTAATGGATGGGATGCATGAACCTGAAAAGAGCGGACTTTCCACCGCATGAATGTTTCTATAAGCTTCCAAAAATGACTCAAACTGAGTTTCTAGATTTTACTTGCGCCTTTTTTTTACCTTTTACAGGGCTCCACATTTTTAATGAAGAAAAAGTGTGGTACGTACCGCAGTTTTCCTTTACAAAAGGTGCAGTACCACAGGTAAAGCTAAGAGAAAGTGCGGTACAAGTGTTTTAAGGACTTTTATGAGCTTTTCTCTTATTTTCAAGGCTTGATATTAGGAACTGATGTGTTTAGACTTGCAAGGGAGAAATTTATGAGTGATAATGAGCTCATACGGACAATAAAACGTCAAGGTGACAATTTTCAATGTAACAGATTGCCCCCTAAAGTGCGAAGTCTGTAATAGATGAAGAGTGAGTCTGTAATGTATGAAGAGTGAAGTACTTTATCATTTCAAGGATCAGCCTGTGGACACCCCAGTCGGAACCTATAAAAACATTCAATGCAAAATGTATATATGTATATATATCATCGTTGAGGTAGGCATTCCTATACTCAGATCAAAAATTAACTAAACTTGTTTTGATTCATAAATGATTTTAATATTACATCAATATTGTAGACACAGCATGGACGCAGCCATCTGTAATGAATAGTCTACTGCATAATGAATAATAAAACTCCTCGCAGCCTGGATGGTGGAAACTAGATCCAAGGTCTTGATTTCTGCTTCCCGAACTAGTACGATTCTATTTATGTGATTAAATGTGTTGAAGTCGAACATGGTAGAACCCACTTGATTACTAGTCAATGATGTGAACTGTTAACAAGTGTGAGAGAAACCACCAATAATGACAATGGCTCTCAAAGTACTCAGTACAATCCATGAGATGTGAATAAGTGATCTGAAGTCGAACATTTCACGGAATCGTTCGATCGAAGGTCAATGATGCAACCTATTGTATAAGGTGAGAAACCTGCCATTAAGGCATGCAGATTCCAAGGTATTGACGGATTCTAGATCAAATTCCTAGATGATGAGCTATCATCGATAGAAAGTGATCCGCCGTAATCAAGCTCACGACATGAAACCATAGATCAAGTTTTGACGAAATTTTTTGCAAGGAATATTCTACGTGTCAACTGAAGGAGAAAAAATCTTTACATGAATGTCGAGTTTACTGCCCTTCGAACACACACGACACCGCAGTATGGCTAGCATAGCTTCCCAAGCTATACCTGCAGAACCGGCTGAAGACCTTCAATTGGTTTGATTAACGAATAGGAAAAGGATTTCCCAACCCAGTAGAAGCAGACAAAAGTGTCGTGTTCAAGAGTGGTGCAGCTGCTTTTACAAACAAAGTGTAACAATTGAACTGCTTCTTTTCCGCTCTTTTATTTTTGGAAAGCAATTTCTTATTCTTCGATAAGTCGAGGAGTGAGACAACATTTGCTTGTTTATAAGCTTCTGTCCTTCAGATGAGTCCAATCAGTTTAAAATTCCAACCTCAAGAAGGAGGTCCATTCGTTTTTAACGATGTCCTTTTCTATTAATTCTTAACGAGTCCGCATAGGAGAAACTCGATGTTCTTCACTTTTAGGGAGTCGTAAGAAAACGAAGAAAACTCGGTGGTGTACAACGGCTCCGATTTAGTCTCGTGCCCGAAACCTCATAAAACCATGCGAGAGAGAATTTATTGACCACAATGGGTCAACGTATACCTTTTTCGTAAATAGTCCATTTCAGTCCGTAAAAGGGGTAAACTTATACTGAAGGGACGATCGTTCATTTAATTTAACGAGTTCGAATAATCAAGTGCTCGACAATCTTTTCATGTTTAGAGAGTCTAAAAAGGGCTTAAAAGAGGACTCCAAGGTTTCGTTTTTTCGTAAATTTTTGAAAGAGTCCGAAAAAGTGATAAAAGTATACTCAGTAGTTTTGCTTTTTCTGTAAATTTTAACAAGTTCGAAAAAGTGATAAAAATGTACTCATATGGCCGACTTTCAATTTAATTTACGAGCAGGAAAAGACGGAAAGAACTCTGCATTTTCATGTACATTTTACGAGCATGAAAAGAATAGCAAAAGAAGCTCGAGATTTTCATGATTTTAACGAGTCTTGAAAATAATAACCGAAATGGACTCAAGATAGGTTTCATTTTTTATATTGTCACAAAAACATGTTTGTATAGGTTTGCTCATTTTTACACAGCTTTAAAACAAGAAAATCATGCTTGAGATAAGTTTCAATGCCCTCAAGCGTAGCTGAGCACAGCCTTCTCACCAATTTCATTCAACTAAATAGACTACTGGTAATTAATAGCTAGATGGAATGAAGGTTCATTTATGAGATCATATGAAAGACCTAACCTAAAACTGTAAGAAAATTATGCAAAAAATGAAATAACTAACCTAAATATATGACTTTACATTTACGAGATCTAGTCAAAGACTCAACTCAATTAGGGGAGGATTTGTTTCATTTTTTAACGAGCTTGACACAGGAAAATAACTATGCTCATGGCAACGTGTTTCATTTTTTAACGAGGTTGACATAGTAACAGGAACAATCCTCACCTACATGTTTCATTTTTTAACGAGGTTGACATAGTAAAAGAAACTATCCTCGTATCTACTTTATACAATCTACCTATATAACCTACTGATTCATTTTTTAATGAGGTTGACACAGGAAAAGAACTGTCCTCATACCTGATTTATTTTTTAACGAGGTTGAATCAAGAATATGAACTATCCTCTTGAGAATAAACATATTTCATTTTTAAATAAGGTCGACACACAGAAACAATTTCTCCAAGTTTTTGTTTCATTTTTTTTTTTTGTAATTCATTTATACAAGAAAAGAACCATAAGCATTTACTGAATCGATTCACTTTTTAATGAGGTTGACATAGTAAAAGGAACTACTCACCTACATGTTTCATTTTTTAATGAGGTTGACACAAAGAAATAAACTATCCTCACAGATTTCATCATGGTTTCAATCAAATAAAACATATGTTACTGGAGCACACTCAGGACTTTGTCAAGAGGTCTTCATCAAAAGGAAGAATAGTTCTCTGGAAGGAACACATGTCAAGGGACTCAAAAGGGATAAGAACATCGCGTTCAAATAATCCCATAGAGTTTTCCATGTCAATTACCGGATCTAAGTCAGCAGACGGGCAAAACAAAGGAGAGGCTCGCTTACATCGGTAACTGAAAATATGGGACTAGTTGCCACATAATTAACTCGTAAGTGTGGATACCACTTGGAGTAAAAGAAATTATTAGGGGTGGGCTTGATTATTGGTAGTTGGATCAAGACAAGGGAATGAAAGTTGGTCTACAGTCACAATATTTCTATTGTGAGGGAAATACATCACGCGAAAGAGTGTCGATATGAAAACTTTCATTGCATAGACATAGTCTCGCCCAAGGAGTAAAATGAAATCCAAGGGACCTCGAACTAACATAAGATCAATACAGACAGTTTTACCTTCCAAAGTAATAGAAAAATTAGGAAGGATCCCTAAAGGTTCACTAATGGTTCTATTAAAATCTTTCAGATTCTGCGTAATTGGTACAAGCTGAGGGGAACCCAAAGCTTTCCAAGCAGTTAAGGATAAAATACTAACAAAGTAATTTTCTATCTACATGTAAAGGCATTCATCAGCAAGCCTTCACAACATTTGCACATGTATAGACAAGGTTTCATTAATCATTCAACCAAATTAAAAGACCTCAAATAGTTGAGTTTTAGGAACTGGAGAAATTCCACCTGCGTAAAAGTTATTCAAGGGGTACAAAGAACCAGATCAAGGAATGTTCTACCCCTTGTGACATAGACTGAATGAATGTGAAATTGAATCAACCACTTGATCAACTAATGGATCATCAACCTGAGTGATATGAGTTTCACTTTCTAATGGAAGAGTGGGATTGACTGCACTTGGAATTAGATCAATCACTCTGTCAGTTGACGGTAGGTTGGGAGAAAGTTGACGGTAACCAGTTGGAAGTTCTTGCTATGGAATAGTAAGGTTTTCCAACAATTTTGAGGCTTCATCCATGTGAGGGAAAATTTGAGTTTGATGGCTCCCTTTGCACAACTTACAAGGAAACCTAACTTTACCCTTTTTCCCAGGAGCCTGACTATCACTAGTTGATGGATCAATGGAAATTTGATGAGATTTTTCTGACCATAATTCCAAGACCTTTGGAATACTAGGACAACTGATAAGGAAGTGGTCACCCTTACAAAGCCTGTAAGGGTATTTGGGTTTACGATGCATGTTGGAGGTTTCCTCAACATTACTAACACTTGCAACCATGGTTGGTTGGTTGAATTATTTCTTATTTTGCTTCTTCTTCTTCTTCTTCTTAACCACCTAGTTACTAGCATCAAGGCTTTTACCAAGCGAAGAGGAAGAAAGGGAGGAAGACATATTGGGCGAAGAAGGTAAAGGGTCAACAGAAGGTTGGTGATGTTGAGATGGTGAACTCTGTTGAGGTGAAGCATTCAGTTGAGGTGGAACAATTTGAATATTCGGGGCCAACGAAGTTGTAAATAACCAGATCGGTAAACCTATTGTAAATCTAGGTAATGAAAATGTAGCCATATAAGGAGGACCAACATTTACAAAGCAAGGAAAAGTACCAGGATTATCATTAAGAGGGGTTCCTTGGTTGGTAAATTCTGGAACAGTTGCCATTAGATTCAGCTTCAGTGAATTTTATTAATAATTTAAAACTAAAATTAACAATTCACAATTTATACCTAAGAAATTAAAATTCACAATTCACACCTATGGTCTCTAAAAGTAAAAACAAACAAATTAACACACGCTATCAAATCTAGGAGTCAAACCACACACAAACAGTAGATTCCCGCACTAAAAACACTAGTTGGTGATGAAACCCAAATTCGTAGAATTTTAATGCAGAAATGGCAGTTGGAACAGTTACCCTGACAACCTACTTAATGAAACAGACCGGTGCAAGTTTCTCCACTATGCCATCTCAAGTGAAGATAACCCTCCGGAGAGTCCAAGTGAGTCTAGTCGACGTCTGCTCTAGGTACAGTGGGATCTTCTCTCCACCGTCACCTTGGGAAATAATCCTATATTTTATGGCCACTAAGGTTACCAACAGAAACAAATATACCTGGGGGAACAATCTACGATCTGACACACACGCAAGGGCAGAGTAACAAATCTCAATCCCCTTGAAGGCTCTGCGACATAATCCAAGGTTTACCGACAAGTGACCCCAGGCTCCTCGACAATGGTCAATCCGAGGTTTACCATTGTTAATACCTGTATATCTTCTATCATTCCCAATGAGGAAGGATTGATTACCTCACTGGTTCATATATGATCTCGGTTGTTCGAATCTCCTTTAGAAGATCTTCAGAGCATACAAGCATGTCTGGAATTCTTTCCTACCGCAAGATCGACTACTTGTTTGTTTTACTTGCTGAAAGTTAACTACAACTCATTCCAAAGCTAAATAACTTTATGCCAGATTATGGAATATTCTAAAAATGTAAAAATTACTAGATGAATTTTAAGTAAGTGTTGTGTTATTAGGGTTGTTATTACTCAAAGGGTAAAATGGATACTAAACTAAATGATGTTATGAATTCAATTCTTAAAATTGAATGCAATCGAATATGATAATGTAATCTTTTCAATTTGATGAATCCTAATTAAAGTAAGGAGAGAGTTTCCATTCACTTCCAACAATGCAAAAATTGATAAATAAGAGAAAATATAACAAATTCTCTAATGCACTAATTTCATCAGGAAAAACTAAGGCTAATCAATTCCATATTTTTTATTTTTGTGTTTTAAAACAAGCATAAAAACATATAAATTCAAATTAAATAAACTGATCTAAATCTACGATTGATTTTTCAGAATGTAAACTACGCAGTTGTAATCTATGCACAATTCACTTGAAAAGTATGCAAATGTAATCTATGTAAATTTTTCATTCATATTCTGAAAATGAGAATTCTAATTATGCAAATGTGATCTATGCAAGAGAATTCTCAAACACAAGATGATTCTAATGTAATCTAAGAACCAATCAAGTGCAAATAAAATAAAATTGGGTGAGAGTTCCAAAATCAAAAAATAAAAACACTCAAAGGCGATTAACACTCATACACACTTAGTCTCCTCCCCCCCCCCCCCCGGCGAATGAGGGGGAAATTTTTTTGAAAAAAAAAAAAGCAAAAAGATGAAAAATTGTGAAAATACTTAGACAAACCTCCAAGTAATGACCAAAGGAAATAAAATCAAGAATTTCTCAAAAAAGAGACTCAAAACACCCAATTAACTTAACGGAGATTGATGAGATGAAAAATTTGCTGAAAGAAACTCGTAAACAAGGATTTTTGATAGAAAAATACAGATTTGGGTAGATGCTAAGAATCCTAAATTAAATCTAGACTAAGCTTGAAAAGGAAATTTTAAGTTTTCATAAAATTTTCCCAGGGTCCGCAGGCTCCAGAGTAAACAGGTGAGGTACCGCACTGGTTACTCAAGAAAATTGCGGAGATGACCACACTGTGCATGAATGCAAAGTGCGGAGATCAAAAAACTTCAAGAAAACAAAACTTTTCAAAATACATAAAAATTAAACTAAGCCACCCAAACCCGTATACATCAATCAAGAACCAGTAAAATCATTTTCTTAATTCAAAACAAAAGGAAAACCAAAAATCCAATCATTCCCCAGCGGAGTCGCCATTTTGTTGGACGGATAAGTCGTTCTTGTGGACGAGACAGACCTCCCAAGTGTCCTACGGATAGCTAGCAACAAACAGACAATTAAATCTATCTTTCTCTAGATATATCGTGATTCATAATTAAATGCTATAAATGCTTAACGATCCTACCTTTGATCCAACGCTTGTTTATAGTAGTCGTCCTTTAGTTGCCTGAAAGAGTTGCCTTCAAAGATCTACAATCACAAAAAAACAAACATAAAATAGCACCTACATAGGATATATTCATAAATCATATCTAATATGGTGATCAAGGAATCCATAAAATAAACCAATCAATTGACAGCTTATTGAGAAAAACAGACTTATTTGTATTAACTTTGAATAGTAAGAAAAACCTTACAACCATGTCCGCCTTGATGTTGTACAAGTCTTCCTGGGGTCTGAAGCAGGAATCTCCTTTACTCTGACAAGCCTTGCACTCTTCCAACTGAGATACATACAGGTATGTAATCTTTCCCACATAAAATCTCAGCTAAAAGGGTCTAAGTTCCAATAGCACTTCACCTCAAATAATACTAAAGCTTGAACTCATCAATTGTAACCCCTTGAGGCTACCCTATGCCTATTTTTATAGTGAAAGAGAGGAAGTTACAGCTCCATACAAGAAGGGATACAGTCCTCCTTCAAAGGGATTAGTTCCTTACATCAAGGGGTTAGCTCCTTAATGGATGGGATGCATGAACCTGAAAAGAGTGGACACCACAGGAATGTTTCTATAAGCTTCCAAAAATGACTCAAACTGAGCTTCTAGATTTTACTTGCGTCTTTTTTTACCTTTTACAGGGCTCGGCATTTTTAATGAAGAAAAAGTGTGGTACGTACCACATTTTTCCTTTACAAAAGGTGTGGTACTGCAGGTAAAGCTAAGAGAAAGTGTGGTATAAGTTTTTTAAGGATTTTTATGAGCTTTTCTCTTATTTTCAAGGCTTGATATTAGGAACTGATGTGTTTAGACTTGCAAGGGAGAAATATATGAGTGATAATGAGCTCATATGGACAACAAAACGTCAAGGTGACAATTTTCAGTCTAACAATTCCCTACGCACAGCAAACTCTACTCACAGCTTGACCCTCTAACCTACGCCCTCACAATTCCCTCACCCAGTGTGGCCTCATGGCCCTCCCTACTCGCTCCTCACAGCACACCCCAACCCTTTGCCTACACTTAAGGGCCCTACCCCCTCTCCACTCCACCTGCACTTACGCTACCCGACCACCCATTCCCCCTACGCTACCTGACCCCCATACGCCACCTGACCCCCCTACGCCTACGCCCCATTCCCCCGACCCCCATCCCCTATGCTACACTACCCCCATTCCCTACGCTACGCTACCCCCATCCCCCCTACGCTACCCGACCCTCCTACGCCTACGCTCCATTCCCTTGACCCCCATCCCCTACACTACGCTACCCCCCATACAGCAACCCACCCCTACTATCCTTCCCCGCCCTCACGACTCTCCCCAGCCACCCCCTCACTCCCCCCGCCCACCTCTCCTCATTGCCCTCCCCCGACACCCTTCGCTCCCCTCCACTCGGCCCCTTCCCTCGCCCTTCCCCGCCGCCCTACACACTCTGCCCCTCCCTCCATCCGCCCACACTACCCCTCACCACACTCCGCCCCTCCCTCCGTCCGCCCACATTACCCCACTCGGCTTTCCCTCATGCCATTCGGTTGTCTGATGTCCCCCACTGCAGCTACAGACAACGATGTTTGTGTCCCCATAGCAGCAATACAAAAAAAAGGGTGTGTTTTTTTTAATTTGTGAACCATTGTGTTTGTTCAAAATTTTCAATTTGATTTGTTTTAAAAAAAAACATATATATATATATATATATATATATATATATATATATTCAATTTTTATATAAATTTTAAATTAAAATTAATTTTTATATAAAAATTAGTTGAAAAAAAAAAAAGGAAAAAAAAAATTGGCAAATAAATATTCACCACCGCATACCCGTTCAATGTCGTCATTAATGTCGATGGCCGATTTCCAAAAAAAATTGTTGGATCTTGAGAAACAGATCAATAATAATTCTGAAGACTTTGGTAAAAGATTAGTCAGTCTCGAAGGTATAATTGCAGGAAACTCCAACGATATCAAAAAGGTTCAAGATATGACGAATCGAATAGAAAGACAAATGTGGCTAAATCATAACGAGGCCATAGAAAATCATAGCGAAGCAATGAAAAATATGACAGAATTCTTCAATAAAATAAATGATAATATAGATAAGATAAGCTAGACACAATGACCCATATCCCCTAATATGGAACAAAATCAACAGAACAATTCTGCAGATTCAAGGAACTCAGAAGAGCATCAGGAAAAAACCAATTCCCCAAATCATCTCTTATACATTTTATATATAATATATTATTATTACAATACCTCTTGTGTATTTATGACCTAAGTCAACAAGCCTACATCTTTCTGACGGCACTCCCAATTTTGGATGATGAAGAAAGGCTCATTTTGGAGCTCGAAAGTATGATATCTACCCGAGAAAAGATGCTACGCTCTCGTGTTATTACGGAATATTTAATCAAGTGGAAGGATTTGCCTGTAGAAGAAGCCTCTTGGGAATCTGAAGCGCAAGCAACACTCGTCGTTACGTATGCTTTGAGGACAAAGCATCTTTAAGAGAGGGGCAATGTTATGTATAATTTATTAATTATTAGTTAAACATAGTTATCTTAGGTTTATTAAGTGAAAGGGAATGATCAACGATCATGTCTCTTCACCAAGGGACACCGTAAGGCTGTATTTAAAGCCTTGGTGACTCCCCATTGTAATCATCTCATATTTTATCAATAATAATATATACTTATTCAAGTTTACCAGGGTTTTTACACTCCATAATATATCATATGAGAGCTCACCAACGCTGCCTCTAAAGGGACCAAGTGCGTTGCATATGCAGGTAGCCCCATTCAAGGCTGCTCTGCAAAGCACTTCCCAACACTCATAGGTGCGTTGGTCACGTTGGGAGCGAAATTCTCATTGTTTTGGAATCTCCACTTGGCTAGTGCCTTCTAGAAGGGTTCACATGTGTCAAACTTCAAATCCATGTGTCCATTTGACCTCTACAAGATTGGGAACATGCCTTGCCTATTATTAGAATGTAATTGATTGTAAAACTACCTTCAACTCCTCTATAAATTGAGCACAAATCTTAGTGTTTGAGAAGGAAGAATTTGAGTATAGAAATGCTGGTGGATTTTCAATTGAGTTGATTTGTGTAACATGTTGTTGGATATATCTGCATTGTGATGAGGCTGGGATGTTGCTTCAAATCAATCACTAGGTTGTAAACTCCCCTTCTATACATTAATAAAGATTGTTGCTTACTTTCCCACATATGTATCTGTATAAGTTCATGTTTTCCATATTATGAATTCTTATCTGATGCATATGGTTTATGTTTCATTGATTTAACTAAATAAATTGAATAGACATCTGTATTATTCCTATCTTTTTTTGTTTAGTGTTAATCTTTGCAAGAAATGTTTTCGTACATCTAGCTTGGATTTGAAGCTACAACAAGAGAGACAGAATGAGAAGAGGAAGCGCTTGGACTCCAAGTAAATTCTTCGATCTGTTCTGTGTGTCTATTTACAGTTAGGAAAAGTAGTCACAAAGTATTTAATCTATTGTTCTAGATAAGCACCTGTCTAGGGAATAATGCATTATCCGTAATACATAATTCCACATAACATGCCCCTCATGGAGAATATGGATGCTCCCTCCTCAAGCTCTGGGTCTGCTTGTTGGGTATGTGTTATATTCTTTCCATGATTAGTTGCATGCATGGGGGGGTTCACAGGGGGTGGCAGACCCCCCTGTTTGGGGTCCGGGGAAAAAAAAAATTGGACCCTATTTTTCGATGGGCGGACCCGCCCATGGTTTTGCACATGGTTTTGGGGCATGATGGTTTTCGGGCCTTGGTATTTTGTAGATCTGGTCAAGGGAACTATGATTATGTTCTAGTCCAGGGTTAATGGGTTGGGGTTTATGAATGCTTCCACGTGGGCCACAATGTAATCCTAGCCGACCTAACAATAATAATTTAAGGGCACAATAATAACAAAATGGGGGTTACAAGGGTACAATAATAACAATAAGGGGGTTACACTAACAACAATAAGGGACTATACTAGTAATATAGGGACCTAACATTGTAACACTAAAAGGAATATAATGAAAAATCAAGCCGGTAGTCCTGATTTGGGATCCAGGGGAAAATATCTATGTATATATTTTTTATGTTTTATTCTCTCTCTATTGTTTATTTTTTGTTTTTAAGATCCATTTGAAAATAATTTATGTACAAGATTAAAACCTACATTTGGTATCAGAGTTTTTTTGGCTTCAAGGGGATGCCTTTTCTGCTAAAGGGTTTTTTTCTCGGGCCTGTGGTAGACCCTGTTCAGTGGTAGATCTATGGGATCGATTCTTGCAGTGAAATAAGATGGCGAGCAGTGGAAACATAGAGATCGATAAATTTAATGGTTAGAGTTTTGAGTTGTGGAAGCTCAAGATGGAGGATTTGCTAGTGGATAAAGATCATTGGATTGCGGTAGATTCGGGTACTAAACCAATGGAAATGTCAGTTAAAGACTGGAAGAAGTTGGATCGGAAGGAAAAGAGCACAATACGGTTGTGTCTCATATTTGGTATTGTTGAATGTATATAGGGAAGCTACGGTGA
Source organism: Pinus albicaulis (assembly GCA_034641835.2). Classification (NCBI taxonomy): domain Eukaryota; kingdom Viridiplantae; phylum Streptophyta; class Pinopsida; order Pinales; family Pinaceae; genus Pinus; species Pinus albicaulis. The sequence continues at coordinate 1,382,036,010 of CM076575.1, forward strand.
AGACTTTGTGGGACAAGCTAGGGACTTTGTACCAATCTAAGTCTTTAGTGAATAAATTGTTCCTGCAGAAAAAGTTTTATAACCTGAGGATGAAGGATGGAGACTTGGTGACAGAGCACTTGAACGCCTTAAATACTATGGTAAGTAAACTATCATTTGTTTCTATTAAAACCTCAAATGAAGATAAGTGAATCATATTGTTGTATTCTCTACCAAATTCAAGGGACGATCTGGTTATTGCAATAGGCATACCACTGCCTTGAATTTTGATGAAATTGTCTCAGCCTTGCTGTTGGAGGAAATGAGACAGAGAAATATGGAGGGCCAGAATGGAGATGCCTTATCTGTATGAGGAAGGTCCTAGAACAGAAGAAAAAAAAAAAAATTTAAAAAAATTAAAAAATTTGAGTTGGAGATCTAAATCTCCAGGAAATTTTGTAAAGGTGTGTTGGAAATGCAAAAATGAAGGGCACTACAAAAAGGATTGTAGATCTAAAGCTCTTGAGAAAGGAAAGGGATCTGATGATGCTCCTTCTATAGGGGGGAAAACCACCTTAGATGAAGTTGGGGATTTGTATTTGGATTCTTCTTCAAATACACATGTAGATCATGAGGCATGGTTGATTGACTCAGGTGCATCCTTTCACTTCACTCCCTATAGGGAGTGGTTCTGCGAGTATGAGAAGTATGATGGTGGTGATGTCTTATTAGGGGATGATAGGAAGGTCAGAATCATCATACGTGGAAAATTAAAACTAAAGCTGCAAGGTGGAAGGATTAGAACACTTCCTGATGTTCTGCATATCCCTGCATTGGCCAGAGATCTGATTTTTGTAAGCAAGATGGATGATGCAGGTGTAAAAACAGTGTTCGAGAAAGACACCTGAAAGATGTTTTTGGGAGCACTGGTATTAATGTGGGGATTTCATATTGGAACTATATACAAGCTTCGGGGTAGAATTGTTATTAATGGGTGCAACAGTTATGTGGTTCCTGAAAGTGGAGCAGAACGGCTAGTGGTATCTGGAGGAAAGACCATGTTATGGCATCAAAGGCTTGGAAATATTGGAGATAAGGGCCTTTGGATACTGCATGGCAATGGTATGGTAGAAGGTATGTCCAATTTCTCTCTAGATTTTGATTTATGTCAACATTGTGTATATGGGAAGCAGAATCGGGGGAGTTTTCCTTCTGGTGCTAAGAGGGCGAACAAGATATTAGAGCTTGCGCAAAGTAATGTGTTTGGACCTATGTCGGTTCCATCACTATGTAAGTATGTGTACTATGTTTCATTCATAGATGACTTCTCAAGAAATAAATGGATATATTTCTTGAGGAAGAAATTTGAAGTCTTTGACAGATTCAAATAATTTAAGGCTCTAGTGGAAAACCAGACAGAGAAGAAAATAAAGGTGTTAAGGACAGATAATGGTGGAGATTTCTGCAAGAAGAAATTTGAAGAGTTCTATAAGAAGTGTGGTATAGCATGGCAGAAGACTACTCCATACACACCTCAGAAAAACAGAGTTACAGAAAGAATGAACAGAACATTAATGGAACAGGCAAGAAGCATGCTCAGTGGTACCGGGTTAGGACGGGAATTCTGGGCAAAGGCAGTGGAGATGACATGTTACCTAGTTAATAGATCACCTTCATCAGCGTTGGAGGATAAGACACCACATGAGGTATGGATGGGTAAGAAACCTTCTCTTTCACATGTGAGGGTATTTGGATGTGATGCATATGTACATGTTCCAAAGGAGAAAAGGACCAAGTTGGATAATAAATCTAAAAGGTGCATCTTTATTGGGTATAAGGATGGTTTAAAAGGTTACAAGCTTTGGAAACTAGAAAAAATGTATTGTACAGTCGAGATGTGGTGTTTAGAGAGGTGAAATATGTTGTTAAATATGAAATCATACTGAAGGAACCTATGAACATAGAGTTTGATCTAAAGGAGGATGAATCAGACTCTACAACAGAAGAAGACTCAGAAGAGGAAGAGCCACAAACTCCAGTTGTGCGAAGATAAGTTCAGGAAAGAACGCAGCCAGAAAGTTATATTCCATCTGATTTCTATTCAAATTTTTCTTTAGCTATCACTAATGATGATCCCAGAACTTTCAGGAAGGCAATGGATTCAGAGGATGGAAAACTCTGGAAGGAGGCCATGGTTGATGAAATGGAATTCTTGCACAAAAATGAGGCATGGGATCTGTTGGAGTTTCCAGATGGAAGGAAGCCCATCAGGATAAAATGGGTGTTTAAGAAGAAGATGAATGTAGAAGGCAAGGTGGAGAAATACAAAGCTCGATTGGTAGCAAAATGTTATTCCCAAGTGTCAGGAATTGATTTTGGTGATATTTTTTCTCTTGTTTCCAAGGTTACTTCTATTAGATTACTTTTATTTTTTGTTGTTTCATTTGAATTTGAGGTAGAACCGATGGATGTGAAGACAACATTTCTTCACGGGGATCTAGAAGAGGAGATCTACATGAATCAACCTTAAGGCTTTGCGGTGAAGGGTAAGAAAGAACTGGTATGAAAGTTAAAAAATTCATTGTATGGGTTAAAACAGTCACCAAGGATGTGGTATCAGAAATTTGATACCTATATACGGGGACTTGGCTTCACCAGAAGAAAAGAGGATCATTGTGTGTATTTTAAATTAATTGGTGACTGTGTTATTTATTTGGTCTTGTATGTGGATGATATGTTGCTAATTGGAAATGACAAATAAATTATCCAGGATTTGAAGGCCCAATTGTTCTCCAAATTCAACATGAAGGATCTTGGTGTTGCAGACTATATTTTGGGCATGGAATTTAAGAGAGATTGGGCAAAGAGGAATCTCTAGTTAAACCATAGGAAGTATGTCAAGACAATATTGCAGAGGTTCAATATGCAGGATAGTAAATCGGTGAAGGTTATTATTCCTGTAGGTGTAAATCTATCTGCATAACATTGTCCCAAGACACAAGAAGAGGAGGATATGTCTCATGTTCCATATGCAAGTGCAGTGGGTAGCCTGATGTATGCAATGGTATGTACTAGACCATACATTGCACATGCAGTGGGATAATTGAGTAGGTTTATGTCAAAACCAGGGAAGGATCATTAGACAGTAGTGAAGCAGGTTTTCAGATATTTGCGTGGCACTAGTGATTATGGTTTGTGCTACCAGTGAAGACCAGGATTGGACAGAGCTTTGGACATCCGTGGTTTTGCTGATGTAGACTGGGCTAGAGATCTGGACCAAATAAGATCTACAAGTGGGTATATGTTTAGCCTATTTGTAGGTGCAGTCAGTTGGATGAGTAAAATACAGTCTGTAGTGGCTCTTTCAACTATAGAGGCAGAATACATGGCAGCCACTCATGCAAGCAAGGAAGCAATTTGGTTGCAGAGATTGTGTTCAAGTATGGGGTTGGTGCAGCGAGATATAAGGATATATTGTGATAGCCAAAGTGAAATTTTATTGGCTAAGAACCTTGCTTATCATTCAAAGACAAAGCATATTGATGTTCAATATCACTTTGTGAGAGATATGGTTAAGGATAAAAGGGTGTTGCTAGTAAAGGTGGACACTTTGAAGAATGTTGCAGATGCATTGATGAAGTTTGTGAGAACTTAGAAGTTCTCTTGGTGTAGAGAAACAATGGGTGTTGCAGATCTAGACTAATGACTAAGCTCTCTTGTGGCCCCCTGCAGAAAGAAAACAACAAGTGGTAGAATGTTGGGTGTGTGTTATATTCTTTCCATGATTAGTCATGTGCATGGGGGGGTTACAAGAGGGGTGACAACCCCCCCCCCTATACGTTGCATTGGACGTAGCAAGGGAGTCACAGGGGGGTGGAAGCCCCCCCTGTAAAGGGTCCGAGGCAGCGCCTCGAAAAAAAAAAAACGCTTTTTTTTCGTAGGCGGGCCCGCCCATGGTTTTGTGCATGGGTTTGCACATGGTTTTGGGGCATGATGGTTTTCGGCCCCTGGTATTTTGTAGATCCAATCAAGGGAACTACAGTTATGTTCTAATCTAGGGTTAATGGATTGGGGTTTATGAATTCTTTGGCATGTATATATGTGTTATAACACTAAAAGGAATATAATGAAAAATCAAGCTGGTAGTCCCGATTTGGGATCCAGGGGAAAATCTCTGTGTATAATTGTTTTATTTTTTATTCTCTCGCTATTTTTTATTTTATGTTTTTAAGATTCGTTTGCAGATAATTTATGTATAGGGTTAAAACCTACAATCCTAGCCACTGTGAACTTTTCCCTCATTCCCCCATCAGAAATAATTATGAAATCAACGAGCTCAGGGAGAAAAATATAAATTAGTCAACTAATGTTCTTTACTTGATTGAAGAATTACAAAAGCTCTAGTCCAAAGTAAATAAGCTCGAGGAAGAAATGGATTCGATTCGATGCCAATTTGTGGACATGCAATTCTAGAGAAATGTTGATGAGAATTGAAGCCTAGCTAGTAGCGCTTTAGGCAGACCCTCGGATAAGATGTCTATTGACCCTCCAGTCAATCTATGTTTAAATTTTTCAAAATTAGTTTGTTTTGTGGAAAAAAAAATTAAAGCCTACAATTGTACCAACTTATGCATAATGTATGAGCAGGGTAGTAGGTTTGAAACTCCCCCCATGATCTTTTTTAAATATCTGGGGTATTTGTGCTAAATGTAAGCATTTCCTAGGTTTATTTTTGTGTCTAGGCACATATTTAATGATATATTTACTCATTCTTGTCCAAAAATAATTCTAAACTACTTCCTATTTTGAACAGAAAAATAAAGCAAAATAGAATTAATCTACAACAGTGCTAATTAAAAAATCAAAAGAAGTTATGGAAGTAATTAAAAGCAGGAAAATGACTGGAAAATAAAATTCACTACTAGAAAAACCAATTAATATATTTTACAAAAACAAAATTAATCTAAAATGTTGCTACATAAATAAATTATTATTATCTGAAAATAAAACAAAACACATTCATAAAAAACAAAGTATTTTGTTGGAAATAATATGTTATGGAACATAAGAATATAAACATAAATAGTATTACATTATATAAATAGATGAAATATCTCTGATATATAAATTGAAGTATGTGCAACAGAAAATATACAAAGTATAAAATAGAAGACAAAAACGTAGATATATATACCAGCAAGAAAAAATAGCCACCACCGTCATAGAGTGGCCCTTCCTCTACAGTATGCTAGTGGTTTACATGTTGCACACTCTCAAGAATTGAAGTTTATATTAGTTTTTTAATCCAATGTTGTGAAATTTCCTTGTATTTCACAAATTTTCCATAGTCTAAATTCTCTAATTCATTGATTTCCATGCATGCTGATTATAATTCAAAGCGTGTTGGTGTGGTGATTAATGGCAGCAGTTTTAATTTTTAATAACCTCGATCTTGTTTTGCCTTAATCAGACATGATGTGGATGTGATTTTGATAGGTGGTAAAATCATTCATCAGATTTTTTGAGAGGGTATTAAGTGGGTATTAAATTGATTTGTACCGAGGATGATGGTACATGAAGTACGAAATATTTGTGGGTTGGCTAATGCTAGTGGTTATAATGTAACAATCATGTCACGAACAAAATGCAATAATGAGTGGAAAAGTATTATTAGACAAATAATTTAAATAATCAATCCAATATTATCTTGTTGGACATTGGGTTCAACGCTCCCCGTGTGTTTCACGACATGGACTAACTGCCTCTCATGGATCCTAACTCTGGCGATTGTAGCGGAGACTAACGCGTGTGAGTTTTGGTCTAATGGCAATCATGATTCCAACAAGTGGTATCAGAAGAACATGTCCTGAGTTCGAAACTCACCCAGCGAAGACTAATGCCTGAGGGTTTTGGTCTAACGGAAATAGTGATTCCAGCATATCTAACATGTTGTGTTAGAATAATAAGAAACATTTCATTTTTTACATAGTATCCCTTCCGCACATGTCCCTTTAGAAAAATTGATAAATGTGTGTTGTTGTTTTAGAATAAGGTTGTAATAGTTGTCGTCGAGCTCTTGAAATGGCTTCATCTTGTGGAATTTTCACATTGTTGACGTAGCTATTGATTCCTTCTACAATACAATACTTTATGTTCTGAAACAAAATATCAGAGTCTTGAAATTTATAGCTGATAATATCGGAAATTGTACTTTTTTTACCTTCACATGTAAATTACAAACTATAGCAGCGCATTGATGAATTTTGAAATTTTTGATTGTATTTTCTAAAATAACTTCTTCAAAATTGGTAGTAGTCGCTCTTTAAAAGGAATTCAGCATTTTTTCTTTTTTATCTAGAACTATGTTAATACCTGCCATTTTTTGTTTTCAAGAGTTATTGCAACTTGCAGTTCCATTTCTTGTGCAGTTTTGTTTTTCAAATTTTCCTATAATAGAGATCGCCATATCTAGTTTTAAAAAACTTTTTTTTTTGTAAATTAGGCTACTCTATATTAATTCGAGAAGAGAAACATTACATATGTTACAGGTGGGGTTGCAAGTTGCGCGTAACCAATCCCAACCTTATTTTTTCGGTTTCGAGGTTACCTCCATGGAGGAAACTAGCCCGGAAAATAATAGAGACAAGAAATTACAAAATACGCAGTAGCGTTGATGTATCCATATATTACAAATTGTGCAGAAGCATGAGTATAGCTTGAGATTCCTTGGTAGTAGCATGCATGAAAAAATCCAAGGAAGAACTAAGCAGCTTCGCAGTCCTTATTCTTTAGCTTCATCATTATTGTTGGGTACGTCCTCCTCTATGGGGCAGGCATACGCCTGCGCAGCCACTTCCTCAGAATCTGCTACCGGATGCGTAGGTTTGGGGACTGGTGCACAGAGGATGGGGGACTCTGAATACTTAGCGTCATTGACATGCATCCAAGTGCCTTCAGAATCCATAATCCATACATCTATTTCATCGTCTCCCTCCGCCTGAGCCCGCAGAGGATCAGTCTTGCAAGCTAGGGGGTCCGCCTGGTACGCGATGGTAGACTTTCGGGGACAGCATCTACCTCTCTGCGTAGCTTGGACAAGGGCTTCTTCCTCTTGCTCAGGATCATGGCTCTGTCTAGTATAGTTACCGAAGGAGGAGCCTTCAACAGACTCCAAACAGTTGTTCGTTCCACGTTGGTAATGTCCGGGGAGAGCCCCTCTCTATCCACCACGAATGGTTCTTTGGCGCAATCTCAAAGCCATTTCCCATTGAAGCAGAGGAGAGGCTTCAATGGAAGGATGGGCAGCAGGAGTACAAACAATCTCGAAGACTAGAGGATCAGAAGGGGCAGGGCTAATATGTGCAGGCTGGGTAATCGCATCCTAAAGGGGTATGTGTAGCGCATCTCTAAGCAGAGGTTTGCGCGGCGGACTGGTGGTGTGGGAGGGAAAAAAAATAATCAAAATGAAATACTTAGGGAACTTACTATGATTCTCTTTGGGCTGAGGGCCCATCCTTTTATAATTTTTGGGACAAATGTGAGGGAGGTGGTCATGAGTGAGCCTCGCATGCTGCTACGTGCCATATCCAATTTCCTGAGCAGGCTCAAGGGAAGAGTAATGGTTGATAGTCATATCAATATTTTTAATCATTTATGATGATTGTTGTAGAGGGGTACCCTGGAGGGGGTAACACTATAAAAAATTTATCTTCATCATGCCTTATCTTGTTCATCTCATGCAGATGGCTAATGGTTTGAGGATCCGCAGCGGGTGAGGATCTGCGTGGTAGATCTTCATCCTCAAGGGTGTGGGAGAGATGATTTTCATTCGTGCCACTTCTGTCACCCGCATCCAGGGGGAGAAGATCATTTTGAATGATAGTATGGCATTCTTGTCTTAAGGAATCTTCCTCTACCTGGGTAAGGTTTGAATGGTACATCTCTTTGTCTCTTTCCACACCTTTGTTCGCAAAGAAGTCTGCAACTGAGTTTTCTTTCCTTCGCACATGAAAAAAAGTGATAGCTTTGTGATTGTGAATCAGTTGTTCCAAAATCTTGAGCCTATGGGCTAGCCTCTAGCTGGTGGATACCTTTGAGGAAGTCGTTCCATGGAGAATTATTGTGGCATCCATAGTGATGATTTGCGAGTCTCCCTCCATTTCCACGGGGGAATAGTGAAACTCAGTTGATATTTGAATACCCTGGACAAGCCCCTCCAGCTCCGCAGAATTTTTGCTATCCCATCCCATATTACTGAAGTAAATCTGGAGAGGCTCGCTTTGATAGTTCCTGATAATGCCTTTGAATCCTACATTTCTGGGGTTGCCTTTCGATGCACCATCGAAGTTGCATTTGAAGAAGCCATTTGGGGGGAACTTCCATTTTTCAAGGGCGGGCATTTTGCCGACACTTCTAAGATTGATATCCAAGGGGTTATTTATAATCATATGCCAGTTATTCCATATGTGGGGCTCTTCAATAGAGGTGGGAAGGTCCTCCTGGATCCATGCATCTAGGGTCATGGTTTCAGAGAGGTTCTCACGTATCTAGGCCCAAAGCTGCTCTGATGTGGATGCTTTGTCTTTGAAAATTTGGTTGTTCCTTTCCTTCCATATGTTCCATATAAGAATACCTGGAATTATCTTCTAGAGTCTGTGCAAGAGGGTGTTGGTATAATTGTCTTTCCAATTGCTGATGGCATTGACGATGTTGCCCCTTAATCGGTTGGTACATCGACATAAAACATCAATTATGTCCCACAAGTCATTAGCGATAGGACATTGGTCCGTCAGGTGATCAATGGTTTCCATGTTTTCCTGACATAGGGGCATCTGGAGGGTCCTACAAACCCTCTCTTCAAAAGATTCTTCCATGTGAGGATGCGTCGCTTATTGAGCAGCCATAGAAATGTGGCTACTTTAGGGAAGAGATTGGTTGACCCTATCTTTTTCCAGATGAAATTTGTTGGGCCTGGATTCTACTGATGAAGGAGGTTGTAAGCTTCCTTGGTGGAGTAGTTGCCACTCGACATGTGACCCCAACGAAGGATGTCAACTCCTAGTTGTACTCTAATTTTTCTTTTAGTGCTTAGTTCCTCCCAAATTTCTGTGTGGCTCTCGTTGTTCCATTCATCTTGTCATTTGTCCGTGTGTATCCATTTTCTATATCCTTGGGTTGTGTCACCAGTCCAGAAGTCATGTACATTCTACCCTTGCATGTCTTGTAGAGCTTCACTCCATATAGGTTTGGAGAATATGGAAGACAGTCTCGGCAGTTGCTGCTAGGAGTCCTCCTAGAATCTTGCTTGAGTGCCACTACGCAGCTCCCAGAAGTTATGGCTCTGTATCATCTGCTTTTGGCTGCTTGCTTCTTTCCAGATTTGGGATCCCCCAAGCTCTATGTTGAATTGGATAAGGTCCTCCTTGGACCATGAATGGGCATACTTGGCCACCCATAGATTAGCCCATGGATTATAGGGGTTGGAGACCCATTTCCACCAAATACTAGCTCCCATGATGTTGTTGCTTTGCTCAGGGTTGCGCAGCCCTAACCCACCATAACTTTTAGGAGAACATCCTTCCTTCCAGTTGACTAAGGCCCATTTGTTTTTCTCCTTGTTGCCACCCCACAGGAATTCAATTTTCGCATGGCCTTGAGGACCCATTCGGGGGCTGCCAGGACCGAGAAGAGGTAAATGGGGAGGGACTGCAAAATAGATTTGATGAGAACCAAATGGCTTGCTATATTGAGGGTGCGATGAGTCTAGTTGGATAGTCTGGTTTCCATTTTGTCCAGCAGAGCACGCCAGGAGGAGTGATTAATCGCAGTGTCAGTGAGAGGGGCTCCTAGGTATTTGGAAGGCAAGGATGCAATGGATAAGCCTAACATGTGAGAAATGTTGCGCTGAGAGAGAGGGGGTGTATGGAAGAAAAAAATTTGCAATTTATCAAGGTTTTCCTGAGTATCGGAGGCTTTAGAGAAGGAATCTAGAAGATATTTTAGGGTACGGACTTCCTGGACTGAGGGGTACCCCATGATCATGTTGTCATCCACAAATTGTTGATGGGTGAAGGGGGGCAGGTTGTGGAGGGGTAAACCATGCAGGGCACCTAACTAGATGGATCTTTTGAGAAGGAAACCCAGTCCTTCAACCATAATGATGAAGATGAAGGGTGAGAGAGGGTCCCCTTGTCTGATTCCTCTTGAGGGGTTGAAGGTTGCAGAGGGAATACCATTGACCAAAATGGAAATAAAAGGAGAGGTAATGAGACTCATGATCTAGCGTACCCAAGTGTGGCTGAAGCCGAAGGCTATGAGTACATTTTTTATATAGTCCCAGCTAATTTTTTCAAAAGCATTAGATAGATCAATTTTGAGAAGCATGCCGGTTTTTTGGAGGTTTTGAGAGAGTGAATGACCTCATGGGTTAGGATGATACCATCAAGAATTTTCCTGCCTTCAACATAGCCTGTTTTCTCCAGGGATATGATTATGGGGAGGAGTTGCTTCAGCCTGTTAGAGATAAATTTGGAGATTATTTTGTAAATGAAATTGTAGAGAGATATAGGCCTGTACTTACTTAGCGAGGTTGTGTTGTCTTATTTTGGAACTAGAGTGATGAAGGTGGCATTAAGCACTGGAAGAAGCCAATGAGTAGTGCATGATTCCTCCACTACGACCCAGAATTTATCTTGGATGGTGTCCCAAAAGAAGTGGAAGAAGTTGGTGGTAAATCCATAAGGACCTGGAGCTTTCCTGACTTTCATCTAGAAGACTACTTGTTCCACCTCAACCAGAGTGGTGGCTTTAAGTAGCAGTCGGTTGTGTTCATCCGTTATCAGCTTAGGAATTTGTTGAGTGATTTTCCTAATGGGATCATGCCTATGTGGGTTCTTGCAGAATGTTCCTGAAGTGGTTGCACAGCTCCTCCGTAATGTCCTCTTGCTTTTCCAACTGCTCTCTAGTTTGGTTTTTAAGAGTGAGTCGGTGAAAGAATTTTGTGTTTCTTTCTCCCTCTTTAAGCCAACAGATCCTTAATTTTTGTCTCCATAGGATTTCTTTCTGGTTCCTTCTTTCTTCTATCTGAGTAGATAGTATCTTCTCCTGGCTCTCTGACTCAGCTCAGTGTCCTTCCTTGATGATAGTTTGTTGCAACTTCTTCATTTTTTTTTCTAGCTCTTTTTGGTCTTTGAAGATATTACCAAAGGTTTATTTATTCCAAACCTTCAGTTTTCCTTTGAGAATTTTCATCTTTGTTTGCAACTGGAGAATTTTAGTACCTTTCCGAGGTACTAGGGGGGGCCACCACACAAAGACCATTTCCTTGAACCCTGGGTTCCTGAGCCAACAGTGTTCAAAGTGAAATGGTTTGGGAGCGTGCTTACCTGGTCTTAACCATTGAATTTGTATTGGCCAGTGGTCAGAGCCTACAACAGGGATGAAACTATATCACCCCCCATATGGATGAAATCTTCTCTGATGAGGAATATGTCCAGTCTAGAAGTTATTTAGTGGGTGCCACCTCTTCTATTATTCCAGGTGAAGATTCCATTAGAGGTTTAAAGATCAATGAGGTGTTTTTCTTGAATGAATTTCTTGAATCGATTACTGTCCAAGTCCAGATGCATCCTTCCTCCTTTCTTTTCCTATATATTTTTTATCATATTGAAGTCTCCTCCCAGGAGCCAAAGAGGAAGGGCTCTCTGTTTATTGAGTTCAACCATGTTATCCAAAAGCTCCGTTTTCTAATGGATATTTTTGGGAAAGTAGACATTCGTGAGCAGGCCATGGATGTTTGTGCCAATCAGGTGAAAATTGGCCTGGATAAAGTGCCTATTGGCATGATAGTTCACTAGGGAGATGATTTGAGGGTTCCAGATGATTGTCAGGCCTCCAGACGCACCATTGGCATCAACATCTATTGTATTTCAACCTTTCCATATCTTTTTGAAGATTGTTTCCAAAGTAGAGCTGGAACATATGGTTTCTTGCATGTAGAATATTGCACGGCGTTCCTCAGTAATTATTTTCTTTATTATCCTATGCTTAGTGGGGTTGTTGAGCCCTCTTATATTCCATGATATGATCTTCATTGGGGGGGATTAGTGGTGTAGGTGAAGAATCTTTTTAACTTGGGGAATCACCCAGAATCCATCATTTCTTTTCCTATTTCTATTGTTCTTTGCAGCTTTGTTCTCTTGTCCCTTTTACGAGACTCTTTCATGAAGTATTTTGTGTTTATGAGTGTACCCCCCTAAATACCTAGAGAGGGGAGATATTTCACTCGGGTAAGGATTTATTCCTTCTTTTGGACCTACTCCTCAGGTATTGATCTAAAATCCTTCTTATTGTAAGCATCCTCTAACCCTAGGAGATCCAGGCCCTCAAGATCGATGCTCTATATTTCTTCCTCCATGGCTTCTAGGATCGTCTTTGTCACCTGTTCTTTGCCCTTCGACGCAGGGCTTTCCCCTACGAAGCAATCGGTTTTAGGTTTCAGGAATGTCTCAAGTGGGACCTTGTTCTATTGTGCTTTGGAGGACTGGGGCTGCTCCATAGAGGTGTGCCCAGCTTCGTTGTTTGGTTCATTTTCATTCTCATTTAGCTGATTTAAAGCGGCGAATCTATTGCTAGTCGTAGGTCCTTTTTTATTCTGGTTAGGGGTGGTTCTCATGTTGTGGCTTTTCTTACTTGCTACCTTCGTGAATCCTTTAAATTCCTGATCGTTGGATTCATTTTTAGCCATACCTTTTTTCTTTAGGGGAAAATCCCTAAAGAGATTCCCATGTTGATGACACTTCCTACATCTGAAAGGAATATGATCATAATCTATAGTTTCTGTCCATTCAAAATATTCATGTAGCAGACTTACCTCGCCTGGTAGCAGTTCCGCCAAGTTCATGTAGACACAAATTCGGGCATATGCTGCGTAGCGGTTGATCTTTGTCTCCTCTGATATATTGACGAATTCCCCTAGGGAATTTCCTATATCTCTGAGGATCAGCTCATCTCAATAATCCTGGGGAAGGTAGTAGACCCTAATCCAAATTGGAGCCCATTTAAGATCTTGTTTGTCAAGGTTAAACCGCTCCATCCAGGGTCGGAGGTATAGACCTGCGGAGTTAAAAAAGTAGGGACCTCCATCCATGATCCTATCTTTGTCTTCAGTGCATGTAAAGAGCACATTGAAGAAGCCCTTAGCACACAACTATAGGTCAATGTGGCCTTTGGGTTTCCACTTCGAATCTATCCATCCTCGAAGGGCCTTTTCAGTGGGCCAAAAACCCATGAACTTGCCTATCAGCGTGTGATCCTTCATGAACTGGATTCTTTCATTGATGCGATGCATTGGGAGCTCAATCATTGTTTGTTTGGGGTTCTTCGGAATGCATCTTGCTAACTTGATGTTCACTTCTTCTGCTGCTGAGGTATTTGTCTGCTACGTTGTGGGAGATGCCCCTGAGATGTCATGAGATGGGCCAGAGTTTTTCTAATTGACGGTATCAACCTCTGTCGCCGCCCCTAAGGGAGGTTGGCCTGTAATGTGGGGAGCAGCAGTCCCCCCACTAGTTTCAGTCATCAGTGAGCCTCAAGTCTGCCTAGGAGAGTGATCGTGGCCTAACGGTCTAGGGAGGGAGGTCTGCCTGGGGCAGCCTGCGTAGAAACCACCAAACCCTAGGTCATGGCGGTCGGCCTAGTGTAGAGCTCAGGATATTCTTGTATTTTTCTGCTTCAATTCCAGTTTTAAAAAACTATTATTACCTAATTGGTCTTCATTTTTTTTAAGAATTGTATTTACAATAATTAGGAAATGCATGGGGCATTTGGGCCTTATATAATATTCAGATCTTGATGTTGGCACAATTTTTGAGAAAATTCCTCATTGGATCCAGGTTTCTTATACAAATTTAACCTATGTCCATTTACCAATTGTGGTACTTCTCATCATTTATTTTATGCTTGATAGCTCAATTTCCATATAGATGATCTACTTCATTTTCTGCTTGATAGCTCCATTTCCATATAGATGCTCAACTTCATAGGGTCCCAACCACCTCGTAGTTAGTTTCCCCTTAAAATATGGAAATCTTGAGTCATGCAATAATTCCCATTCACCTTTCTTAAATGATTTATGTTTAATGTGTTGGTCATGCTAATGAACATTTTGTTGTTGAATTGTTTCTAAGTGTTGCAATGCTTGTTGTCTATATTCATCTAATTGGTTAATTTAATAAATCCTTTCTTTTTGTGGTTCGGAAAGAAACATGCCTAGCTCCATTGTTGTCCTCTAATTTTTTGTTTCAAATTTATTAGGAAAAAAATACAATCTTACCAAACACTATCTCATAGGGTGTAAATCTAGTTAAAGTTCTCCATGTCGTCCGGCAGACCCATACTTCTTCTAGCAATCTATTTTCCTAATCCTTTTTGTGAAACTAAACAAATTTTGTAAGTATATTTTCTATTTCTATGTTAGTTACTTCAACTTGGCCATTAGCTTGAGGATCGTATGGTGAGGTTTTTATGTGCTTTATTTTGTACACATTCATGATAGTTTCCTAATAGCCTAAATGTGAATTGTGTTCCTTTATTAGATACAATTTCTTTAGGCACTCCATATCTAGTGAAGATGTTATCATACATAAATTATGCTACTCTCTTTTATTGTATATTTTTTAATGGTTTCACTTACACTCATTTAGTCCAATACTTTTTACATACTAATATGTACTTAAATTGATTTGAAGGTGGGTTGAATGGTCCTACAAATCAAAATCCTCACTTTTCAAATGGTTCCAATGAAATCAAACGTTTCTTTAGAATTGATTTTGTTTTAGTAGGTTGAACCACTTTTACATGCATCACAATGTCTCACATAATCATTTGCATATCTATGCAGTGTTGGCCAATAATACCTTGTAGAGAGTACTTCCCCTACAGTTCTTGTTGCTACAAAATTTCCACCACATGGCTCATCATGGAAAGCCTTTAGGATGTCATATACTTCATCTTCTCTAATGAATTTTTTAAGAATTTAATTTGATCCCATTTTGAATAAACATCCTTTTATCCAAGCATAAGGTGCACTTTTTCTAATCAAAACATTCTTCTCCATGGATGAAAAATGTTGAGGTAGCTTGTGTGCCACCAAATATTTTGTTATATCTGCAAACAAATTTGTCATCACTGATAGTGAAAATAAGTGTTCATGTAAAAATAAATCACCCAATGGTCTATCTAATTTCTCACTAGTAATCCTTGATAAGAAATGTGCAACCACATTCTCACGACTAGGTTTATCAGGTACAGTTATATCACATTCTTGAAGAAGCAAAAGCTAACAAATTATTCTACCACAAATAACAGGTTTTTTCATTATATTTTTAATGGCTAGATGATTTGTATGTACAAAATTAGGATACCCTATGATGTAGTGTCTAAATTTATTAATTGCATACATTACCATCAAAAACTATTTTTTGTCACTATGTACTTCAGCTCTGCATATGCAAGATTTTTGTTGATATAGTAAATGCCATGTAATGTTGCATCTTCTTTTTATCCTAAAATAACACCCAAACTTTTATCGGAAGCATCAGAATAAATATGAAATGGAAATTTCCATTTTAGTCCTTTTTAAACAAGGACAGTGGTTAATTTCTCATTTAAAGTTTCAAAGATTTGTTGACAAGTTGTTGTCCAAACAAATTCAACATCTTTGGTAAGCAAGACAAACATTGGTGAAGCTATTTTGTTAAAATTTTCTACAAACCTTTGATAATATCGTGCATGCCCTAAGAAACTTCTCACATCCCTTCACTTCATAGGAACAAGTAGGTTTCTTATCACAATTATTTTTACAGGGTCTACCTTTATTCCTTGAGGTGAAACATGATGTCAAAAGACAATCCCTTCATTCATCATAAAAAATAAATTAAAAATTAAAAGAAAAAAAAAATCAATCAATATTTAAAGAATGATAATATTAAAAGCATGTTTGTATTATGTTTTCTAATTTAACCAAGGCTTCTTGAAATTCATCTCCAAAAGTGGTGAAGCCATCCATGAAAACTTCAACATTTTCAGGAATAATGTTATAAATGATACTAAGAACAACTCTTTGAAATTTTTTAGGTGCATTACACAAGACATTATAAGTGAAAGTTCCCCATGGGAAAGTAAATGTATTTTTTTCTTGGTCTTCACGGGCAATTTATATCTAATTATACCCACTAAAACCATCTAGAAAGAAAAAATATTTTTTCCTTACCAATGTGTCCAAAACATGGTCAATAAATGGTTTTGGAAAATGATCATTTTCAATGGATTTATTAAGTTCTCTATAGTATACATAAATTCTCCATTTTTCCCGTTTTCTGAACTATAACAAATAGTGAATCCATTCACTATAAAATATAGCATAAATAAATCTTGTAGTTAAAAGTTCGTTTAATTCATCTTTCACAATATCATTAAGATTTGGTTCATTCGACATTGTGGTTGCTTAATAGGAATATTTCCATCCAAAATATAAATGTGATGGATGCAAACTGAAATGTCTATTCCTATCATGTCTTTATAATCCCATGCAAATGTTTTTTATTGTTTCTACAGTGATTTCTACAATTTATGTGGTTGATTAAGTGTCTTTCCTATAAATAATCCAATTTCTTTAATTCTTTAATTTACAAATTCTTCAGTTAAATATTATTCCGTAAATTGATGTTCATTTCCTTCTTCTAAAACAAATTTAGGATGATCAATAGATAAGTCTTGTGATTAACTTGATTTATGAATTGGATTTTATTAAGTTTTTTCTTCTTGGTTGTTGAATTCTCTAATTTCAGCTGAAGAGGAATAAGTGTTCTGCATATAATTAGAGATTAGACTATCTTCAGATGGTTCTTTTAGAGTTAATACCATATATATAGTAAGGATTGGTGTGGAATATTCATCAAGATAATCATTTTTATCATCTGCAAGAATCAATAATGGTTCTTCAATTTCTTCAATGGATTTTGCTACAGGGTGTGACTTTATCTTCTTCACTAATTCTCCTTGAGATATTGTCATGTTTCCTGAGCGACATTCAATATAAGAATATGTGGTTTCTAATCAAGGTCATCCTAAGGTTAATGAATACTCTCTTGTACTAGTCTTGGTGTACAGGATAAGAAAATCATTGGGATACTCCCATGAACCTACAGTGATAATCATATCTTCCAAAATACCCTCTAATCTATCAATGGACCTATTAGCCATTTATAATAAAGTTGAAGTTTGTCTTATGATAATCTAGAGATTTAAAATCCTTGTAATTTCATTAGTCATTAAATCAATGGTTATTCCAAGACCAATTAGAGTATTTGGAATGACCTTATGTCCTATTTGTTCTTGGACAATAGGATTTCCAACATACCCATATTTTTAATTTAATGTTTTCCCAAGCATAATTACAAATAATTGACCACGTATTTAAATATTAGGAAGATCTCATTTTTTTATTCTTAGTTTCCTAATACATAAATCCCTTATAGCCTTGCTATAAATTGGTATATCCTTGATTTCTTGGGTTATATATATTTTTATATACGAATTTTTCAATTCTTCTAGGATGTCAAAAGTTGGTTGCATAATTATCCTAGTATTTATCAGGCTTTTAATAAATGGTGGAGATTGAAGATGATCATATTGTTGATATTTTGTTTGATTTGAATCTTGAGATTTCAATAGTAAAGATTCACCATTTTCTTCATTAGATTGTTTCTTTTCTTCATTGACATCCTTAATTCTGATAGGTCTTGGATCTTCTAAATTATGTCTAATCTTAAAGATTTAGCTTAACAGCTAATTGCAGTAGCAATAAGAGTTGAATATTCTCCAAAGTCATTGGTGTAAATTACTTGACTTGATTGAATAGCTTGATTTGGTTGTTTTTTATTTATCTGACGTATCCTAATTTTTGGATTTGGATTTGATTGAGCAGGTAATTGATTTGGTCTTGATACTTGATTAAATTTGTTCATTTGTGGTGAAGGAAGCAGTTGTTGTTTTTGTGGCCAACTCTGATATTGGCAATTGAATTGTTTTGCATGTCAATAATTAGGATAATATTGTGGATTGGAATAAAATTGTTGTTTATAAGGAAGTATAATTCCAAGGATTTGGAGCAGATGGTTTCCTAAGGTTGTGGATTATTATCAAATTGAGCAGAAATTAATTTTTGTCCTTGGTTGATCTAAGGATTATACCAAGGTTGATTAAAATATTGAGGATCTTGATTTCCTCCAGGTATTAGTGGCCAAAATTGTCCAAATTGTCTTTGATTAACAAAATCAACTTGTTCAATATGTTGATTAGTTATCTGATAAATTTCTTTCAAACTCGGAAATTGTGGAAAGTTGTTGACACTATGATTTTCAAAACAAATGTTGCAAATTTTTATTGTAGTTAATAGACACTCACTCCTAGGATGTTTCTTGGTGCATAGGGGACAGAATATGGCCAATGCTTTTCATTATATTCTTGTTTTTTCTTTTTTCTATAAAGATTTTAGCTGCATAGATAATTAATTCAATATATTAGTTTTCATGTCCACAAATAAATTTCCAATCTCAGCTTTTGTAACTCCTGAACTATTATGAGATGTAAGAGTTCTTGAATTTATTTTTCTCCTATCTTTTCTCATGTTTTCTCTTGAGTAGTTCTGAAATATTTCCCTAATATCTACATATGTGAATTTATTACATCTCCAATAGCTATAAGATTTAAGGGATCTATTAACTCCTCTCAACAAAACTAACTTGAGTGATTCATCATCCAAATTGAAATTTGATGATCTTTTATAGTTGAACTGTAAAAAATCAACATAATCCTCTAAAAAAATTTCAAGCCTTTGAATAATTCTAAATATTTCATTTCTAGTCTCTCTTTCCTTGCAATAATCCTTGTATTTTGTCAAAATAGTGTATTTCATTTCTTCCCAAATACCTATACTTTCTCTTCCTAATCCCATGAACCATTTTAAAGCAACGTATTTCAAAGTTGAAGGAAACAAATTTAACTTTTGAGAGTGTCTTATAATTATAAGTTCTACATCAAACTTCAAATTCAAATAAGAATGTATCAGGATTTTTTATAGGTAGTCCATAGAATATTGGAAGAAAAAAGGGGTTGATATCCTTCATTTTGGCATCATCATTACTTTCCCTTATTGGAAAAGGAGATTCATGTTCTTCTTCATCTCTTCTTTTTTCTCTTCTTTCTTCTCTTTTATTTCCTCCTATGTTGCCTTCCTCGGGACCAACCATATTAAAATAAATGGAATCTAATTTAGTGTTTACAGTTTCATATTCCTCTTTCATATCTAGTCCAAAATGTTGTATTCAAGAGGTTTGCAAGTGATAATTGCTTGTGATTCTTCTTTAGAATTTCTTGAGCTAGAGGGAATTTTTTTTTTTTTACTTCATTCTTTAGAATTGGTTTCAAAAGGGTTTTTTGGGAAGAAACCATCCCAACTTATCCCTCTTTATTTTCATTCATTTTCAATTCACTCCTTTAATAGGTGAATATATCAAAAAGATTCCAAAAATTGATGTTTCGACGGCAATGTCGAAAAAAGTGGTAGGGTTCTACAATGTTATCATAAATGCCTTATTTTAATATCAACCCATGGCTCAGCAAAATATATGAATTTTGGGCTTTATGCATTCCTTAACTCAAGAAGTGAGAAAAATAATTACCATTATTTACAGTAATCACAATTAATTACAAGAAAAATTGTACAAATCATTGTAGTTATAATTCTAAACTAGTGAGGGGGGGATTCTTCTTAATCCCGATGGAATACAAGAATCAAAGTATGATTGGGGTCTTGGCCAAAAAAAAATAACCTCGCCGAAATGTATGGGCTTTATTTTGGTCTCCAAATAGCCAAGGAAAGGGATGTATCTGCGATTGTAATCATAGGGGATTCCCTTATCACTATTCAGCACCTTCTCAATGGATCTCTCTCCCAAATAATAACCAATTATCCCTTCTCCCGAGTAGAATCAAAACCATCTTGGAACCTTTCTCTCAAAAATATTATTTTCATATCCTTCAAAGTTAAAATAAAGAAGCTAACTCTGGCTAATT
Source organism: Pinus albicaulis (assembly GCA_034641835.2). Taxonomy (NCBI): domain Eukaryota; kingdom Viridiplantae; phylum Streptophyta; class Pinopsida; order Pinales; family Pinaceae; genus Pinus; species Pinus albicaulis. The sequence goes on from CM076575.1 coordinate 1,382,056,125, forward strand.
GGGCTTGATGTCTTGAAGTAGGAAAATATGAAGTTGATGGGTCGCTCAGGTTGAAAGCTATCCCATTACAATTCCTAATATGGATATTAGATATTCTTCCCCTATTTTTCTTGTTGGAATAAGTTACTATGAAAATTATGGTTTGTTTCAAGGTAAGTACCTCTCGGGTCACTCTCATTTCCTTCCTATTCATAAGTAATTATGGTATACATTGTTGGCGTTGGGATATCATCATGAAGTTTGAGGTGGGGAAATGTTTGGTTGAAGGCTAGGTGACTCTTCATTTCACTGATATGCGGAGGATGGATCCTGATCCAATATGCATTTCCTCATCTGCATTTGCACTCTTTTTTATGGATTTCAGACATGGAGAATTTAAGTTTTTCTGGATGGATTCATTTCTTGAAGTGGGAGTGCACAGGGCCTCAAGTTTCATTCATGGAGGATAACTTCATACTAATTAGGCTAAAGAGGATTTCAGAAGATGAAAGTGTTCAAAGAGGTGATAGATATGTGGGTTGGTGGGATAATTTCCTTTATAATTTTAATGAGTCCCAATCCTCCTCCAAGGTTGGCATCCTTTTGCTCCAAGGATCAAAGAATATTCATTTATCCCCCACTTCATTTCCCATACTAGGAACCTCATTGCTCTATTTTCATTATGCTAATTGTTGGATATTTTCCCCAACTAGTGTGCTAGGAGGTCAATATATCACTTGGCTTGTCACTCAAGAAATTCTTATTGGAAGTGAAATGGTTTTTAATTTCGTTTTGCCTAATGGAGCCTCTAATGAAATTTTTCCAGTAGCCAAAGCTTATTTTTTGTAGGGTATCTCTATGTTGGCACAGTTTCCTTTTCATGCGCTCTTGCATGCTCTCTAATGGTATATGTGGGTATTATCTAGTCAATTCGAGCTCTTGCCCCTCATGGAGAACATGGATGCTCACTCCTCAGGCTTTGGGCATCCTAGCCACTACGAAATTTTCCCTCATTCCCCCATCGGAAATAATTATGAAATCAATGAGCTCGGGGAGCAAAAGAGGAATTAGTCAGCTAATGTTCTTTACTTGATTAAAGAACTACAAAAGCTATAGTCCAAAGTATATCAGCTCTAGGAAGAAATGGATTCAATTCGATGCCAATTTGTAGACATGCAATTCCAGAGAAATGTTGATGAGAATCAAAGCCCAGCTAGTAGCGTTTTAGGCAGACCCTCGAATAAGATGTCTATTGACCCTCTAGTCAATCTATGTTTAAATTTTGCAAAATTATTTTGTTGTGTGGAAATTTTTTTGAATCCTATAGTTTTACCAATTTATGCATAATGTATGAGCAGGGTAGTAGGATAGAAATAGTTTTTTAAACTCCCCTCATGATCTCTTTTCAATATTTTGGGTCTTTGTGTTGAATGTAAGCATTTCCTAGGTTTCTTGTTGTGTCTGGGTGCAGATTTAATGACATGTTTACTCATTCTTGTCCAAACAAATTCTAAAGTACTTCCTATTTTAAACAGAAAAATAAAGCAAAACAAAATTAATATATGACAATGCTAATTAAAAAAGAAAAAGAAGCTATGGAAGTAATTGATAGCAGGAAAATGACTGGAAAATAAAATTAACTACTAGAAAAACCAATTAATCCATATTATAGAAAGAAAATTAATCTAAAATATTGCTACATAAATAAACTATTATTATTTAAAAATAAAACAAAACACATTAATAAAAAAACAAAGTATTATGTTGGAAATAAAATGTTATGCAACATAAGTATATAAACATAAATAGTTCTACATTATAGAAATAGATGAAATATCTCTTAAATGTAAATTGAAGTATGTGCAACAAAAAATATATGCATTAGAAAATCAAAGACAAAAATTGTCGATATATATTAGCAAGAAGAAATAGCCACCACTGTCATAGAGTGGCCTTTCCTCTACAGTATGCTAGTGGTTTACATGTTGTACACTCTCAATAATTGAAACAAGTGATTTCTATTAACAAAATATAACAACATAATCCAAAAATATCAAACCTTCAAAGTTTTGTTCTCGGATTTTTTATACAAAAATTGACACAATTGGTTGCTACTTTCCAATGGCTCTTGCCAAGAATAAAGAAGGCAACCACTTTTATTTATAGCAGTTAAGTGTCCCAAAAATTATCCAAAAACATAAACTAATTTAACTAATTCCCCTTAACTTCCCTCAGCTTCAGCCTAATTTCAAGCCTCATGGGTTGAACAACATGACGTGGGTTCAAACAAAATAGGAAGTTTGAGGTGGCATATAAAAAAAGACATGAAATTAAAAGTAAATATTTACAGCAGAAAACTGCATTGTTGTTGACAAAAGTTTCAAAAGCAACGGTTTCCTTTCTTGAAAATGTCTTCGACTGCAGAGAATTTCCGCAGTATGGTTGTACACATGGTACAGATCTTAGTGTTGTAGAAAAGTACTAAGCTAGCATTATCTTTGTCCTAAATATTTGTCCAAATTCTTTATTGTTATCGAACAATACTACAACTGTTCTCACACGTGAAACTGTAAAAGGGTGTCTTGTTTGATACTTGCAAACTCATAAGCAGCCAACATTCACCAAATTTGTTCATTACCATAAAAAGACTTATTCTTTACCATTAAATCCAATCACTATAATTATGATGAATAATGAGGTAAGAATGGCTATAAATGGACAAAACGAGTGATTTTTATAAGAAAAATGATAGTAAACGATGGTAAAATGGGTGATTATGAGTGACAAATATAGCCCTTGTCAATATTATTGGTCAAAAATAGGTGTTATAAAGAGTCAAAAACGAGGAAGACTAGCAGTAAAAACGTGTCAATTTTGAGCCCCAACACTCATGATTATAGAGACTAACTTAATTACTTTTATCTTAGTGATCTAATGGTAGCTCTATTGCAGCCATGATAGTAGTCTATATGTTCTCATATCCTTAAGGGTTGGTTCAAGTAACCACATGAATGTGTGCTTAGTGGATTTATTAGTGAAATTAATTAGACATTATTCATACATGGTCCATATCCTTCAAATTCAACCAATGGAAGGAATCATGGTTGCAAACCAAAAGATGCATATACTCATTTGGATACTTGAATGTACAACCCATTGTAGTGTGTTCCCACAATCCACATTCAAAACATCTCACATTTTTTCTTTGTCCATGATTCCAATTTTATGGTTGATTCTGATTCGAGGTTGGTGACTGTGCTTGTGCCATGTATGTGTTCATTAATATAAGTCTGACATCATGGTATCCTAGTCCAAGATATTGTCCATGTTTGACTAGCATAATGATAAGATATTGTTGTATGAGCCATCATTGTTTGTCGAACAAAGGACCCACCTCCATGCAATTATTTGAATATGAAAGTGGAGGAATATGTTGCATGGGAGACAATATATTTATCATGGATTTTAGGATTAAAGAGATTGGAAAGACCCAAATTATGAAAGGGATAAATTAAGAAAATTTTAAAGTTTAAGGTAATCCCTCCAAGGGACATTATATGCAATTGTGCCAAGGGTAATGCAAGACAGCTATGATGATTGAGTCATCAAGTATTATGAATAAAATATAAACTATCAAACAATTTTGCAACTTCTACCTAGCTATCAAAGTGTGATTAGACTCTAGAGAATGGAGGATTTAAATCATGTGGTAGAGACTTTTTGAGAAAGTGATTGTCAATGATATCTACAAATGACTCTTATGATTTTTGGAAAGAGATGAGTACTCATTGTTTTAATTGTTGAATTTGTTTATCGATGTTGGAATATCATTCAAGGTCTAGCATGATAGCATCCATTGTGCCACCATAATACTATGTGATAAGTGGTAACACCTCTTGATAAGTGCTCAGCATCAAATCCTTCAACATAAATTTCAATGAAAAATGAGTACCACAACAAATACATGATTGTTCTTGTGGAATATTCGTATCTTTTTTTATCAATACTTGACCTAATTCACATCAAGCTATGAAATTTTCTTCGGTATCAAAAGCATAATGAAAAATTCAAGTAACAAGCATTTTCTAGCTTTTGAGGATTCTTGCCCTTGCATCCATTGAGGCACCGAGCATTATAACATATAACCAATATTACCTTGTTAAGGACCTTAGGAGTCCTTATTAGGCATCCAATAACTTAAGTGACCAAAGCCACAAACAAATAATCTCCCAATTTTTCATACTTAGGCATTTTTCATTACAGTTCTTATGATTCTCCTTATGATCTATATATGAAAACTTGAAGGTTTTTTATGAAAGATTTCAAGTGAAATTATATGTTTTTTATGCAATTAGACAAGTTTCCTTAACACATAAATGATGATTTTAAACTCATTTTTTCATAAAATAACAAATACAACAATACCATAACAGAAACACAAGACAACAAATGATGAAGGATTTCAACCCTCATGGGCTACATCTCCTAGTCCAACTTCCAATGTTGGGCCTCTTTCATAATGCTTGAAAACATGTGTTTACATGTATTTTCAGTGCTCAAAATGCAAAAAAATTGTCTCCAATGGTTCCATAATTGTAAAAAACCCCTAGTTGGTCTCTTTTTGCACTCAAAAAGGTCAAAAAATGATCGAGTTATGCTCCAGAACAATTTTCCTACTAACTTCCCTCCAACTCACACCCACCCATTATCCATCCTACATTTTCCGCAATTTTTGGCATCGTGGAGTGACAATTTAGCCTCGGACCGACGAGATTCGCGTTGATTTGGGTGCAAATTGTTGCATCTTTAAAAGGCACAATGACCCCACAAATAGTAAAAAATGGGACACGTGGCACATTTAACGTCGTTAATTTCGGGGTTGTTTGAACCGCTCCTGCCAAGATCTTGACCGCACTTGTGACTGGGATTTGGTATGGAAAATTGTGGTAAGTTTTAGGACTGTGCGCAAAAATGCATAAACCAACCCCAACTTGACTGTGGTTGTTGTGGTTTTTTCATGGGTTAGGTTTCCAGAACCCCGCCAAGGTAGGTTCCACTATGCACCAACATAACTCCACCTAAACCATTACCATGGTTGTATATGTTGTGGGTTGGAATTATGGTTCCCGTCGGTGGTTCATACCCATGTTTCAACCGTGGTATCGTTATATTAAACCGAAGTTGGGTTATAACCATCGAGGTTTGAACACATCAAACTATGGTATGTGTCATGACTTGTAGTTTGGGGCCGGGGCTAACCCCATGCCCTAGCTACTCCAGCTGTGGTCTCGTGGCATGGGGTGGATCGGGATCCAAGGGTTAACCCCGTCCCCAACCCCCAATATGGATTACAATAAATTTTAAACATCGGTTTGATCCTATACATATTAAGAACCAATGTTGGCAGAATGGAGGAGCGTTGTCTTGTCGTTTGGTAGGTCCATGGTTCAAACCTCTTGGAGGTCCTGTCGGCCCATATAAAATTTTAATACACCATTATGAAGCCACATGACAGCCAACAATTGGCCCACCTGGACCTCCTCCATTGGTCGACCTCCAACCAATCAAACCACAAGAAATTCGACCAACCGATTGAAGCCACTTGTCAAATAGTCATTGGCCCAAATATTACACATTCATCTACCCAGTCACTTGCCTAGTCAGCATATGGGTTGTTGACTCGACGTACCTGCAACTTCAACTTTTAAAATTTTAGTTGTTTGAGAAAACGGTCAAAACACGATATCGGTAGCATATGATATCGGTTTTCAGTGAAACGAGTTGTGTTGGATTCAGGGAGACAAGATATTCATTTTGGAACTAGTTTAAATCACTTTCAAACACTTTGAATTTTGAGAATTTTACTGATACACTAGATCATTCCTCCCCACTGAAAGCTTTTGGACCTCCAAAAGCTCATTTTCAGTTAACAAACAGATGAGGGTATAGTTCGATCACCCTTCCAATCTCAATCAATTCAGTTTTGCTTGTTTTTGTCTCTTTGAGCTCTTCATGAAGGTATTTCACTTTCCCTTGTTTTGAAGTCATTGTTTTTTTGTCAAAGATGATATATTTTGCTGCAATTTTCCAATATATTCAGAAAATAAAACTGCTCTTGAAGGAATTTGAACATTCCCTCCTTGATCTTCAATCAAATAAGACTTATTCAATTTCAAGTTCACTTCACCTTGAAAATTGTCGTCATAACAATGCTTAGCATGTTTAGCCTTGTACTTGGCTTGATTCTTTACCAAATGTAATCACCATCGCCATGCACCATCCTTGTTCAAAGACAAAACAATATGAAACCCACAAGGAGATGTCTTAGAACCAATGTCCTCTTTTTCAAATAGTTGTTGTATTTGGTTTTTGACCCCTGCATTCTCTAACACTGACATCTTATTCATACCAATGTTCAACAATGATGCATCCTGCTGCAATTTCCCTTCATATTGTTTTCCTCTTTTAGGAGGAAACATGTTAGACTCCTGAAACATCTTATCACATGGATTAGAAACCTCAATGAAATCATATTTCAAACTTGATTCATATCCTTGAATGGCTTTAGATTCATTAACATCTTTGTGCTTGAACATTAACAATGAAAAGGGGAATTTTGAGGTCTAAAATGGGCATCCTAAGAAAATTATAAAATTATTATGGAATTAATAAAATAATATTAGATTATATCATCAACTTTCAGAGGAGGAAAAAAAAAACTATTTTTTCAACTCATATTTTAAACTTATCTCCTTATGGGTTTACTCAAATTTCGATCAAGGACACCCGTTGGATGAATAATTTGATTCTTATCTAAGGAGTACCCATGTCGCATACTTTCGATGGACCCTTCTACACAAAAATGAGAAATACATTAAAAATGTTATTGCAATCACGTTTTTTCATGTATTTCTCATTTTTCAAGTAGTAGGGTCCATCAAAAGTATGCAACATGGGTACTCATTGGATGAGGAATTAAATTTTGCATCCAAAGAGTACTCCCGCATGAAATTTGAGTAAAAAATTAGGGATACAAGTTGAAAATTTAGTTTTATTATTTTATTATTTTTTAATCTTTTTAGTTTTTTTACCTCAAAAATGGTGAATCATCCCCTATGGTTGACATCATCAACTTGAATCCTATCGGTTCTTATAAAGTTTATTTTGGTTGTACATTTTTCTTAGGAGACCCATTTTAGACCTCAAATTTTTTCTAATGATTCTCACTAACACTAACAATCCTCTTCATTTGTCCACCATTCACAAGAGATAAAATCATTTTCTTGCTATGTGCTCTAATAATGTACTCAATCCCATTTTTAAACAAATGATATTTATTCTCACAGCAATGAAAAATGGCTCTCCTATCATATATATATGGGCTTCCCAAAAATACCACATATGTCAAGCGAAACTACATCAAGTTCTACCTCATCGAGGAATTTTACAGTGATGGGAAATCTAAGTATGCATTTCCTTGTCACTTGCAATTTTTCATTCTCACATAACCAACCTAAAGGATAAGGTTTATGATGAGGAATGGTTTCTAAATTCAATTTTTTGACAATATCTTCTGAAATGAGGTTTTCTTGTGATCCATTATAAAACAGTGTATTCATCTTGGTATGTTTTGAAATAATTCTAATATGAAAAAGCTTTATTCTTGTTTTTTCATATTCATTTTCATTAAGACTATTTGAAGAACCAATACTTGCAATTTCCATACCTTTCAATCCCATGGTTGTGATTTTTATTTCATCCCTGGAATCTAATCCTAAATCTTGTTGTATAGTTGCAGCAGCCTTTTATTTCTCCTTGCTTTGAGCTTCAACCTTGTAAGCATCATAAACACTTGCAACACAATTAAAACCAAAATATAACCAAAGACCCACAACTCTGATACCAAATTGATCTGTATATGAAAACTTGAAGGTTTTTTATGAAATATTGCAAGTAAAATTATATGTTTTTTATGAAATTAGACAAGTTTCCTTAACACATAAATGATGATTTTAAACTCATTTTTGTAGAAAATAACAGAGACAATAATACCATAATAGAAACAAAAGGAATCAAATGATGAAGGAGTTCACCCCTCATGGACTACATCTCCTATTCTATATTCCAATGTTAGTCCTCTTTCATTATGATCAAAAATATGTGTTTACATGTATTTTTAGTGCTCATAATGCAAAAATATTGTGTCCAATGGCTCTAGAACAATCAAAAACCCCTATTTGGGCTCTTTTTGCACTCAAAAAGGTCAAAAAATGACTCAGTTATGCTCCAGAATAATTTTCTTGCTAATTGTCCTCCAATTCGCACCCACATGTTATCCATCCTACTTTTTTCACAATTTTCGGCGTCGTGGAGCAACAATTTCTCCCCGCACTGGCAAGATTTGTGTCGGTTCAGGTGAAAATTGTCGCATCTTTAAAAGGCGCAGTGACCCCCACAAACAGTCAAAAATGGGCCATTTAGTGCATTTAATGTCATTAATTTCGTGATTGTTTGAACCGCTCCTACCAAGAGCTTGACCACACCTGTGACTTAGGTTTGGTATGGCAGAATGTGGTAAGTTTTAGGAATGTGTGCAAACATGTATAACCCAACCCCACCTTGACTGTGGTTGTTTTGGTTTGTTCGTGGGTTAGGTTCCTGGAACCCCACGAAGGTAGGTTCCATTATGCGCCAACATAACTCCACCCCAACCATTACCATGGTTGTATATGTCATCGGTTGGGACTATGGTTCCTGTCGTTGGTTAATATTCATCTTGCAACCGTGGTATCGTTATATTTAACCGAAGTTGGGTTATAACCATAGGAGGTTTGAATGCATCGAACTATGGTATGTTTCATGACTTGTTCTTTGGATTCGAGGTTAACCCCGCGCCCCTAGATGCTCCAGTTGAGGTCTCGTGGCATGGGGTGGACCGGGGGCCAAGGGATAACCTCAGCCCTGACCCCCAATACAGATTAAAATAAAGTTTAAATAGTGTTTTGGTCCTATTCATAATAAGAACAAATGTTAGTGGACTGGTGGAGTGTTGTGTTGTCGTTTGGTAGGTCCTCGGTTCGAACCTCCCGGAGGCCTGCCGGCCCATACAAAATTTTAATACACCATTATGAGGCCACATGGCAGCCAGTAATTGGCTCATGTGGCTCTCTTCCATTGGTCAACCTCCAACCAATAAAACCATAAGAAATTCGACCAACCGAATGAATCTACTTATCAAGCAGTTATTGGCATGAATCCCTTTCCTACAAGGATAACCTTTTTTACCACTAATGGGGGAGGGTAATTGCAAGATGAAAATTTTTTATACAATGATTTTTGTTACAATATGTTGTAATCAATTTTAATTTTCCTTTGTGGAAGATGTCTAGGATATATTGTTAAGACAAAATCAAATATCAAGGAAAACAAGCAAAAAAGTTAATAAAGCTAGAACACGCTTGGAATTACTTTTATTTGATAAAATTTGTTTAAGGATTATGATTTTACCTAACGCACTAATCATCATTAACGCAACATTAACACTCTTGGTGGGACTCAGAATGCATTGTCAAAAGGATTAAAAGTTGCACATGTTCGAAGGCAGAGATGGGTTATGTCTCGAGGCCCACAAGATGGGGAAAAACTGACAACACTAACCACTTAACAGATAAGAGCGTAGGTGCCTCTGTAATGAATTTTCAACGTGCCGTGATCTCAAGATCTATGGCTCAGGTCAGTTGCGGGGGCACTCCCCTGACTTTGAACCGTACCAAAGGTTGCCCCCATAGTGGCATCAGCAAGCAAGACTGATGATGTCAGCAAGTGAGAACGACCCCACCACACATTCTGCCACGTCATTTCTCCCTTATCCACCTGTCAGCTATGCATGTTATTTCCGTTATTAAATTTTTTTTGTAAATTTCATTTGATTCCCTACGGAAGAATTAAATTCAGCTTTTTCCCCCTCCTTTACACAATTGGCCTATAAAAGCCCATTTTTAACCCATTTTCTCGTAATTTTCCTATCTGCTCATGTTTTCATTGTATTTGAATTCACCAGCAACGGATCCCATTTAGCATTTCTTGTTACCTCCAAGTATTTATCACAGTCGTCCATTACTCCAATTGTACAAAATGTCCAAGAAAGTTGTCTTAGTAGGTTTGTCATCTCATATTCCACTAATGGACACTGAAGCATACATTTTCGATATTGTTTGTTCTTTGAATCATATTGAAACGTATCAGCATCTCCATGTGAATAAGTCCAATTTCCCATATTATGGCGTTGCAGTCAGGAGAAAGTATTGTCCAAGTGTCTTCTACTATAATTCATCAATCACTCTGTTTCCCATCCTCAAATTCATATATTTCCTTCTTTGAAGAAACCTTGTTAGTTTATTCTGAGAATTTAACAGGTCATGAGTATGCCCAAACTGTGTATTATTTGATAACTAGCGAGAATTCGTTCTCCTTAGAATCAAATCATTTTCCTTTGGATATTTTTGTTTAAGAGGTTCAACCCGTTCTTCAAATTTTAAATAAATTATAGGGAAAGAGAATGCATCAGTCATTGGCAAAATCATTATGGGCCTTTTTAGTTTGATGATGAAGCTTGAGTTTTTCCTAGATATTGGGCCATCTTTCTAGGAGGGGTTAGTTAATGCCCAATTTATGAACTTCTCACTCACAGGTTGTTTTAGGTTCCCTTCTTTGATTACATATTTGTTCTTATATACTCATGTGGAGAATTTTATGCACTTGGGGTTAAATATTATGGATGTCAACAAGAACAAGCATTTAGTACTCTTTTGGACTGACATAGTGAGGGATAACCCAAATAATGAAGGCTTAGTGGAGTTTTTTGCTTCATTTCTTTCTGTATTCTATTCAATCATTAATAGTTCTCCTACACCTTATTTCCTTGGCAAAAGATTAGTCCTTCCTTTAATTGAGTAAAGATATGAGAGTGGGGAACTGGTATTCTTTTGAAGATTATTTAGAGATCAGATTTTATGGTGCTGACATTGAACCCTACAGGTTACCAACTTTTGTTCCTATGAGGTTGTTTTCTTTAGAGTTCATAAGACAGAGTTTAAATGTGGATGAGATTCATTTTGTTCCAGCCAAAAACGTTATTTTATTCAAATTACCAAGGACTATAGGTCATTTCAATCTTAAAACCAGGCAAGTTGCAGAAGAAGTTCATATACTTCTTGAAGGGATGGATTTTTTGTTAGGAGATAAATGGGCTTATGATCCCTTTCATATCATTTCAAATAGAAGAGTATAAAATGGATATGCTCCATTTTTACATGAAACTAGACCTGAAATTAAGAAGCTGGCAAATGGAGGAAAATCAGCGTCAACAAGGGGAGTAGAGGTTGAAAACCCTATGTAGAGTGAAAATAATCTCAAGAGAGGTAGGGAAGAAATCATGGACTTAGAGGAAGATGCATATGGAGCAGTAAAAAGAACAAAGTTTTCTGTTGAGGGTAACACATCATTAATTCATGGTTTTCAATTGCAGTTAGGAGAGACAATATGTACACCATCTTCTCCAAACCTTGATGAGGCTACTCAGGACTCAGTGCCAATCATTAAAAAATTATTTTCACATATTGAATATAAGAATAAGAAGATCAAAGAAAACATGGAAGCTTAGTTGGAGGCTCAAACATCTTTTGATTATCAAACGAGATTGATGTCAGCCATGGATTTAGAAAGGAATCAACTAAAAATTTCCTTTTTTCATCCTTCTGGATTATCTGTTCCCTCTTTGACATGTTTAGAACTGTTAACTTGATTGTAGATGCAAAAAATATTCCTCTGCCTGATAAGATTAATCTCCATAGGAAAACTAGAGGATTAATTTACAATGATTTAAATAAAACATTCTCAGTTGCCAGCAAAGCTGAAGCCATGTTGGATAAGGTTGTTGGACAAATGAAGTACGAAAAGGCATATTCAAGGGCTTTGTCAACTCATAATGAAGAGTTGAAGAAACTAGTAATGAAGGTTGGAGTAAATCTTGAATATAGAAGTGCAATCCAAAATCTATTGCAAGGTGTTGAAGAAAAAATTCAAGTACTTATAAAGAAATTGAAACTACCTTCTATAGAGCATCCAATGACTTCAGAAGTAGCCCAAGTCGAAAAAGAAAAGGAATTTTTAACTAATGTTGCTTTACATCAACATATTGACTCACATGTTTGCAAAATCCTAGTAGAGGCAGATTCATAAGACCCATTTGCTAAACTAACTCAAGTTATGACTGAGATGAAGCTTGCTGAAAATGAGATGAAAAAAATCCATAGTTGTTTTGATAAAGCAATGAAGGTCATTAGAGTTTCTGAGAAGGAGTTGTCTATGAAAAAGGAGACTGATGAAAAGTATAGAAAGGATTTCCATCTTGAATACCAGGAGGTCAAGGAGTTGAAAGAAAATTTGGAAGGGAATATGTCCCTTATCCAAGCAAGAGGGATATTATGGAATGACATTATAGCTACAGTTAAAAACATCTGGTAGTTCTTACTTATTGTGGAGGAGGAGAAAACAATTTTCATAGATTTGGAGGGTGAAAGCATGGCCCGTAAAAAAAAGTTACAAAAAAGAGCCCAGTTTGCAAAGAAGACTATTGACTTTCTGAATTCCAAGTTTGCACAGCAATTAAAGGAACATGGGATAGAAAACAAGATTTAGTACATAATTGAAAGCAACAAGATGACAGTGAAGAATTTTCACAGGAAATTGGTTGAGAAGAGATTAAAGGAGTTGAAGGAATATGTAATAAAATTTAATACTACTTTTGATAAGAGAACTAAGGCATTCTTTCCATCTTGCTGGGGTCAACATGGAAATATATTACCTTGGGATAAATTTGAAACAATGCTAGTAGAATCCAAAAGAAAAATTGGCACAACTTATGAAAATACAAAATTATTGAAAGGGGCTACTATTGTTAATTATTTACAAAGATACTTCTAGCTTCTTTGGATGATGAGAAATTTATTTATTGAAAATTCAACCCACGGCAAGATCACTGAATTTAGAATGGCTCATGTCAAGTTCATTAAAATCCCAAATGCAAATGCAGATATGTGGAAGAGGTGTAGAGAATGGATGTCTCCTCAACCAACTAATATAGGAGCAGGGCTTTCCATTTTTTCTGAAGTACAAATCATTCAATGATAAATAATATTCCATCGTGGAATTTAATTTTATTTTCATAATGTTTGGTAGAAATACTTTAATTTCTATGTAATTTCATTTTTCAAATGTAATATGTTGAGGACAGTTAGTTCCAAGGTAGTTTAGGGAGTTGGGAGTTTCATAATTGGCTTTTGAAATTTTGTATAAAAAAGACTTTGAAATAAGAAGTGAGGTTCCAGATTTTTGGACCTCAAAGGCACTACAATTTTGTACTTTCACTTTCATATGCTCATGAATAAATTTTTCGCAAAGTTTCCAGAACTTGTTGGGTATGATTGGTCTTTCTTGTTCCATCTTTTGTTATTGTTATTATCTCAGGATTAAGTAATGAGTTTGTTGGTATCTAATGTTACAGTGTTGTGAATTAGAGTTAAAATCCTTAATGATGTGCTCCTCTATTCTGAATTTCATTGCATACTCATCATTTTTCTTCTAAAGTTAAAGATAGCAGATTTTGTGTAAGACAACCTATTTTCTAAAACTTTCCATTATCATTTCTTTTTTTCCTTTCTTTCATTTGTACTCAACATCAGAAGGAATTTTTGGAAACATTGTTCTCATTTGATAATTTAAATAGTTTTAAATCATATTTCTGGGGTTTTATAAAATGAATGGACAAACAATTAATTGTTTTCAAGTTCCACATGAATGTCTTGGGCATTGATTTCTTCTCAGCCAGAAATTATCTCTCAAGGTACAACATTTTTTGGCTTCGTTGCCGAGGAACGGAGATACGAAGTTATTTTTCCCTGGCTTTTATTCTTGAATCGCTTCTTTGGTTGGTGAGAAAAGAAATTAAATAGGTTGAGTCTCTCACCAAGATAACAGTCTTGGCTCCAAGAAGACCATACATGAGGTATGATACATCGCAGTAGAATACTCATGCCCTCTCTGACCCTGAGAAGTTAGTCTCTCGGAGAGTGTGGAAAGCTAAGTCACCAGTAACCCCAAATCCTACTTTTTCTTCTCCTAGTACTAGTTCTAATCAACAGTTGTCTGGTTTTTGTTTAGAAGAAATTGTTCAAAATCTTGATTTTCTCCAAGAAAGTCTAATATCCCCTCAAAATATTTTTCCTGGACCAAATTTAGAAGATAAACCTTTTGATTCAGTTTCATTCTCTTTTCCATAGTTTAAATAAGTTGAGGAAGTTGATCTTTCAACCTCAAAATAATCAGTTTCTTCCATTATCCAATCAGTTCCCATTTCAGTTCAGCCTCCTCAGTCCTTTGTGTTTCAAGTAGGAGGTTCTCCTGTAATTAAACCATTTTTAAACATGGCTATTCCCGCATTTCTTATGAACAAATATTATCCTTTAAATATCCATCATCTGATGAATGCTCTCCCACAGGACTATCTCAAGTTGTTGCCTAGGGTTACAGGTGAAGATGAAATGACAGCTGAAAAAACATGTTGCTACATTCTGTGCTTTTGCTGAAAATATGAATGTTGAAGATTTAGATGTGGTGATGAGGTTATTTTTTCAATTACTTGATGGTGAAGTGAGGAAGCGGTTCAAAACCCTTCCTGCAAATTATATTAATACTTTGGAGGAGTTAGAAAATGCATTTATACAGAGATGGGGAGAGAAAAAAGATCGCAACTATTTCCTAACAGAATTCAATGCTATAAAAATAAAATCAGAAGAGAATGTAAATGAATTTATTAAAAGGTTTAATAAATTATATAATAGTTTTTCAGTTGAGATAAAGCCTCCACCTACTGGAGAAAAGGAAGTATGTGCAGGTGCTTTTGAATCTGATTTTGGATTTACATTGAGGGAAAGGAGATCCCCTACCTTACATTAGATCCAAATCGATGCACTGAAAATCGAGGAAAACATGTCTGCTACTGGAAAGATTAAGTCGAAGTAGCAGGTTGATGAAAAGGGAAATGGAAAAGAAGAAGTAAAGGCTTTAAACCAACCCAAAGATGCACATGAACAGAAGTTGGAAGAAATGACCAAAGTCATTAGGAATCTGTCAAATAAACTTTTAAAACTGGAACTCAAAAATGAAAATCCCCCTAGACAAATTCAGCAAGGCCAAAACAAAAATTTTAATCCTCAATTTAGGAGGCAGTATCCACTGCAAATAAGGCAGAGGGAGAGAAAGGATCAAGATTAGATCTAGCCTCCTCTATATATTGAAGATGAACTAGAAGAGGTAGTGGAAGAGAATCCTAAATAACAAGATAACCAAATTTCTATTTTGTATAGGGAAGGCGAAGATATGATCATAAGTGAAGAGTGAAGTTCGGAATTTCAGGTCTCTTTATATGAAGAGGAGATTGAACATTATTGTAAAAAAATCACATATTTTATGCAGACAGAGCTACACAAGAAATATGACCTTCGATCAAGAAAAAGGTCAAGAGTACACGATGGTGAAGAAGCATGAAAGATCAAATACCTCAACAGATGGTGACTCCACAACAACCTCCAAAACAGTTTGATAAAGGAAAACAGAAAGTTAATTCGGCCCCAAAGGTTAAATTTCAGCAAGGAAAAAGTTCAAAGGAGAAGTTAAATATAGGAGAATTAAATAAGACTGTTCAACAGCCTCATGAGGTTCTGAAGCAAAAATTGAATGAAGAATAACAGGAGAAGGTGATAAAACAGAGCCATTCCTTTAACTTGGTAAAGGAGTTGGAAAAGATCAAAGTACCAGTTCCTTTGACCGAGTTGATTGAAACTCCAACATATAAGAAGCAAGTCTCTAATTTTATAAATCTTTCATAGTATAACCATGCAGCAGACACAGTTAATTTGAAGGAGGATAAACCAGTGGTAATGTGTGGTCCTCATGTGGAGGAAGTGGATTCCTCTACTCCTCCATTTTATATTTCGTTGCTAGTACATACGTTTATTCTTCATAATTCAATGTTGGATTCTGGAGCCTCTCATAACCTGATGCCTCTTTCAGTTATGGATCTTTTTAACTTACAGATTACCAAGCCTTACAAATATTTATATCCATTTGTTTCTAAGTAGGTAAAATGTGTAGGGTTGATTAAAGACTTGGTGGTTTTTCTAGCTCAAATTCCAACCAGGAGCATTGTGATGAACGTATTAGTTGGATACATTCCAACACGCTTTGGAATGATCTTATCTAGGCCTTGGGGAGCCAAACTAGGAGGAGTTTTGAAGTTGGATTTTACATATGCCATCATCCCTATTTTTGGCTGTGAAGAAAGGAGGTTGTACAAGGAGACAGGTTTGTTAAGACATTTACAAAGGAGGGTCCCAGTTATTCTCCTGTATATAGTCAGCAAAAGGATGACATTTCCTATTTTATGTGAAAATCCCTTCAAGAATAGCGGATAAGGAGAAAATAGTCAGTGGAGTTTGGAAGTTATTTTTTGATGGTGCCTATTCAAAGGATGGCAATGGAGCAAGAGTACTTTTGTTTTCTCCAAAAGGCCAGTTCATGCCTTTTTCTTATAAGTTATAATTTGACTCCACAAATAACATTACGAAGTATGAAGCTTTAATTCTTTGACTGCAAATTGCTAAGCATTTATGAATTCAATGTATCTTTGTTTTCGGAGATTTCGATTTGGTAGTTAAATAGATCAAAAATCACGGTCAAGAAAGGCATCCGATATTGAAAACTTACAGAAATGAAGTTTGGGATTTGATAGAGAATTTATTTTTTGATTTCAACATACAGTTTGTCCCTAGAGAAGGCAACAGACATGTTGATTCTCTAGCAGTTGCAGCAAGTATTTTCAAACCTCCCTTAAATCCCAGATTTAAGTATAAAGTTGAGATTAGACAGAGGCCATCTATTCCAGAGAATATTAAACATTGGTAGGTGTTCAAGGATGAAGAGAAAATTAAATATTTTCTAGAAATTATTATTGAGTTTTTTTATTTGGAAATTGATTAGGAGGGAGAAACTGAAGAAAATCAGAAAGAGGGGTTGTCTTTTAAAGACTCTATAGGAAATCTGAAAATATTACAGCTTAAGGATAGTGTCATACCAAAAGGCTTAGTACCTTTGGAGCGATTGTTCAATTCGAATGATGTTGCAGTGAATCCGAAAAAGACAGACTCATAATAAGATCTTGAAGATTCTAATCTGGGAACACAACAACAACCAAAGGTGGTGAGGTTAGCAAAGGATGTCCCTTAGAATTGTAAACAGAGGTATGTAAATATTTTTAAGAATTTTGTTGATGTTTTTTCATGGTCATATGAAGATATGAAAACATATGACACTAGTATTATTCAACACGAGATTCCTTTAAATATAGGGGTGAAAGCTTATAAACAGAAATTGAGACAGATTAACCCTTTGTTGTTTCCTTCTATAGAAAATGAAGTCAAAAAATTGTTGCAGGAAAAAATAATTGTCCCATTAAGGTACTCTGATTGGGTGGCAAATCTTGTTCCCGTGAGAAATAAAAATGGAGAAATAAGGTTGTGTATTGATTTCTGGAATCTAAATAAAGCATCTTTAAAGGACAACTCAGTCGCTCCCCAAAATGGATCACATCCTAAAGAAGATGACAAGATCATACAAGTTATCAATGATTGAAGGCTTTTTTGGTTATCACCAAATTTCCGTTGAGAAAGTAGATCAGAAGAAGAAATCATTTACAACTCATTGGGGCACCTTTATGTATTCTAAGATGCTCTTTAGGCTAATGAAGGTTGTTGCC
The DNA here is from genome assembly GCA_034641835.2 of Pinus albicaulis. Taxonomy (NCBI): domain Eukaryota; kingdom Viridiplantae; phylum Streptophyta; class Pinopsida; order Pinales; family Pinaceae; genus Pinus; species Pinus albicaulis. Next base: position 1,382,073,976 of record CM076575.1, read on the forward strand.
ACTTTTCAAAGGGCTATCGATATAGCCCTTGTAGGAGAAAAAGACAGGTTCATAGTAATTTACTTGGATGACATAACAGTTTTCTCCAAATCAGATGATGAGCATCTAGGGCATTTGGAACAGACTTTTCAAGTGTAGAAAGTATGGCCTTTCTTTAAATCCCAAAAATTCACATTTTGCTTTGAAAGAAGGGAAATTTTTAGGCCACATTTTATCAAAAGATGGAGTTAAAACAAATCCAAAAATAATGGAAGAAATCAAAAGCATACCTCTACCCAGAAGTAAAAAGGAGATCCAAATCTTCCTAGGAAAAATAAATTTCCTCATAAGATTTGTTCCTAATAATGCAAAGACTGTTAAAGAAATAGCTGATATGTTGAGAGAAGGTGTACTGGAGGTTAGGTAGAAAGCAATTTCCAAGGAGTCCTTTTCAAGGATCAAGGAGGCCCTTTAGGAAGCTCTTGTGTTGGTAAGTCTTGATTATACAAAGCCTTTTCAGATTTTTTAATTGATTCTTCCACTACCATTGCAACAGTGCTTTTACAGAGAAATGAAGAGAAGAAAGAAAAGTTCGTGGCAGTCTTTAGAAAAGTGTTAAAGGACGCATAATTAAAATATAATATCTTGGAAAAGAAAGCTTATGTTATGGTTAAAGCATTGAAGGCTTTTAGGGTCTATATTCTTCAATCACAAATTATTGCTTATGTTCCAAATGTTGTTGTAAAAGATGTGTTAACTCAGGGTGATGTTGAAGGAAAGAGAGGAAAATGGATAGCAAGAATTCAGGAATATGACATGGATATAAAGCCAACCAAGTTGGTGAAAGGACAAGGTTTGGAAAAGATTTTAACATAAACAAATTTTCAGGCTATGGGGATTAATTTGCTGGCTGAAGTTGAGGAGAATAAAGCTACAACAAAAGCAGTTAAGGATATAGAACCCGATAACAAAGTTTAGTATAAATACCTATGTTCTGAATGGTATAAATATATCATGCATTATTTATTTTTTCTTTGTTCTCCTCCTCCTTTAAATAGATCAAAATATAAGGCTTTGAGAGTAAAGGCTCAGAAATATGTGATAGTAAATGGGAAGCTATATCAGAAAGATGTGGTTGCCATCCTTTTACTTTGTTTAACAGAGAGAGAAACAATTGATATAGTAAATGAATATCATGGTTATCTTTGTGGTGGCCACTATGGATGGAAGGTAACATCTCACAAAATTTTACAAGCAGGATTATTTTGGCCTTCTCTATTTTCAAATGTTTATAGATTGGTAAGGGGTTGTCAAAAATGTCAATTTTTTGCTTAAAAGAAAAGACTCGAACCATTTCCTCTAATTCTTGTGTTTTTGGAGGAACCTTTTAGGCAGTAGGGATTGGATTTCATAGGGGAGATTAATCCATCATCTAGTGGACAGTAAAAGTGGATTTTGACAGGCACAGACTATTTTACTAAATGGGTGGAAGTTGTCCCAGCAAGAAGAGCAAATGATGTAGTAGTGATTAAGTTCTTGGAGGATAATATTTACAGCAGGTTTGGTTGTCCCAAGAGGTTAGTAACAGACAATGCACAAGTCTTTAAATCTGCAATATTGATTGATTCTTGTCAAAATTATAATGTGATTTTCTCTCACTCTACTGCATATAACCCTCGGGGGAATGGGTTAGCAGAGTCTTCTAACAAAACTTTGGTGAATATACTCAAGAAGAATATTGTATAAAATCAAAAGAATTGAGATACTAAATTAAAGTTTTTCTTGTGGGAAAGTAGGGTAACTCCAAGGAGATCCACCAGAAAATCTCGTTTTGAGCTTGTGTATGGAACAGTTGCTCTATTTCCAAGCCAATTGGTAAAGCCTGTTGCAGTGTTTGTCCAAGATATTCAGAAAGAATCAAGTCCCCCGATTCGAAGAATGAACCAGTTGATTGAGCTAAGTGAAGACAGAGAAAAATTCATCGAGAATTTAATCATTTATCAGGAAAAGATGAAGATAGTGTTTGACAGAAAGGCAAAATATATCATTTTTAAGCCTGGATATCTAGTGCTCAGATGAGATGCAAGGAGGGAAGACAAAGGTAAACATGGTAAGTTTGATCCTTTGTGGTTTGGTCCCTTCAAGGTAGTAGAAGCCAGGGCAAACAACACTTTTGTTCTTGAAAATATGGATGGTGACCTCATACAACTGCCAGTGAATGGGTAGTACCTCAAACATTATTTCTAGCACTCATTTGAAGTTGGTTTCATCAATGTACATATTGGTGTGCCATTGTTAATATCCCAGTGAGTTATCCATTGTAATGTGCCAAGTTGCAATTTTGACTCCACGCCCGAGGTGAAGGCACTAATTTGCGGTTCTTAGTGTTTTTCTGTCTAAAAAACACTATCCCCAGGTGGAGCCATATGTTGTAACCAATTTTAATTTTCCTTTGTTGAAGATGTCTAGGATATATTGTTAAAAAAAAAATCAAATATCAAGGAAAACAAGCAAAAAAGATAATAAAGCTAGAAGGAACTTGGGATTACTTTTATTTGATAAAAGTTGTTTAAGGATTATGATTTAAATTAATGCACTAATCAGCATCAGCACAGCATTAACACTCTTGGTGGGATGCGGAATACATCGTCAAAAGGATTAAAAGTTGCACATGTTCGGAGGCGGAGATGGGTTATGTGTCGAGGCCCACAAGATGGGGCAAACCCGACAGCACTAACACTCAACAGATAACAACGGAGGTGCCTCCACAATGAATTTTCAACGCGCCCATGATCTCAAGATCTACGGCTCATGTCATCTAGGGGGCACTCCCCTGACTGTGAACCGTACCAAAGGTTGCCCCCGTAGAGATGTCAACAAGAGAGCCTGATGATGTCAACAAGCGAACCCGACCCCACCACCCATTCCGCCACGTCACGTCTCCCTCCGCCACCTGTTAGTCATGCATGTAATTTCCTCTATTAAATTATTTTTGTAAAATTTCATTTAATTCCCTACGAAAGTATTAAATTCAGTTTTTTCCCCCTCCTTTGCAAAGTGGGCCTATAAAATCCCTTTTTAAGCCATTTTCTCGTACTTTCCTTATCTGCTCGTGTTGTCATTGTCTTCAAATTTACCAACGACAGATCCCAATCAAAATTTCTTGTTACCTCAAGGTATTTATCACGATCATCCATTACTCTAATTGTACAAAATGTCCAAGAAATTTGTCTTAGCAGGTTTGTCATCTCACATTCCACTAATGGACACTGGGGCAAACATTTTCGATATTGTTTTTTCTTTGAATCATACTGAAACGTGTTAGCATATCCTTGTTAATAATTCCATTTTCCCATATTACGTTGCTACAGTCAGTTCCAGGGTTCTATCATCCTTTATCACTAAGATTCACCTTTTTCCCGAGTTTATCAGTTGGCCAGTGTCTGCCAGGTATCCACATAAATGTTTAGTGATGGATAAGTCGGGAGAAAGTATCTTCCAGGTATCTTCTGCTCTAATTCAAAAAGAAATCTATTTCCCATCCTCAAATTCATATATTTCCTTCTCTGAAGAAACCCTGTTAGTTTATTTTGAGAATTTAACAAGTCAAGAGTATGCCCAAACTGTGTTTTATTTCATGGCCAATGGGAAGCCATTGTCTTTAGAATTAAATCATTTTCCTTTGGATATTTTTGTTGAAGAGGTTCAACCCATTCTTCAAATTTTAACTAAAATTCTAGGGAAAGATAATGTATCAGTCATTGACAAAGTCACTCTGGGTATTTTTAGTTTGATGATGAAGCCTGAGTTTGTCCTATACATTCCACCTTTCTGGGAGGGGTTAGTTAGTGACCAGTTTATGAACTTCTCACTCACAGGTTGTTTTAGGTTCCCTTATTTGATTACATATTTGCTCTTATATACTCATGTGGAGAAGTTTAAGCACTTTGGGTTAAATATTATGGATGTCAACAAGAACGAGCAGTGAGTTCTCTTTTGGACTGATGTAGTGATGGGTAACCCAAAGAAAGAAGGCTTAGTGGAGTTTGTTGCTTCATTTCTTCCTGTAGTCTATTAAATCATTAATAGTTATCTTGCACCTTCTTTGTTTCCAAAAGCTTAGTCCTTTCTTCAATTTAGCAAAGATATGAGAGTGGGGGACTTGTATTCTTTTGAAGATTATTCAGAGATTAGATTGTATGGCGCTGACATTGATCCCTACAGGTTACCAACTTTTGTTCCTATGAGGTTGTTTGCTTTAGAGTTCATAAGACGGAATTTAAATGTGGATTAGATTCATTTTGTTCCACCCAAAAAGGGTATCTTATTCAAATTAGCAAGGACTGTAGGTCCTTTCATTGTTAACACCAGGAAAGTTGCAGAAGAAGATCAGGGACTTCTTGAAGGGATGGATTTATTATTAGGAGAGAAATGGGCTTATCATCCCTTTCATATCATTTCAAATAGAAGAATATAAAATGGATATGCTCCATTTTTACATGAAACTAGACCTGAAATTGAGAAATTGGAAAATGGAGGAAAATCAGCTTCAACAAGGGGAGTAGAGGTTGAAACCCCTATGTAGAGTGAAAAGAATTTCAAGAGAGGTAGGGAAGAAATCATGGACTTAGATGAAGATGCAGATGGAGCAGCGAAAAGAACAAAGTTATTTGATGAGGGTAACACATCATTAATTCTTGGTTTTCAATTGCAGTTGGGAGAGACAATATGTACACCATCTTCTCCACATCCTGATGAGGATATTCAGGGCTCAGTACTAGTCATTAAACAAGCATTTGCACAGATTGAAGATAAGAATAAGAAGATCAAAGAAAACATGGAAGCTCAGCTAGAGGCTCAAACATCTTCTGGTTATCACACGAGATTGCTATCAGCCATGGATTTAGACAGGAATCAACTCAAATTTCATTTTATCATCCTTCTGCATTATATGTTTCCTCTTCGATAGGTTTTAGAACTTTTAAGTTGATTGTAGATGCCAAAAAGATTCATTTGCTTAATAATATCAATCTACATAGGAAAAATGGAGAATTAATTTACAATGATTTAAATAAAACATTCTCAGCTACCAACAAAGTTGAAGCCATGTTGGATAAGGTTGTTGGACAACTGAAGTATGAAAAGGCAAATTCAAGGGTTTTGTCAACTCAAAATGAAGATTTGAAGAAACTATTAATCAAGGTTAGATAAATCCTGAAGACAAAAGTGGAATTGAAAAGTTGTTGCAAGGTGTTGACGCATAAATTCAAGTACTCGAAAAGAAATTGAACTATCTTCTGTAGAGCATCCAATGACTTCAGAAGTAGCCCAAGTCGAAAAAGAAAAGGAAGTTTTAGCTAATGAGTCATTGCATAGGAATGAAGAGGTCGCCAAGTTAAAAGAAAATAATGTTTCTTTATATCAACAGATTGACTCACATGTTTGCACAGTCCTAGTAGAGGCGGATTTCAAAAGACCCAGCTGCTAAACTAACACAAGTTATAACTGAGTTGAAACTTGCTGAAAATGAGATGAAGAAAAGCCAAAGTGATTTTGATAAGCAATGAAGGTCATTAGAGTTACTGAGCAGGAGTTTTCTATGACAAAGGAGACTGTTGAAAAATATACAAAGGATTGTCAACTTGCATACCAGGAAGTCAAGGAGTTGAAAGAAAAGGTGAAAGGGAATATGTCTCTTATCCAAGCAAGAGAGATCTTATGGAATGACATTATAGCTACATTTAAAAACATCTGGGAGTTCTTACTTATTATGGAGGAGGAGAAAACAATTGTCATAGATCTGGAGGGTGAAATCATGGCCCCTAAATAGAAGCTACAACAAAGACCCCAGTTTGCAAAGAAGATTATTGACTTTCTAAATTCCAAGTTTGCACAACAATTAAAGGAAGCTGGGATAGAAAACAAGACTGAGTGCATAATTGAAATCAACAAGATGGCAGTGAAGAATTTTCATAGGAAATTGGCTGAGAAGAGATTAAAGGAGGTGAAGGAATCTATAATAAAATTTAATACTACTTTTGATAAGAGAACCAGGGCAGGCTTGCCATCTTGCTGGGATCAACATGGAAATCTATTCCCTTGGGAGACCTTTGAAACAATGCTAGTAGAAGCCAAAAGCAAAATTGGCACAACTTATGAAAAGACAATAGTATTGAAAGGGGCTACTATTGCTAATTATTTATGATGAGAACTCCATTTTTTGAAAATCCAACCTACAGCAGGATCACTGAATTTAGAATGGCTCATGTCAAGTTCATTAAAAGCCCAAATGCAAATGCAAATGCAAATATGTGGAAGAGGTGCAGAGAATGGATGTCTCCTCAAGCAATTGATACAAGATCAAGGCATTCCATTGTTCTTTAAGTACAAATCATTCAATGATAGAGAATATTTCAGCGTGGACTTTAATTTTATTTTCATAGTGTTTGGTAGAAATACTTTATTTTCTATGTAATTTCATTTTACAGATGTAATATGTTGAGAAAATTTAGTTCCAAGATAGTTTAGGGAGTTGACAGTTTCATAACTGGCTTTTGAAATTTTGTATAAAAAGAAAATTGAAAGAAGTGAGGTTCCGGATTTTTGGACCTCAGAGGCACTACAATTTTGTACTTTCACTTTCATATGCTCATGAATAAAGTTTTCACAGAGTTTCCAAAATTCGTTGGGTACCATTAGTCTTTCTTGTTCCATCTTTTGTTAATGTTCTTCTCTCATGATTGAGTAATGAAGTTGTTGGTATCTAATGTTACTGTGTTGTGAATTAGAGTTAAAATCTTTAATGATGTTCTCCTTTATTCTGAATTTCATTGCATACTGATCATTTTTCTTCTAAAGTTAAAGATAGCATATTTTGTGTAAGACAGCCTATTGTCTGAAACTTTCCATTATCATTTATTTTTGTCCTTTCTATCAGTTGTACTCAACATAAGAATGCATTTGTGGAAGCATTGTTCTCATATGAAAATTTAAAGGGTTTTAAATCATATTTATGGGGTTTTATAAAAGGAATGGACAAACAATTAATTGTTTTCAAGTTTCATGTGAATGTCTTGGACATTGATTTCTTCTTAGCCAGAAATCGTCTACCAAGGTACAACACAATATCAACTTTTAAAAAAATAGACTATAATAAAAGAGATAAAGAGTGTTTCTTATGATGTGTAGTAGAAGTGAATCATATACACAACAAATTGTTTAGCATGGGGAAGTAACTTACTAGTAAGTAAGAAAGCAAGGGAAATGACGAAAACACCAATTCTTGCTTACCCATCTAAGCATAAGGTAAATTCAAATAGCATGAGGTAATGATAAACATGGCAAAAGTAAAGGTTGTGTTGATTGTCCTCAATCACTACTCAAGGAAAGGGTAACATGTCCCTTAACAAAAGGGAAGGTCCTAAAAGGTCAACCAATGTCAACCAATCCACCAAGTGATATCTTGACTATACCTCCTTTGGAAGAGAAACATCCCCCTCATTTCAAGTAAGGTCATTGGCAACCTAATAAGGTTGTTTTCATTCTTTTGTTACAAGGATTTGTCAACCTTCAAAGAGTCGATCCTAACCAAAAAGCTAATGTAAGTTGGCTCTAGAAGCTCTTAGAGGGACATCCTAAAAAGCGATAACATCAATGTTATTGAGTTGGTTCTAGTCTTTCTTGAAATAAACTAACCTTTCAAGCTATTAAGACCCTAATCAAACTTTCTAGCATAGTTCATACAATTTTTGAAGAATTGGTCCTACCTATATTGGTCTTGAATTAAAGGCCAACCTATGTTGGTCATAAAAGATCTTACTTGAGCTTATGTAAGGTTTGGTCTTATTACTAAAAGGTCAATCAGTAAGGCTATAAAAACTCTCATTGAGGTAGTTCACATATTTCCTACCTAAGATTATGTTCAATAGGTAAGCTAGGTATAACCAACCCGTCCAACAAAGGGTTGTATATCCCAACGTTTCATTATGCTCAAGGTAGGCCGATGAAGAGTTGCATACCCTAACTCTTCATTATGCTTACTCAAGTAGGATTGTATAACCAATTCTAACTCAAATAAATTTAAAACCTTCATGTGCCTAGCATGTTAGATTAAGTATAAACAATTTCAAACTCAAATATATGTTCTCTTCATTACTCTCAATTAAATAAATTTGATACATTGAACAATGATAACCCGTATGTCCCGACCCTTCTCTTGAAGTGTTATACATCCCTTACCCAAAAGTAAAGGAAGGGCTTAACATTGATAAAAAAAAGATGTAAATGTACAATAACATCATAAAATGGGAAATGCCCATTGCAAGTGATCAACGAACATGATAAAGTAAGTCAAATGCTCCATCTGAGTGAAAAAGTTGCCCTAAATCAATGGGCTAAAGAAAAAGGGAGATGCACAATCAAAACAAAAATTATTCTTCAATAGATGGTTCTACCATATATTTACCTTTGTCCCTCTTGTATGATCGTTTTACCAAGTTCAACTCAAATAATGTACTTTATCTTTATAAGAAGGGCTAGCCTTAGTCTTACCTTCGAGCTAGCTCATATAAGTGGGAACCTTTCTATTTCAGCAAATTACCTTGAACACAACTCACAACCTTGCCTAAGCAAGAGAAATTTGTTGATCAATAGTTTAAGGTATAACATTTACCTAGGTGATGCAAAGGAATGGTCTTCCACAAGTTAAAAGGGTTATGTTATACTACCGTACTTATGTCAGTGTTGCAAAGGGTCTTGTTAGGCAAATGATAAAGAAAATAGTCCTACAATTCTTTTGGAAGTCCTTCAAAGCTCTTAGAAGACTAAGTAAGGTATAGACTAGAATGTCAACCCCATAAAACCCTAGTGTGAACCCCTTACAGAGATGGTCCTAAAATGTTGGTGCACATTGAAAAGTCAACCCTTTAGAGTCAAATAAAGCATTTTGCAAAAATTTTTGCGAAGTTAGCCCAAAATAAAAGGTTAATCCTCCTAAGAACCTAAAATGCAGTCTTGTTATATTTGGATAACCCTTGATATGTATACAATTATATATTGTTAAACGCATTAAAATGTAAATATCCAAATCTAGTCATTGGTTTCTCAAACACAATGAAGACTCATTTAATTTTATTTCATTTATTTTACGGCTTAAAAACATGTTGCATATAACATCATAATAAACATTTAATATAGAAGTAAAATTCCCCACAAAATCAAAGACTAACTAAATTTAAAAAGTTGAAAAATATATAAACATGGCAATTTTATTCTATTTATTTTGTTAAATTTACATTATATCGTCACAAGCCAAGCATGATAAAACCAACCACTATAACAAGAAAATAAAAAATAAAAATTCTCAATATAACTAAAGTTAGAAAAAAAGAAAAAAATATTATTTAAAAAAATAATAGAATTTTGAAAATTTTAAAAAAGAAATTAACATGTGAATTTTATTCCATTCATCTCAATAACTTTGCATGAGAAAAAATTGATAAAAATAAACTTAAAAGAATTTAAAAATTTTGAAAAAAAAAATTAACATGCGAATTTTATTTATCTTATATACTTTGCATTGTGATAATATCACAAGCATGATAAAACCAACCATTATAATAAGTACATATAAAAGGTAATATTCTCAATATAGCTAAAAGTTAAAAAAAAAAACTTATAAAAAATTTGATAAAACCAACCATATAATAAGAAAATACAAAAACCAAACAATATAATATAGTAAGAAAATATAAAATCCAACCAATATAATAAGAAAATATAAAAGGTAATATTCTCAATATAGCTCAAAGTTCAAAATATATATATATATAGTAGTAAAGCCTTTCCACATCATTGATTCCACATCATTGATATTATATTGATATTATAGCTCAATATCATGAAATTTAAAAATTACAATTAAAAACCAAAAAAAACACTAGTAAGAATACAACACTTGTAAGAATAGTCAAAATACCGTAGTAAAACGTGTCAAAATGACATCATTTAAAAGGTTCCCAACTCAATAGGATGGAATTTAAAAATTATAATTTGCCAAGTCATAACGCATAAAAAGACAGGATTAGTCAAAAGCTTTTGTCAACATTACTGATAATAGATCATTAAAAGATTGCCAGTTCCTTATATGGAATTTAAAAATTATAATTTGCCCAGTCATTACTTCTTACGCACAATGCATAAAAAAAACAAATGTGGACAAACAAATCTTAATATATTCACATTAAGATCAGAAGATGAGCTACGTACTTAAAAGTACTTAGTGAAATGTTTGTCCATAAGAAAAGTTCATGACAAGCAAATGAATTCTATCTCTAAAATATCACTACGTACTTAAAAAGTACTTAGTGAAATGTATGTCCATAAGAAAAGTACTTCGTGAAATGTATGTCGATAAGAAAAGTTCAGCAAATGAGTTCTATCTCTATTGATATTTTAGAGGAACTAAATACGTTTCGTCTAACAATGCTAGATTCAGATGAACCTTTTTGATGAACAACTTATGGAAATGAAACAACAGCCCACTACTGACTGGGGTACTCCTAATGGATACTCCTAAGGTTTGGTGTCTGCGCCTTTTCTAAAACCTAAAATTAACACGAGCTATATCGGAGCAGAAGCGGATGCCATACTTTAATTATATCTTTGTGGTGGAAATTAAATATGCTTTTGTCTGGGAATGCTCGACTGCAAAGGATTGTTAGTCATGTATTTCCGTTAGTTATAAATAAAAATGAAGCAGCATCGTCTCATTTTTAATGGATACTCCTAAGGTTTGGTGTCTGCGCCTTTCTAAAACCTAAAATTAACATGAGCTATATCGGAGCAGAAGCGGATGCCACGAGGTTACATCTTGTCAGCAATATCAACGAATCTACAAGGAAAACAGCAGTTCACCGTATTTCTGGTTTATACTCAACATCCAGGTCCAATTTATTATACACATTAATTTTGAATGTATATAGAGTTTCCATGTTTCTTCAATGCCTTGGAACTTCCCAAGCGCCCATGTCCAATTTATTATACACATTAATTTTGAATGTATATAGAGTTTCCATGTTTCTTCAATGCCTTGGAACTTCCCAAGCGCCCATGTTACTGGGTGGGTTGCATCCAAATAGATGGATCAGAATGGAATTTATTCTACACATTAATTTTGAATGCATATAGAGTTTCCATGTTTCTTCAATGCCTTCGAACTTCCCAAGCGCCCATGTTACTGGGTAGGTTGCATCCAAATAGATGGGTCAGAATGGGTTGTATTCCTCTTGCCAATTTATCTGTGAAAAGACATGCACTTTCTATGTAGACCTAGTAAGATGGACACACTGTTTTCCAAGTAGTTGGATAATTTGTTCCCTTCACCAATAGTTGCTACTTCTTCCTTATTTTCATATACCCTGAACAAGGACGAGTGTGATAATTGATTTTGTATACGAATTTAGAAAAATGCAAAATTTGCAAACAAAAGATGAGTTTCATGGTAAAATAATGTTCTGCATTCCATGCTCCATACATACGTTACATAAGTTCACAACTTCCTGTGCCAATTGCAATCATTACTGCCATGGACAGTGACTGCAAGTTACAAATTAAAATACCCCAGATTGAATCAAAACAAACAAAACATATATCGACTCCTAAAAATATGGCTCTGAACATACCCCGTCACTGTTTCTAGTTTGCTTCAGAATATTGCTTTTAAGTTTCAACTAAAGAACAATATCCAACATCAAACAAATATCAGAAACAGGATGCGTGTGACAGGCTGTAGCACTTGTCCATGAGACTTGTCATTCGACCTTGATTAAACAGCACCTGACATGGGAGAAGAGATGACCCATTTCGAGGTATAAAGTGAATGGCTTATTTCATTTTTATCAAATATAACAAATTTTTAATGCAGCAACGACTTTCACTATGAAGCTGTAACTCCTGCATCTATCTTAACAATTACATTATGCACACTTATTATGAACCTAAGCCATTGTAAATGAATAAAATTCGCATGAATTGGATTTCTTTTGCAGCCTATAAAAATTACGCCTTTGTGTTCTTGAAGAATGTTTCGAGTCAGGAAGATCAACCTCCGACATTTTCTTCTGAGCATTTGCCACTCGTTTCTCCAAAGAGCAATCTCCAGCAAAGAGCATTATCGTTTTGATAATTCTCCAGCCACTAGAGAAGAAAAGTCATAATCGGCTCCCGACGAACTTGAAGCTTCAGAAACAGGCTTTAACGGACTTGTGTTAGCAAGGCCAGAAAGACTTGTGGTTGGTCCAATAATGGAAGAATCAGGGGACTTGTATGTCATTGTAAAGCCAGGAATAGGCATATTGTAAATGCTGTAAAAAGAAAAACATGTATTCATAAATATGCAAATAAAGAATATCATAAATAATAAGAGTTTCATCCAAAACCTCCACATCTTTATGAGAAGCATTCTTGTATGCCATCAAAAAAATAAACACAAGAAAAGCTAGAAACTCATATATATGAAGTAAAGCAAAGCAGTACCCTGAAGCTCCAACGGGAATTTGAGAATGTGGCAGGCTTGCTTGTACAAATCCACCTACCTGTTAGCAAGATAAGTGCAATTTCATATTTCAGAATCGATCCATTGATAAGCACAATTTTAGATTTCAAACAGCACAAACAAAATCCCAGCCAGACTTGATGTTTGAGATTGACACGAGGGTTCAAAGCAAAGAGGGAAGAAAATATCTTACTAGGTAGAGAACCGTGAATTACCTGAGTAGATGGTCGGAGTCCATTCTGTGTTCCCAGACTATTCATAGATCCTGGAAACTGAAAATTGGCATTTTGCTGAGCTTGCTCAATGGTTAATCCCAGACCATTTCCTGGTTTGGGAGCATTACTATTTGGTAACTGCTGTTGTTGAGTTGGTATCAGAGGTGCTTGCTTACCAGATGATGCAATGGCAGTCATCAACAAGGACTGCTGTTGAGCAAAAAGTGCTGCCATCTGTTGCTGATGTAATGCATATGGTGAAGACATGGTTGACTGCTTGCAAAGAAAAGCAGAGTAAACCCTCAAGACGCTAAAAGTCATATATTGCTCAACTCAAAAATTAGATACAGATGCTAATCTAGTAATCACCTTTTCAAACAAGCTCATAATATCATCCTTCTTTGCATCTTTTGGGAGCTGACCATGTGACTGAGGCTGAAGTGGAGACTGTGACTGAGGTTGAAGTGGAGAGTGCGATTGAGGCTGAAGTGGAGAGTGTGATTGAGGCTGAGGCTTCACAAGGTTATCATGGATAGCAGCAGATGGTTTAAATAGATCCTCCAATCCTGACACAATAACATTTTTATCTTCTGAAGATCTTGTTACATCATTTTTTACAGTCAACTCGGGTGCTTCTGCAGCTGTAAACAGAATAATTTAGCGAAAATTTTCTGACCAGAATATGCATTAATCTACACTTCCAACAACCACTAGGACCATTTAAATAAAAGAAAAAACCCTAGAAACGGAAATTCTTACACTGGAATGCTGCCCAGGAATTGTCATCATCTACTTGAGAAGATGACCCATCAACATCTTCTGCAGGCTCCTCGATTCTTAGAAGGTCAAAAAGATCTGTTGCCGCATCAACCTTCTTGGCAGAAGCTACAGAAGCAGACTGTACAGGCTGTGATGAATTCTTAGGAGCTGGAATGACTGGCATTGCAGGACTTTTCGATGCCTGCTACAAGAAAAGAAAATTAGTCAAAAAAACAGCAACCCAGTTTATGTATTGGGGTCAGACTGAAGTACTCCAAAATGTTTGCGACAAAAGATAACTGCATTCATGTCATCTCCCTCTTACTCTAAGCTACAGTCCATTTTTAATGATGTAATATATCATTAATGATAACAGCTAAAGCCTTAAAAAATTATACTTGTAGGACAGTTGTCGGATGGCGAGAGTGAAGGGAAATAACATATGGCTGTGCAGACTATTTCCAGAGCTTTACCCTGATGTATCCATAGAGTACGGACCTGACTGCTGGCAAGGGTACAGACGGGCAGGAATACCAGAGGACTGTTTCCGCTGCTAAGATTGCAGGTACAGGACTCTATATGGCCGCAGGAGGATGTTTATTTTTATCTGCAGGTATAGGTACAGATTTGGGAGGCAAGGAAGCTTCAGATATTGCAGGTGCAGCTGGTATGGTGGCTGTAGAAGTGGAGATATCAGCAGCAGTGGACCATTCAGCTATTGTTCAGTTTTTTCAGTCACTGCAGACTCAGGGATTTAGGGTTTCAAAGTGAAACATTTATTTGAGGATAAGATCCAGGGTTTTACAGAGGGTACAGAGTCAGACTATTTACCAGCAGTGTAATAAATCTACCGAGAGTGCTCTGCCAGGGTATATTGCCGTGAACAATTCTACTTGTGACAGCTCAGTGAAAGCAATGGTGCACCATTTGAATGCTAAATTCTCCAAGATCTTGACTCCTAGTGCCTTGAAATCCTCGGAAAAGTGGCATCCTCTTCCATCTCAGGGAAAAGTGGTCACCAGAGAGGAAGATCTGGTGGTGAGTCTTAATCAGGATTTAGAGGATGTTCCTAATGCAATGAATGTTAATGTGCAGCTGACCCTCCCCAGATGTGGGGCTTGTCCCATCAACTGGTGTCCCCATTTTGGCTATTAACGAAACAAAAAACACCAAGTTGCCTCCCATGACAATTCCAAGGAACCTAGAGTGGATTTGAAGGGAGAGGGGGTCAATTTCCTGGACTTGGAAGACTTAATTTTTTGCTCACAATAAAAAGTATTTTGAGGGGCACGTTCATTTTGAGACCACAGAGATGATTTTGTTTTCCTACACATGATGCTGGATGAAGCACTTAGCAGCCTTTAACCGATAGTGTTTACTGAACTGGGATGCTAAATGGATTTCCTTGAATTCCTAGTGGGGGTTGGGCTTGAAGTATGTGCATTTCTTGTTTAACTAAGACACTGCAGTTCATCATGTGTTACAGTTTGGTACTTCAGAGTATTGCTGGTAGTCGTGCTTATGTTCAGTCCTAATGAACTGATATCAACCCAGATGATCGTGACCAAGCCCATTACCCACTTTGGCTGTAGTCTTCTGGCCTTCTGGCTGACTTTCATCCATTTGTCAACCTGTTTGCCCACCAATTGGTGAGCTGTTTATTCTACATGGTCATCTGAACTCATTCCAATAATACTTTTTAGGTGTGTGCAGGTGGATCTCAAGTGTAATGTTCCTCCTTTTATCTATGTGCACAATTGATGGTGTTTGCAACAGAAGGTTCGTTACCTGAATCTTTCGAACACCTACAATGTGTGCCAAGCTTGGGACCACCTAATTAGAGATTGTCCTCTTTGAAAGCCCTGCTCAGGTGAGGGCGCAAATGAGGGTGGCAATTCAACTCATCCCCCTTCCAATGGTCCAAGACTAGTGGCATCTCTATTGCTTCTGGTTCAGGTGTTGGGAGAGGCAATCTTGCAAGATAGAGACGTCCTTCCGTTGCTGGTGTTGATGCTGGAGGTTCTGGATCTAGTGTTGTTGGTGCTGGTACAAGTGGTGGTGGTATATATTTTGTTAGTATAGGTTCAAGTGGATCAGGTGTTGGTGGCTCAGGTTTAAATGTCTTAGCTTCCAAAAGATCTGTTTTGGGGGATGTTCAATGTCTTCGCAGGTGTTGTACATCATGGTGGTACTGTTCAAGCCCCAAAAGGCCCTACAAAACAACCTTGAGGTAGTGAGTCTTCCTTGGTAGAGAGATTGATGAGGGTACCTCAAATTCCTAGGTTAGTGAGCACAAGTGATTCTGCTAAGCCAATTGGCATGAACATTGATATTGGCTGACAAGTCAAAATGAATAAGCAAAAGGTAGTTTGATCTCTCATTCAGTTGGACAGATCTGTTGGGGATAATAGTCCCCAGTGACGGACAAAGTCTTACAAGGACATGATGGTTCATTCATCTGGACTGGATAGAATTTGAGATGGACAATCAGTTCAGTAGTTCAGGCTGTTATCTTTCCTTTGAATGAAGCTCTCCCTACTATCCTAGAATATTCGAAATATGATGATTCCCTGTTGTGGCATCCTCAATCAGATGTGTTCTTCTTATAGGAGGTCAAGTCTGTTGGTTTTTAGTTTCAAAACAGAATGACCCTTTTTGGACTTTGGAGGATTTTCAAGCAAGTGGAGGTGATTGGTGTGTGGGTCATCCTTTTTGTTTAGGATCATGTGATAGGTTTAGCTGCAGTTTACACTCCTAACCTCAGCTCAGAAAAATGCAAACTTTGGGACTGGATAGTTTGGTCTCTTCCTAATGCGGAGGTGATTGTTGGCATTGGTTTCAATATGGTGGAGTGGGAATGGGGTAGATGTGGGGATTCAGGGTTGGTGTTCAATGAATTGGATAACCATGCTTGTGTCATTGTAAAGATTCTCTTCATATTTTTTACCCCAATTGGAAACAAAAGGGGCTAGATTATGGTAGTCTGTATACTTGGTTTACCTATTGGCAGAGGCAAGTTAAGGTTCAAGCACGGTTGGATCACTTCTATGGTCCATCAAAGGATATGTCACTCTGGTAGGCTTCATCTTATTGAGGTGCTCTCTAATGTGACTAATTTGGACCATCAGCTGATTCAAATTATGATCACTTCAGGCCACTCTGTTGATTCATCCCCTTCTTCACTATTCAAGCTGAATGCCTCCCATTTGGGGTTGGCAAACCCCTGAGCCCTTGCTCATAAAGTGTGGAACCGTTCCCCTTGATCAGTTGGTGGTGGAGATTGGATCATTTGATGGAAGGCTGTTGTATGTCATATTCATCAAAGATTGGGGCGGGATGCTAGCACAGAAGTGAAATAAGGATTTGTGGTTGGCTTGATAGCATCTTGAGCAGGTTTGCACTTTTCTTGACGAGAATCTTCATAGTGTGACTCTTCCAAAGAGGTTACAAAGTACAAGATTGTTAAAGAATCTTGAATCGGAGATAATCCCACAGTGGACAATTTTAAAATCAACGTTTCAGGTCTCAATCAGGACCTATCATCAGGTATCAATGTACAATATTGTTGTTCAATGGGCTAAGGACTATACAAAAGAGGGTGCTCAAGCCCACTCCCATCTTTAGTGGATTCACGAGGGGGACAAATGTTCCAAGTTCTATTGACTCTCATAAGCAAAAGGTTGCAACATAGAAGCTGCTTGGGTTGCAAAGCGTTGATGGCTCTCTTCACGAGGATCCTACAAAGGTCAAAGGTTTGCAATTTCATAATATTGTCTCCTTATGCTTTGAAAAATGGGGTGGCAGCTACTAGAGATTCATATTGTTGTGTGGTTCCCTGCAAGGTTTCTTATCGTGATAGAGATAGGTTGAGCACAGCATTTTCAAAGGAAGAGCTCCTCCTTGTGTTGTATTCTATGCAGAATGGTAAATCTTCAGGCATGGATGCTGTCACAACTCACAACTCTAGAGAATTGCGTCTCGACCTAGGCTCCCAAACATCCTCTAGTCTTGCAGCACCAACAATATTTCTTCCCTAAGGTTTTCCCAACTTAATATTACTTGATCTTGGACTATGCCTACTCTTAATAATAATTCCTAAAGTGTGCAGAATTATACTTAACCAATGTTTGGAACATGTACATTTGCATAACCATATGTACAAAAGACAACCATAGGGTGGGAAACTCACCATCCTAATACCTGAAACAATATATATGAATAATGACATGTCTTACAATGAATATCCCTCTTGGATTTTTACATCATCAAGGCAAATTCATGCCATAACCCAACTCATGGCCTCACCAAGTCGAACCCCAAATATTTGGTGTAAACCCAAATTACAACCACAAATTTAGAACCCCAAATTTAAACCCAGAATTTGACCAATGTTTCATTCTTCCAGCACTTCAATGACCCACATTTTTATGTCCCTGATACCCCAAGCCCACACACCTTGGCTCGTTGCATAGGGCACAGCCTACACCAATCCCTTGTCGCATTATCTCCACCTTCAACCTGCAATCAATTCCACCCTTGCTTAAGTGCAACCATAGACCACTCATCGTATGACTCTCCCATGTCACTTCACTTTCTCCACCATTCCATCTCCACATTGTATTTATATGGGGCGTGCAACCTCCCAAGTCGATGTGATAGTCGAGAGATGCAACCCCTCATCTTTTCATGTCATTTCAATTGCCAACTAACCTGCCAAACAATTGACTCACCTCGTGTTAGTTCCATGTCCCGCTATCATGCCAACTAGCAATCTACTTTGTGCATTCTTCAACAGGGATTCTGAACATGCAATCCACTTTTCACTCAACCTCTGTTTGTTGGAGTTGATTCACCCCACGCAGTGCCAAGTCACAGTTCGACCATTTGGGTCCTTTGTATATAGTCCAAGCCGACCATCTATGGTGTTGGTTGCACTCCTCATTGCATGAACCTGCTCGCACACATACAACAGCGAAATCCCAAATTTGGCAGTCTCACCACACACTCGTATGAGGACCCAACTGCACACTTGGGTGTACCCATACAAGTGCGACCTTCGCATTGCAACTCGAAATGGTACCCCAAAATCACCTACTATGTGGACCGAATGGCTTGTCCGCCCATCTCAGTCAGGGATGTGCCTTGTGATATCACATGTCTCTTGGGCACGTGTTGGCCTCCAACTCTAGGGGCATTACATTGTCCCCCACTCCAAGTCCTTGGCATCCTCGGCAATCTCAATACTAGCAGTACATGATCTTTCTCCTAAAACTCACAGATGTTATGTGCCCACTTCCACAAAGCATCTTTCATCTCCCAACCATTCTCCTCCTTCGAAGCATCCTTCCATCAGAGAAAGTACTCATGTTTCCTATATTGCCAATGCCTATGACCTTGTGTGCCAACATATCCTCAAACCTCCATCTCTACTTGATCAACAAGCAATGGCTTGACTCGATTCAGGTAATCTGCTTCAAGATGGCATAGTCTCAATTGAATAATATGGAAGAAAGGACAATGAGCCTTTAAGTGAAAAGGCAACTCCAACCTATATGTAACTTCTTTGATCCTCTCAAGTACCTTGAATAGCCCCTCAAACCTTTGAATTAGTGACTTAGCCATCCCTGCTAGCAGAATGAACTTCTCCCTACTCAATCTGATGAGAACCAAGTCCCCAATGATCAATTCTACATCATGTCTCTCATGATCTACCCATTTATTCAACTTGTCAACTGCACTCATCAAGTGCACTCACGCCAACTCCACTTTCTCCTGCCATCTCTTCATGAAACCCAAGGTTGAGGGACTCCTCTCTTCAGAGCCCTACATCACCAAATGTGGCATCGTGGGCATCTGCCCATTGGTCAGCTTAAATGGACGATAACATGTCGCTAAAATCTTTTGTAAGTTAATTGAATTGTCGCTAGAACTATGCAACAATGTCATACCGACAAGCTTGAACAACAATGTCCAAAACTTCCCAATGAACCTCGTATCCATGTTTGAGACAATGCTCAAAGGAAGACCCTAATACTTCACAACATGCCTGAAAAACAAGCTAGCCACCTACTCTGCTCCACAAGGCACATTCACAGGAATGAAGATAGCATACTTGGAAAGACGGCCAGCCACAACCATAATCTCATTGTACCCCTGCCATACTGGTAGTTGTGCAATGAAGTCTATCGAGACACTCAACTCACAATCTCTTTGCAATCAACAAAGGCTACAATAGACCCACATGCATCCTAGTGTGAAGCATGTCCTATTGACATACAATACAAGTCTGGACATGCTCCAAAACATCTCACCTCATACGTACCCAAAAGTATCCTCTCCAACAGTGCCAACGTTCTCTGTTGTCTTAGGTGGCCCAATGTTCTCTATTGTCTTGAGTGGCCAGCCTAAGGTGAGTCATGACATTCCTTCAAAATCTCCTTTTAAAGACTACCCATTGTGGGCACATAGATGCGCTCACTAGAATATGAGTGTCCATCGCAAACTACAAACTTTCTCATCTTGCCTTTCTTCACCTACTTCATAATGTTTTTTTCTATTGGATCCACCTACAACTTATCTTGAATCTTGTTCTGCAACTCCTCTAGAATTTGAATCTAACAAGTTGTGCATTTTGCGCAAGGTATATGCCACAACATTGAATGGACCTAGCCTATACTCAATGGTCATGTCAAACCCCACCAAGAAATCTTTCCAGCGTGCCTGCTTGGGGGACAATTTGGGCTAAGTTGTGAAATAACTCATTACAATGTTATCTGCCTTGACCACAAAAGGCTAGCCCAACAAATAATGCCTCAATACTCGTAGACATTGCACAACGATCATCATCTCCTTCTCATGAATTGTATATCTCCTCTCATAATCCTATAACTTCCTACTCTCAAAAACTACTAGGTGTCCCTCCTGAGTGAAAACTCCTCCAATGGCAAAATTTGAAGCATCCATCTATACCTCAAATGGTTGCTCAAAGTCAAGCAACTTCAATACAAGTGCTAAGAAAATCCTACATTTTAATTCTTCAAACGCAAGTCTACTCTTATTTGTACCTCTGCATGTCCTCTCCTTTTTCAAGAAATTGGTGAGGGGTGCAGCAATCTTGGAATAGCCCTCCACAAACGTTCTGTAGTAGTCGGGTTTCATCAGGAAGACTCTCACATCATTGCACATTATGTGGCTCTTCCCATTTTTTGATCACTATGATCTTCACAGGATCCAAGTGAATACGTCCATGACCTATCACATGGCCAAGGAATGGTATCTCCTCCTACATAAAAGGGCACTTTGACTTCTCAAGTACAACTAATGTTCATTTGTGCTCCTCCATGTTCTTGCTATACACAACAATGTTTTCAAAAAATAACAACATGAACTTGTCCAAGAAAGGACAAAGAATGTCATTCATCAATGTGAAAAAGGTAGTCGATGCATTACAAAAGCCAAAGCGGAATTAGTAGGAACTCAAAACTCCATACCTCATCACTGTTACCAACCACCTATGGGTAGTGTATATGGGAGAAATTTTTCTCCTAGATAGTCCTCAGTCGGCAGCCCCTTGCAGCCACCAGATAGCTCAATGTGTCATTGCCTCTGTCACTTGAGCCAGCCATGTGGTCCCTCAACCACTTGTCATGAATGTATGTTTGAAGGTGAGCCTCCCAACCCTGAAGGTATGGATTTTCATTGGTATAGTTGAGTAATTTTCATTACTTGTCATTGGCACTTTTGGACATGGATTGGTGGGGTGATTCCGCTGAAAGAGTGGATTAGGTATGAATTCTTGTCTCCACTACCCGATTCTGTGGTTACCCTTGTATCCTAGTCCCGTGGGATCTCCTTTACTGGCCATTAGCTTTAGGGTTGGCACTATATGGGTAATCCCAATTTTGGTTGCATGGCCCTGCTTCTCGATACCACCTACATCACTCCCCTTCCACTCATTTTAGCCCCATTCATCTCTTTTTCCATCTAGGTCCACATAGGATTAGCCTCCCCCTCCACTTGTATACACCTTGGGTCGGGCCTGAAACAATGACCCTGGGGTTGATGCAGCTAAAAAGAAAGGAAAAAGCATAATTTGGGCACTCTCAATAGGAACTGTACCACAAAATGCAAAAGATGGTCGAGACATACAAATTTAGCACGTGGGAAAAAGCCAAACATGAGCTCTACCTCTTATCCATGTCCATCACCCTGGTTCCTATGAGCCCTAGATGAGCCCCCTTTATCATTAAGGAACCCATGATTGTCCCAACCCCTAGTGGGAGATGACCTGCCCCACCTTAAGGGGGTATCCACTTGTTAATTTTGGGCAACTAGGTCCAAACTCCATGTTGTGATGCTAAGATGATGATGCCAATATTTTTATTGGATTCCTCTTTCGGATAGGGGCAAGATCGATCTAAAGAACATCTTGATCGGATGAGAAGAACATGTATTTTGAATTTATTCCACATGTGCAAAGTCGGCCTGATTTATCCCACATGCATAAGAGATGTGTCACACACCCCCACAGATGATTATATATTGAAGAGACTTGGAGTTCATTTTACACACATTTTTGTGGAGGCATTCTCTTCCTTCTGGATGGTGCTGGAGCAGCATTCTTGATTCTGTGTTTAGGGCTTCTTGGTTGTAAATTTTTGTAGATGTTCTATGCTTGATGCAACTTTACTTTTATTACAGTAATCACACAAATGGTTAAGTAAAATGCTGATAGAACATATCAGTGGATCTTATAGAAGACAAACCAGAGATAGAAAAATGTGATGGTGCGTTACGACGGTCAACAGGGTGCTTCAACCAGCAAAGTCTCCTTGATCAGCCAACCCAGAATGTGTCACAACAATCCTCAAATCAGCGACCGAGTCAACCCAAGTCAACTCCAGAAAAGTCAATGCTGTCCAGAAAAGTCAACGCAGGGCAGCAAGCTAAAAGTCAACGTAGCAACAAGTTCGGTCAACCTTTTGACCTCGATTTCTGTGCCAATGTGTACGGCCTCCCAAAATTGAATTCTCCAACAAATTTCAGCCCTTTCGGACCATGCGTTGACCAAAGTCAACGCTGGTCAAACTTCCTTGAAAACCCTAGCTGCAGAATTTTCGTCCTTCTTGGCCGTACGGATTTGTCCTTCTTCCCACGTGTGAGCTGAAATTGTCCTCCAAGGAGCTCGTACTAAATCAGATGAGAGAAGAAGATGTGTGTTGAGTTGTTGTGAAATGCTCTCCAACTTTGCCTGTATTTATATCCATCATTGAGGTGTGTGACACATCTGCTAGGGGTGTAAAACCTTAAGGCCGACCTGCACATATAATTTATTATAAATAATAAATTCAAAATAAATGTTCTGCTCATCGGATTAAGATATATTTTATATGGATTTTACACCTCTCCGAAAGAGGAATCCAACAAAAATATTAGCATCTTAATCTGAGCATCACAACATGGAGTTTGGACCTAGTTGTCCAATTTTAACATTGGTGTTGCGTCTTGATGGAGCATTTTTATGAGCAGTCTTGGGGTTGTGTGACACATGTGGGAGGCTGACCTTATGAAGACTTTGTTGGTTGAAGTATCCTGTTGATCGTCGTAATGCCACCATTCTTTATCTCTGTTTTGGCTTGTCTTTCATTGATCTATTGGTATGTTCTATCTGCATCTTACTTTCATTGAGCACTAGAATTTTAAAGTATTTTTGCATCTAGCATAGAACATCTTCGGAAATTTACACCACTACTACATATTACACAATCATGTTATCATCCCCTCAAACCCTGAGCAGTTATGAAGAAAAATCAATAAAAGGCAAAAGGCACATGAAGGGTGGAAAAACAAAGGCCAGGGTAACTCATGTGCCACGAGTTGCTCCCTCCTACACTCACATACCCAATTGTTTGCTTCCCTCATTTTAGCTACCCTTGTACCATAACATGTGGTCTGGACGATTCCCCTGATCCCCACTCTGCTCCATTATTATATCATTTGCCACCTACCATTTTAAGGATGTACCATGGGCATGTCACCCCGTTTAGAGGATGAAACCACCTAATAGGGTCTTTGGTTAACCTCCTATTGAGCTTGGAGACACTTGTACACACCAAATCCCACTATGGAAGGGCATGCCACCATGAAATGCCCCATTGGTTCTATAACCTGTAAGTTATTTTACTTTGTTATTTTGATGACTTGTTGTATTGGAGGGCAAGGGGATGCATTGGATATTATACTGGATTGCAGGTGTATCTCCATTTGGGGTTTGGTCTCCCTATACGGGGTCCTAGCCCTCCAGAGGGCCACATTGGTACTTGTAGGGTGAGTGTTGAGAGCCATGGGCCTCCACCATAGCAGAGATTACTTCATGGATCCCAAGCAGCGCTCATCGATTTCTCGTGTTCCACCTATTGGATGAGGATGATGCACCTGGTTCACCATGCCTAGCCAACTCCACAGTTGCACCATACACTTGGCAGATGTTCCAAGGTCCAGAGGATGTCTCCCGCTGCAAAGGGAGGGCTTATGTCATCATCCTAGCCTGTACATATGGTCTACAGGCATTTTCAATCTATTTGGAGACCCATGAGGATGTCCTTGTGCCCCCATGCCCACTTGGGAGCACCACAGGTTCTTTTTTGGAAAACAAGGGGCCGACCCCTTGTCCACTATATTTGGAATCCATTTCTACATCATGGCACCCCTTGGACCTCATTAGGCCTCCTCAGAGGCCCGACGACTCACTTTATTGATCATTTGGCCCTCTTGAGAGGCTAATTCTTGTATTATTGAGCTATTTGGTGGGCTTGTCACCAAAAGTCTTGTTATTATGCACATTATTTTATTTTAGGGGCTCAATTAGGCCAATTTAGCTAAATTGAATTCATTAGAGAGTGTATAAATAGAAGTGAGATGATTCATTTTCATCATCATCACTTGGATCGGGTTATTAGCTCTTGTGAGATTTTTGCTATCCTTTTTGCAGGACGAGTTTGGATGATATGGATAAATTTTGATGTTTGGATCTCTTTCTCTCTCTTGTTTTGGAGCTTCATTATTGGCATGATTTGATGATTGGATATACTCTTTTATGCATGTGAGTGCTATTTCATGCTTATTCTTGTTATTTACGTTTGTCACAATGTTGTTGGGATTTTCACTATACAAGTCTGAAATTTACTGTTTTTATATACGAATTGGTGGGAATTGTGATCTTTTATAGCGTTGCATCATGTCATGGGCCATGTATGAATGGGTGAATATCCCTAGAGATAATTTATGTTAAATGCATCCCGATAAGTCATCAATTATTGCAAATTGAAGTATAATGAACTTGAAGCAATTGCTCTAATGCCCTAATGCCATGCGAAGTTGTTTGAAGGCCTCCTTGATTAGGTGAAATCTTTCCAAACCATAAATTCTCCTTGACTCCATCTCTCCCAAAGGAGGACAAGGCACTAATCTTCCATAGGTGATCACTTTCAAAGCTTATTTCTCTCACCTCTCCAAATTCTAGGCCTACCACTAGTAGGTCACCTAAGGCATCACATAAATTTCATTGCAGCCATCAAAACTCCTTGATTTTTGGTCCACTATTGCATTGGGATTTTCTCTAGAGGTCCTCCAAATTTCAAGCAATTCCGACAGTGGAATCCTCAAATATAGCAAGCCCTAGCCACAAGACCAACTCTTTCCCTAGGTTGATTTTGGGTTAGAGTCCTCATTGGGATCATTGCACTTTATTTCAAGAAGATTTGTCCATTGATCCTCTTCTCTTCCATAATTAGGTCAAGGCCCTCCTTGGTTGATCAATTCCATACCCTTGACCTAGTTCTGGGTATGCTTGGCCACGTGTGGTCCCACAACCTATTAACGCCAATTTCACAAAGATCACATAAAATCCAAGTCTCCATAAAGATCTCTAGGCCTAGGAACCATCTTGATAAAGCATACTCTCAAAACCTAGCCCTAAGGATCCTCTTGGCCCTTCCTAGAGAGCCCATCACCTTGCTTCTAAAGCAAGCAACCCATCTAATCGAGTATCTCTTGTGAATAGACCTAGGAATCACCTCCTTATCTTATCATTGACCATATATTCTAGTGATTCCATCATACCGGGTCTCCTCCCATCGGTGAGAGTTCGTAAAGAGCAGGGAGCCTTCGCTAAGGTGGCAGTGGGCTATAGCTCCATTGTTTCCCTTAACCTAGTAGTTTCCCTATAGGAAACCCTCCTAGGACCCCCGCTAGTTTGAGCAGTAACAGTGACCATGGCCATCTTTGCCTCATCCCCTTCTACAATTTGAACCTAATAATACCCCTATTTCAAGTCCAACTTAGTGAACTTCTTGGCTTTCGCCAACCTATCAAAACAATCTGATGCAAGTGCTAGTGGAGATATATTCTTCACCGTATGCTTGTTCAAGGCTCTGTAATCAAGGTACTTCCTCAACTCCTTTCTATCATCCTTCGTTTGGAATAGAACCGACGCACCATACGGGGACCTTGAAGGACATAAAAAGCCTACGTCAATTAGCTCTATCAACTGACATCAAGGCTCTGGCTCTATATGATGGTCAACAATACACCTATGCGGGATAAATTTCAGCAACTCGTTAGGCATCCAATCTGCATACTCACCAAACAGGTCATAAAGCTCCAATGGAATAGGTGTCCCCACTCTATCCTCTTCAACATCTCTAATCACCGCGACATATAGTTGTGTCTCCAAGCATCGTGATGCCCTCTTCATGCTCAATGCAGACACCAATTGCACCTCTTGGATTTTGCATTGTAATGCACATAACACATGTCTCCTACTCACTAAAGGTAAATAACACATCCATCCATGGTATCAAAATGACCTTGTTCCTCCTTAGAAATTCCTGCCCCAATATCACCTTAAAATCATCCACCAACATTATCATGAAATCTGCACATCCACTCCACTTAACAACCTATAATCGAATTTTCAAGGCAATCCCACTGGTTGCCTTAGCATTGGAGTTTATTGCCTTCACTGCAACCCTACTTGCAGTAATCTTCAACCCAAATTCCCTTGCCATACTTTTTCCCATGAAATTGTGCAGTGCACCCATGTCCACAAGTGCTTGGACCATCCCCCCATTGATTTTCAAGTCCACAAAACACAACCCATGCATGTCTCTGCCCTGGTTTCCTCCCAAGACACCAATCCTCATACATGATGCATCAAATGAACGAAAAAAACAATGATCCAACACACCTCTTTGATATCACATCTCATTGAACCCTATGAACTTCTTTTCGGCTCATATAATCAATCTGCGTTGTTACCACCCATCACAGCTCTAGAGAATTATTTCTCAACCCATGCTCCCAAATATTCCCTAGCTATGCAGTACCAACTATCTTTCTTCCCAAGGGTTTGCCCAACTTAGTCATACCTAATCTTAGACTACACCTACTCTTCATTCATAAGTTTTCACAATTATACTTAACCAAAATATGTACATTTGTATAACCATAACATATGTGTAAAAGACAATCATGGGGTGGGCAACTCACCAACCTAATGCCCAACACAACATATATGAATAATGCCAAGTCTTACAATGAAAAGACCCCTTGGCTTTTTACATCAAGAAAAAATCTTGCCACAATCAAACTCATGGCCTCACAAGGACGAACCAAAATTTCTAGTGGAATCCCCAGATTACAACCCCAAATTTAGAACCATGAATTTAACCCAAATTCAACCAACAGACCACTGTTGCAACACTTCAACAACCTAAACTTTTATGTCACCAATACCCTAGGCCCAGACGCCCTTGCTTCACCAGGAAAGGTGCGGCCTACACCAGTCTCATGCCATGTTGTCTTCGCGTTCAACCTGCGATCAATTTCACCCTCAGTTAAGTGAGACTGCAAACCACTCGTCATTAGCTCTCCCATCTCAGCTTTGCCTTCTCCATTGTTCCATATTTATAGTGTATTTATATGGGACACATGTGACCTACCAACCAGACACAACTGTTGGAAGACACAACCTCTCACCTTCCCATGTTGTTTCGATTTCCAGCCGACGTGCCAAACAATTGACTTACCCCACACTTGTTCCATGTTTCACCATCATGTCGACTCGCAATATACAACAATAGATGTCCTGAACATGCAATCCACTCCATGCTCAACCTCCATTTGCTTGAGTTGATGCGCCCCATACCTTGCCATGTATCGATTCAATCGACCGTGTCCTCCACATATCATCCTAGTTGACTGCTCTATAGTGCCGATAACACTCCTCATCGCACAAACCTACCTATGACCACACAATAGTGGTAACCCCAAATTTGGCATTCTCTCACTGCACTGTCATATGAGGACCCGACCGCTCACTTGGGCTCACCCATGTCGTGCGACCTACCCATCGCAATTTGGCATGGCACCTTAAAATCATCTAATGTGTGGATAGAGCACCCTGGGCGCCCGTCTCAATTGGGAAAGTGACTTGCGATATCGCATGTGTCTTAGGCAAGTGCCAACCTCAAGCTCTATGGTTATTACAGTTGGACTTCCTTATGAGTACTACAAGATCATCTGGGAAGTTATTGCTAATAACTTTTGCTCTTTGAAGTGTTTTTCTTCAAGTCAATTATCTGAGTTCCTCTACCAAGGGTTGATCAAGCTTATCCTAAAGAATATAGCCAAAGATTCCATTGGTGGTTGGCAACCTATCACTTTTCTCACTATAGCTTACAAAATCATGACCAAGGATTTTGCATTACAAGTCTACTCAGCAACAAGATGCTCAATCACCACGGTTCTAAACATCATTGGTTCGAATGAAAGCATCTGTGTAACAAACATCTATGCCCCCCAAAGGGCTGTGGAAAGAATTCAAATGCTGAAATTAGTTTCAACTATCATCGAAGCCATCCCCTTGCCATTCAAAATTATTGCAGGGGACTTCAACATGATTGTGAACATAAATGAAAAGAGAGGAGACTCTTTCAAGAAACTCTGGATAAGTTGGGTTTGACAGACATTCCAACTAGGAATGGCACCTTTACATGGAATAACAAAAGGGGAGGAGCAAGGCAGATAGCATCAAGATTAGACTGCTTTCTAATTTTGGAAAATATATTCCTGACCTCCTGGGAAACGAATGCCAAAATCCTACCTCAAATGGGCTCTAACCATTGGCCCCCATTGCTCTGTATTTCCAAATCTCCACAAGCCCTAAAAATCGGCCTTTTCGATTTGAAAACTTCTAGTTTGAGCACCCTGACTTCACTGCATGCCTTAAAGATTAGTGGGAAGGCTTACCATCACATGCAGGTGCGTGAATGTTTCAATTTCAACAAAAGCTAAAGAGTGTCAAACTCAAAACCAAGCACTGGAACAAAGAGGTCTTTGGCAACATTTTTAAAGATAAAAAGGAGTTTGAGCAACAAATGGATGACCTTCAACAAGAGATCATCCTTAATGGCATCTTGGACTAAAGAAAACAAGAGGAAATTAGCCTTCACAAAAAATGGGAAGAAAGAGTCATACAGGAGGAAAATTTGTGGTATCAAAAGTCTAGAATTCGGTGGCTCAAATGTGGAGAACACAACTCCTCCTCCTTTCACCGTTCATTGATTCAGCATAGGAAGCATAATAGAATCCTCAGCCTCAAAACTAAGGATGGCAATATGATCTATGATCCACACCCATGAAGAGATTGAGGAAGAGTTGAATGACTACTACGACAATCTCTTAGAGGAGTCAAGGGGAAACAGAAACAAAGCAATCAGAAAAATCACTGTTAACATCCCAACCATTCTAAATGAGGATCATAACAAAATGCTCCTAAGAGAAGTTTCTATGCAGGAGGTTGAGGACATGGTCATGTCCATGCCCAATGGGAAGGCCCCAGACCCGGAAATACGTGCCTTGGTGGAAGACACAAGAACTAATAAAATGGTTTTGAAAGCTCTCAACACCACCTTCCTCACTCTCATTCCCAAGGAAAAAGGGGCTGAAACATTGGATTGCTTTAGACCCATTGCCCTCTGCAATGTCATATAAAGTGCTAAAGTGCTAGCTAACAAAATCAAAGCAATTCTGCCCCTCCTAAGCTGGGATTATATGAGGGAAATCCTGAAAGCCTTTGGCTTCAACCAGGACTGTACAAAATGGATTATGGCCTTGGTCTTTGGGGCCTTCTTCTCCATTATCATCAATGGCTCTCCCTCCAAGCCCTTATGTCCATCTAGAGGCATAAGACAAGGAGACCCCTATCTCCCTTTCTCTTTGTCATAATGGTTGAAGGCCTCAGCAGAACTATAAAAGTTATCAATCTCTGCAATACCGTCATGGGCCTCAAGCTCCACAATAATGCCCCCCCTTCTACCCACCAACAATTTGTGGACAACACGCTTCTCATGGGCACATCCACGATCAAAGAAGCAACTCAATTCAAGGCCATTCTCAACTACTTTTTAGATGCATCAGGGACCATTGTTAACCTAGAAAAATCGAAACTACTTTTTTTCAATACTCCCATGGCCACCCAGAAAAACATCACCATGACCTTAGGTTTTCAATGATGCTCCCTCCCTTCCAGATACCTAGGAGTCCCTCTTACAAATTAACCTTTCAAGAAGTCTAACTGGGAAGATATACTCAATAAACTCAGCAAAAGACTCTCCAACTGGACCTTCAGATCGCTAAATTTGGTTGGACGATTAGTCCTAGTTAAATCAGTACTGCAAGCCATCCCCATGTACCTTTTCTCGGCGTTGGCAGCGCTCAAGTCAGTCATCAATGCAATCTGAGGCTTACAGAGAAATTTTCTCTGAAAAGGCTCGAACACAAAAAAAAAATGGTCTCTTGTGGCTTGGGATACTGTCTGCAAGCATAAATGCAATGGAGGCCTAGGTCTTAGGGATCTTGACAACCTGGGGAAGGCTCTGGGAGCAAAAATTTGGTGGCGATGGCTTGACAAACCGGACACGCCTTGGGGAATCATGTGGAAAGCCAAATATGCACCCAATCACTCAATAGACGACCCTGTCAGACTCACCGGATGCGTAAAAGGCTCAACCATCTAGAATCAGGCTTGGGACAACAAAGACATCATCCAAGAGCATTGCTTCTAGGAAATTGGCAATAGAGAACAAGCTCTTTTCTGGGAGGATGCATGCAACAACTTCCAAACCTAATTAAGGATCAATTCACACCACTTTGCACTGCAATGCAGGGGAAAGGAAAATACAAAGTGGCTCACTACTGGAAGCCTAGCAACGACAATGATAGATGGAGGGAATGGCTCGATGTCAATGACTGGAATCCTTAACCACTTGGTTTGGACTGGGCTACCTTTGAAAGCATAAAGCAAGAAAGGCAAATTCAATTTGACAGAGGGAAGGATAAGCTAAGGTGGGGAAAAAATTCGGCAGGGCATTTCAATCTCAAGGAGGCTTACAGGTATAAGGCAAACCACAATCAACTGCAGCCGCAGCAGAAGTGGAAAACTTTATGGAACAGGCAACTATGGCCAAAAATCTCCACTTTCCTATGGCTAACAATGTAGGGAAAGATTCTAACTTGGGATAATCTACTAAAACGAGGCTTCACATGCCCTTCAAGATGCCCTCTGCGAATTGGAGGGGGAGAGCATTAATCACCTTCTAGCTGCTAAACATTTGTAATTACACAAATTCACTTTGGCAATGGATTGGTATGGTCTTCAAAACCTTGGCCAAGAACAGGGATTTTATCTTGAGCACTCTGGAGAATTGGATAACATCTATATCCACTCCCCCTATGGTCGATAGAGCCTGGAACATAATCCTAGGCATCATATGTTGGGATGTCTGGAAGGAAAGAAATGCCAGAACCTTCAGAGAGAACAAGAGGCCGATGGAATGCATCCTTACCTCAATCATGCATGTGGCTAAGGAGTCTGTCGCAGTGGCCAACCTGTCGAATTTTGTTGGTCCACCTCGTCCATAGGACCTTAGAATCATCCAACTCCTTGTGCTACATTCCTCCCCCCTAATTTCCAGGATCCCAACCATGGCTTGCACGGAGGCTCCCGATAAATGGAGGCCTCCAAATGAAGACATCCTGAAGCTAAACTATGATGGCGCAGCAAAAGGAAATCCAAGTGCGTCTGTGAACGGAGGTCAAACGACGAAAGACACTAGACTTTCACCGGATCCACCTAGGATCAAACCTCCGTGGAGACAAACGCCTGTTGTGTCTTGGCTAGAAGAGTAGGCGACCACATAGCGGACGTCTTGGCTCTTATTGAGGCATAAGTTAATTGCTATTGTGTGTGGCTTGCAGGCTGTTGCACCTAGCCTAGGTTTATAGTGGCAGCTAATTGGGTTTGAACCCGGGCCTTGCTCAGGCAACTCTCACCAGTTACCGATTACCCTAGATCTAAAAAAAAAAAAAAGGAAATCCAAGTGCAGCAGGCTTTGGGGAGTTTTTAGGAATTCTAAGGGTGAAATATTATGGATCTATGCTGAAAACCTTGGTAATGCCACTAACAACACTGCGGAGCTCCTTGCCTTGGAGCATGGCTTGGCCATTGCCAAACTCCATGGCTTCTGGTCGATCATCATCGAAGAAGACTCTAGCCTCGCCACCACGACCTGTCGCAAGCTATAAGGTGGCACTATTGTTGACAAGGTGACGGGCAACTGGAGACTCAACAAGACCCTCCACCGTGTCTAGCAACACGTCATGGAGCTGAGTGGGCTCCACTTCCAAGCGGTAAGACGTAAAGCCAACAGCCTGGCAAACAAGTTGGCAAACGAGGGTACATGTGGCAGCACTAGACTCCCCTCCCTTGCATGGGGGGACCTCGATGAAGGGACACTCCGCCAAGAATGTACGCTCATAAATAACAATGACAATAAAAGGCAAGGGAGCCTCTGCACAAAGATCATCGGCTAGGCCTCTGGTCAGTTTTAGTATGACTCTCATACCTCCCCATTATGAATTTCGCCAGGCGCAACGATCCCACCCCCTTGCATGTAGATAAGTTATGCAGGAAGAATGTGATACATCAGATCAGCCACCCCTTTGGTCCCTCAACCAATATCCAGCTATACTCTCTCACGTTGTTTCTATACCTCACCCAAGACGCGTCCAATGGCGCACTCATGTCTACCTCTCTCCAATCTCGACAGGTCGCCCGCTCTCCCTATGAATACCCATCTCCGCTTTCCCAACCTCACATCTCTGATTTCAATTGCACCCTTGCTCTCATTTCCTCTTCCCCACCCCATTCTCCCAGATCCCCTTTCTTTGTTCTAATGCCTCCACGTCGTGACTCCACCTCTGCTCCCTGTCGTGGTCAAGGCCGTAACAATGAGCACTGGGATAATCCCAGCATGCAACCCCGCACTAGGGCAGAGGCCGCGACCAGGAGAGCAGCCCTAAACTATAGTGTTTTGATTTCCCTGAACGCTCAGGTTCAAGTTAATTCCCTGGAGCTTCAGGTAAGGAATCTAAGAAGGTGAATTACCTTTGTGGATGTAGATACTCAGTTTGAATGGATACCTGACCCTGGGCTAACCAGAGCCAGGGAAAATCTTTACAGTCGCACTATTGAGCTTTACTGGCAACTGAATACCATGTTGGGTCTGGCTCTTCAAGAGCAGACAGAGAACTCCAAATCCTTGGAGGAAAAAATAGACGCGCTTACCGACAAATTCATTGTCTATGTTGAGTTTATTCACCATCGACGTTTCATCACCCGGGACTCTCCTCACTACACTCTACTAAAATGTCGCATGGCTTATATGCAAACCAGCAGGGGAGCCCCTCCCAGTGTCAAAAGAGAACCGACAGGTGCATCTACTATCACCAAATGGCTGAGGACGCCCTAGCTAGCAGTACTCCGAAAAAGGCGATAACGGTCGAGGACAACCTGTCGGAGGACTAACACTTGGGCTCCCTGCCTTTTTGGTTCTATAGACTATATATGGTCTTTTTTCTAATGTTTCACAGCAACCTGTCCCCTGCAGAACTGGTCACATCTCGAAATGGCCTCGGCTAGGTCTTAATTTTTGTTCTTTGAAAGCACTGCACCACAGTATCTGTTCATGCATGCCAATTCTGGCGCTACGTCTATGCCTAGGAAAAGAGGTTTTTTGTAACCTGTGTGATATCTAGTGTATAAGCTTCTGGCTGGAGACACCTCACCATGCTTGTAATTATTGTTCTCTGATATAATAGAAGTTTCGTATTTACAAAAAATAAATAAAAAGTCTTAGGAAAAATAAATTCTCCCAATTAAAAAATTTGTGGGTTCTAGAAGAATTAATTTCTCGAGGTCCTCCACCAAGGGAATATTGAAAATTTCAAGAGATTTTGAATATTCAGTCAAGATCATTTAATTCAAATTCGTTTTTCAGATCTGGAATTTTTCATCAAAATTCTGAGGTGATTTGGAATAAAAAAATTTGTGTGGGGAAAATTTTTAAATATTGTGCAGGTTTTTCAAGGGTTTCGATTTTGCCTCAGCCCTCCTGTCTGCATTATTTTTGCTCCCTCCGCGGTAGGCTCCCTTTGTTGCTATCGCATTCTCAGTTTCTAACCTGCGCGACCTAATCCCTCATCCCTACGCGGCTCACTGCCTACTCGAGCCCCTCTAACCCGCAACCCTCAATCTCATTCCCGTTGCCCACGTCCTATCCTAACCCCTGCATTCCTTCTTCCTTCTGACTCCCTACACACCTTCCTTTCCTCGCATCCCGTCCTTCTCTTCATCTGTTGCTCCCTTCCTCCCGTGGTTGTCTCCTCCCCTACTGCTAGCCTGCGTCCCACCCTCCCATCTCCCTTCGCTTCCTCTTCTGTCGCCCGAGCCCTCATTGTTCCTCCCTCATCCCCGTGGCTCTCTCCTTTCCCTGCGTCCCATCCTCCCATCTCCCTTCGCTTCCTCTTCCGCTGCCCGAGCCCTATTGTTGTTCCTCCAGTTCCTCCCTCATCCCTGTGGCTCTCTCATTGCCCTGCATCCCTTCTCCCTCACCTGCGACTCCTCCTTCTACCTCCCTTCTCGCTGCTCAACTGTTGCATCCTCATTTTTTCTTTCTCGACCCATTTCATAAAACCTAAAACACAAAGCCCAATCAAAACGAAATATTTCGATTTATATTTTGTGTGGCCTTTGGCCCATTAAAATTTTAAATTTTCGCTCTTTTATTTAACTTTTAAAACATTTATAAAGTCAAAAAATTAAATTAAAAAGAAAAAAAAAAATTAACTTCTAATTTTTTCTTTTAAAAAATTTTATTTTGCACATTAAAAATTAAAAAAATTAAATTTTATTTAAATTTTCTAACTTAAGACTTTGGAAATCAATTTTTTGGGTTTTCTTTTGAGATAGGGGTTTGGGCCATTCAAATGTGTAAAAAAAAAATTGGGGCTTGAGAAAAATTTATTGTGGGGAGAAATTTAAATTCCTTATAATCAAGGTAATTTAATTTTTTAAATATCTCTAAAGTTTGACTATAGGAGAAAATATAAATATTTTTTGTTTGGGTTGTTTGAGAAAATCATTTAAGTCAGAAGTATTTGAAGTGATTATTCAATTAGCATCTAAATTTCATAGTGTTTCCTGGTTATTAATTATCGAAATTTAAGTGCTTAGGCCTCCTCCATTACTTATATGCTTCGGCTAAGTTTCATGATCATTAGCATTGGGCTTTAAATTCTTTAATGCTTGATATCTATTGAGATCGCTCATCATTTAATTAACTCTAAGTGTCGGTTTATTTACTTGAATAATTGGATATTTATTGAATATTTACGTTTGCAAAATTCTTCAAGTAATTGCGATCAGTATTTTTATGGAGCACTCTATCGTGGACTTGTGACAAATTGTATATCTTTCGATTGAGTATTTTTTAGCATCTTCATAACTGGAATTTTTCATCGAATTTTTGCTTGAGTACTTTGTGTTTAATTAGGAATAAATCGTAATCTAAGTACTTAACTCGTTAATCATTTCGCTTTCCTTGCATCTGCATTTTAAGTTAGTCGTGCATTTTAAATATTCACCTCCAAGCCTAAGCTTGGTTGGTAGATCATTAGGACAAACTTTCTCGTTTAGCTTGAGGGGCCTAGGCAACTCTTCAATAGTTAACACGGTGACCTTGCGGTCGTCAGAGCCACAGTCTTTGTGGCGTCAGAAACACCGGGTAATAGGAGCACAACAGGAGGTATCGTTAATCAGGCCTTGGCCTTCTTCCTATTGGCCTCCCTCTCACAACTTACCTTGGAGACCAGCTTCAAAACGGTTAAGGGAAAGGCAAACTTAGAATAGACATCAAAATAAAATTAACCAAGAGTTCTGCATTTCACCTAGTTGTTAGATTTGCATTCAATATAAAGTTAGTTGATTATTCATCCAAGCGGTAGTTGCTCTCTGCAATTACTTGGCCCTAAATTTCTTAGCAAGATAGTTGACTCCATAAGGCACTGGTATCAATCTCTAAATCTAATCAAATCCTTTAAATCTTGTTATATCTAATACGAGTATTTGGTCGCTCAACTGAGTCTCCCGAGCTGGTTGGTTCCCAACTAGTTCTCCTTCATTCCATTTCCATAGGGTCTGTTGTCGCAAAGAATGTTTAAGCACCACGACAACAACTCAAATCGAGAGCTATCACCCCGATCCCCAATCTCTCTATTTAAGCTCTCTCCTTATAGTAGACTAAGGGAGGTAGACCTTATGGAAATAGAATGAAGGAGAACTAGTTGGGAACCAACCAGTTCGGGAGACACAGTTAAACGACCAAATGCTTGTAATAGATCTAGCAAGAAAGGACTCGATTAGATTTGAATGATTGATACCAGTACCTTATGGAGTCAACTATCTTGCTAAGAATTTAGGACCAAGTACTTGATGAGAAACTGTTGCTTGGATGAATAACTATCCTATATGCAATGCAGATCCTAAGACTAATGAGAAATGCAGGAATCTTGGTTAATTTTAATTAAATTCATAGACCCTTCGATCCTTTCTATATTGAGCTTGATTTCGTAGTAAGTGGTAGAGAGAAGTTAAGGTGAAGCACACTAAGGTGTGATTAACGATACCTCTCATGAAAATCTAACGTACCCGGTGCCTCCAGCGCTACAGAGAGTTGTGGCTCTGACCACTGCAAGGTCACTATTTTAAGTACTACTAAAACCAGGTTCTCAAGCAAAGATGGATAGGTACCTATCTCTCTATCGACCACGCTTATGCTTGGAAGTAATTTTAATTATGCAAGACTAATCCTAAAATGCAGAATGCAAAGATAACAGAAGGCGATTTAGTGAAATGTGTGATGTTAAAACCCAAAGCACTTAGATTACAAATTATCTGATTTAACCACTAAGTACTTAAGCGAAAATATCCATTATGAAGATACCAAAAAATACTCAATCAAAAGGTATAGAATTTGTCATAGATCCACAATAGAGTATTTAATAAAGATGTCGATCACAATTACTTGAAAATTTCCCAAACTTAAATTTTCAATAAAGTTCCAATAATTCAAGTAAATGAAACAAGAGTTAATTAAACAATAGGTGATTTTAATTGAAAGCAAACATTTAAAAATCTCATGCCAATGATCATCAAACTCAGTTGAAGCATATGAAAGTATTCAACACTTAAATCTCAGTAATTAATCATCAAGAAATACCATGAAATTTTCATGCTAAATAAACACTTCGTCAAACAATTTATGGATTAAACGATCTTCTAAAATAATGCAAATCCAACCATTTTTTTTTATTTTTCTCCTATGGTCCACTTAAGATATTTAAAAAATTAAAATCATGTCAACAATAAGAATTCTTCCACAATTAAATATTTTCCTTGAGGGCTTTAGAATTTTACCACTTTTACAATAGCTCCAAAAACCTAGGATAAAAAATAAATAAATAGACTTTAAATTTTATATACAAAAAGAATAAAAGAAATCTAAAAAATTTCTTAATGTTAAAAGTTAATAACAAAATATAATTTTTTGGAATTTTTAAAAAAATTTAAAAGTTAGTAAAAAATAAATTTTAATTTTTTAAAATTTTCAAAAGTTACAAGTTTAATTAAAAAGATTTATTTTTTTGTTGGACACTGTTGTTGCACAAAATGTCTAGGCACCGCGACAACAGCTCAGATCGGGGACTGTCACCCAGATCCCCAATCTCTCTATTTAAGTTGTCTCCTTGCAAGCTAAGGGAGGTAGACCCTAATAGAAATGAAGAAATAGAATTGGTTGCAAGTCAACCAACTCAGGAGACACGATCAAAAAACCAAGTACTTGATGAGATTAACGAGATTTCACAGATCAAATTATATTAAAAACAGTGCCTTAAGGAGTTAAAAGATCTCGTTATGCAATTAAAGCCAAGTAATTGATGTATAACCGCTGCTAATGAAAACACAAATGACCACAATGATATTCAATAGAAAGCACCACAACCATTCATCAAAATACTTAAGCCCACAGCAATAAATCATGAGATGACCATCAAATTGAAATGCTAGAGCATTGCAATATTTCCGAATTTATGATGTTCCAATTAACCCAATCCAGAAATTAAAATGTTCCTGTATAGTCAAATTTATAAGAAAAAATAAAATAAAATAAAATTTAAGCTCATTTGACTAGAAATTTTTTAGAATTTTTTATATTTTATATTTTTTTATTATTATTCAAATCCTAAAACAAACAAAAATTAAAACTAACTCTAAAATAGACTAAAATTTAAAATTAAATCTAAAAACCAAAAAAATCTAAAACTAAATAAAAATTAAAGTTAATTAAAATCTAAAACTAAACTAACAAAAAAAAAAACTAAAACTAAAAAAAATCAAATAAGAAAAATACACCTAATGCTAACCAAACTATAAGTTAAAAAGAATGAAACTCTAAATCTAAAAGAATTAAAATCTAAAGTCTACGTTAATGAAATTAAAACTAAAACTAAATAACAAAATCAAAAATGAATTTAAAACCTAACTAAACCTTACGCTATTGAACCAAAAGTTCAACGCATAAACGTGTTTAAACCTATTTTATGTGTGCGTTTATCGTTGGTTTGCAGGTCGGAAGGGCAGAAGAAGTCGACAGTGAACAGGAGGTCGAACGGCGGAAGCAAGCGAGGGATAATGCAGTGAGGGGCAAAGAAGGGTCGAAGGGAATGATGCAGCGAGGCAAATGGCTCGATGGCAGAGGAAGAAAAGCGGACAGTTTGGAGGGCTCAATGGGTAAGGAAGACGCTGGAAAGGAGATTGACAGCTGGAAGGATAACAAGGAAAGAAAGTGACAGCGGCTAAGATCTGCAGGTCGAGGAGCTAGATGGCGACTAAAGAGAAGGCGTAGGACAGATGTGTAGATGAATGGGAGCAGCGTAGAGCAAATGAAGGCATAAAAAATCGTTGACAGGGACAGCGTGGAGAAGGGGCAACGGACAGAGGCAGTGATAAAAACAAACCCAGTACACATTTAAAAGTTAAAACATCCAGCAAACTTAAAAATTTTCCGTCAAACTCTGATCTTAGATGCTCCTTTAATCATATAATATTCAGATTTGCCAACAGAAGTGATTCTGAGGCCGGATCTCGCCCTCCGGGGTTAAATCGAGCTTAGATCTTTTAAAATATTTTGAAAACCCCCTGCAAACCTGCAAAACCAGAATAGATCCCAAAACTATATGCACAAAAAATTATTAAACCCTTACAGCCTAGAGCAAATATACAAATTTACAATATTAATTTACAGATTTTGAGGCCCTCATGGCCAGATTTAAACCCATTTCTGCACAATTTAAAAGATAATTTTTTTAAAGAGAGGCACAAGCCCTAGAAGACTCTGCAAAACCACAATTTCGTAAGATAGCTTTGAGAATTTAGAAACAATGGGCTTTTTCAGATTTACGAAATCTGAGAGTCAGCTGGTCCAACTGAAGACTTCCCCAGACGCTCAAACCTTTAAAAAAATTTCCCTGCACACTTAGATCTGAACTTTAGATTGATAAAGATTTAAGAAAATAAACATGAGATCCTTCAGAAAAATAGATAACTAGTATTTCCGTTAAATCAAAAATGTCATTTTATGAACCCAGAAAACTGCACAAGATACTTGTATGCGTATCAATCCATGAAGGCCATCAACCATTAAAATACCAAACAAAGTAGCAGAGTTTAGAAATAAATCACCACATAGATCTGGAAAAAGAACACCAAAGTTTGTAACCCCAAAGTCTTTATGCTTTATTCATCAAAAGAAATCACAAGAGCTTCCAAGATAAGTGCACGATTCTAAGATCGTATGACTCGAAGACTGACAAACACCTCTAATTTATAAGACAAAATCTCCAACGGCTAGTTCGATTGATCCATGTCAAAATAATCTCGACCGTCGAAAAGATTTGATCATCTTTTAATCTGGACCGTCAAAATTATAAATTTGAGGAAAAAACAAATTTATCATTTAAATCCATTTTAATTAACTCAAAAATAATATTTTTGAGTTAAGTACCTCAAAATTTTGACTTTGACTTAACCACCAAGGCCCAATGGTCCAAAATTTCTTGAAATTCTCAATATTCCCTTGGCCTGGGACCTTTAAAATTCATTTTTTAAGGACCAACGAATTTTGCCTTCGAAGGATTTTATACTCACCTAGGACCTAAAATTAATTAAATATATGGCTTAAGATTTTTAATTAATTTGGCCAGAAAATTTAATTAATTAACTAAGAGGGATTTAATTATTTTTTCCAACCCTCTTTACATAAGATAAATACATTTAGACACATGAAGGGGGAAAACCAATTCGTAAAGACCCTCAAATAGGTACCCAATTCTGCGACTCAAAACATGATCTAATAGACCAAGTAGCTTGTAATAAAATAATCTAGCCAAAGAGCTAGGATTATTCCCAAACTACTTTTACAAGGACTCAATAGAAAACACTAGGACTTGCTTAGCATGCTGCTGACAAAATCCACCCTAGCTTTGGGGTGACGCTGGAGGGGAAAACTCTGCCGATAACTTGTGTTGAAAAACACAAATAAGTCAGTGAGACAAAAAACCTCCTAGGATAGAAATCGTCACAAACGTACTAGGCTTACCTGGTTTGTTACATACATGACGGTCTTACTTAGATCATTTACATCATAAACATGCAGAATGGGTTTACATCATTTATAAAAATGTCGTCTGATGATGGAATCTGAATGGTGCGACCACGTTGAACATGATGAATCCCATTTGAAAAAATGGGGATGTACTGCTATGGGTCGTTGACAAAGTGTGGTCAACATCTGTGTAAATTTATGTAGATGTTCTATGCTTGATGCAACTTTACTTTTATTACAGCAATCACATAAACAGTCAAGTAAAATGCTGATAGCACATACCAGTGGATCTATAGAAGACAAACCAGAAACAGAAGAATGTGTTGGTGCGTTACGGCAGTGAGCAGGATGCTTCAACCAGCAAAGTCTTCTTGGTCGGCCAACCCAGAATGTGTCACAATAGTCCTCAAACCAATCACCCATTCAACTCAAAGTCAACCCCATAAAAGTCAACATAGTCCAGAAAAAGTCAACACAGGACAGCAGCAATAAAGTCAACGCAGCTCCAACTTCCGTCAACATTTTGACCTCGATTTCTGTGCCAATGAGTACGGCCTTCAAAAATCGAACTCTCCACCAAATTTCAGCCAATTCGGACCATGCGTTGACCAAAGTCAATGCTGGTCAAACTTTCCTAGAAACCCTAACTGCAAAAAATTTCGTCCTTTTTCAGCGTCAGCAACTTTGTCCTTTTTTCCCACGTGAGAACTGCTTCTTAGATGCTCGTATCTAATCAGAGGAGGAGATGTGTGTGATGAGTGAGTGAGTGAAATGCTCTCCAACGTTCACTGTATTTATATCCATCATTGAGGTGTGTGACTCATCTGCTGGGGGTGTAAAACCTTAAGGCCGAACTGCACATATTTATTATTATAAATAATAAATTCAAAATAGATGTTCTGCTTATCGGATTAAGATCAATTTTATATCGATCTTACACCTCTCCGAAAGAGGAACCCAATAAAAATATTGGTATCTTCATCTGAGCATCACAACATAGAGTTTGGACCTAGTTGTCCAATTTTAACACTCCCTCTCAACTAGGGAGAACTCCATCCACCAGTGCAAACAAACATCGTGCGTCATCCCGTTGTAACTTGCTTTGCTAGCCTCTTTATTTCAGAACAGAAGTGGGTCAGTCACAAAGACATCATCCCTCGGCTGACAGATTCAGCCCAGAGGTCCGAAACCTCTATCAGACTCACAAAGAGTCTCATACCAACCTGAAGTTGATTTACCTGACCCGAAGTCAGTTAGAGGTCTGAAACCTCACTATACTTGATCCTAGATCAAGTTGTTGGACCGTGTCATCGTAGATAGACAGTACGGCAATCCCTGATGCATCCATCAGTCTTTGCTACTTGTCTCTAGCTTTTCCCACCTCATTGGCCAAATGAGAGGTACTTCCCATGAGCCCTGAACTCAATGGGTAGGATGCATACGGGGCACAGATAATGAGAGGTGAACCAACTCAAACATCATAACGGTGAGGCAGAAGCACCACAAGGTTTGGCAAGCCTAGCCCCATGAGTGCTTATAGCTCTGAGAAGCTATCCCCAAAGCCCCCAAAGCTCCCAGAGCTCATCGTCCAACAGGACCCACATCAGTGGGTCGTTCCACGATACCAAGACTCTCACGGAAAGTTAGGAACTTGACCTTCCCTAGGGGCTTAGTGAGAATATCCGCGACCTGCTCATCAGTTCCTAAATGATCGAGCCTTACGGCGCCTCGCTGTACCATATCCCGATAAAGTGGTACGGATAAAGTGGTACCGTATATCAATATGCTTGGATCGATCGTGGAACACCGGATTCTCGCACAGCGAATCCCACTAGTTATCACAAACAGTATCACAAGGTATCTAGCACATGTCCAAACAAATTACCAAAGAGCTTTCGCAACCAAACTCCGCTTCACAACAGCCACTAAGTACAATGGCCCGCCGTTCTGGCAGTGGCCTGCTAAAGTTACACCGATCGCTTCCTGCTCATCCATGAGATCGAAGCAGAACCAAGATTGAAGCAGCATCCCGATGTGCTCTTACGATCCACCACACTACCAGCCCAATCGGCATCAGTATATCCAAGGAGTGTCACGCTCCCAGCAGTGTATCTCAGCCCATGGTTTATCGTGCCCCGAAGGTATCTCAAAAGATTCCTGGCACCAACCCAGTGAAAATGATGAGGCTCAACCATCTGTTGACTCAAAATGTTCACTACAAAACATATATTTGGACGGGTGTTCACTAAGAACATCAGGGCCCCTACGAGTTGACGATACTCAGTAGGATTTGACAATACGGGCCCAGCAGCGCTGCCACTCAACTTCTTGAAGTTGAGTTCCAATGGTGTTGACACGGACTTGCAGTCCACCATACCAAATCTTTCCAGAAGCTTCACAATGTATTTTCCTTGAGAAAGGAAAATCTCGCCAGGTCTCTGCCAAACCTCCAGGCCTAGGAAGTAGTGCATCAGTCCTAGGTCCTTCATCTCGAACTCAGCAGCGAGCTCCCTCTTGCACTAATGAATGAGAGGGTCAGCACCTATCAGGAAGAGGTCATCCACATACAGCGCCAGGATGAGAGGTTTTCCCTTGACAACCTTGAAGTAAAGGTTCGGATCAACATTACTTCGAGTGAAGCCCAGCTTCATCAAGTAGCTCTCTATCCTCTCATACCAAGCTCTGGGTGCTTGCTTCAGCCCATAGAGGGCCTTCTTCAACCTGCAGACATGGGTGTCCCGATCCTAGACTTCGAACCCCAGAGGTTGCTCCACATAAACCATCATGCAATAAGAAATTATTAAGAAATCATAATGCCAACAATGGACCATTAGAGGCATAGCAGATTCTCCCCCTGAACCTGTGCCAACTATTCACTGTCAAATATTATTGTATCCACCTCATGAATCAGCAAATCCATCAAATAAATGATAGCAGCAATAACACTTTGCAATAACTCATGAACCAACATCATTCCTAAGCATCATATGTACTCATCATAAACCACATGCAATAATGCAGTCTTCACATCCATTTGATGAAGACTCCATCCTTGCGTAGCAGCAAGGGCTATAATAGATCGAATGGTGGTGTATCGAGCCATAGGTGAAAATATGTCATCATAATCTATGCCTTCCTTTTGAGAGAAGCCACGGACAAAGAACCTTGCCTTGAATTTTCCAGCACTTCCATCAGATCCATGCTTGATCTTGTAGAGCCATTTCGAGGTGACAAGTGCTTTGTCCTTTGATCTTGGAACCACATCCTAGACATCATTCTTCATAATGGACTCATACTCTTCGTGCATAGCATCCTTCCAGACTTGATGCTTTACGGCTTCCTCAAAGGATCCAGGCTCGGATTGTACAATAGTACTCATGGCTGCTAGATACCCTTGGTATCTACTTGGCTTCTTGCTTTCACGAAATGTCCCCCTTGGGGCAGCATGTCCTTCAGCATCCTCGAGACTGTCCCTGAGCCATGATGGTCTCTTTCCTAGTGAAGGAGGTGGATCAATCGGGTCCATCAGTCCTTCAACATCAAGCATTGTTTCATCCTTCGGTTCCTCTTGATTTCCAGGCCTTGCTTCATTATCTTCCTCAGATCTCGGAAGATTTACTTTCCTCAGGGAAGTATCTTCGTCAAAGGTGACATCGTGGCATATCTCCACTTCCTTTTGACCAGGCACATAGACTCTATAGGCCTTCGAAGTTTCACTATAGCCCACAAACATTCCTTTCTTCCCAGAAGCATCCAACTTGCTCCTCTTTTTTTTCGACACATGAAAGTAGACAGTACATCCAAAAACTCTAAAATGTGAGACATCAGGTTTCTTACCAGAGAAAACCTCTTCGGGAGTATTGGATTCTAGAGCAGAATGCGGGCATCAGTTTCGTATGTACACGGCAGAGTTTGCAGCTTCTCCCCATAGAAACTTCGGCAAACCTTGGTCACATAGCATGGCACGGGCAGCTTCCACAATGGTTCTTTCGTTCAACAACACCATTTTGCTTAGGAGTATAGACAGTTGTGGTCTCCTTCTTAATGCCAGCTTCTCTGCAAAAGTCCTTGAACTCATTTGACTCATATTCAGTGCCATTATCAAATCTCAAAATCTTGATATTTTTCCCTGTCATATTTTCCACCAAGGCTTTGAATGTACGGAACCACATGA
This sequence comes from Pinus albicaulis, assembly GCA_034641835.2. Classification (NCBI taxonomy): domain Eukaryota; kingdom Viridiplantae; phylum Streptophyta; class Pinopsida; order Pinales; family Pinaceae; genus Pinus; species Pinus albicaulis. The sequence goes on from CM076575.1 coordinate 1,382,118,778, forward strand.
AAGCCTCATCCTTCTTCTTTAAGAAGTATATCCAGGTTTTGCGAGAGAAGTCATCTATGAATGTCATATAATATGAACATCCTCCCAAGGATGTCACGGGCAGCATACCAGATAGATCAGAATGATCAATTGCAAGACATCAGATGTCTTTGTGACACTAGAGGGAAAAGGTCCCCTTGTATGCTTTCCTTCGACACAACCCTTACATACACCTTCATGATTATTTGGAAACTTGGGCATCCCTGTCACCACCTTCCTTGCTTCGGGAAGGGCTTTGTAGTGAAGGTGTCCAAACCTTCGGTGCCATAGTTCAGTCTGTCGAATAGTATCACATGTCATTGCTCCCAGCGAACTTCCTCCAACCTGGTAGAGTGTATCAACTCTAAACCCAATCGAGATAGCTTCCTTGAAGCTCTTCTTCCACATGAGCACCTTTCCATCAGTGAATGCCACATTGAAACCTTTGTCTTCCATGGCCAATATAGACACAAGGTTCTTCTTCAAATTTGGTACGTAGAGTACATCCTGCAAGTGAAGGACTTGTCCTTGAAACAAGTGGAGGGTCACAGTCCCTGTCCCTTTCATGGGATATGTGGCATTGTCTCCAAGGATAATTTCCAGATTAGTATCCTTCTCAATCATATCAGAAAGTGCTTCTTTGAACCCAATGATATGCCTTGAGGCACCACTATCTATCAACCAGACATCCATAGTGTCAGGTGGGGACGTAACAGAGAGGGAAAATACAAGACTGTATTCATTTCTTTTATCAACAACATGTGATTCCTCATACCTGGAGTTTCTTGACCTTTTGAAAGGTTGATCATTTCCGCCGTAGGAAGCCTTCCTTTTTCCTTTGAACCTGTTGTTCCTTTGATTGCCAATCCTCCAGTTGTTGTTGTCATCACCATCGAGAGAATCCTTCTTGAAAGGACATTCTCTAACATAGTGACCAGGCCAATGACAAGTGAAACACTTGCCCTTCTTTCCTTGGGCCCCTGCTTTTCCTTTATTCTTCGGACCACTAGAGTTCTTCTTTCTAGAATGAGCAACGTATGCAGCATTTCCTCCATTTCCATATTCCTTCATTCTTGATTCTTCTTGAATGCATCTTGACAGTACTTCGTCAAAGTCAGGTATCACATTATTGTTTAGAATGGTAGTGTTGAACCCCTGCCATTCGGATGGGAGCCCTCCAAGTGCGGTGAGCACCATCTCTTGATCAGCTATTGTCTCCCCAATTGTCTCCCCAATAGCCAGCAGATTGTTCCTGATTTCAATCAGCTTCAGAAAGTATGATTGAACAGACTCATCCCGGCCTTTCTTTAGATTCTTCAATTGATTCTTGAAGAATAATACCTGATTCGCATTGTTGGCCTTGAACATGAGGATCAATTTATCATACATCTCTTTGGATGTGCCCAACTCAGAGATGTAGGCCACCAGGCTTTTATGAATGGATTCCCTGATCATCAACTTTGCTTTGATCTCCCCCTTCTTGTACTTTGTTTTGGCAGCAGCAGTTGCAGTGGATGGAGGTTCTTGGATTTTACCCTGCACATAGTCCATGACATCTTGGTCTTCCAATTTGAGATCCAATATCATCTTCCAAGCATGGAAGTCATCCTTCCCAGTCAATTTGTCTTCCTCCTTGAAGCTATAGCTTGTGGAACCCATTATCCTCTCTAGTGATTGCTACAAATAGGGCTTGTCTTCACCTCAGCTCTGATACCATGAAAATTTATGTAGATGTTCTATGCTTGATGCAACTTTACTTTTATTACAGCAATCACATAAACAGTCAAGTAAAATGTTGATAGAACATACCAGTGGATCTATAGAAGACAAACCAGAAACAGAAGAATGTGTTGGTGCGTTACAGCAGTGAGTAGGATGCTTCAACCAGCAAAGTCTTCTTGGTCGGCCAACCCAGAATGTGTCACAATAGTCCTCAAACCAGTCACCCAGTCAACTCAAAGTCAACACCAGAAAGTCAACGCAGTCCAGAAAAAGCCAACACAGGGCAGCAGCAATAAAGTCAACGCAACTCCAACTTCAGTCAACATTTTGACCTCGGTTTCTGTGCCAATGAGTACGGCCTTCAAAAATCAAACTCTCCACCAAATTTCAGCCAATTCGGACCATGCGTTGACCAAAGTCAATGCTGGTCAAACTTTCCTAGAAACCCTAACTGCAGAAATTTTCGTCCTTTTTCAGCGTCAGCAACTTCGTCCTTTTTTTCCCACGTGAGAACTGCTTCTTAGATGCTCGTATCCAATCAGAGGAGGAGATGTGTGTGATGAGTGAGTGAGTGAAATGCTCTCCAACGTTGACTGTATTTATATCCATCATTGAGGTGTGTGACACATCTGTTGGGGGTGTAAAACCTTAAGGCCGAACTGCACATTTAATTTATTATAAATAATAAATTCAAAATAAATGTTCTGCTCATCGGATTAAGATCAATTTTATATCGATCTTACACCTCTCCGAAAGAGGAACCCAATAAAAATATTGGTATCTTCATCTGAGCATCACAACATGGAGTTTGGACCTAGTTGTCCAATTTTAACAATCTGGCTCTACTTGGGGACGCGTTGCTTCATCGGAGGAATGTGAGAATCTAGAATCTGTATCCAAGCAACACACACGCTTACATAAGTAGCGTCCATCCAAATATCATCATATAACATTAAGCACATAAAAAATAGAAGTTCTTCTTTCATTTATTATTCTACTTAACATGAAAAGTAAATCTACTCTAACTGCAAAATGAAACGCTGAAATAACAAGGTGTAGGGTTAGAGATACGATACAAAGGATGCCCTATGGCATCAGATGTGCTCAATATAGTGCATGCTAAGCATTTGCCTGCTTTCAGGCAAGTCTATAGGCTGCTTTTCAGATGTGCCATGTCCAATCTTGCTAATTGTAGGACTCTGTCTTATCTAAATGTCAAGCTGCGCTCGGCCATCAGACAAATCAAACCGCTTACTTCTTCTTTTCTGCTTTTTTCTCTTCTTCTGAGGGGGTTGTGATGTCAGCAATGAGACCACTGTAGATTTCTTGTCCTTATCTTGAAAATGCTTGTACAAAACATCTGATGAACCTGGAATGTGACCAATCTTATTCTGAATATACTTTGTTAAAGGTGACACATAAGCTTGGTCTTTCTCAACGTCCTTTGTAGCCATAGTTAAATCTTCCTTAATGGGAAAAGTGGCCTCCGTGTGATGAGATGGAAATTTCTTCAGCAAACTGGGAGGCCTATGATCTATTGACAATTCTGACTTGGGTTGGAAATTCTACATGTGTGATCTTTCCATTTTTTCCAACTTATTTTGAATATCAGTAGAATGCTTAACATTATCAATAGTAATTTCCTTCGCATGACTCTCTTCAATAGTCAACAAATTGTGTTGAAGAGACATTTGATTATAATTATTAACTTCCATCATCTTTAACATGTTTTCCATGACATTTATTTCCTGTGCATGACTCTCTTCAATCGTCAACAATTTGTGTTCCATGTTTTTTGTTGATTCATCATTATCTGCTTTCATGGCCATGAAGAAATTTTGCATACAGTTCATCTCTTTCTCATGTTTTTCTTCTAAGGCCAATAACCTACTCTGCATAGAACCAATTTCCCTGGCGTGATCCGCTATTATTTTTTTTTATTAAGTTCCATATTTTTAATGATTTGAGCCTGGTTGGCCTCCATATTCTTGATTACCTGAGCTTGATTTCGCTGTATATCCTTAACCATATGAATCAATTCGTTAACAAGATGCTTATCATTGTCAACACTGATTTGACAATTTGTTTCTGCTTCACCACTATCGTGGATTTGTGCTGTCGTGGTACAAGTGGATTCATCTTGAGAATTGTCTGGAAATCTCCCACTGATAGTTGAGTTCTCTACAAGATCAATGTCATTATTTTGCATAATACAGGGAGCACAAGGCGAGTCATCTTGTTTTATATATTTATCTCTAAAAGCATTGATGATGTCTTGTAAACAATACTTCTCAGGACAATTTCGAAACCAATCGATAGCATCACCTTTAAAGGAATAGCCAAAGATACGTATCTTGACATCTTCATGATTATATTGTGAAGGACGACAATATTTATTTATAAAAAAAGTGACCATCCATAGATGTTGTAGAGCAATGCCTGGATTACCACCTGAGAAAAAAGGCAGTTTAGAAATGACCTCTTCTGGCATGTCATGAAAGGTGTCATCCATGATGACCTATTTAAAGGTTTAGAGAAAGAGATCTGTGTTCAAGAATAGTCAAAAGGTCCTCAAGAAGCGAGCTTCTTAGCAGGAACTCTTGCAAGAAATGAAAGAAATGGAGTCGCCACTTAAACATGAAACTAATTCTAAAACAGAAGAAATAATCGAGAGTAGCAGATAGATATCAGGGGGGATTCTTGTTTGGGAGTAAATAGATGAATAAGTGGAGTCGCCACCCAAACAAGAAGCCAACTGAAATGTCCAGGTGCTAAAGATACGATGATGAAATGATTAGTGAGATGATGAAATGACGCCAGAAAATGTGATCCCTTGTGACAGGCTAATGAATGGCGAAAGAAGATTAGAAGATTAGAAAATGTCGTTAAGACCAAGGACAGAAAAAACTCTATCCCCGGCAATGGCACCAAAAAATGTTGTCACACAAAATGTCTAGGCACCGCGACAACGGCTCAGATCGAGCGCTGTCACCCTGATCCCCAATCTCTCTATTTAAGTTGTCTCCTTGCAAGCTAAGGGAGGTAGACCCTAATAGAAATGAAGAAATAGAATTGGTTGCAAGTCAACCAACTCAGGAGACATAATCAAAAAACCAAGTATTTGATGAGATTTCACAGATCCAATTATATTAAAACCAGTGCCTTATGGAGTTAAAAGATCTCGTTATGCAATTAAAGCCAAGTAATTGATGTATAACTGCTGCTAATAAAAACACAAATGACCACAATGATATTCAATAGAAAACACCACAACCATTCATTAAAATACTTAAGCCCACAGCAATAAATCATGAGATGACAATCAAATTGAAATGTCAAATCATTGCAATATTTTTGAATTTATGATGTTCCAATTAACCCAATCCAGAAATTAAAATGTTCTTGTATAGTCAAATTTAAAAAAAAAAAAAATATATATATATATATATATATATATTAAGCTCATTTGACTAGAAATTTTTTGGAATTTTTTATATTTTTTATTTTTTTATTATTATTCAAATCCTAAAACAAACAAAAATTAAAACTAACTCTAAAATAAACTAAAATTTAAAATTAAATCTAAAAACCAAAAAAATCTAAAACTAAATAAAAATTAAAGTTAATTAAAATCTAAAACTAAACTAACAAAAAAAAAAACTAAAACTAAAAAAAATTGAATAAGAAAAATACACCTAATGCTAACCAAACTATAAGTTAAAAAGAATGAAACTCTAAATCTAAAAGAATTAAAATCTAGAGTCTACGTTAATGAAATTAAAACTAAAACTAAATAACAAAATCGAAAATGAATTTAAAACCTAACTAAACCTTACGCTATCGAACCGAAAGTTCAATGCATAAACATGTTTAAACCTTTTTTATGTGTGCGTTTATCGTTGGTTTGCAGGTCAAAAGGGCGGAAGAATCCGATGGCGTGAGGAAAAGAAGTCGACAGTGAACAGGAGGTCGAACAGCAGAAGCAAGCGAGGGATAACGCAGTGAGGGACAAAGAAGGGTCGAAGGGAATGATGCAGCGAGGCAAATGGCTCAACGGCAGAGGAAGGCAAGCAGACAGTTTGGAGGGCTCGATGGTTAAGGAAGATGCTGGAAAGGAGATTGACGGCTGGAAGGACGACAAGGAAAGAAAGTGACAGCGGCTAAGATCTGCAGGTCGAGGAGCTAGATGGCGGCTAAAGAGAAGGCGTAGGACAGATGCGTAGATGAATGGGAGCAGCGTAGAGAAAATGAAGGCAGAAAAAATCGTTGACAGGGACAGCGTGGAGAAGGGGCGGCAGATAGAGGCAGTGATAAAAACAAACCCAGTACACATTTAAAAGTTAAAACATCCAACAAACTTAAAAATTTTCCGTCAAACTCTGATCTCAGATGCTCCTTCAATCATATAATATTCAGATTTGCCAACAGAAGTGATTGTGAGGCCAGATCTCACCCTCCGGGGTTAGATCGAGCTCAGATCTTCTAAAATATTTTGAAAACCCCCTACAAACCTGCAAAACCAGAATAGATCCCAAAACTATATGCACAAAAAATTATTAAACCCTTACAGCCTAGAGCAAATATACAAATTTACAATATTAATTTACAGATTTTGAGGCCCTCGTGGCTAGATTTAAACCCATTTCAACACAATTTAGAAGATAATTTTTTTAAAGAGAGGCACAAGCCCTAAAAGACTCTGCAAAACCACAATTTCGTAAGATAGCTTTGAGAATTTAGAAACAATGGGCTTTTTCAGATTTACGAAATCTGAAAGTCGGCTGGTCCAACTGAAGACTTCCCCAGACGCTCAAACCTTTAAAAAAAAATTCCCTGCACACTTAGATCTAAACTTTAGATTGATAGAGATTTAAGAAAATAAACATGAGATCCTTCAGAAAAATAGATAACTAGTCTTTCCGTTAAATCAAAAATGTCATTTTATGAACTCAGAAAACTGCATAAGATACCTCTATGCAGATCAATCAATGAAGGCCATCAACCATAAAAATACCAAACAAAGTAGCAGAGTTTAGAAACAAATCACCACATAGATCTGGAAAAAGAACACCAAAGTTTGTAACCCCAAAGTCTTTATACTTTATTCATCAAAAGAAATCACAAGAGCTTCCAAGACAAGTGCACGATTCTAAGATTGGATGACTGGAAGACTGACAAAGACCTCTAATTTATAAGACAAAATCTCCAATGGCTAGTTCGGTTGATCCATGTCAAAATAATCTTGAAAATATTTGATCATCTTTTAATCTGGACCGTCGAAATTATAAATTTGAGGAAAAAAAGAATTTATCATTTAAATCCATTTTAATTAACTCAAAAATTAATTACTTCAAAATTTTGACTTTGACTTAACCACCAAGGCCCAAGGGTCCAAAATTTCTGGAAATTTTCAATATTCTCTTGGCCTGGGACCTTTAAAAATTAATTTTTTAAGGACCAACGAATTTTTCCTTTGAAGGATTTTATACTCAGCTAAGACTTAAAATTAATTAAATTTCTGGTTTAAGATTTTTAATTAATTTGGCCAGAAAATTTAATTAATTAACTAAGAGGGGATTTAATTATTTTTTCCAACTCTCTTTACATAAGATAAATACATTTAGACACATGAAGGGGGAAAACCCATTCATATAGACCCTCAAATAGGTACCCAATTCTGCGACTCAAAACATGATCTAATAGACCAAGTAGCTTGTAATAAAATAATCTAGCCAAATAGCTAGGACTATTCCCAAACTACTTTTACAAGGACTCAATAGAAAACACTAGTACTCGCTTAGCATGCTAATGACAAAATCCACCCTAGCTTTGGGGTGAGGCTGGAGGGGAAAACTCTGCCGATAACTTGTGTCGAAAAACACAAGTAAATCAATGAGACCAAAAACCTCCTAGAATAGAAATCGTCACCAACATACTAGGCGTACCTAGGTTGTTACATACATGACAGTCTTACTTAGATCATTTACATCATAAACATGCAGAATGGGTTTACATCATTTATAAAAATGTCGTCTAATGATGGAATCTGAATGGCGCGACCACGTTGAACATGATGAATCCCATTTGAAAAAATGGGGGTGTACTGCTATGGGGTCGTTGACAAAGTGTGGTCAATAGACACCTAATCCTCAATGGGTAAGTGTGGAAGGCAAATGGACAAAAGGAGTCCAAGTGACCTTGGAATGTGGAATCCAAGAGTCAACACCAATGTAATATAAATGTACATCGATGGTTAATAGAAATGCAACTCATGCTTATCTTTCCTATGTGTGTGTTTACCATGCATTGTTTAACATGGTATCAGAGCGGGGGATTGTTGGCCCTGCTCCAATCAGCTAAATTCTAGCTGTGGTCTCTGAGATTATCAGTCCAACCAAATATTTGTTGCTTGAGGACATTTGAACATAGCGTAGTGTGTATCTTTCTGGTCGAGTATATTTTATGGAGGAATGAATATATTGTGTTTTTTTGGTTGAGCTGAACGCACCCCGATGGTATCATATTCTGGATCGAACTCTTGTCCCCTCAATTCGATAATGATCCTCTGCAATACGAGTCTCGGCTCCTGCTCGCAGTGTCGGACTCCCCCCTCATGCAGTCACTACTCCTCCTACACGCAGCGCCGAACTCCTCTCGGCACTCCACACCTGCGTTACCGCTCCTCGATATACAAAAATATCACTCCACACCATTCCCGCAGCCTTTGTCCACCGTGGTGAACCTGACGTGGTGAACCATGCTACACCAACATATGGCAATACTATACCAGAAGATTTATATTTTCCAGATGTTGTCGACTGAGACTCCAAATTGTCATCGTAAGCTTTGGCCCGAAATTTAGAAGAACCACCATGCTTGATCATTAAGCCCAAATTCATTCTCTTTTCCATGCATATCTTTCATGATCCCCACAATGAAGATTTCAAACGAACTGCACCCTTCGAAATTTTAGCCGAAGTTTCCTATGTCACCGCCAAATTTAATGGCCTGGCCGATGATCCGCTGCAAAAGGTTCTCCATCCCTAGACTTGATTGCGCCCCTCCAAAGGCGAGAAAATTTTGCTTCCTGCAATAGCCTGCATTTTCCCCCCGGTTCTTCTTTTCCTGCAAAGCATACCAAAGCAGAGGCGAATATCTGCACAGTCTCCACACCTATCTTCAAACACGCCAACGTGCGCACTCCTCGGTGCGCTCCCCTCCTTCGCAATTGCTCCCTCTGCGCGCTCCCTTCCATCGCAGCAGCAACATCAAGTGCTCCTTACCTACTTGGCCTCCCGTCACTCCCTCTTGTCTTGCCTTCCCTCTGGACCCCGACTCCTCACCTTCTCACCTGTTTACACTCCCCCCTCCACTAACATTCAGCCTCTCGGCCCCTCTGCCCTCCCCCTCACCGCTCACCTCTCCCGCAACCCCCTCACTCCGCTCTCCCTGCCGTCACCCTCACCCCGCTGTCACCCACACTCCCTGACCCTCGCACTTTTCCATTACTCCAACACCGCCACCTCTCCTTTGTTGTGGGACCTCTCCTCCATAGTTGCGCATACACCATCGGCACTCACGTTATTTGCAGCGTAACGCTCCATCCCACTCACGTTATCTGAACACCAGCAAAACACTCTTCAGGACCCTATTGTAGTTGTCCATGCCAGGTAGCTGCAAAATAACCTAAGCCCAACCAAGAGGTTCTTGACAGTCAAACGTTAGCATCGAATACAAGCTCCTAATCGATAACCTTCACTAGAATTAAAGAGAGCGAGTGTGTTATTGTGGCACCTCTAACTGCACCTTTAACTGCGCTCAACTAAATCCAGCGACGTAGGAGGCTATGAAGAAGTTGATGTTCCTCATAGTTCTACCCCGTCTTTACTAAGTCGAGAACTTCAAGAGGCTCATTTACAAGTGCAGCAGGAGGTTTTAGGAGGGTTGTTTTGTCAAGAGTCAATCGATCGATTTTAGCGCTAAATCGACCTAATTCCATTCCAGAAGCTCTTGGATCACCACAGATCTCAGGTATTTTGCGTGTTGAAATCTTTTGAACGAATTTGTCAGCGCCATATTTGAGCTCGTAGGCTTATTTATTCCCAAACAGTTTAATAGATGGGTTTCATCTCATTGGTCGGTCAAGTTCTGTTCTCGTCCATTTTCATCGTGTTCTTGAACATGTCTTTGTTGCATTAATTGAATCTGGTGCGTTGAGGATACAGTTGTTGTATATGGTGCGTTGCCTTGACTCCTGGTGCGGTGAGCATGGAATGGTTAGAGTCTATGGGTCGCCTGCGATGGAGGGAGCAACATCCTATTCATGTATTGCTTCTCTGCGCCAACCATTGAAGAGACATTGACTCTAGTCATAACTCTTGACTCTAAGTTGGCTTGACCGTGACCGTGACCCCGATATATACACTAGTCTGCTATGCGAATGTGTTGGTGTATGATGCCTTTAAACTGAAAGCTTTTATGAGAGCCATAAAATGAGCATGTAAACTTGGTGTGGTGTTTGAAATCCTCGGCGTTAACTTATTTCTGGATGAAGACCGTGAAGTGAATCCTTGTGAACTCCATACCGATTCCCACTCACGCAGCCTCCTCTACACTCTGCTTTCCTCCTCCACGCGTAGTCAACACTGCTCAATCCTCACTTGGTATCAAGAGAAGAAATCATGGTGATTAACTTTTGTTAGTCATTTTGATCGATGGGTGACCTAGAAACTAATGCTTGGTAGATTGCCTCGTTTTCGGAGTCCAACATCTCAATAGTATAATTATGATGATATTTTAGCATAAATAGTTACTATCAATAAGACTCTAAGAATCAAGAGCTGAAATATTTTTAATGATTGATCTCTTTTCTCGTGTGTGAGATCTTTATGTTTGCATTATATATTCAACCATAGTTTGATAGAGAGCTGGTATTCCTCAATTTTTTTGGAATCTTTGAAATTTGGGGCTTGTGTATTAGGATTATTGAGCATTCATTTCTACTGAGATAATGGCCAAAGTTGACAAAATATTGGAGTTTTTTAACACACTTTGATATTCTCCACCGTTGATGGTATGGTAAATGTTAGCAAAGACGCTCTTTTCAACATTAAATTATGTCTACAAGATGCACAAGACAAGATTGAATTTTTGCAGCTTTAGTCAGAGCTTTAGCGAGATGAGCTTCAACAAAAGAGTTGTTATTCTACACTTGTTTCTATTCAGAACACAGAGACAAACTCTCATAGCAACAAGAAAATATTCAGATCATTGAGCCTAGTACAAGAGCAGATTTGCATGCAGAAGCAAACATCCAGCCTGCACTTCCCAAGCCCATCATAAAACCTTGGGAAGAGCTTGTCCATAACAAGCACAGAACATGTCTTGGATATGACAGGGAGTTCTCCTTTCATATTTCGGACTACTCCAAGCCCATCAAATTTCAGAGTGTTGGATTTCTTCATGACAGTTCACCTTCAGCTGTTCTAGATTCTGCTCCTCTTCCACAAGAACAACAACATATTGTAAAATGCCAACAATGTGATCGAGTTGGCCATATGGAAGATCATTGTTTCGATCTTCACCCATGCAAGCACTGTGGTCGGCACACTCATTCTTCACACAGATGCTTCAGAAACAAGCCTCCTGCAAGAACAAAGATTCATCTTGGATGGATCGCTTCTTGACAATGGGCATCAACAGCCAAGAAGATGTTTAAGTCATATGTCAGAACTTGTTCTAGAATATTGAACAATCTTGCAATTGAGTTTTCGCCATCATCTCACCTTGTACCTGACAGGGGGGGAAATGATGATCATATACAAGCTTCAAAGCCACATCAAGTGAGCCTGAGCCACAATCTCTCATTCCAGATTCAGAGTTGTAGCCAAAGACATAGCAGTTCAAGCGAGCCTGAGCCACAACTTGTCATTCCAGATTCAGAGTTGTAGCCAGAGACACAAATGCCCATGAGCATGCCTTTGGTTGGTGGTCAGCCTTAAACCATCTATGCGATGTTGATATTCTTCCTCTTCAAAGAATTCGGGACACTTCCTCTAGCAGAAGACTTCAGCTTCTTGCTAGTTTTGGTAGAGTTCCAGGAAATGCATCAAGCATTCCAGAGTTGGTGGTCATCCTTAAACCATCGCAAGTTGTAGGCTTCCCTTCTTCTAGGTTGAAGGTCTCCCTCTTCAAAATATGAGGAGCACTTCCTCTAGCAGAAGACCTCAACTTCTTGCCAGATTTGGAAGAGTTCCAGGAACTACACTAAGCATTCCAGTGTTGGTGGTCATCCTTAAACCACCTCTTTTTGCCAACATTTAGAGAGCTTAGTCAAACTAAGTGTTGTCGTGCATACTTTGCAAATTTGTATTACAGCTCTCTTCTTGGACTCACACATACCCCTTCGGATTAAGGGGGGAATGTTGGACACCTAATCCTCAATGGGTAGGTGTGGAAGGCGAATGGATAAAAAGAGTCCAAGTGACCTTGGAATGTGGAATCCAAGAGTCGCACCAATGTAATATAAATGTACATCGATGGTTAATAGAAATGCAACTCATGCTTATCTTTCATATGTGTATGTTTACCATGCATTGTTTAACATTTTTAAATCTTTTAAAAGTTAATAATTAAATTCCAAACAAAGCCTCAAACCAAAAATTAAGATTTGAACTCCAAAAAAAAAGGTTGAAATGTTATGTTAAGTTATGAAGCGTTATTTCATTTTTGTTTTTTTGTATGTGTTAGGTTAAGGGAAAATAGTGGGAGCAAAAAGCGTAAAGGAAGATGGAGCCGACAGCGGGAGGAGGACTGCGTGAGGGAGAGGATGAACGCGGAGAGGAGGCAACAGCGATATGGCAGCAGGATAAGCAGAAGGCAGGAGCTTGGAGCCTCACGCAGGGCAGGGGAGCAGTGCAAAGGTAGCTACGGGAGAGAGACTGCAGACAGAAAAGGTAAGAGCACGCAAAGGAGAAAAGGGAATGAAGTAGATATCAGGGGTATGGAAGAGACAGTCATGGGTAAGGGCAGAACGCAGATGAGGGAGTTGTGGGGGATGAAAGGCAACGGATTGAAGGAGCATAAGGGAGCGCGAAAATGGATAGGGCTGCCAAAGGAAATGACGCAGGAGAAGTTGCACGGACAGAGGAAGAATAGAAGAGTCGAGGGTAAGGGAGATGGAGGCAAGCAACAGCTAAATGAGGAAGAACTACGCGGAAAGGGAAAACGCAGGCAGAGACTGCGTGAAGGAAATGAGGCAGTCAGTAGAGGAGAAAGACGAACAGCGGCAAGAATACTAAGAAAAACGCAGCAATAAATGATGCACTTTAAAAAAATCAAATTTTCCCTTGCCCAGAAGTTGATTTCACCCAATGAACTCATATTCAAAAAATTTAACTAAATGTTCCTGCAAAAATTTATATTCTGAGACAAGATCTTACCCTCCAAGACCTAGATCTTACTCGAATCTTGGAGTTTTCTTTGGAAAATCCTCAGATCCACACATGCACAAGCCAGAAACAAAACCCAGAAACCCAACACATATACAAAAATTGAAAATGAAACCTCGATCCCGAGTTAGAAAATTAAAATCTAAAAGAAATTCTAAATATACACACAATTAAAATTACTAAACTATACAATATATCTACAAATCTATGCACAATAGTTGCATATCTGTCAGATCTGAGTGTAAGTCTGACTTCGCTCCCAGATCTGAAGATCTAAGGCTCTTACCAGCCAGATCTAACTTTAAATTCGATAAATAAAAGTTAAGGTATTTTTTTTATTTAAGCACAAGCTCTAGAAAACCCTGCAAGAAGAGAGCTTAAGATAAGCCTGAGGAATTAGATCCGGAGGGCTCTTCAGATCTTATTTCCTTGGGAGTCAATTGGTCTAGCCGAGAACTTCTCCAAATGCCCAATTTTATATCTGAGAGATTTCTGCACACTTAAAGTTAAACTGTTAAATCAATAGAGAAATAAGATAAAAATAAAATTTTCAAGAATTAGAGATACCTGCTAATTCAATCCAATTAAAATTCTTATCCTAAATCCAGTAACCTAAGCAAGATACATGTGCAATAGATTACTCTACAAGAGCTATTAATCAACAATTCATTAAAATAATTACCGACATAATATTAAGAACAAGATTACCATAAAATTTCGAAGAGGAACACCACCATCATATAAAACCCCAAAGACTTCGTTTGTATTATTCCATAAAGTAGTACTGGAGAGCTCCAAGAGCTAGTACACGATCAAAAGATCAGATGAAAGAAAAGACTGACACTGACCTCTAATTTATAGAAAAATTCTCCAACCGCTAGTTTGCTTGATCTCCGTCAAAGTATTCTCAGCCGTCAAAAAAGATTTGATTATATTTTAATCTCGTCTGTCAAAATTATTATTTTTTGAGGTATTTCGAATTTTTCAATTAATTCCTTTTTAATTAACTCAAAAATAATGATTTTGAGTTAATTACCTCAAAAAATTGACTGACTTAACTACCAAGGCCCAAGGGTTCAAAATTTCTCAAAATTTTCAATATTCCCTTGGCTCGGGACCTTTAACAATTTATTTTTTAGGGACCCACAAATTTTGCCTTTGAAGAATTTAAATTTACCTAGGACATAAAATTAATTAAATTTTTGGCTTAGGATTTTTAATTTAATTTGGCAAGAAAATTTAATTAACTAACTTATGAGGGGATTAATTATTTTTCCAAGCCTCTTTACATAAGATTAATACATTAATCCCATGAGGGGGAATACCCATTCATAAAAGACCCTCAATAATCTACCCAATTCTGTGACTCAAAAATATGACCTAGTAGACCTAGCAATCTATAACCAAGTGACTAGCTAATGGTGGTCCAACATCCTGAGTGTATAGACATATGGAGGGATAAATCGTGGAGGCAAGAGTTATCCCTTTCTTCGGCTTGTTTTTTCCACCCCTTTAGTGTGCCTTTTACTTATTTATGATAATGCTTTGATTTGGGTGCATAACTCAAGAGCCCAAGCTTGCTTTTTGAGATTTAGCATTTGTACCCCTTAATGATAAAGCAATTTATCGCTCATCAAGGTTGGGACAATACACGAGTTTCTTTTTATGGATGGAGCATCATGTGCTCTAGGATTCGAGTGATGGCTAATGAGGGGAGTTGAGCTCATGCTAGACTTTTGCCCATGCACTAATTTTTGTCCCAACCATCTTTTGCATTTTAGCTTTTTCTTTTATTGTGATTTTCTTTTGCTTTTACCCTTCTTTTAGTTGCATCAACCTCTAGGGCAAAGTTTTTTGGGCCCAAACTAAAGGACGAGGATGAGAAAGTGCCAATCCCCAATGACCACCAGCCCAAAGAATGGAGATGGAATAATGGTAAGAATGAAAAGTGGTCATTATGGAATATCATGGACACATTACTTCAATTGAAGCCTCCCCATTGGTGCCCTTCCAATAACCCTAAGGCCTCAGAGGAGGTCCCGCTAGACTAAAGTCAAAGACTAGCCTCCCAAATGAAGTTACAAAACAAGAATATAGTCAAGATAGGTCAATCGTCCAGGTCACCTATTGATTCATATCAGTATGCCCCAAAACTTTAAGAAAAAACACATGATTACAAAATGCTTAAAGTACTTGTTGATGGATGACCCACCTTCCTTCAAGAAAGAAGGCAGAATGGGAGAAGGAAATTTGACAAGATCAATAGCTAGAGGACTTATGGCATCATGTCATGTGCTGATCAATAGGGCTACTGGTTGGCTGTCCAAGGAGGAGAATTTTTTCTCCTATGGGTTACCTACTTTTTGGTGGATAACGGACATCACACCATGCACAACAGATCAAATGAAGCACCTCCACACATAGTGTAAACACTTTTAGAGTAACCCCAAATGTTACCAATCAAGAACACAAGTAAAAGTGCTAAAACATTGGCAATCTAACAAACAAACAGCACAACCAGAAAACACAGTCATGAGTGGAGTTGTCTAGTTATCCTCGTGATCAAATATCAATATATGTACATATCTACAGTCATGAACCTCAGAGATAAATTAATATTCTGACTCAATGGCAAACACACTATGATTTTACAACGGTTTCCAAACTCTACAGCAGAACTGGCTATATAACCTGATCCTCTTGGTCACCATCCTATTTATTCTTACACTATCTAATTGTTCATCTTCCTCCGTGAATCTTTATCTTCCCTTATGATTGTCACCATAACTGCTTCTGCATCCTCATGTCACTTCATCTTCCTCAACCATTTCATAACTGTTATGACTGCCATGCACATCACTTCGCCTTCCATGAGCAACCCTCAAATGTCCCTTGAAGCAATCACTGTCATCTACATCCACTGCAATGTACTTCAGCATGCTTCCTTCTTTACACCTATGCCTTATCGATCATCACACTTAACTCCATTTGTGAACTCTCATCCCCTGTGCTTTCCTCTATAATTATAGTGTGTAGCTGCTCCTGCATCACATGTTATAGGGCTGATCGAGCTAATTAATTTTTATACTAACTAATTATTGAGGGAAAGACGATATTTTAAAAATTTCCCCCAGGTGATGCTTTTTAAAATTGTATGCATTCTGGCTAAAAGAAAGGATTGGTCATACATAAATAATTAAGGTAGAAAATATGCAATGCCTCGATGGGGTGACAGTGCATCCTTTGTTTTTAAGAACACAGTACAAGAGAACTAGGGCTAGAGTGATATTAAAGGCTGAGACAACTTATTCTGAAGCTTGTTTGTGGCACAAAATATTGTAGCCCAAAAGATACCAAAAGAATGTCTGTTAAACTATTTTATAAGAAATTAAGATGGTGACTGAACATAGAGAGAGCTGAGGCTTAGATTATAAGATACCAAGTCTCACCAAAAAGATAGATATATGACAATGGAATACATGCATTAGAACTAGGAAAACTTACTCGATGCAATCTGCCATGATCTTCTGATGGAGGGCTTTTGTGTTTCTGCTCCTGCTCAGTGGAGTTTGCCCTATCAAAATGGTCACCACCTTTGTCTCCACGAGAAGCTCCCAAGTCTTCTGAGGACTCGTGGTTGACATTTTTGTTCCACTCATGGTCATGGCCTCTATTATCCTTGTAACTACTTGTGGTCCTTTGCTTATCTGCAGAAAAGTGTTTCTCATCGCTCAGTCTTGAAGGCGATCTAGAGCTCCTTGGAATCCATCTTTTCTCCTCGTACCTAACACATATCCATGGTATCATAAGTTCGTAAAAATAGAACAAGAATTCAGCAACCAGATCTGGCAATTAGACATGGAAATTGTGAATCATGTAAGTTACATTTAATATGAAAATTTTGCAAGACACCATATATCAAGTTTCTTCAAAACCATGGGAAATGAAAAAGGAAATTTCCACAATTTGCATGAAACATACTTAGCACGAATGAAGTTTTCTAGACCAACTCGATCATAATTTGGAGGTAGTTCTGCCTCCCAATAACTATTTGCCTTGGCATTACCCATGCCTGCAACCAAACAAACCACTTAATGACACCTGAACATAGCATGCCCAATAAACTTATTTCTTATGAAGTTATGCATACACATTGACCAAGAAAATTTATCTGAATGGCTGAATTAAATCCAAATACAGAAATAAGTTGAATGACCGCTAAAAATATATACTTTGGATGAAGGCAACTTGCTCTGGAAGCCATGTATCCAATGTGGCAGAGCGTACCTACAAGAAAACAATCCAGAGTCATTATCCAGCATCACAAATACAAGGGAATTAATAATGTCAATCAAACATGCGTGATGTCCTAATATCCTAAAGATAGATATTCCACTTTGACATAAAATCCTGGCATCGAGCCCATAACAACTTTCACCAGTTTGCTAAGGGTGATATATAGTCCAAAGAAACTGCAGTTCTGACCTCAAAGTCATCTTCCACAATGGCTTCTAAGGACACTCCACAAGGAACATTTCGGACAGAATGTTCTTCAACACAAAGAGGAATATACCACTCTATTCCCAAGAGAGTATGATAAGTTGCTACAAATTCTCATTACATCAAATCACTCAGAAACATTAAAGCAGAGGCAAAGTAATAATGTTTAGGATAAGCTGTAGGGATGCTAAATAAGGATGTTTACGATAAGCAAATGGGAGGCAAATGCAATTTGTATACTGTATATAACAGTAACAAAATAAACATTAAAACCTTAAAATAATGCACGTTGAGGAAACACACTCTACAATGGCACTCGGATTATTACACTGCAAGTCTCAGCAGAACCGAAAAAAGCTGAATAAAAAGGACCAAATTCTTCAGAACCAGCTTATACCTTGCATAAGCAAAAATGAGCAATCAATAAATTCTCACATAAGTTTGCTGACTGAGACGTAAAATAATGGAATCAGAAATATCCGTGCTCACAAACAGAAGAATACTCATCAGTTGGGCTGCTTGTTTGGGTTGTAGACCACTGAGAACATAGTGGGAAAAAGAATAATCAAATCACATGGAAATTATTTAATCCATCCACAGGACTTTAGAAGTTAAATTCTTGTTAAAACCAAATAAGTATAATATTTTAAGCATCCAGTCTTTTTAGAGAAGTATAGAAGTATCCAGTCTGTTATAAATACAGAGGAATTAGTGCTTCTCATATTGACACCAGATACCATTTTTTACGGTACAGTAAAGGACATTCCTGTGTATACCCGAATTATGGCATGTTTTGATTAATAAATTATCTACAAAGTGGATGGATCTTATGATGAGCAGGCTGCCAGATGAAACCTTTGCACTCTGTAAAGACAAGCTTAGGCTTGTGGTCTCCCTGAATAAGAGGGAGTAAGATCAGTTGAACATTTTTCATTAAGATATGCTAGAAACATAGGATTACTAAGTGCTGCCAAGATCTCTGCTGTAAATCAATATGTTTTGTATGTTGCTAGGAGAAGCTATGAGGCTCCCATTGACCTAGTTTTATTTTATTTTCAGAAAGCAGCTTGGAATTATTCCCTATATGAAAGGATTCTTGGCTGAAGATTGAGCTCTGGGAGCTCCTAGGGCTTGGGGTACTTATTGAGCTATGAGCGACCATAGGGTGAGTGGTTCACCTTCCCCTAGTGGTGTATTGATGTTAAAATTGGACAACTAGGTCCAAACTCCATGTTATGATGCTCAGATGAAGACACCAATATTTTTATTGGGTTCCTCTTTCGAAGAGGTGCAAGCAGCAAGATCGATTTAAAGATCATCTTGATCTGATGAGCAGAACATTTATTTTGAATTTATTTTTAATACTTTCAAAATATGTGCAGGTCGGCCTTAAGGTTTTACACCCCCAGCAAATGTGTCACACACCCTCAGTGATTGATATAAATAGAGTCAACGTTGGAGGACATTTCAATCATCTTATCACACACATCCTCATGATCTAAATATGGATGCCGGAAATGGATGCTGTAAATATGGATGATGTCGTAAATGTGGATGATGCCGTAAATATGGATGATGTCGTAAATCTGGATGATGCCAGAAATCTGGATGTGGGATTCCTTTGTTGAATTATGTTGATTTTTGATGAGTTGTCTTTAAGGGCTGTGTGTATGACACTTCTGGTTGGCTGACCGTATTGAGACTTTGCTAGTTGAAGCATCCTGTTGACCGCCGTAACACACCAACACACTTATATTTTTCTGGCTTGTCTTCTGTCGATCTACTGGTATGTTCTATCAGCACTTTGCTTTCTTGTTTAAATGATTGTTGACTGACATTGGGGATAAAAGTAAATTTGCATCAAGCATAGAACATATTCAAAAATTGACATGGTATCAGCGCTGAGGTGAAGACAAAGCCCTAGTTTATAGCAATCATCGAAGAAGAGGATGGGTTCCTCAAACTACAATGGCTTTAAGGCTGATGAAAAATTGACTGGTAAGGATGACTTCCATGCTTGGAAGATGACATTGGATCTTAATTTGGAAGACCAAGATGTCATGGACTATGTGCAAGGTAAAATCCAAGAGCCTCCATCCATTGCAATTGTTGCTGCCAAATCAAAGTACAAGGGGGAAATCAAAGCAAAGCTGATGATCAGGGACTCATTCATAAGAGTTTGGTTGCCTACATCTCTGAGCTAGGTCACTATGCTAGAGAATGCCCTTTCAAGAAGGTCAAGAAAAGGAAGGCTCCCTTCGGCGGAAATGGGCAACCTTTCAAAAGGTCAAGAAATTCCAGGTATGAGGAATCAAATGTTTTTGATGATAAAAGAAACGAATTCATTCTTGTATCTTCCCTCTCTGCTGCATCTCCACCCAACATTGTGGATGTCTACTTGATAGATAGTGGTGCCTCAAGGCACATCATTGAGTTCAAGGAAGCACTTACTGATATGGTTGAGAAGGATACTAATCTACAAATTATCCTTGGCGATAATGCCACATATCACATGAAAGGGGCAGGGACTGTGACCCTCCACTTGTCTCAAGGTCAAGTCCTCCGCCTGTAAGATGTACTATATGTACCTAATTTGAAGAAGAACCTTGTGTCTGTTTCGGCCATGGAAGACAAAGGTTTCAATGTGGCATTCATTGATGGAAGGTGCGCATGTGGAAGAAGAGTTTCAAGGAAGCTATCACAATTGGGTTTAGAGTTGGTACACTCTACCAGGTTGGAGGAAGCCCACTGGGAGCGATGACATGTGATACTATCCGACAAACTGAACTATGGTACCAGAGGTTTGAACAACTTCACTACAAGGCCCTTCCCGAAGCAAGAAAGGTGGTGACAGGGATGCCTGAGTTCTCAAATAATCATGAAGGTGTATGTCAGGGTTGTGCCGAAGGAAAGCATACAAGGGGACCTTTCCCCTAAGTGTCACAAAGACATCTGATGTCTTGCAATTAGTACATTCTGATCTGTCTAGTACGCTGCCCGTGACATCCTTGGGAGGATGTTCTTATTATATGAGACGAAAGAGTTCAAGAACTTCTGCAGAAGAGCTAGCATCAAGAGGGAGACCACAATGTATGTGGGCTACAACGAAACTTCGAAGGCCTATAAATTATATGTGCCTGGGAAAAGGGAAGTGGAGATATGCCACGATGTTACCATTGACAAAGATGCTTCCCTGAGGAAAGTAGTCAATCTTTTGAGATCTGAGGAAGATCATGAAGCAAGGCCTGGAAATCAAGAAGAACCGAAGGATGAGATGATGCCCGATGCTGAAGGACCAATGGACCCAATTGATCCACCTCCTTCAATAGGGAAGAGACTATCATGGCTCAGGGACACTCTTGAGGATGCCGAGGGACATATGGCCCCAAAGGGTGACATTCATGAAAGCAAGAAGGTAAGTAGATACCAAGGGTATCTAGTAGCCATGAGTACTATTGTACAATCTAAGCCTGGATCTTTTGAGGAAGCCGTAAAGCATCAAGTCTGGAAGGATGCTATGCACGAAGAGTATGAGTCCATAATGAAGAATGATGTCTGGGATGTGGTTCCAAAACTGGAGGACAAAGCAGTTGTCACCTTGAAATGGCTCTACAAGATCAAGCATGGATTTGATGGAAGTGCTGAAAAGTTCAAGGCAAGATTCGTTGCCCATGGCTTCTCTCAAAAGGAAGGCATAGACTATGATGATATATTTGCACCTGTGGCCCAATATACCACCATCTGATCTATCATAGCCCTTGTTGCTACACAAGGATGGAGTCTTCATCAGATGGATGTGAAGACCGCATTTATTCATGGTGCGATAAAGGAAAAGGTGTATGTGGAGCAACCTCTGGGGTTCGAAGTCCAGGATCGGGACACCCATGTTTGCAGGTTGAAGAAAGCCCTCTACGGGTTGAAGCAAGCACCCACAGCTTGGTACGAGAGGATAGATAGCTACCTGATGAAGCCAGGCTTCACTCGTAATAATGTTGATCCGAACCTTTACTTCAAGGTTGATAGAGAGAAGCCTCTCATTCTAGTGTTGTATGTGGACGACCTCTTCCTGACAGGTGATGTCCCTCTCATTCATCAGTGCAAGAGGGAGCTCGCTGATGTGTTCGAGATGAAGGACCTAGGACTGATGCACTACTTCCTAGGCCTGGAGGTCTGGCAGAGACCTGGCGAGATTTTCCTTTTTGAAAATACATTGTGAAGCTTCTGAAAAGATTTAGTATGATGGACTGTAAGTCCGTGTCAACACCAATGGAGCTCGACTTTAAGAAGTTGAGTGGCAGCGCTGCTGGGCCCGTGCTAGCAAATCCTACTGAGTATCTTCAACTCGTAAGGGCCCTAATGTTCTTAGTGAACACCCGTCCGGACGTATGTTGTGCAGTGAACACTTTGAGTCAACACGTGGTTGATCATAACATTCACTGGGTTGGTGCCAAGAAACTCTTGAGATATCTCTGAGGCACGATAGACCATGGGCTAAGATACACTGTCAGGAGTATGACACTCCATGGATACACTGATGTCGATTGGGCTGGCAATGTGGTGGATCGCAAGAGCACATCTGGATGCTACTTCACACGTAGATCTGCTTCGAGCAGGAAACTGAAGTCGATAGCCTTGAGCACCGCTGAGGCCGAATACATTGTAACATGTATGACCTGTTGTGAAGTCACTTGGTTGCGACAGCTCTTCAGTGAGTTGTTCGAGCATGTGCTAGATGTTGCCGTTATCCTTTGTGATAACTAGAGGGGGATTCGTTTGTCATAGAATCTCGTGTTCCACGAACGATCCAAGCATGTTGATGGTTGGTACCACTTTATCCGGATATGGTACAGCGAGGTGCTGTAAGGCTCGATCATATAGGAATTGATGAGCAGGCCGCGAATATTCTCACAATGCCCTTAGGGAAGGTCATGTTCCTAACCTTTCGTAAGAATCTTGGTATCATGGAACAACCCTATTCTGAGGGTCCTATTGGATGATGAGCTCTGGGAGCTATGGGGGGCTTTGGGGATAGCTTCTTGAAGCTATAAGCAACCACAGGGCTAGGCTTGCCGAACCTTGTTGGTGTGCTTGGACCCCACCATTATGATGATTGAGTTGATTTGCCTCTCATGATCTATGCCCCGTATGCATCCTACCCATTTGAGTCCGGACTCATGGGAAGTACCTCTCATTTGGCCAATGAGGTGGGAAAATCTAGAGACTAGTAGCAAAGACTGATGGATGCATCAAAGATTGTCGTACTCTCTATCTAGGATGACATGTGTCCAACCACTTGATCTGGGATCAAGTCTAGTGAGGTTTCGGACCTCCTACTGACTTCGGGGTTTCGGACCTCCTACTGACTTCGGGTCAGATAAACCAACTTCGGGTTGGTATGTGACTCTTTGAGTCCATGTGAGGTTTCGGACCTCCAACTGACTTCAGGTCAATGAGACTAACTTCAGGTTAGTATATATGACTCTCTTGAGTCCAAGTGAGGTTTCGGACCTCCTAATGACTTCGGGTCAGATAAACCGACTCCAGGTTGGTATGAGACTCGTTGTGAGTCCTATAGAGGTTTCGAACCTCTGCGCTGAATCTGTCAGCCGAGAATGATGTCTTTGTGACTGACCCACTTTTGTTCTGAAATAAAGAGGCCAGCAAAGCAAGTTATGGTGGGATGACGCACGATGTTTGATTGCACAGGTGGATGGAGTTCTCCCTAGTTGAGAGGGAGTGTTAAAATTGGACAACTAGGTCCAAACTCCATGTTGTGATGCTCAGATGAAGACACCAATATTTTTATTGGGTTCCTTTTTCGAAGAGGTGCAAGATCGATCTAAAGATCATCTGGATCCGATGAGCAGAACATTCATTTTGAATTTATTTTTAATACTTTCAAAATATGTGCAGGTCGGCCTTAAGGTTTTACACCCCCAACAAATGTGTCACATACCCTCAGTGTTTGATATAAATAGAGTCAACGTTGGAGGACATTTCAATCATCTTATCACACACATCCTCATGATCTAAATATGGATGCCGTAAATCTAGATGTGGGATTCCTTTGTTGAATTATGTTGATTTTTGATGAGCCGTCTTTAAGGACTGTGTGTGTGACACTTCTGGTTGGCTAACCGTATTGAGACTTTGCTAGTTGAAGCATCCTATTGACCGCCGTAATGCACCAACACACTTATATTTTTCTGGCTTGTCTTCTATCGATCTACTGGTATGTTCTATCAGCACTTTACTTTCTTGTTTATGTGATTGTTGGCTGACATTGGGGATAAAAGTAAAGTTGCATCAAACATAGAACATCTTCAAAAATTGACAGTTGTGTACAGAGTGAGTGGTTCACCTTCCCCTGTAATACCCAATGGTGGATGACATGTGTGCAGGGTGAGTGGTCCACCTTCTAGTGGTGTGTTGTGTACAAAGTGAGTGGTTCACCTTCCCCTGTGATACCCCATGGTGGATGACATGTGTGTAGGGTGAGTAGTCCACCTTCCCCTACGATTGCGAACACGTGTGTAGGGTGAGTGGTTCACCTTCCCTTATTGTTGATGACATATGCATAGGATGAGTGGTTCACCTTCTCCTATGGCATATGAGCATGATGAGTGGTTCACCTTCTCTTGCAGGTATCCCAATGAGAGATGCATATAGGCATCTGTTGATATGTCAATGGGACGTGGTTCATCCTTTCCCCCCATGGTGGATGACATGTGTGTAGGGTGAGTAGTCCACCTTCCCCTACGATTGCGAACACGTGTGTAGGGTGAGTGGTTCACCTTCCCTTATTGTTGATGACATATGCATAGGATGAGTGGTTCACCTTCTCCTATGGCATATGAGCATGATGAGTGGTTCACCTTCTCTTGCAGGTATCCCAATGAGAGATGCATATAGGCATCTGTTGATATGTCAATGGGACGTGGTTCATCCTTTCCCCACATGTAGGATGCTCATTCCCTATGATTGATGGTTGACACGTCGATGGGATGTGCTTAATCCTTTCCCCACGTGTAGGATCCTTCCTACTATTGTTGGTTTGCATGCAAGACGTGGTTCATCCTTTCCCTACTCTCAGTGTTTCGCATGCGTGTAGAATGTGGTTTATCCTTTTCCTGCATGTGGTTGTGAGATGTGTTTGTAGGATGTGGTTCATCCTTTCCCTACATGTGATTGTGATGTGTGTTTGTAGGATGTGGTTTCTCCTTTCCCTATTTGTGATTATGAGCAGGATGTGATATATTCTTTCCTTGCTAGTGTTCCTACATCATCCTACCCATGTTATCTAGGACACATGGGAAGTACCTCTCATCTAGCCAATGAGTTGGGAAAAGTGGATAGGGACCATAGCACTGCAGATGAACGCATTGTGTATTGTAGTACTCCCTATGTCCAGGATGTATGATGTTTCTTCAACTTGATCACTTGGGATAGAGTCCAAATGGTTATGTGGACTAACTTTTGTCAGCGAAGTGTGGCAAGGTCTTGTGACTCACTCTCAATTGATTCTTTTATATTATTCATATCAGTGTTCAATAGAGCAGAGATGGTTCATGTCAACAATGATTGATGACTAAGTCACCAAGTTCGTGTTTGTGTTCGAGTTCGGTAACTTATAAATTCGAATAAAATTCGACAATTAAAATTTTGGCAATAAAATTCGGCATTAAATTCGTCATACCAGAAATCTGAATATATATATATATATATATATATATATATATATATATATATATATATATGAATGAAAAAATACTCTTAATTAAATACGCTGAAGGGACTTAGGGGTGCAAGAGAGAAAATCATTACGGTCTGAAATGGTTATTGGACTGAAATTGTTACTGGTTATCGGATTGGTCATTCAAAGAGGCGAAATCATCACTAGTTTGATACGAAGGGGATCGTTACTTTCTTTGAGAAATTTACAATAGTGGAGAGTATGTACTCCTTGATCAATTTCGGCTTGATCCCAATATTTTGACATGAATTAAATAACATAATTTATTTTGAAATATACTATAATTTAACAATTTTTTTCATAAAAAGAATGAGTTGCCTGTAAATTTAAATCTATACCAAAAATAATTTGCTTTTTATTTGGCCGAATTTGATGAACGAATTTGATAGATTATGTTCATGGTTCCTTCAAATTCGACAAATTTCGAACTTCATAAGGAAAAGTAGTCGAACCCGATGACTAAGATTGATGATGGATAGATTGGCAAGTAGAATTCTCCCAAGTTGAGAGGGAGTGTTAAAATTGGCAACTAGGGCCAAATTCCAATTTGGGAAGCTCCTTTGAAGTGGATAACTACAGCATTCAATTCCTCTTTTCGAGAGGACCAAAATTGACCTATAGATCGTCAAATTTGGACAAGGAAAAATGGGTTTTTGAATTTATGTAAAATTTCAGTGTCGGCCTCTCCTCTATGTCGGCTCATTATATCCAATAGACACGTCTCCTATCCTCCACCGAATTATATAAATAGAGGTGTCTTCCTCTTCATTTGGCACAACATCCATTTTCGCTCTGTTTTCTCTGAATTGGTCGCAGCAATGGAAGCACTCCAGCGTGGATATCAAGGCCTAGATCTAGGGCTGTTTGGGTTAGGTTGAAGACTGCCCAGATACAAGAGGACAGCTGCAGGGTCTGAGGCAATGTCTAGGCATATTTGTTAAGGGTTTAGTATCGTTTGAAGGTCCTGAAGGGCAGCAGAAGGAAGCCGCCTTCTCTGAGCAGACTTGGGCATGATTTGCAGCTGTTTAGTCCTGTTTCACGAAGCTGCAACCCTAGAAGAAACCACAGGTAAGTTGCAAAACTTATCCATCACAAATTTGGGTGTCGTGAGGTGAGTTTGGGGCTGGAAATTAGCCATAGACAACAGCAATTTGGCTCATGGGTAGAGAAAGCCTAACCGCAGTTGGTAGGAGGCCATTTGAAGAAGACTGAGCAAGATAATGTGGAATACAAGAAACCCTAATCAGATCATCCTTCTACAACAGTTTAACACCAGGGAAAATTTGTCTCATTCAAGTCTACATTTTTGGGCTATATATTTATCTGCTATTTGGCAAGTCTACTTTGACGGATTGTACTCTCTCTCTACTGGACACTAGATATTTATAATAAGAAGATTGATCAAGGGTTTTCCCCATGTTGGGGTCTTTCCCTGGCTTGAGCCAATTCTGTGTTCTCTTGTCTTGGCTTGCTCTCTGCATTTATGGTTTATGTTCTTTCTTCGATTATTATGATGATCTATATGATTGCAAAATAATGAATTGTAAAAATAAATTGGGCTATCATGGTACTGATTTAAGTAAAGAACATGTTAAATCAAAATTAACAAGTGCCAATGTACAGTAGCAGCTACAAGGCATGGATATTTGTGGGGTACATCGAAAATGTGCAACTTAGTAGAGTATTGTGGAAAAAACAGAGCGCGGGCATCACGTACAAGATATAGATGTCGAACAAAGGTTTATGGGGTTCAAGGGCATATACAGGGCACAGGCAGCATGAATGGGGTATGTGTGCAGGGTACAAGCAGGTTGTCTTGGCACAACAGGATCAGCTTGGTAGAAGAATCAACATGTTTTATTTTGACTTTGGTGAGAATTGTATGTTTGTCTTTATGACCACAAATGGTTGTTGTGTTAATTTTGGACAACTATGTCCAAACTCCATGTTGTGATGCTCAGATGAAGATGCCAATATTTTTATTGGACTCCTCTTTCTGAGAGGTGCAAGATCGATCTAAAGATGATCTTAATCCGATGAGCAGAACATTTATTTTGAATTTATTCAAAATATGTGCAGGTCAGCCTTAGGGTTTTGTGCCCCAGCAGTTGTGTCACACACCCTCACTGATGGATATAAATTGGTCAACGTTGGAGGACATTTTCACTCATCTCATCCTCACACATTTCTCTCTCCTCATCTGATTGGTTCGATGACCTTGGAGGCTCTTCTCTCCACACGCGGAAAATTTCAGCAGTAGCTCTTTTCTGTTTTCGGCCTAGGGTTTCTGCAGCAGCTTTGACCAGTGTTGACTTTGGTCAACACAAGGTCAAACGGACCTGAAACTCTCCCAAAATTTCGATCTTTCAAATCCGCATTTTTTGGCACTATTCCCGAGGCTAGACGTTGACTTTGACCTTTCTGCGTTGACCTAGTTGTTGTTGATGTCTGCGTTGACTGTTGACTGGTAGCGTTGACTTTTGAGTTGACCGTTTTGGATGTCCTAGAGGGTTGTGTAACATTGGTGGTTGGCTGACCATATTGAGACTTTGGTGGTTGAAGCATCTTGCTGATCGTCGTAATGCACCAACGCTTATATATTTCTGGCTTGTCTTCTGTCAATCTACTGGTATGTTCTATTAGCATTTTACTTTCTTGTTTATGTGATTGTTGACTGATATTGGGATAAAAAGTAAAGTTGCATCAAGCATAGAACATCTACAAAAATTTACATGGTATCAGAGCTAAGGTGAAGACAAAGCCCTATTTTGTAGCAATCACCGAAGAAGAGGATGGGTTCCTCAATCTACAATGGCTTCAAGGCTGATGACAAATTGACTGGGAAGGATGACTTCCATGCTTGGAAGATGACATTGGATCTTAACTTGGAAGACCAAGATGTCATGGACTATGTGCTGGGTAAAATCCAAGAGCCTCCATCCACTGCAACTGTTGCTGCCAAAACAAAGTATAAGAAGGGGGAAATCAAAGCAAAGCTGATGATAAGGGACTCAATTCACAAGAGTCTGGTTGCCTACATCTTTGAGTTGGGCACATCCAAGGAGATGTATGATAAGTTAGTCCACATGTTCAAGGCCAACAAAGCGAATCAAGTCCTATTCTTCAAGAATCAATTGAAGAATCTGAAGAAAGGCAAGGATGAGTATGTTCAATCATATTTTCTGAAGTTGGCCGAGATCAGGAATAATCTGCTAGCTATTGGGGAGACAATAGTTGATCGAGAGATGGTACTCACCGCACTTGGAGGTCTCTCATCCGAATGGCATGTGTTCAACACTACCATTCTCAATAACAATGTGATACCTGACTTTGACGAAGTACTATCGAGATGCGTACAAGAAGAGACAAGAATGAAGGAAATGCTGCCTTCGCTGCTCATTCTAGAAAGAAGAACTTTGGTGGTCCAAGGAACAAAGGAAGAGCAGGGGCCCAAGGAAAGAAAGGCAAGTGTTACACTTGTCACAAGCCAGGTCACTATGCTAGAGAATGCCCTTTCAAGAAGGATTCTCCCGATGATGATGACAACAACAACAACAACAACCGGAGGAATGGAAATCAAAGGAACAACAGGTTCAAGGGGAAGAGGAAGACTCCCTCCTGCGGAAATGGTCAACCTTTCGAAAGGTCGAGAAATTCCAGGTATGAGGAATCAAATGTTGTTGATAAAAGAAGTGAATTCATTCTTGTATCTGCCCTCTCTGCTGCATCTCCACCCGACACTATGGATGTCTGGTTGATAGATATTGGTGCCTCAAGGCACATCATTGGGTTCAAGGAAGCACTTTCTGATATGGTTGAGAAGGATACTAATCTGGAAATTATCCTTGGAGATAATGCAACATATCCTGTGAAAGGGACAGGGATTGTGAACCTCCACTTGTCTCAAGGTCAAGTCTTTTGCTTGCAGGAGGTACTCTATGTACCTCATTTGAAGAAGAACCTTGTGTCTATTTCAGCCATGGAATACAAAGGTTTCAATGTGGCATTCATTTATGGGAAGGTGCGTATCTGGAAGAAGAGTTTCAAGGAAGCTATCATGATTGGGTTTAGAGTTGATACACTCTACCAGGTTGGAGGAAGTCCAGTGGGAGCGATGACGTGTGATACTATCCGACAGACTGAACTATGGCACCGGAGGTTTGGACACCTTCACTATAGGCCCTTCACGAAGCAAGGAAGGTGGTGACGAGGATGCCCGAGTTCTCAAATAATCATGAAGGTGTATGTCAGGGTTGTGCCGAAGGAAAGCATACAAGGGGACCTTTCCCCTCAAGTGTCACAAAGACATATGATGTCCTGCAATTGATACATTTTGATCTTTCTGGGATGTTGCCCATGACATCCTTGGGAGGATGTTCTTATTATATGACATTCATAAATGACTTCTCTCGCAAAACCTGGATATACTTCTTGAAAAAGAACGATGAGGCTTTCATGTGGTTCCGTACTTTCAAAGCCTTGGTGGAAAATCTGACAGGGAAGAAGATCAAGATATTGAGGACCGATAATGGCACTGAATATGAGATGAACGAGTTCAAGAACTTTTGCAGAGAAGCTGGCATCAAGAGGGAGACCACAACCGTCTATACTCCTAAGCAGAATGGCGTTGATGAACGAAAGAACAAGACCATTGTGGAAGTTGCCCGTGCCATGCTATGTGACCAAGGTCTACCGAAGTTTCTGTGGGGAGAAGCTGCGAACACTGCTGTGTACATACAAAACCGATGCCTGCATTCCACTCTGGACTCCAAAAATCCTAAAGAGGTTTTCTCTGGTAAGAAACCTGACGTCTCATATTTTAGAGTTTTTGGATGTCTTGTTTATTTTCATGTGCCAAAAGAGAAGAGGAGCAAGCTGGATGCTTCTGGGAAGAAGGGAATGTTTGTGGGCTACATCGAAACTTCGAAGGCCTATAGAGTCTATGTGCCTGGTCAAAGGGAAGTGGAGATATGCCAGGATGTTACCTTTGAAGAAGATGTTTCCCTGAGGAAAGTAGTCAATCTTCTGAGATCTGAGGAATATCATGAAGCAAGGCCTGGAAATCAAGAAGAACCAAAGGATTAGACGATGCCCGATGTTGAGGGACCGATGGGCCTGATTGATCCACCTCCTTCAATAGGGAAGAGACCATCATGGCTCAAGGACACCCTCGAGGATGCCAAGGGACATATTGCCCCAAGGGGGACATTCCCTAAAAGCAAGAAGTCGAATAGATACCAAGGGTATCTAGCAGCCATGAGTACTATTGTACAATCTGAGCCTGGATCTTTTGAGGAAGTTGTAAAGCATCAAGTCTGGAAGGATGCTATGCACGAATAGTATGAGTCCATAATGAAGAATGATGTCTGGGATGTGGTTCGAAGACCGGAGGACAAAGCAGTTGTCACCTCGAAATGGCTCTACAAGATCAAGCATGGATCTGATGGAAGTGCTGAAAAGTTCAAGTCAAGATTCATTGCCCGAGGCTTCTCTCAAAAAGAAGGCATAGACTATGATGATATATTTGCACCTGTGGCCCGATATACCACCATCTGATCTATCATAGCCCTTGCTGCTACGCAAGGATGGAGTTTTCATCAGATGGATGTGAAGACCGCATTTCTGCATGGTGCGATAAAGGAAGAGGTGTATGTGGAGAAACCTCTGGGGTTCGAAGTCTAGGATCGTGACACCCATGTCTGCAGGTTGAAGAAAGTCGCCTCTATGAGTTGAAGCAAGCACCCAGAGCTTGGTACGAGAGGATAGATAGCTACTGTATGGTTGAGCTAAACGAGCTACTGTGTGTGCGACCAGAGCCTTTGAACAAGTTTGATAAGAAAGCCTCTCAGCCCGGTGCGTGGTGGGCCCGACCTCTTACGACAAAGCCCTCATTCATCAGTGCAAGAGGGAGCTCGCTGTTGAGTTCGAGATGAAGGACCTAGGACTGATGCACTACTTCCTAGGCCTGGAGGTCTGGCAGAGACCTGGCGAGATTTTCCTTTCTCAAGGAAAATACATTGTGAAGCTTCTTGAAAGATTTGGTATGGTGGACTGCAAGTCCGTGTCGACACCAATGGAGCTCAACTTCAAGAAGTTGATTAGCGGCTGTTGCTGAGCCATGCTAGCAAATCCTTGCGGTATCGATACGACTCGTGGGGCACGATGTTCTTAGTGAAAGCAGATCCAGAAGTGTGTTTCTGATGAACACTTTTGAGTCAACATATGGTTGAGCCTCATCACTTTCACTGGGTTGGTGCCAAGAATCTGTTGAGATATCTTCAGGGCACGATAAACCATGGGCTGAGATACACTGCCGGGAGCGTGACACTCCATGGATATACTGATGTCGATTAGGCTGGCAGTGTGGTGGATCGTAAGAGCACATTGGGATGCTGCTTCACACTTGGTTTTGCTTCGATATCATGGATGAGCAGGAAGCAGAAGTCAATGGCTTTGAGCACCATGGAGGTTGAATACATTGCAGCAAGTATGGCCTGTTGTGAAGCAGTTTGGTTGTGAAAGCTCTTCAGTGAGCTGTTCGGGCATGTGTTGGATACCACTGTGATACTCTGTGATAACCAGAGTGGGATTCGGTTGTCCGAGAATCCTGTGTTCCACGATCGATCCAAGCATATTGATATCAGGTACCACTTTATCCGAGATATGGTACAGCGAGGTGTCGTAAGGCTCAATCATATAGGAATTGATGAGCAGGTCGTGGATATTCTCAGAAAGCCCCTAGGGAAGGTCAAGTTCCTAACCTTCCGTGAGAATCTTGGTATCGTGGAACGACCCTATGCTGAGGGTCCTATTGGACGATGAGCTCTGGGAGCTCTGGGGGCTTTGGGGATAGCTTCTCGGAGCTATAAGCAACCACAAGGCTAGGCTTGCCGAACCTTGTTGGTGTGCTTCTGCCCCACCATTATGATGATTGAATTGCTTCACCTCTCATTATCTGTGCACCATATGCATCCTACCCATTGAGTTCAGGGCTCATGGGAAGTACCTCTCATTTGGCCAGTGAGGTGGGAAAAGCTATAGACCAGCCTAGATCCATCTAACTCTAGATCTATCGTGCGTCGAGAGGGATCAAATCTCTCGAGGTGCAAACCTATTTTTTGAGTGCAAAACTTGAGGAAAGGTTTGCACCTCGAGAGATCTGATCCCTCTCGACACATGATAGATCCAGAGTTAGATGGATCTAGGCTGGTTCCAGTTGGAGGCATCAACGTCACATTTTTCAGATTATTAAAATTTTTGTATATTTTTGAGATGTAAGATGGATCTAGGCTAGTTTCAGTCATGTGCTGCCAAGGAAAATTTATCAAAGATATGATTAATTTTATCAATAATATGTAAATATATCAAATATTAATATAATCATTTTAAATATGCTAAATATTTCTGAGATTAACTTGGTCATTTTAATTTTAAATTTTCTTAGTTACCTTGGTTCGTTGAGATGATAATTATTGTTAATAACTATAATGATGAAAAATGATGAAATATTTTTTTTTAAATGCAAAGTGACAATAATAGTGTTGAAAGATAGAAAATGTGAATAATAAGAACGTACTCATGTTACAAATAGTCTTCATTGTGATCAATCTCAAACTATTTTCTTCTACTATTCTTATTTACTCCCTTGTTAGTTTTGTTATCTTTTCATATCGATTATATGAAAAAGAAAATTTAAATCGTAAACCATTTAAATCTTTAGCTCGAGTTGTTGTAGTAAACATGATACCTTGTCTCTCTTGCTCTCCAATATTAATAGCTTAAATTACTATAACACAAAAATCAATCTACATTGTCAATAACTTTTTGTGCTTGCACTAAAATCAATGCATATTGTTAATCCAATCACTTTAAAATTAATGTACCGTCATATATCCAATTACATCAAATCATAGATCAACATATACATTGAAATCAGTGTATTTAACGCAAGCAATCAAATAAGATTAGAAAATAACTTCTACATTGAAATCAATGCACCTAATGCAATCAATCAAATAAGATTAGAAACCAACATCTACACTGAAATCAATGCATTTACTCAAAGCAATCAAATAGGATTAGAAATCGCCATCTACACTGAAATCAATGCATTTAGCACAAACAATCAAATAGTATTAGGAATAATCTACATTGAAATCAATGCATCTAGTGCAAGCAATAAAATATAATTATAAATCGACGTCTAAATTGAAATCAACACATCCAGTGCAAGCAATCAAATAGTATTAGGAATCATCACCTACACTGAAATCAATGCATCTAGTGCAAGTAATCATAAATCATTAGAAATAAATATCTACACTAAAATCGATGCATCTAGTGCAAATAATCAAATAGGATTATAAATCACCATCTCCACTTAAATCAATCCATCTAGTGCAAGAAATATTCTTCCCTCTCTCCACCCTCCATCCATATCTATATCCCCATCCATCTCTTGTTTTTTGTCTCTATCTCACCCCCCTAAACACACACGCTCTCGCACTCCATATATATCATTCTCTTTGTCAATCACCCTCTCTCCCCATCTCTCTCTTCTTCCCTCTCTTCCCCTTCTCTCCCTCTCCCCCACTAATATCTCTCTTTCCTCCTTTTGTCCTCTCTCTCTCTCTCTCTCTCCATCTTCCTTATCACTCACTCTCTCTCTCTAGGAACCAACATCTACACTGAAATCAATGCATTTACTCAAAGAAATCAAATAGGACTAGAAATCGCCATCTACACTGAAATCAATGCATTTAGTGCAAACAATCAAATAGGATTAGAAATCATCTACATTGAAATTAAGTCATCTAGTGCAAGTAATCAAATATAATTATAAATCGACATCTAAATTGAAATCAACAAATTCAGTGCAAGCAATCAAATTGTATTAGAAATCACCACCTACACTGAAATCAATGCATCTAGTGCAAGTAATCAAATATCATTAGAAATAAATATCTACACTAAAATCGATGCATCTAGTGCAAATAATCAAATAGGATTAGAAATCACCATCTCCACTTATATCAATCCATCTAGTACAAGAAATATTCCTCCCTCTCTCCACCCTCCATCCATATCTATATCCCCCTCCATATATTCTTTTTTGTCTCTCTATCTCACCCCCCTAAACACACGCGCTCTCGTACTCCATATATATCAATCTCTTTTTCAATCACCCCCTCTCCCCATATCTCTCTTCTTCCCTCTCTTCACCTTCCATCTATATCTCTATCTTCCCCTTCTCTCCCTCTCCCCATTAATATCTCTCTTTCCTCCCTTTTTCCTCTCTCCCTCTCTCTCCATCTTCCTTATCTCTCTCTCTCTCTCTCTCTCTTGCTCTAGAAACCAACATCTACACTGAAATCAATGCATTTACTCAAATAAATCAAATAGGAATAGAAATCTCCATCTACACTGAAATCAATGCATTTAGCGCAAACAATCAAATAGGATTAGAAATCATCTACATTGAAACCAATTCATCTAGTGCAAGTAATCAAATATAATTATAAATCGACATCTAAATTGAAATCAACAAATTCAGTGCAAGCAATCAAATTGTATTATAAATCACCACCTACACTGAAATCAATGCATCTAGTGCAAGTAACCAAATATCATTAGAAATAAATATCTACACTAAAATCGATGCATATAGTGCAAATAATCAAATAGGGTTATAAATCACCATCTCCACTTTTAGCAATCTATCTAGTGTGAGACATCTCCACTTTTATCAATCTATCTAGTGTGAGAAATATTCTTCCCTCTCTCCACCCTCCATCCATATCTATATCCCCCTCCATCTCTTCTTTTCTGTCTCTCTATCTCACCTCCCTAAACACACACACTCTCGCAATCCATATATATCAAACTCTTTGTCAATCCCCTCCTCTCCCCATCTCTCTCTTCTTCCCTCTCTTCACCTTCCATCTATATCTCTATCTTCCCCTCTCTCCCTCTCCCCCGCTAATATCTCTCTTTCCTCATTTTTTCCTCTCTCCTACTCTCTCCATCTTCCTTATCACCCACTCACTCTCTCTCTCTCTCCACCCTTTTCTCTCTATGTCTTTCTTCTTACCTCGCTCCCCCTCCCCCTGCAAGTCCATCTCTCTTTCCCTCCCTCTCTCCACTCTCTCACATCTTCTCTCTTCCTTCCTCTCTTTCCCTTTCTCTCCCATCTCTCTCTCCCTCTCTCTCTCTCTTCACCCACCAACTATGTTACTATATCCCTCCCTCTCTCCTTATATCTCCTTCTCCCCCCTTATCTCCATCTCTCCTTATTTGTCTCTTTATCTCAGCCCCAAACATACACTCTCTCTGTCTCTCCCCTGTCGCTCCTTCTCTCTCTCCGCTTCTCTCTCTCTATATTTCTTATTTCCTACATCTCTCCTCCTCCAACTCCATCTCTCTAGCGATCCCTCTCTCCTCCTCTCTCTCGTCCTTCCTCTCTCTCTCTCTCTCTCTCTCCTAACTCCCTCTCTCTTCCCTGATCTCTCTCTCTCTCTCTCTCTCTCTCTCTCTCCAATACTCTCTTCCCCCATCACTCTCCTCCTCTCTCTCATCCTTCCTCTCTCTCCCTTTATCTCCTACCCCGCTCTTTCTTTTTCCTCCAATCCTCTCTCTGCCCCTATCTCTCTCTCTCTCATCCTCGCTCCTCCCCCATCTCCCTTTCTCTCCCACCTCTCTCTCTCTCTTTCCTCCAATCCTCTCTCTCTCTCTCCCCCCATATCTCTCTCTCTCTCTCTAATCCTCTCTCTTCCCCCATCCCTTTCTTTCTCTCTCTCTTTCCACCCCTCTCTCTCTCCAACTACATTACTATATCCCTCCCTCTCTCCTTCTCTCTTCTTCCCTCCCCCCTTCTTTCCATACATCTTACTTTGTCTCTTTATCTCACCCCTAAACATACACACTCTCTCTCCATCTCTCCCTTATCACTCTCTCTCTCTCTCTCTATTTCTTCTTAGTTATGTAATTAGTTTACATAAATATTCGTAAATATAAAGCAGATTATGGAGTAAATATGAAAAGAGGTTTTATTTACTTACCATACCTCTAGTTTATTTATATTTTTATTTATTTACCAAACCCCTTTTCTTTACTATGGTATTTGGCCCATAGGCTTGTTATATAATTAGATTTTTATTTATAATCCTATTTGATATATTGTTATTTATTTACCTTACCTCTTTATACCTATTTTCTATTTATTTATTTATTTATCATACATTTTTATACCTCTTTTATATTTATTTATTTTATATTTATTTATTTACCCATGGTATCAATATTAATTTGTCCCATGGTATTCGTCCCATAGGCTTCATCTAAATAAAACCTCTTTTTAAAGTTTTTTTAAATATAAAAAGGTTTGTGGAATAAATATAAAAAGAATTTTTATTTATTTACCATACATCTAGTTATATATATTTTTATTTACTTACCATAGCCCTGGAGTAAGTATAAATTCATTTTACAAATATTTAATTAAAAGAAATATTAAAAGATTTTGGATTTTGATTGTTTGTGTTGAATTAACACTTTTCCTTTGATTTAGGAAATGGTATTGACTTTAGTAAAAAGTAAAGATGTTTAAAATTTTACTTAATTTGAAAATTCAATGTGGTAATTTTGTTTTGTTAAAGGTAAATTTATGATCCATTCAAATTCACGTATATAATTTACTATCCATTCAAATTATATAAATAATACATAATTGTATTAGAAATTGATATATGTTCTAGCACAATGCAATTTTTATTTTTTATTTTTTTTTAATTTAAAACTTAAGCCGACATTTTGTATGAGGACGTGACATACCTGACATCGGGGTCAAATTGGACTGTAAATGCGC
Organism: Pinus albicaulis; assembly: GCA_034641835.2. Classification (NCBI taxonomy): domain Eukaryota; kingdom Viridiplantae; phylum Streptophyta; class Pinopsida; order Pinales; family Pinaceae; genus Pinus; species Pinus albicaulis. The sequence continues at coordinate 1,382,156,084 of CM076575.1, forward strand.
CTCTCAACGCAACTAGTAGCAAAGACTGATGGACGCATCAGAGATTGCCGTACTCTCTATCTAGGATGGCACAGTCCAACCACTTGATCTGGGATCAAGTATAGTGAGGTTTCTGACCTCCAACAGACTTCGGGTTGGTATGAGACTCTTTGTGAGTCTAATAGAGGTTTCAGACCTCTGGGTTGAATCTGTGAGCCGAGAATGATGTCTTTGTGACTGATCCACTTCTGTTCTGAAATAAAGAAGCCAGCAAAGCAAGTTACGGCGGGATGACGCACGATGTTTGGATGGCACAAGTGGATGGAGTTCTCCCTAGTTGAGAAGGAGTGTTAATTTTGGACAACTAGGTCCAAACTCCATGTTGTGATGCTCAAATGAAAATGCCAATATTTTTATTGGACTCCTCTTTCTGAGAGGTGCAAGATCGATCTAAAGATGATCTTAATCCGATAAGCAAAACATTTATTTTGAATTTATTCAAAATATGTGCAAGTCGGCCTTAAGGTTTTGTGCCCCAGCAGTTGTGTCACACACCCTCATTGATGGATATAAATTGGTCAACGTTGGAGGACATTTTCACTCATCTCATCCTCACACATTTCTCTTTCCTCATCTGATTGGTTCGATGACCTTGGAGGCTCTTCTCTCCACACATAAAAAATTTCAGTAGCAGCTCTTTTCTGTTTTCGGCCTAGGGTTTCTGCAACAGCTTTGACCAGCGTTGACTTTGGTCAATGCAAGGTCAAACGGACCTGAAACTCTCCCAAAATTTCGATCTTTCAAATCCGCATTTTTTGGCACTATTCCCGAGGCTAGACATTGAATTTGACTTTGCTGCGTTGACCTAGCTATTGCTGCTGTTTGCGTTGACCGTTGACTGATAGCGTTGACTTTTGAGTTGACTGTTTTGGATGTCCTAGAGGGTTGTGTGACATTGCTGGTTGGCTGACCATATTGAGACTTTGGTGATTGAAGCATCTTGCTGATCTCCGTAACGCACCAACACTTATATATTTCTGGCTTGTCTTCTGTCGATCTATTAGTATGTTCTATCAGCATTTTACTTTATTGTTTATATGATTGTTGACTGATATTGGGATAAAAAGTAAAGTTGCATCAAGCACAGAACATCTACAAAAATTTACATGTTGGAACTTGGAACTAATAGTCATCACTTAAATTAGGTAGTGTGTGTGAGTTGTCACATTTGACAATACTTAAATTAGGTAATATGTGTGTGGTGTCATATTAATAGTATGCCTTTATATGTGGGATGCATCCCCATGACAAACCTCCGACCGATTCAAGCTATAGTTTGTTTTGCTTTATTTCTTTGTGTTTGCATGTTATTATTTTGGCCTAGCACTCTTAAGTCTTAACAACAATGGATAGGAAGAATAACGAAGACCACGAGTCAAATGGTGGGCCTTTAAATGTAAACTTAGTCCTATAATATGTCTCCAACCAATGCAAGCTATGGCTTGTTTTGCTTTATTCCTTTGTGTTTGCATTTTGCCCTTGCACTTTGACAATAATGAACAAGAGAAAAAGAAGAAGAAAAGAAAATCAAAACATGTATAACAATAAACGTAAGATATGGAAATATCAAAAAAAAATGGCAGAAGAAATGGAAAAGGAGGAAATGAATGACAAAGACTAAAATATCCAAACCTTCGAAATATGCACCCCAAGGCTCCGATGTATTCCTGAACACTGAATGCACACAAAGATACCCAAGTTCACACTTGCCCATCGTGGTCCTCTGCATCACAAAATAAATATCAAGTATTTTCTTATGAAAAATTGAGATACCATAGATATTGCTTCCAGAATCCATATAGCATTGGAGTTAAAACTATAGCATTACTTAATTACATGAATAATCTGCGTCAATAAACAAAACTACCATCAAAGATATTAGACCAACAACTGTGTGATTAATTAACACAACAACAAAAATAATGTGTTCCCAAATTTTAGAAACAAAAAATTAGTTGGAAAAAGAAACATGAATAAGCACAAATTTATGTAGTCTGAGTATTCTTGCTCCATCAAATGTCAAATTTCAACTACAACGTAGACAATATAAAAATTAATAAAATCCCTTCATATGGCAATATCAATCACTCTAATTGCATAAGCTTCCACATATAGTTTTAAATTATGTTTCCCCTTGTATAAACTAACACTTAGCACAATCTGCAATACGCGTCAAAAAACCCAATAAAGCAAAGTATTGAAATTTTGGGGGATCTGTTTAATCAAGTGCATGCCCCACAATATAAAGATGCGTTAATGTAAAATAATATCTTGAAAAAATGAAAACCATGAGAAAAACATCATTAAGTTTCTGCCATGATCATTTGTTGGAAATTAATAAAATTGTATCTTATCTCTTTTCCCAAGGAAAACCTCATAGGGAAACCCAAGGGATGCTTCCCCATTGTGAAAGGCATCCCTGGTAAACCTGTCAGAGTATACTAGTGTGCCTTGCCCAGAGGGATCCAAACTAGGAACCTGCTGCCACAGAATTAGCCAAATGCCCAGCGAAATCGGGAACAACTGGTTGAACTAGCCCTTTGGGATTATCTTAATCTTATCTCAAAGCCCCCGAAACTACTTGGAATTGACCACATCTACAACATTTGGGTCTACAAAATTCGGATGTAGGATAAAATGGATGTTATGCACATAATGCTCACTTGCCTTAGCAGGCATTACTTTTTTTTAACTGCAAAAAATTACTTAAACTTATTGTGTAATCATAGCTGTTGATTATGAATGATGGAAACTATCTTGAAATTCGAACATATCCTCGCTTCATTGAACTACCTGCTTTTGCAATCAGCACACTCTCTATTTTCGGGTAGCCTTAGAAGTCCTTCTAGTATCTGCAGAAAGAACAAAACGAACACTTAGACTCTCTTGTCAGACGCATAAGACCAATAGATAATGCACTGATGTCTCAGCAAGATAGCAAAAAGGAATTTGATAAGAGGGGGGAATTAACAAAACTGTTGAAGCTAGAAACTGAAACAAATTCTCATTCATTTTCATTTGATCTAAAATAAAATGCTCTGTTAAAAAATTGCAATAACAGTTGTAAAAAGCATCAATACTTGAATTCTATCAACTCTTCTACTGAAATCGTGTACTTACGATACCACAAAAAAGACTTACTGTAGATCACAGTTGCAAAACATTCACAAAATATTAAAATTCATTTTTTACCAGAAATGCATAGGAGAAGTTAAATGCTTAACATTTCAGCAGACTAATCACAAAAGCTAAAATGATTGCGCAGAAAGTGATAAATCCTTAGCCTTTATGTTAAAGACAAAACCGAAGCATACAACAGTTGGAAACAGTACTTAAAAACATCCAAATAATATATTAGACTCATGATGGACTGCGTTGGACTTCATATATCATCGGTCTGGATTCATTTTCCTTGTCATATGCTATAAACTGTCAACAAACTTATGAAAAGAAACTTCAATTTGATAAATGTATTCGGCGTATGAAACAGAACGACAAGTGTTTTAAAATTTGATGCATGGTTCTAGAATTGAATCGCACTTTAAAACAGAAATGACAGAAAATTTCTGCCCAGAGCTGCCATGTATAAGATATATGGAAGATAGAGAAATTTTCATAAAGAACAAAAAAAAAAAACTTGTTCATTTTTCACACGGTAAAATACAAACATACTTGTATACGTAATTAAAATTTGATTGATTCCATTAAAAGAAAAAAAATGACTGGAAGCACTTCTTTAAAATGGAATTTTACGATTCTTCATGCTTTAACCAAAGGAATCAGATTCTAAAACCCGTAAAAGTTCTGTCAGGGAACAGCTTCTGAGATGTATACTTAACCCGCTCTCCAGCCACAATTTTTTTGATGAAATCGTTCCGAAAAATTCAACATTTTGACCAGCAAAATTTCCAGTCAAAAGTTGCCAATTTCCCAACCACGCTTGCACTTGCAATTAAGCTTATGACTTAAATTGATACTCATCTAACTAACCAAAAAGAAAGTTATAAGAGAGACCGATCACGCGGGTGATCAAAGGGACAACTCATGGAGGAAATGCATACCCCAAAACGAACAATCAAAAAGATGAGGACCACCTATTATTCCAATGAAATATTATTCGGATTTACTTTGGCACAAAAGCAATTTCCGTGGAAGTGCGCGCATCGACAGAAATAAACCTAAATGAGAAGAAACCTCAAAAACCCTAACAGCGCAATTTCAGACCCTAGATAACAGAAATCCTCCCAAAAAAGAAGAATTCAAGCCCAGGATCGTCGAGACCGGGAATCTAGAAGAAGATCTATGGCCTAAATTATCGAAATTCGACAAAGACCGTTCACAATTAAGGTCGGCGACGATAGAATACTTGATTTCCAAGAAACCCAGCCGATTAGTCCTTCATGAGATGGCAAATTCCAGGGCTTTCGGCCCATTTACAGATAAAACAAAATCCACACTACATTTTCGGAACTATTCAAAGAAAAACACGAGAACTTGAAGCTTTACCTTTCTGTGCTTATCGTTGAGCTCCTTCGTGACAGAGGCCTTGTCGTTTGACACCATTTTCAGCGCAGAATGTGGAAGAATATATTATTTACACAACAAACTGGAGTAACAGAGGAAGAAATATCGATATTGGGAAGGAAAGAAGGGAGGATCTCTTTTAGAAAAACAGGCGAGGGCGAGGCTACAGTATCAGCAGCGTTGGGCTTCTTTTCATATATTCCGCGTTCGTGGTTGTCTGTGGTGGCAGTCGCTAAGATGATGTCATCCTACTTTCAGTTTTACCTGCTTGACTGTAAATTTTTCATATAAATGAAATATAAATGGGTTTAATTAAAATAAACATAATAAGAACGTTAAAGAAAATTTAAAGAAACAAAATTTAATGGTGAATTAGTTGTCAGGAAAACGACCTGAAATAACTCACTTTAATCAACAAAATAATAATAACTTAAACCATTATAAAATATATATTTCAAACTCCATACAAAAAAACACGTAAATGATTTTAAATTGAAAAAGACGCGAAGTAAAAATGAAATGGCACAATATAAGCGTTGAGTTGTTGACTTTAATTGGGGATTAAACACTTTGCACCTTTCCGAATTTAACATCTAAAGTGGTATGCCTCGTAAGCATTTCTTTGAGTTCTATCTTTGAATTGTTGGCTTTTTATCTTTTTATTATTGGTGGTAAATAGGTATCACAAATATATTATTTATTTAAAACGAAAACAATGAAAAAATTAAAAAATATTAGAAGGTTACGAGGAGAAGATCCATACTATTGGAAATATTAAATTAGAAAGATATTAATTAGTTATTGTATTATATGTTGTAAAGGAAAAGTTGTAAAGTTGTAGAATGGAAAAAGTAATATAGAAAAAATATATATAATATGTTATATGATATAATTGACTATATAAATATGAATTTTTTTATTTGAAAATAATTTTTTGGTTTAGAGAATTGTTTGGATAAATAAATTGTTTTTTTATAACCCAAGGTTAAGATTAGTATACAGAGTATATTGACTTAAGGACACAACAAACTATGAATGTAATGAAGACTATGTGTAACAATGATTGTTATCATTGTGAAAGTTATTTACAAGTCAAAATCTTTGGAACTTCAACAGTGAAAATTGTTGCCTATCATATGTTGGAGCCTTGAATGAAAGTGGATTAGCCTAATGGATTGTTGATTGTTGAAATTGATTCCATTCCTTTGATTACATGTTAATGGGCAAGAGTCTTATGGATTGGGGTTGTTGTTGGTGAAAAAATGATTGTGAAAAGAGGCATTGGACTATGTGAAGAGAGTTAAAGTCAACTATAGGTAAATCACATTTTTGAATTCCTAGTTTTAGCTTAAGGGCTCGCCTCTATTACAATGAGAGTTGTTGCAGCACAGAGCCTATGGTTGGGTGGACTATCCCTTTTTCGCAATTAGTTAGTAGATATTTCCTAGAAATGTAAGTGTTCATAAATTGTGATTATGATGCATTAATGTTGTTTTGTCATGGATTATACTACTTCCCACTTTGTTCAATTCTATTTATAAGTTTAAGTTTGCATTTTAAATTTATGATTGATGATGAGCGAAGTTTTGAAGTAATATTTGTCTAGAATACAAGTTGAATTGTTGAAGAATGAACAATTGCCCAAGCAAAGAAGAAAAGAGACCATATTCACCATATTCTTGTCACATGTGTGAGTTAGGTTTGCTGCAGGAAGGTTGAGAATCACAGTCAAAAGTACAGGTCTGAAATTGGGGCCAAAGAGAAAGCAAGCAGTTGTTGGAAGGCCAGTTTGAATGAAGTTGACTTTGTGGAAGAGAAGCTCATCTAAGAGAGGTTTGACTTGGTCTTGGTCAAGGGTCATAGGTCTTGGAATTCGTCATTCGAAGTTATATAAGAAGATAAAATTTCTTCTGGGTTTTCCTCTCGAGAGGAGAGTTTTTGACCTTGGCTCATAGCCTATATCTTATGTCCTTTTGTCTCATTGTTATTTATTGTTTGGTATATATTTGATGACAAGAACACTAATTATAATCAAGTGAAAGAAAAATCTGTTAGGTCTCTATAGTTTGCAAGATTGGCAAATACAAAGTTGCAGAGCCTACATATGAACCACTTTGGGATTCTAGGATCTAGCCCTCCTGAATCCACAGAGGGATCTCTCTATATGTTTGTAAATATATGATCTTTATGGCTTGAAAATGTGATTTTAGGCTAGTTATTAAGAACAAGGGTTTTGTTTGTTTGTTTGGTTGGGTGTGATTTTTAATTGGGCGGAAAGTCCTGAAAATGAAAGGGTTTCAAAGGGGTAAAGATGTGAATAATCAAAACAAGGTTCGGTTGATAGGATAGGTATGAAACAGCACTTAATCCATTGGGCTATGGAGTCACAAAAGGTTTTAATTGTACAACATTTTTCAAAAGTGGTCCATGGGGCAAGTCATCTATAACAAAGGATCTTTAGATTAAATGATGGAATGGAACATTAAAAGTGTTGTGAAAGTGGAAAAAAGCCAATAATTTCAACAAGGAATTATCAACTTTCCAAACAAGAAAAGCCTTTTTAAGCAACTATTTGAAACCAGCCAAAGGACAGGGCTAACCATAGACTTCTTTGGACAAGCTTGTATTAAAGCTATCTTATCAGACAAACAATCTAGTAATCCACATGACTACTTTCAGAAAGGATGAAAACATATAAGAAAACAAAGTGTAGCTTAAGATCAAGTAAGATATCATTAAAATCTAGGCCTGCTTTCAGCATACTCTTAGGGAAACCTTCAAACAAACTTTGGAGAAAGAACTAGAAGACAGGGCAAACCATAAACTTTTCTAGTTTGACTCTACTTAGCATGTAATGAAAATATCATTCAAGAACAATGTTTAGAGTTTAGACAGTAAGACATGGGCTCACCAACATTCCTTGACTGTTTGGACTGTATTAAATCATTCTTAAATACACAAAGGAGGAAAACATAAAGATAAAGCTTATCAGTGAGAGTAGGGTACTTTAAGAGTAAATCCTAGCTTTGTATTCGTTGTTCTTTATCAGAGAAAAATGGACAATTTTATGGAAAACATAAGAAGGAAAACAAGTACAATGATAGGCACATCACCAATGGTATAGACCAGGATCCCATGAATCAGCTTGTATATTGATGTCAATCTAGTTACATACTCCAAGTCCAATGTTTCAGTACAGCAACAACTTCTCTTCTCAGCCTAACTTCTTTGATTACAAACAGAGCTTCAACAACCTCTGAGAACTATTTACATTCAGAAAGTTTCGAGCAGCAAGTATTACATCAAAGTTCAACCACCAACCATGTGCTCCTCAAGGAGATTTTATAAGAAAATGAGGAGGTGGAATAAAAGGAAGGGTCTCTAGGTTCAATTAATACAAGTTAATGCTTCTCTGCCTTTGAGGGGCTCAAATAGAGAAGATTTCTGATATTTCCTCTGTATTAATTGGTTTTCATTAAGTATTAAGTTACTTGGCAGATTTTGTTTACTTTAAAACTCTTTTAGGCAGGCTATAAATAACTCTGGCTGTCTTTACCAAAATACCACTTACTAAGGCAATTACTATGCCTTCTTTTGATTTATTTGAGGCTGCAGGTGGCACTTTGGTAGCTGAAGAGGATATTTGGCCTCTGATGTGGCAATGGACTCCTCCTTTACTGATATTTTTCTTTGTTTTTTCCTTGAAACACCTTTAATCTGCTTTTGGTCTGTGTTTAGGCTTAATTAGCCTTGATCTTTATCTTTGGGTATTCATTCTTTAACACTGTCTTTATCTCTTTATTTGGTGGATTAAAACCCTGATCTTCAAGCTTTGGCTTTAATCACTTTATCATTAATTTCTTCGCTCTGATACACTTTGTTTGTTTTGTTTATACAGGTGGCTTTCTGCTATTGGAGGGTCTCTGTTAAACCCTGGATCGTGATCCATTTGATTTAAACTTAGATTTCAAACCCTGTAGATCCTTTCTTCTTTGATTTTAAGCCACAGAATCATCATTATGGGCCGAAAATGTCACCTGATTGTGACTGTAGAAATTCTTAGAACAACCACCATTAAACCCTACAAAAAAACACAAACTTGTTATAAAATTCTGCAAAATTTGGTTTAGAACTGCTTAGGAGGGTGCATGGAAGCAGCGGAAATGCTTGAGGATAGATGAAATGCAGCGGCGAAGGGAGAAAAACCATGGCAGAACAGCTAACCAGGTGCAAACGGAGGTTTGGGCGCGACAGCGAACAGGAGCCGTTGGATTAGAACAATCAACGGTGGAGATCGTCCGATGAAATCGTTTGGGAGAATGGATGAAGGAAGACGAATGAAAACGCGATACAATGTGGGTCATTCAATCTCAGAGATCGACGGCTAGGAAAAAGCGTGAAAGGCAACGTTGCGGAGGGTGGCGGTTTGGCGGAAAACCGAGAATGGTTTTCGCGCGGCGAAATGAGGGGGAGGTAGTATTGCCCAAAAAAACGTGATTCCATACAATGAATGACACGTGGAAAATGAAACCACCAATTTCGCGCGGAAGTAGCGCACTACGAAGCGGGGTGAAAAATTACGCGAGATTGATTGTCGTCCATAGGATTAGAGGCTCCAGATCCAACGGCACAGGTTGAGCGCGATGGAGGGTAAGATGCAAGGCAGAAAGATGAGTGGGGTCCATGATGACGTGTTCTTCTTTGTCGCGGAGCTAGTGCAATGGGTTATCGGGTTTAGTCTCGATCGTCAGATCATATGAATAGATGGTTGAGATTCAACGAAGGGACAGATTATTTGAAAGGAGGAAAGCATGGTAAGTGAATGGGCAGAGGGAAGGATGGCCCAATGGTCGTTGATCTCTGCAGATCAACGGTCTGGATTCATTTAAAATCGAAATGTCAGGGATGGGAAAATAACGGAAAGTAAGGGTTTGGGAAGAGTTTTTAAGCCCTTTAGCGCCCGATTGCAGGGCTTCGGCCACATGAAGGTAAGGTGCTGAAGGGAATAAGCCCTCAGGGGCTTAGGAACCTCATAGTGTAGAAAATGATTTTTAGGCCAAAAAACAGTGATTTTTAAGCCAAAATAAGGGTTCCAGTAGGTGAAATGAAGGGATTTAAACCAAATCAAAGGGAGATATAAGGTTTAAAGAGGATTTTGGAATGGTTTAGAGGCTAAATGAAGGTATTTTGAGGGATTTCATGGAAGGGAAAAAAAAATAGGTGAAAGGAGGATTGAAATGATGGAGAATGGGGCCTTTAAAGTAGTTTCTTCTCTTGGTAAACAACAAGGTTCTTTAGGATTAAAAGTGAAACAGCAGTGAAGATTATCTCAAAGGGTAAAGATCATCATAAGACTTTAAGAACTCACAATTTGGACATGAAATTGTTTCTTGAAGGCTAAAAATATTTAGCCACCATTTGATATGGCAAAATTTTTATAGGTGGCTAACAGTGGCTCCACATGGGGATGGCATCTTCTTGAAGGTGTCAAGAATATTCAGACACTTTTCTCTGGAAGCTGATCAGTGCCTTTCACTTTGATAATATTTTTATCAGCTGCTAACAAAAATGATTAGAACTTGTTACATCAGCAAAAGTATTTCCCAAACAGCTACCTACACAACCTACTTCCTATCATTTTTTCTTCCGCAGGTGCATTTGGACTTGCAAACCTTTTCATCAATCATTTTATTCTTTTATTGAAAACATAAAACTAATCTAAGTCTACCTTTATTTCTCCATGAACTCAGATTAAGCAGTTGAGCTCATAAGTTTCTCTACCTAACTACTATCTGTCAGGATTAGACTGTCTAACAGACTTTTATTCTCTGAATTCTAAAACAGGAATTTAAAAACAGCCAATCCAGGATTAAGCATTCTGACTTGCTGTGGGTCTATGGAATAAAAACAAGCTGCACATAGACTAAAATTTGCAGAAAATTTAAAACAAAACAGTGAAGGCTAAGATTTGAAAATTAAAACATCCTTCCTTATTCTTCAGCTCTAATTTGGATTTTGTTTGAGCTGGTTCCTCTTTCTTTCCTAGTTCAACTTTTGAGCTTTTTAGAACCAGTTTTTTTTCTATCTTTGGATCAAGATTTAATCTAATTGGAGCCATTCTTCCTTTGAGATTCATAGGTTCAGATTTTGAGTTTGTTTGAACTTCTGTTTTTCTATCCTAATTTACCTTACTGATAAGCCAAGATTGTACTGTTTGGCTGATCTAATTCACTAACCTATCAGCAGTAAATTGAAAAACTAATTAGTCATGATTAGACTGTATGACTAACTAGAAGTGTGTCTTGTGGTAGTGGCATTTGAGCTTGCACACTTTCAGATTTTGTTTCTCTTTTTTGGTATGGGGCTGTACCTTTCTTGTTTTACAATCTGCCCTCTTTTCTTTTCTATTGTTTTTGTATTTTTTTTATTTTTCTAACTTTTGAAAGCAAAAATCAACAACTAACTTAAATGCTCAAGGCTGAGCTTTATTGACATTCCTATCTAACCTATTCTAACTTGGAATATTTACATTTTGTATATGATACAAAAGTGCCAATGTAGCCAATTGAGTAGTGAAAAAAAGGAATAGAGAAACTGGCTACTAGTCAGAGGCAACCACAGTACGTATTGAATCTTAATCTTTAAAATCAAGGCTGTTACAGGAGGTGACAACGTTTTATGTCTTTGGCTCCTGCAAAGGATCCATGGTTGAGAATTTGAGCCAATTGAGGTCTCCACACATTCTTCCATAGGATCAACAAAGAAAAGATGAGAATTCTCTTCTGTTTGGCCTTCCATGATTGGTACATAATCTGCTTCTAAGACATCAGCTTTAAGGACTATATCTTGAGTATGTTCCTTGGAAGCATCATCATATTTCCCCTACAAATCAACAAGCAGTGAAATTTCTTCTTTCTCTAAATCTATGCTTGCTTCTAATATAAATTCAGGTTCTTTGGATGACAGATTGATATCAACAATGGAAGAAGTTTCTTCTTGAAAAGATGGTATATCCTTAGTAGAACAATCTTCTATTTGTTTTTCTCCCCCAAATAATTGCCAGTATTTTTCATTATTTGGGACAGCTGGTCTGAATTTTTCTTGAATTGTATATTGTTTTCTTTCCCAAGGTCTCAGACATGTATTAGCAACAAGGGCTAATCCACTAGCAAAACTGTTTTGGTCTTTAGGAACAAGGGTAAGTTGGAATTCTTTAAAAGATTTTAACAATTCAATGGCATCATCCCTATAAGCTCTAAGTCTGGGATGTTTAACCATGTATTCCTCATTCACTTGCCTAATTACCAATTCTACATTCCCATGAACTGTTATTCTCTGGGCTCCTAATTTCTTCAATAAGTGCAGCCCTAAAAGAAGTGCTTCATACTCTACGATGTTATTTGTGCATTGAAAATTCAATTTATATGAATAGGCTTTAGAAAATTTGTTTTCTGTATTATAAAGCCATATTCTTGCACCTGTACTAGTTTTACCACATGATCCATCAAAATTCATACTCCAAAGAGGACTATTTTCAGTTTTACCCTTAATTTCCCTACTATCCTCTATGTCTTGAGTGCCATTTGGTTGTTCTGTGGGATAGGCACTATGTTGATGATTATCTTGTTCAAATGAAGGCTCGGAGGCTGGCTGTTTGTTTATTATTTGATCAATTTATTCTTCTGTCAAAGGAGATATTTCTCTTTCAGCATAAATAGGAATACAACTGCCCTCTTTCTCTTGTGAAGACTGATTTTGAGGCTTGATGTCTTCTTGAGCCTCAGCTATAAGGGATGATGAATCATTATTTGGGTTTTCGAGAATATCTTGAGGAATGTCCTTTATTTCTTGGTTGATTTCTTCCTCAAATGATTCATCTATATTCTTATAATTTTTCAATAAGATATTAAACTCATGAATGGCTGTCAAGAGATCTTCAGGATGTATTTTTTCCAAATCCTCATCATTGTATATAATGTGTTGGGTGATGTTTTGTGATGGATCATAATGTATTTCACCCCATGATAATGATGTAGTGTTTCCTTTATAGTTCTCATAAAACACATATTCAAGGTCCTTTAAAGAAAACAAACTACCAGATTTCAACCATTCATACCAATCCCTAGCTTTTCCTTCTAATGCTAACATGAACATTTTCATAAGGCAGTCTTCATGCCATTCCACTTTCAACCTCCATACATGTATATGAAATTTGATGAGATGTAATAAAGGGTCGTCAAATTTTTCACCTTGAAAAACAGGCAGGTTGTCATCCCAATTTACCTGGGGCTTCTTATGTGGAAACCCAGGGATATATTCTCGACTCATTAGGGCATATCTTCGTTGTATCCTTGGAATCATGTTTGTAAATCAGGAAAGAGGTCACTGTGTCTATTCAATCGGTTCAGGGTCTTCTACCAGTGGAGTCATTTGGTCTTTTGGGAGTTGTAGAGTGTGGAGTCGTTATGTGGAAAATTTTTAGCTTTTATAGAGGTAAAATGTTTTATGTTTCCACCACCATCATTTATTATGAAGCCAATCTAAAATGTTTTTGGGTTTTATGAGTTTTTCCAGTCATATGGGTTATGAGAGTGTCCTAAATATGTTTCAACACTTAGCTACGGTGATGAGACAAAGAGAGTTTACTCTTATGACCTAGCTAACTAATTCCTTCAAGGTTTGATAAGTCTCAATGAGAATCCTAAGGGTTACTCAGTTTGTCACTAAATCAAATAAGTTCTATCATGATTACCAACATGCTTGGTAGTGGTTGAAGAAAGCTACTTATACTGCACTCAATGTTGAGTGCTTTGTTTTAAGGATTTTACTCAGAACTCCCCAGCGGAGTCGCCAGAATGTTAGGTCTCTGTAGTTTGCAAGATTGGAAAATACAAAGCTGCAGAGCCTACATATGAACCACTTTGGGATTCTAGGATCTAGCCCTCCTGAATCCACAGAGGTATCTCTCTATATGTGTGTAAAGATATGATCCTTATGGCTTGAAAATGTGATTTTAGGCTAGTTATTAAGAACAAGGGTTTTGTTTGTTTGTTTGGTTGGGTGTGATTTTTAATTGGGTGGAAAGTCCTGAAAATGAAAGGGTTTCAAAGGGGTAAAGATGTGAATAATCAAAACAAGGTTCAGCTGATAGGATAGGTATGAAACAACACTTAATCCATTGGGCTATGGTGTCACAAAAGGTTTTAATTGTACAACATTTTTCAAGAGTGGTCCATGGGACAAGTCATCTATAACAAAGGATATTTTAGATTAAATGATGGAATGGAACATTAAAAGTGTTGTGAAAGTGGAAAAAAGCCAATAATTTCAACAAGGATTTATCAACTTTCCAAACAAGAAAATCCCTTTAAAGCAACTATTTGAAACCAGCCAAAGGACAGGGCTAACCATAGACTTCTTTGGACAAGCTTGTATTAAAGCTAACTTATCAGACAAACAATCTAGTAATCCACATGACTACTTTCAGAAAGGATGAAAACATATAAGAAAACAAAGTGTAGCTTAAGATCAAGTAAGATATCATTAAAATATAGGCATGCTTTCAGCATACTCTTAGGGAAACCTTCAAACAAACTTTGGAGAAAGAACTAGAAGACAGGGCAAACCATAAAATTTTCTATTTTGACTCTACTTAGCATGTAATGAAAATATCATTCAAGAACAATGTTTAGAGTTTAGACAGTAAGACATGGGCTCACCAACATGCCTTGACTGTTTGGACTATATTAAATCATTCTTAAATACACAAAGGAGGAAAACATAAAGATAAAGCTTATCAGTGAGAGTATGGTACTTTAAGAGTAAATCCTAGCTCTGTATTCGTTGTTCTTTATCAGAGAAAAATGGACAATTTTATGGAAAACATAAGAAGGAAAACAAGTACAATGAGAGGCACATCACCAATGGTATAGACCAGGATCCCATGAATCAGCTTATATATTGATGTCAATCCAGTTACATACTCCAAGTCCAATGTTTCAGTACAACAACAACTTTTCTTCTGAGCCTAACTTCTTTGATTACAAACAGAGCTTCAACATCCTTTGAGAACTATTTACATTCAGAAATTTTCGAGCAGCAAGTATTACATCAAAGTCCAATCACCAACCATGTGCTCCTCAAGGAGATTTTATTAGAAAATGAGGAGGTGGAATAAAAGGAAGGGTATCTAGGTTCAATTAATATAAGTTAATGCTTCTCTGCCTTCGAGGGGCTCAAATAGAGAATATTTCTGATATTTCCTCTGTATTAATTGGTTTTCATTCAGTATTAAGTTACTTGGCAGATTTTGTTGACTTTAAAACTCTTTTAGGCAGGCTGGCAATAACTTTGGCTGTCTTTACCAAAATATCACTGACTAAGGCAATTACTATGCCTTCTTTTGATTGATTTGAGGCTGCAGGTGGCACTTTGGTAGTTGAAGAGGATATTTGGCCTCTGATGTGGCAGTGGAGGCCTCCTTTGCTGATATTTTTCTTTGTTTTTTCCTTGAAACACCTTTAATCTGCTTTTAGTCTGTGTTTAGTCTAAATTAGCCTTGATCTTTATCTTTGGGTCTTCATTCTTTAACACTGTCTTTATCTCTTTATTTGGTGGATTAAAACCCTGATCTTCAAGCTTTGGCTTTAATCACTTTATCGTTAATTTCTTCGCTCTGATACACTTTGTTTGTTTTGTTTATACAGGTGGCTTTCTGCTATTGGAGGGTCTGTGTTAAACCTTGGATCATGATCCATTTGATTTAAACTTAGATTTCAAACCCTGTAGATCCTTTCTTCTTTGATTTTAAGCCAAATAATCATCATTTTGGGCCGAAATTTTCACTTGACTGTGACTGTAAAATTCTCAGAACAACCACCATTAAACCCTGCAAAAAACACAAACTTGTTATAAAATATTGCGAAATTTGGTTTAGAACTACTTAGGAGGGTTCATGGAAGCAGCGGAAATGCTTGAGCATAGATGAAATGCAGCGGCGGAGGGAGAAAAACCCTGGCAGAGCAGCTAACCAGGTGCAAACGAAGGTTTGGGCGCGACAGTGAACAGGAACCATTGGATTAGAACAATCAACGGTGGAGATCGTCTGATGAAATCGTTTGGGAGAATGGATGAAGGCAGACGAATGAAAACACGATACAATGTGGGTCGTTCGATCTCAGAGATCGACGACTAGGAAAAAGCGTGAAAGGCAATGTTGCGGAGGGTGGCGGTTTGGCGGAAAACCGAGAATGGTTTTCGTGCGGCGAAATGAGGGGGAGGCAGTATTGCCCAAAAAAACGTGATTCCATACAATGAATGACACGTGGAAAATGAAACCACCAATTTCGCGCGGAAGTAGCGCACTGCGAAGCGGGGCGAAAACTTACGCGAGATTGATCGTCGTCCGTCGGATTAGAGGCTCCAGATCCAACGGCGCAGGTTGAGCGCGATGGAGGGTAAGATGCAAGGCAGAAAGATGAGTGGGGTCCATGACGATGTGTTATTCTTTGTCGCGGAGCTGGTGCAATGGGTTATCGGGTTTAGTCCCAATTGTCAGATCATCTGAATAGATGGTTGAGATTCAACGAAGGGGCAGATTATTTGAAAGGAGGAAAGCATGGTAAGTGAATGGGCAGAGGGAAGGATGGCCCGATGGTCGTTGATCTCTGCAGATCAACGGTCTGGATTCATTTAAAATCGAAATGTCAGGGATGGGAAAATAACAGAAAGTAAGGGTTCGGGAAGAGTTTTTAAGCCCTTTAACACTCGATTGCGGGGCTTCAGCCACATGAAGGTAAGGTGCTGAAGGGAATAAGCCCTCAGAGGCTTAGGAACCTCATAGTGTAGAAAAGGATTTTTAGGCCAAAAAACAGTGATTTTTAAGCCAAAATAAGGGTTTCGGTAGGTGAAATGAAGGGATTTAAACCAAATCAAAGGGAGATATAAGGTTTAAAGAGGATTTTGGAATGGTTTAGAGGCTAAATTAAGGTATTTTGAGGGATTTCATGGAAGGGAAAAAAATAGGAGAAAGGAGGATTGAAATGATGGAAAATGGGGCCTTTAAAGCAGTTTCTTCTCTTGGTAAACAACAAAGTTCTTTAGGATTAAAAATGAAACATCAGTGAAGATTATCTCAAAGGGTAAAGATCATCATAAGACTTTAAGAACTCACAATTTGGACATGAAATTGTTTCTTGAAGGCTAAAAATATTTAGCCACCATTTGATATGGAAATTTTTTTATAGGTGGCTAACAGAATCTAATCAAGTTAAGTAAAAACACATCACAAGAAGTTATCAAGTAAGAGAAATCACCTAACCTAGAAACCCCTAGATTTCTCAACAGGGATTAACATGGTTCACGAAAATGGTTCGAAAGAATCTTTTGAAATACCAACTAATATGGTTTATCTAATCAAAATTGTGTCTCTTGTTTTAAGTTTTAAAAACTTTGAAAAACTATCAATCTTGTTTCTGATAGCTCTAAGTGAATAATTTAGGTTCGAAGAATTAGAATGGTATACGAAAATGGCCAAGATTTGGCTGTTAATAGAGAAGGGAAATTATTTTTCACTGAGTGCAATGACAAATGGATCAAATTTGGAATGACCAACTGGGCACCTATCGGGTGAAGAACTGGACATTTGTGAGTGGATGGCCCCTCTTATTGGCCCTCAGTCTAAGGGATGAGTTAATTGTGTGCGTAGGAGATAGGGTGCTCCTACCACTTCTACATGTGCTTTCCATTAAGAACGAGTGTCATATTGGTTGTTTTATTATTTGAGGTCGAATATAGGACCCTTTTTGTTTTTTATTTTAGGGGTCGCTTAATGTTACTAGAGACAAAGTGGAAGTCTTGTGCATCGAAGCAAGTGGCTTGCCTTTAAAGTATGTGCTATCATATAAACCCTAAACCCTAGAATCTTTTAATTGCTTCTAGATGCATTATATTTCTTTTCAATTGTTTCTAATTCATGGATATATTTCTTGAATCAAAATATCGAAATGGGTGTCAGGAAATATATTTAGTTCTTTTTGTTGCAATAACAACTTGTTATCGCACATGGCCCCCAATGGTAGCAATCAAAACTTTTTACCTATATTCAATGTAAATTTTCTAATGAGCTTTGTGCCTCAAATTCTTTCAAAATTCTAATGCAAATTATAGTTCTACATAGTTAAAAGTTCTTCACACGAAGGAACTCCACCATTTGGGTTTTGGGTTTCTCTAAATCGATCCAAAATCATAAAATCCTTGAAATATCTTATAGATAATGCAACTACCACCAATGTTACAAGTACATTGTGAGTTGCTAGAACAAAGTGATGGTATGATTTGTTTGTGAGGTGAGGAACTAATTTAGGGATTGGTAGTTGTCTTCGGGATTGAGCATTGGAGTACTCATCTGGTAACCGAAGAGTGAGACAATGCATGCCTTATGGAATTCCACTAGATGCAAAATGTATATAAAGATATTCATGTTACAAGATCACTTGTATATCATCTTGATCTTTATCCAAATGTGCAGGTTGTCAACATTGAGTGTTTAGAGAAATTAGTGCAAATTCAATTTGAGGCATTATGGTTATCTACCCAAAACCCTTCTTGAAACCACCAATTTGTACTCCAAATTTGTTACTTAGATTTCTGAATTATTGTTTTGATAACTATACTATTAATGAATAAACATATGTAGTCACTAGAATACATACTTATACAATATAATTAAACCATTTGGTCATCATAAATCATAAATTTAAAATGCAGACTTAAACTTTCAAATAGAATTGAACAAACTGGAAAGTGATATAGTCCATGACAAAACAACATTAATGCAACATAATCACAAGTAATGAACACTTACATTTCTAGGGAGTGTCTACTAACTAATTGTGAAAAAGGGACACTCCACCCAACCATAGGCTCCCTACTGCAACAACTCTCATTGCAATAGAGGGCATCCCCTAAGATAAAACTATGAATCCAAAAAGGTGATTTACCTATGGTTGACTTTAACTCTCTTCACATAGTACAATTCCTCTATTCATAATCAAATTTTCACCTACAACTACCCCAATCCATAGCACTCTTTCCCATCAACTTGTAATCCAAGCAATGGGATCGGTTTCACCAATCAACAATCCATTAGGGTAATCTACTTTCCTTAAGGCTCCAACATATGATGGCCAACAATTTTCATTGTTGGAATTCCAAAGGTTTTGACTTGTAGATAACTTTCACAATGATCTAGCAATTATCATTACAGATAGTTTGCATTACATTCACAGTTTGTTGTGTCATTAAATCAATATACTATATATACTACCTATATTAACATTAAGTTATAAAAAACGAATTTCTTATCCATATAATTCTTCAAACATTTTTTTTGTCAAATAAAATAATTCATATTTAAATATTCAAATAGGTCACATAACATATCACATCTTCTTTCTTCTATGTAGTCTTCTATA
Source organism: Pinus albicaulis (assembly GCA_034641835.2). Lineage (NCBI taxonomy): Eukaryota > Viridiplantae > Streptophyta > Pinopsida > Pinales > Pinaceae > Pinus > Pinus albicaulis. The sequence continues at coordinate 1,382,175,121 of CM076575.1, forward strand.
GTAACTTTAAGTTATAAAAAACCAATTTATTTATCTATACAATTCTCCAAACCTAAAAAAAAATAAAAATATTCATATTTAAATATTCAAATAGGTCACATAACTATCACATCTTCTTTCTTCTATGTAGTCTTCACTACATTCATAGTTTGTTGTGTCTTTAAGTCAATATACTCTATATATTATGTATACTAACCTTATGTTATAAAAAAACCAATTTCTTTATCCAAACTCTCCAAACCTAAAATTTATTTTTCAGATAAAATAGTTCATATTTAAATATTCAATTAGATCACATAACATATCACATCTTCTTTATTCTATGTCAATCTTTCATATGCTACCACCTTATGTTTCTTTTGCAGCTAATTATATTAATATCAATGTTCATCCACCACTCTCATTTAAACATATACTTCTAAATATTTTTTTAAAACTAATTAATTTTTCTCTACAAATTATTATCTATCATACATTATTAATTTTTTTATATTCATATATATATATATATATATATATATATATATATATATATATATATATATATATATATATATATAATAACAATTTTATTTATATATAAAATATTTAAAATTAAATTAACACAACATACATTTATATTTATATTTATATTAATCACCAATATTAATTACCATTCTTCACTTCGCTACGATTGAGACATGAAATTTGAAAGTGAAAACTTTGAAAACCTAATTGACCTCCAAAATCTTTTTTGTTATTAGTTGAAATTCTTTTTGGATGCGTTATGAAATTTTTTTATTTTCAAATAAAATAATTCATATTTAAATATTCAATTAGATGACATACATATCACATCTTTCTTCTATGGTATGTTTCCTTTGCAACATAAGGTGCAATTGCTAGCTAAATCAATATCAATATTCATGCACCGCTCTCATTTAAACGGAGAATTTGAAATCTTTTTTTAAACCTAATTAATTTTTTTCTAACAAATTATTATCTTTCATGCATTATTAGCTTTTTTATATTCATACATTTAATATAGAATTAATACAATATATATCAATATCAATATTAATCATTAATAACAATTTTATTTATATATAAAATATTTAAAAATAATTTAACACAACATACATTTATATTTATATTAACCATCAATATTAATAACCATTTTTCACTTCATTACCATTGACATTGACAATGTGAGATGTTTCATGAAATAAGTGTTTTGATGCTTATCTTAAATTGACACCTATAAACATTTACCAATAATTTAATTTATATCCCCGGATGCGGGTGATAACTAGAGGGAAGAGGTGCCACGGGGCCACCATGGGGAAGGACACTCGGCGGCTCCACGTGCTCGGACATTGGAAGGGGATCCATAATAAAACTTGGCGTGAGGGCGCCATAACTTCACCCTCCGCCACCCTGTCGTCGACGTACCAGGTCGGCATAGCATTAATGCTTCCAGCCATGGCCCTTTATACCACCACCTTAGCTCTCATCTGCGCATTCAGCCCTGCCTACTTGCTCTCTATGCGTTTCTCTTTCTTGCTCCTCGGCTTCAGGTGCATTGCTCTCGCTCTTCCAGGACTGGAGTGCTCTCTGGTCGTCTCCCTCCTAGGAAACCTGCTTCCGTCTCCCTCTGGTCAGGAGACTCGCCCCCTAGACAATTATGCCTCGACGTCACAGGGAGAGATGTCGGAGAGCTGGTGGTCGTGGCTAGCCTTCTCGCCCTCCCTGCACTCCTTGCCCTCCCCTCTCGCCCTCCAGAGGCCGCGACCTGAACCTTTCCATAGACTGGAATGAATTTTCCAATTCTCCCCCTGTCAATGTGAACGCTCAGCTTTCCCTGCATCTCCCAGCTCCGGCTCCGTTGTTCTCCACCCCTCGCAGAAAAAAATGCGCTCGTAAGTCCACCATCTCCCCTGAGCCTGCTTTCACCCCTCGCAAACTGAAAGCCCTTCCTGTGCAAAGCGCTCCCAGTGGCAACAACGACTCAAGTGGTTCTGAAGGAAATGGAGGTGGCAGCCCAGATCTGGACGTGAGAGGCAGTTTGGACCTAAATTCTGGTGGATTCTCTATGCACCTTGACGTCCCTCAGCCTCCCGAAAACGCGATGAACTCGGGCCTCCCTGCTTCAACATGCCAACCGCTAGAAGCACACACGTTGAGCACGGGGTTGGAGGAGGAGGGCTATGTGTGCAGGATCCTCAAAGCGCTGCCAGCCTCCAGGACAAGCATGCAGGTCATCCATGGGATTTTATTTTCATCTTTGTGTGGTTTTCACATGTTTAAAAATTCTTATCTTTGGTTTTGTTGTACAATTCTGCAAACTGTCCTGCTGGTTTCCCGCTATGGGCAGCAATATTTTTTGGACATCTAGGGATTGGTTTCCCCATTAGGGGCAGTCTAGTATCTGATAGAAATCTATGGACTCTTCCCTCTGGTTTGAACCCGTTCATTCCTCAAGATGTGAATTGTAACATTTTGTTTCATATGATCTAATAGAATTAGCCTAACTTAGAAAAAAAAATTAATTTATATAAAAAAATGGGCTTTGATTCAAATTTCATCGCCCTCATCAATTCTTGTATCTCAAACCCTTGGGTCTCCCCCCTCATTAATGGCAGGCTAGCATCATTCTTTCAGTCTTCCCGCGGCCTAAGGCAGGGTTGGCCTTCTCTCCCTACATTTTTATCCTCATGGTTGAATCCTTCATCAGGGCCTTGGATCATATGCGACGAGTAGGCCTCGTCACTGGAATTAAATTTGGCAACGATGTCAAAAATATGAATCATTCGCAATTTTCAGATGACACTGTCTTGATGGGCGGTGCAACTAGCATAATCGCTCACAGGTTTAAAACCATCCTTGACAAATTCATGCTTTACTCCGGAGGGCTGATCAATATTCAAAAAAGCTGCATTTATGGTTGGAATACAACCAGCCAAACCATTCACAACATTGCACAAATATTTGAAGTTTCCTACAAACTGAACTGGTATCACTTCAATTACTTAGGCATGCTTGTCAATGCTAGCCACTTAAAGTCTGAAGTCTGGAACATTACCATAGACAAAATGAAGAGAAAAGTGCAGCAGTGGGGTTCTTCTTGGTTAAACCTTGCAGGGTGCATAGTCTTACTCAAATCTTCCCTCTCATCTCTGCCCCTGTACCATTTCACTCTCCTTCAAGCCCCTTCCAACATTCATCACAAAATTGAAGCAATCCTAAGGCACTTTCTCTAGCAGGGTGGAAAAAATGAGAAGAAAAAATATAATCTTGTTAAGTGGAGGCAGGTCACTCAAGATTATGAACATGGAGGGCTTGGAATACGCTCACCCAAGCTTCTGAACAATGCTTTTGGTGGAAAGATCGTGTGGAGGTTAATAAGCGGACAACAAGCTTGGTGGAAAAGAGTTATGGAATCCAAGTATATTAACTCTCCCTGTTAGCATCTCCTTGATCAAGACATCCCAAACAGACCATGCTCTAAAATCTGGGCCCTCTGCATGAAATCCATTCCTTTTCTAATTCACAATCTCTCCAAAGTCCCATTTGGGGGAAGCAACATCAATATTGGGAAAGATAAAATTATGGGGCAAAATCCAGTCTTGGACAGGCCTGGCATCCATCACGTTCTTTCCCACTTTCAAAGTCTTGGCCTAACTCTCTTAAGTCATTTTTCTAAGTGGGATGACTAGACCCAAAATTGGATTTGATGGCTCTTTCCCTCTGTCCCTGCTTATTTGGAAGCAGATCTATCCAATCTCCAGACTCTGCTACATGGCGTTGCTCCCTTGCGAAAAGACAGTATGGACAGATTCCATTGGGATGCTACTGGCTTTGCATACTCCATCAAATTTTCTTATTGTCAAATCAGCCATGATCACTTCCCCTCTCCTACTTGTCCAACTTGGAAACTGGTGTGGAAGTCGGAAGCCATCCCAAAGATAAATATCTTCATATGGATTCTACTCAAAGGCAAAATCCTCACTTCAGAAAATCTAAAAAAAAGGGGTGTAAATGGTCCATCCAGGTGCCCCAACTACCAAGGTGCAGAATAGACTGTGCATCACCTCTTCGTCATTCGCCCATTGTTGCTCGATGTTGGACAAAACTTACCTCTTCCTATCAACCTCACTGGGATCACAACAACACCATTTCGTATTTGATTAAAATCTGGAGGAATAATTACCCATGGGGAAAAAATAAAAGCAATCTGGCAAGAAGGGTCTGGGATACCCTGTCTTACGTGCTTGTGTGGAAAATTTGGCTCTCTAGAAATAGAAAGATCTTCAACGACAAAGAGACCTCTTGTAGGAAGGTTTGTAGCAAAACATGGAGCCTCACTCTCGAAAATATAGCCTCCAAAAACAACAACAAAATTAATATTAGTGAGCTTCAAGTGGAAGAAAGGAACTTCCTTGACAATTTGCTAGACAACTCTGGCTTCTAAAAGCCTCCAGCTAATCAACCTCTCCAAAATGCCTCCAGTTGGAAGGTTCGTCTAAAAGAAAAGGAATTTACAGAATGGTTGGGTAATTTCTCAAGGCCCACTCTCTTCTTTGATGGTGCATCTAAATCGAATCCAGGCACTGCTAGTGCTGGAGGAATTATAAAAAATGAAAATGCCAGAACTCTTCTCTCCTTTGAATGGGTTCTCGGCTTGTTGAGATTCAACAAGGTGATGAGTTTAGTGAAAAGAGTCACCTTCACTAAGTGGGCTCGCAGACTATTTTTGGCGTGTTCGCCTAGACTATGTCTACGAGACATGATGAGATCATATTTCGTGCTGCAGGATGCTATTTGTGGATGGTCGATCAAGTTGGAAAAATAGATGAATTGCTTTTAGAATATCGCTAAGCTCCACGATGTATCGTCAATCTGGTAACAGATGATTCCCACCCATACAGTTTCAATAAATAATCGACACTAAACAACAAACTATTTCAGAGCACTTGGGCTTTAGCAATGATGTGGCACATCAAGGACCGAGGGAATACGCAATTCCTGCGGGGTTTAATGGAGCTAATGCATGGAGGACTCAGTTAGAACTCAAGTGGTAGAGTTATGACACAGTTGGAAGAAGTAGTTATGGAGTTGTATTTAGTTTAACTCAGTTAGAGTCAGTTGAGCTAGTTGTATCTAGTCTAACTGATTGATACACTAGTAAGAGTGGAGTGAATTAATTAGTTAATTAATTCACAAATAATAACTCGTTAATCAACTAAATAAGACAACAGTTAACTACAGTGCATGGCAGTTTCAGTGGAGACCTAGTGGAGAGGTAGGTGAAAGGGCAAGATAGACTATTTGTTGTGACTATAGTGATGCATTGATTGCATCACACACACATTGGAGTTTCCAATGAGGATTGCGCAGTCAAGACAAGGGTAATTTGAATTCATTTAGAGCTATTCTTCAGCAGGGATTGCGCAGTGGAGGCAGGCTAGCAAGAGGCAAAGATCGGTGCATGAATTTGCAAGATTGGTCCTGATTAGTGTATGACGATTGTACTATACTGAGATCTTGTGATAAGCTTTGTATGCTTTGTATGAGATTGTCATATGATATCCATGTTACATAATATATATTTGGGGTTTTCAGCTTCAGGCTTTCCCGGTTAAAAACTGTGTTATGTGCGATTGAATATTTTTGTTTATGCTTCACATGTGTGTGCAATTAAATTTTCCGCAAAAGATTAACAAGTGGAATAGATTCAGTATCTTGCATAAAGTTAAATAGTGTGAGATCAGGTGGATCTAGGACATATGAATGCTTAGTGCATATAATTTCTACATGGTATCAGAGCATTGTTGATTGGAGATTGCAATTGTGAAGTGAGTTTGTGCTGGTGGACAATTCGAATTTGCTACAGAATATTCTTGGTGTAGAAATCGAGTATACATTGAAATGTATTTCAACGGGTTGAGATTGGAGTATGCCCTTGATGGGAGCTCGAATTACATAGCTTGGAAGGACAGGATGGAGGTGGTGCTGGAGGATAATGGGCTGAAGGAGTTCATCGATAGCGATGTTCCTAAGCTGGGATCTAGCGATGTTGCATTACTTGATGCATGGCAAAACAAGATAGCAAAGACGAGAAGGATTCTGTTGGAAGGTGTGAAGGAACATATTGTGTCCAGCCTTCACAGGAAATCCACTCCATTCTTAATGTGGAAGGCTTTGACAAACTTGTTCCAAAGCAGAAGTGACCAGAGGAAGTTGGTGCTTAAAGACAAGCTCAGAAAAATAAAAATGGAGAAAGGCGACAATATTCAAAAATACCTCATGAAGTTTGTCCACTGCAAGGATGAACTGGGAAGTGTGGGGGTTACTGTTGATGAAGAAGACTTGGTGAGCTTGGCTCTCCTTGGGCTTCCGAAGAGTTGGCATAGCTACGAAGACTCTGTCAATGGACGAGAAAAACTGCCAGGATGGGAGCAACTTTGGTCGGATTTTATGCAGGAGGAGATAAGGCAGGGTACTAGTGATGGATCTTCATCAAAGAATGAAGATGAAGAGAATTGCGCTTTGGCTACCAAAGAAAGGCAAGGGAAGGGGAAGAAAAATCCTTCAAAATCTGGTGCTAAAGGCAAGAAGCAGGATTTGTCCAAAGTGAAGTGTTGTCACTGTCACGAGCATGGACATTTCGCCACTAATTGTCCACAGAAGAAGAAGAACAAGTAGGTTGCTGGATCTGCAGCTGGAGAGGACTTAGCCTCACAATTTGAGCTTGATTTATCCTTGATTGCTTGCTTGGTTTCAATCTGCATGGGATCGGTGTGGTAACTTGATAGTGGTGCGTCTTTCTATATGACGGGAGACAAAGAGTTGTTTAGTGACTTGGAGGAGAAGGACCTCCAGATGCATATAGAGATGGGCGACGATGGTCGGTACAGTGCGACTGGCATTGGGACCATTACCTTTGAGAGGGAGTCCGGTAATCAATTCTTGTTGAAGAATGTCATGCATGTTCCAGGTCTGAAGAAGAACTTGGTCTCAATCGCAATGCTGGAAGACAGAGGTTTTGATGTTGTTTTCAGTGAAGGAAAAGCCTTCCTTCGACATAAAACAATGGGTCAAACCAAGAAGATAGGGGTTTGAATTAAGAATCTTTACAAGTTGGAGTTAGATGGCTGTGCTGCAATGGTAGGCAAATCAGAAGGAGTGGTGAGACGAGATGAGGGCGAATTATGGCATAGGAGATTAGGCCATCTTCAACATGGCTCTTTGAAGATTTTGCAGCAAATTTCTACTGGAATTCCCAAGGGTGCTCTTGCACAGTCAAATCAGTGCAAGGGATGTACTATGGGTAAGTTTGTGAAGACCACCTTTCATGAGAAGCAGAACCGTGCTTCAGTGATCCTGGAGAGAATTCACACAGACGTGTGTGGACCATTCTCGGTTGCTTCAACAACAAAACACAGGTATTATGTGATATTTGTTGATGAATATTTTCGTAGATGCTGGATCTTCTTCATGCAGAAGAAGAGTGAAATGTACTCAAAGTTCTGTGAGTTCAAGGCATTGGTGGAGAAGGAGTCGGGGAAGCAAGTGAAAGCTCTACGAAGTGATAATGGTGGTAAATAAATCTCTGGCAAATTCAAAGACTTCTGTAGCAAAGAAGGAATTCGAAGAGAACTCATAGCGCCTCATAACCCATAGCAGAATGGGGTCGCGGAGAGAAAGAACAGAATGATCGTGGGTGCTGCATGACCAGGGCCTACCGATGCACTTGTGGGTGGAAGCATGAAAAACTGCGGTTTATGTGCAAAATCGTTGTCCTCATAGAGTACTTGGCATGAGTACACCCAAAGAAGCTTTTACTGGTAAGAAGCCTGATATTTCTCATTTGAAGATTTTTGGCTCACCTGTTTACATTCATGTGACTTCCAAGGACGCCAGGAAGAAGTCGAGCCGACCGGAGAAGTCGGGATATTTGTGGGGGCACATAGAAACACCCCCATAACTATCGTGGTGTATTTTCTAAACAACATGACTGTGGTGCGACGGGATATAAAATTCAATGAGGTGAAAGCCATGAAGTTGTCGCTTGAGAAGGAGCTACACTTGCATGCAGAGGAGGAACTTCTTGTTCCCAAAGATGAGCCTCTAGATGTGGATCAGCCACAGGAGGAGATTCATGGAGTGGAGGATTCCACTCATGCAGAACCAAACATCAAACAAGGCAGAAAGCGTACCACAGAAGCTAAGAGACTGAAGCTTGATGCAGCACAGAATGTAGGAGTCCCTACATCACAGCGCAGACAGAGACAGTCACCTGACTGATTTACTGGATACATGGCTCTTATGAGCAAGTGTATCGTGACAGAGCCATCTTATTTCGAAGAAGCAGTGCAGGAGCCCGCATGGGTAGATGCCATGGTGGAGGAGTATGACTCCATTGTCAGAAACAGTGCTTGGGAGATTGTTCCAAGGCCGGTGGGAAAATCAGTTGTAGGATCAAGATGGATCTACAAGTTAAAGCATGTTGCTGATGGGAGTGTCGAGAAGTATAAGGCAAGATTTTTTGCCTGGGGCTTTTCACAAATTGAGGGGATTGACCATGAAGAAACCTTTGCACCTGTCGCACGGTATTCTTCCATATGGACCATCCTTGCCCTCTCATCGTAGATGGGTTGGCACATTCATCAGATGGATGTGAAGACTGCGTTCCTTAATGGGATCATTGAGGAAGAGGTGTACATTGAGTAGCCTGAAGGATTTGAGATCTTCAGCAGCGATTCGCATGTGTGCAGGCTCAAAAGAGCGCTGTATGGGCTGAAATAAGCACCCCGTGCTTGGTACACTCGGATCAACAGCTATTTCACTGGACTTGGCTTCACCAAGAGTGAGGCGGATGAAAACCTATATCAGATTGTGGTGGAGGGTAAGATTTTAATCATTATTCTTTATGTTGATGATTTAATACTGACTAGTGATGAGCAGCTGATACACTCATGCAAGGAGGACCTTGCAAAGGAGTTCGAGATGAAGGATATGGGCCTCCTTCATTATTTCCTTGGATTGTAAATATGGCAGCAATATGGTGAACTTTTCGTGTCTCAAGGCAAGTATGCCCGGGAGATACTGGAGAAGTTTCACATGCAAGGCTGTAAGCCTATCGACACATCTCTTCCAGGAAATTGGAAGAAAGAGGATGCTACATCGGCAGAGGTAGTGGATGCCACTGTTTATTGACAGTTGGTGGGTTCGCTCATGTATTTAGTCAATACAAGACTGAACATATGCTATGCGGTGAACCAACGTTCAAAAGTGATGGTTAAGCCTACCAAGATCTTTTGGAAGGCAGGCAAGCATGTCCTGAGATATCTCAGGGGCACATCTGAGTATGGTTTATGGTACATACAGACAGATGAGGTGAAGTTGCATGGCTTCATGGCTGCAGATTGGGCAGGAAGCCCAACAGACAGAAAGAGCACATCAGGAGGGATTTTCAGTATTAGATCTACGGCAATTTCTTGGTACAGTAGGAAACAAAGATCTGTCGCACTTAGTTCAGTGGAAGCAAAATACATGGCAACAAGTCAAGCTGCATGTGAGGCTATCTGGATGAGGAAGATTCTAGTTGGTTTGTTCGGTTCACATTTAGATCCCATGGTGATTCACTGTGATAATCAGAGTTGCATTAAACTCTCGGTTAATCCCGTGTTTCATGATAGATCTAAACATATTGATATCTGGTATCATCATATCAGGGATTGTGTGTAGCAGAAGATCATGTTGCTTCAGTACATTCCTACGGAGGATCAGGATGCAGATATTCTGACGAAGGCGCTCACCAGGAGCAAATTCGAATACCATAGAGGCAGGATCGGGGTGAAGGATAATCCCTATCTTATTGAGAGGGAGTGTTGAGATTGAACAAGATGATGAGCTTAGTGAAAAGAGTCGCCTTCACTAAGTGGGCCCGCAGGCTATTTTTGACGCAAGTATATTTTTAGACTATGTCTATTTTTAGACATGATGATCATATTTCAGAAGTTGCAGGATGCTATTTGTGGATGGTTAATCAAGTTGGAAAAATAGATGAAATTCTATTTTTAGAATATTGGGCAAAGTCTATTTATAGATCGTCAATCTAAAAATAGATGCATGTCGATTATTATTAGCTCTTAATAATAATCAGACACTAAACATCAACTTATTCTCTTGGAGCACTTCAGTTCAGTGCACAGATGTGGCACATCAGTGGACTGAGGGAATTATGCAATTCCCAAGGGTTTACTGGAGCTTATGCATGGAGGACTCAGTTAGAACTCAAGTGGTAGATTTATGACACAGTTGGAAGAAGTAGTTATTGAGTTGTATTTAGTTTAACTCAGTTAGAATCAGTTGAGCTAGTTGTATCTAGTCTAACTGATTGATGCACTAGTGAGAGTGGAGTGAATTAATTAGTTAATTAATTCACAAATAATAACTCATTAATCAACTGAACAATGTCGCTAACTACAGTGCATGGCAGTTTCAGTGGAGACCCAGTGGAGAGGTAGGTGAAAGGGCAAGATGGACTATCTGTTGTGACTATAGTGATGCATTGATTGCATCACACACACATTGGAGTTGCCAATGAGAATTTCGCAGTCAAGACAAGGGTAATTCAAATTCATTTAGAGCTATTCTTCAGTAGGGATTGCGTAGTGGAGGTAGGCTAGCAAGAGGCAAAGATCGGTGCATGGATTTGCAAGATTGGTCCTGATTAGTGTATGATGATTGTACTGTACTGAGAGCTTGTGATAATCTTTGTATGATTTGTATGAGATTGTCATATGATCTCCATGTTACATAATATATAGTTGGGGTGTTTAGCTTCAGACTTCCCCGGTTAAAAACTGTGTTATGTGCGATTGAATATTTTTGTTTATGCTTCACATGTGTGTGCAATTAATTTTTCCACAAAAGATTAACAAGTGGAATAGATTCAGTATCTTGCATAAAGGTAAATAGTGTGAGATCAGGTGGATCTAGGACATATGCATGCTTAGTGCATATAATTTCTACACGGCTCCCTCTCCAATAACAAAGCGAAAGCTTACGCCCTCCTTCAAGGCCTTCAACAGTTAAAAAGAAGCAACATCTCAAATGCAATGGCATTCGCGGACTCCTCCATCATCATCAACACGATGATCCAAGATCAACTGGTCACAACATAGACCTCCACAAAATAGTCAGCAGATGTCGCAACATTTCAAAAGATATGAAAGACATATCCTTTCACCATATCCTCCGAAGGAACAATAAGGCCGCAGACTCTCTTGCTAACAAGGCTTGTGCCCGAACAACTGGGAAAATCTTCTGTAATGATGAACTATCTATGATGCCCCTACCATGATCTTGTCTTAGGTGGATAATAGATCTCCTTGGATTCTCCCCACTGAATTTTTTGAATTTCGCAGGGCCCCTCGTACCCCCTCCCTCCTCTCTCCCGTGATTTTATCCTCTCGGGCCTTCTCCCACGCTGCCTCCCTCCTTTCACGCTACAGTATTTATCACCTTGCCCTCCATGCTTTTACGCATCCTTCTTTTGCTTTCCTCCCTGCAACGCATTCACACTCCGTTGTTGCTCACCTGTTCCATACACCCCCCTCCCTTTGCTGTCCTCCTACATTGCGCCTCCACCTTCCCCATATCCTGCGCCCAACCTTCCTTTACATTCTAGTCTTAGCATTCCACTCCTTCATTATGGCTCACAAAGAGGACTACTTTCATTGTGCGGATCTGTAGGTAGAATTGGAGCAGATCCGTGCTCATCAAAAAATCCTTGACGAAAAGCAGCAAGCAGATGTGAAAATCCTTGATGAAAAGCAACAAGAAGATGTGAAAGTCTTTCTTCATAGGGTTACTTCTCTCCAACAACAGTGCAATGAACTCTCCCACTGGTGTGCCCATGCGGAATAATCAATCCAAATCCTCAAATATATTCTTGAGAAACGCTCAGCTTCAAGCTCCAGCTCCAACAATGTGAGAAATGATGGCAATGAGGACAACACGGATGCTTCGACTGGGCGCCCAATAAGCATCGACTGATCTACCATCTTCTCTTCTTAACATGGCTTTTAAGTTTGCTTTTCTTTTTCTCAGTTTGTTCGAATCTACTCATTATCTATATTTCAGTATCTTTTGAACAACAGAAGCAAAGAAGGTGTAGCATTTTTTTGTAGCTACTTTCTCTGTTGCTCCTCAGAAACTCTTGCATGGAAAAAGGAATTCCTCCTCTTCTTTTTTGGAATACAAACTAGCACCCGACACTGTTAAAAAAAAAAAAAAAAAATTATATAATTACATTTGTTAAATTTAATTTTAAATTAATCTCATTGATCTAATGCTCCACGACATCATCTCCCCAATCATATTTATTCGAACCATTTTTTATTTCATTGCCAACTAAACTAGTCATTAACAACTTTGTAATAAACTTTATACAAAATAAAATAAAATCAAAGCCACAAATTTAAAATAAATGAGTTACAATTAAAAAAATCCTATAATTAAACCAATTAACTCATGAACCAAACAACCCATAAAAGAGAAAAAAATCATTAACCCATAAACCAAACTACCCATAAATGAGAAAATTCCCATTACCATTAATTAAATAATTAATTAAAACCATTAATAATTTGTTTATCTCATTGAAATAAAATTTCAAAAGAACCAAAAAGAACATAGATCATTAAACAATATTATCAAAAAATAATTTCAAATAAAAAACATTAAATAAAATCAAAATAAAACCAAAAAAACAATTAGATAGAGGTTTCATGATTTCTATATTGCTTCCTCATATTATATAATATTATTAAATCAAAATAAAACAAAAAAATCAATCAAATACAAATTTCAATATTTGTAAATTCATTTATTAATTTCCGAATTTAGGCGTTTGTGATCCATGCTGAATTATTGAGAAACTTTTGGCAATAATCACATAGGAGAAGATTTTTCGACGCATTTTGAACCAACCATCTAGTGTGGTTCATCATCACGACAAGATGAAGAATCAAATCATGGCATACAATTAAGTATGCCATGATCTAATTCTCCATGTTGTCCTCATGATGATCCACACTGGTTGGTTCGAAACACGTCAAAAAATCTTCTCCTATGTAATTATTGCCTAAAGCTTCTCACTAATTCACTTATTAATGTTATATAAAATTATTACCAAAATAAACTTTAAAGAAATGTGGCCCATTGAACTCCATGTCACCGAGCATGCGTCCAAAGGCACAAATGATTATCCTTCCATCTTGCCTATGTCTTGCAGATTTAGCCTCCCCCTGAAAACGATGACACTAAAATACCTATTACTTCTATTCATTTTAAAATTCAAAATCAATAGCATGGAAAGAATATTGAATCCCCGAATCATATTAGTATCTCCCTGAGCACCCAGTCGGAAGTCGTGTTCTTCATCTCATCATGACAAGCAAAAACGAACGGAAAGAGCATGTTTTATTTGCCTCACCTCCCTCGCATAATGGCAAAGGGAAAATGCATGGCAAGGGTACATTTCTCTACTCGCCCGCCTGTGTTTGCATTCGGTTTGGTCCTTGCTTCAATCTTCACATAAAGAATGGCATGAAAATGTAAATGTGATAATAATGTTTTCTTTTCAAAGTTTAAAATGATGCAAATGGAAAGGGAATATGTGAATGGAAGATACTAGTCGAGTTAAAACCATCGTTAACCTAAATTTAAATTTAAGGAAGATGAAAGTGCATTTTCAATTTAAATATTTGTGAGATTTACCGGTATAATAATACATTATTAACACTAATACCAAAATTAATTATCGATCATTAACATTAATACAAAAATTATGAACATAACTAAAAATAAATAAAAAAATAAAATAAAATGCTTAAATATCTAATAAATTATCCCTCCATCAACTACCTTTCACATAACTTAAGCTTGATATTTGTACCAGTAATTCTTACGATAACAATTTAAAAAAATAAAATAAGAAACCCATGATTGAACTACAATATTATTTAAACTATAGTATTAGGGCGATTCTCACAATGACCATTTTCCATTATGGGCCAACACGACAAGCCATAAACAACACAATAACTTGAAACCATGACTCTTTAATTCATTTGTTCCTATGATGGTAAAAAATTACAAAATTTTAAAAATCATAATTTAATGTCAAAGAGAAAATTCATCTGCAATGGAAAATTTATCTAATAAAAGCTAAAAGGATCTTACTGTTTTTTTATGAGGGTCATCGAACACCTTCAATAATATACATAGTGGGTTAGAGCCACTGAACACATTCACTGATATGTTTATTTCCATAAAGTACAATTCACCCAAAAAAAATAAAAAATCAGATAAGAGTTCGGAGATATATAATCACAAATGCATGTATAAAACAAACCTTTATTTCCACGAACAACGCAATAAATCGAACCAAAACTCTTTAATTCTTCTCTTTCTATGATTAGATATTAATATAAAAATTTAGAAATCACAAATATATTTAATGTCAATAAGTAAATTAATGTGCAATGGAAAATGCATCGAGCACATCGATTGATCCATATAGTAGGTTAGAGCCATTGAACACATTCACTGATATGTTTGTTTCCATAAAATACAATTTGACCGAAAAAAATAAAAATAAAAATAAAAATAAATAAATAAATAAATAAATCAGATCAGTTACGATATCAGAGATATATTTAAGCACAAATACACATGCAATTGAAAAAAACAATAGTAACTTTTCAATTGTTTGATCCATGTGCCAAACCCTAATAATTTTTTATTGCTAAGTTTATTACTCCAAGATAGATGAAATGGATATCCAAATTCTCATAAATTAGTTTATAAATAACAGAATACCATGTACACATAACCCTAAATGGTCAAGGCTCAAGAAACTTTAGGATATTAGTATTTCATGGACAGATTCAATCCAAAAATAGGAACACCCAACCACACGTGACCGACTCGATTGAATGATTGGGAAAATAAGGGCACACTCAATGTCTATTTCTTTCATGGATCAACAAGGGTTAACTAGTTGCGCCTTGCCTAAGTAATGGGCAAGGCCTAATTACAAATTACATGCAATATTCACACATACATTGGACAAGGAATACCAAATATGATCATTGTAAGAATTTATATTGATTCATTGCATACCTTTGGTAGGAACTCTCTTTCTTGCATATGTTTGCAGTAGGTTTGGCCCTTCCTTCATCATGTGACAGATAGAGGGAAGATCAAATTTATAAGAGAGAGAGAGGTATGTTCAAGAGGATACATGGATGAACTGCCTTATAACTACCTTCGCTTGATCCAATGACTGGACATCCTCCAATTTTCTAACATATAATCCAAGGGCACATATTGATGACAGAAGGGAAAAGGAAAGTTTTTCACAAAGGGAACACTTTACAACGTAAAGATAATTTTACAGGGAGAGAGACGTTTATAGATATTTACATAAATATTTGGTTGTATTTTTTTAGGATTCGAGATTCATAGATCTACCATTTACTAAACCATAATAGAGGATTGAGACGATGAAGGATTTATGAGTGGTGTTTTAAGAAAATTTTAATTGATCAGTATGTTTTTTCTAGTTTATTCATTGTCGTTGATTGTTTGGTACAAAAGGGAGCAAAGATAAAGATTGATTGAGCATGAGTGTAATTCAATCGAGGTGAAGAAGATATAACAATGGAATGGATGACAATAATACTATGGTTTGAAAAATATGAAGAGGGTAGGAAGCAATGAGTTTTAATTTTAATGAGGGAATGTATATATCAAGTTTTGATGGGGTTTGGGAGGGATGTGTATCGTCCAAAGAACAAGTCACATCACCTTTGTATTGGAATTTTAGATGTTTTTCTCAATATGAAAATATATTTATTAAGTTGTTAATCATTCATGATGAAAATCGAAAATTTTAATTATATTTGACTACCAAAATGCCCTACAATGGGTACTTTTTGTCCAAATTCCGACAACTGTGAAGAATTGAGTTTTTTTTTTTTTTTTCCTTAATATTATTAAAAATTTTCCCTCGACTCTAGTAATAAAAGAGGGGTGGTAGGAGGGGGGTCCTTTTGGCCCCAAATAAATCAAAGTTTGAGAGTATTAATGGGGCTTGGGGAAGATGACAAATAATCAGACATAAGCCTATGGTTTACTCCAAGATATTCTTCTTGCCAAAGAATTATAGGTCTCTTCTCTCGATGTGTTGGGTAAATCCATTTTAATAATTCAACATTTGGTTAAAGGATCTTCCCCTAGAGACAAAGTTCGGGATAATCTCCTGAATCAGATGAAGAAGATATCAAAAGATATACCAAATATAAGTTTCAAGCACATCCTAAGGGATAATAATTAGGAAGTATATCAATGTGACAACCAAGGTTGCAATTTGAAGTTTGGAGAATTGATGGTCAATGGTCAATTAAAACCATCCTACATCCCTTAGTGGATTAAGCATAAATTGTATGTTCAAATATATAAAAAAATCGCAGGGACTGCTAGTCAACATAGATCTAGGGAAATACGTTGTACTCAAGGATTATATTTTGAAGTAGGTTATATGTATTGAAAGTTTTGTTTAATTTTGGGGCTCTATTGGAAGGTATTCACCTCCAAAGACCTATATATGCTTAGTATTAGTTGTATTCCCCTTCAGAGGATAATTTTGGTTTAGGAGTCTACATATGACACTGAATATGGAGAAAAGACATGATGTAACTCTTGATGTGTAGTTGTGATTTGGGCACAAATTTTGCAATTAATATAAATATTATCATTACCGCAAAAAAAATTAAAATTAAAATAAATAAATAAATAAACTTTAGTAATAAACGATATTTGCATGTATTTCATTATTATAAAAAAAAAGTGGGTCACAATCATTGTTATCTCGCAAAAAAAACTAATATTGCTTTAAGGGCCTAAAAAAAACCAAGATCACCCCGAAAACATATCACAAAAAATAAGAATCTAAGCTCCAAAGGGCTATCTGAGTACATAATTCTATGGCTTTAGACTATACAACATATACACAAAGTCTACTATTGGGGTCAAATGACCACAATAAAGATCAACAAGTAAGATGGTTGTAGTGGATCTAGGATTAGATGGTAGGTGGTGACCATCGAGTTTTGGGCTCCACCCATTAAATGGTGGACCATTGATGGCCTTTGTGACATATCATCCTTCATCCATCTATGATTCTAGTCACTTCTCCAACAAAATGGATAAGTCTAATTGGATGAACGTGCATTCAAGTGTCAAGGAAGAGGTGGTGAATTATGGTGCTCTCAACTCGAGCTCTAACTCCATTATTTATTATGCTCTCAAACTAGGTACCCCTACCCGAAGGCATGGCCTACTACTAGGTCAATGCAAAGAAGCCAATATAGAAGGGGAGTGAGCTTTTACAATGAAACCAAGTTACCATTTTATATCTCATTATAGGTGTACAACACAAATTTACCTAGAGAAAGTCGAAAGAATGAAGCATCAATTAATATTTTACTATGCGCACTAGAATCACCTAGGATCTCACTAGACTAACCATCATACAATACCAATTACTTCTATGGGACAAATAACATTCTTAACTCGACATAGATTATGTATTCTCCTTGTCCTTCATAGTTATAGCCACTGCTCAAATTACTATTACCGCTTGCCTGCTCACATCCTACCGACCAAATGGACTTTCAATTTTCACATTCTTTCAACCAGCCAAAGGAACTTTCAATTGTCACATCCTTTCAACCAACCAAAGGGACTTTCACTTGTATATTAGGCCAGTCGCATAGAGAGATGAAAAACCCTAGCCCAAGTCAGGTCAAATTAGAGTTTGCTTCCCTTGCACTTGTATTATGGCCACACTATCAAAGTTGGTTGTGGATATGTCACTACCCATTTCTTTAGTATTTCATGGGAGGATCCTCAGTATGGTGATATTTTGGTTTTTGTATGCACCCAAAAGTTTGGTCCCCACATTCAATAAGATGATTAATGGAATATACATCACCATGCTTCTCTATATCTCCTCTGTAGTAGTTTATGATATTCTCAGTTATAGTCCCTTACACCTCACTTTAGGTGGGCTCAACCATTCTCCCTAAGGTCGGGTTTTTTTTTTCTCTGTCCTATCTCTAAACTTCGCTTCACCTCAGTTGAGACTTCCTCCCCTGACATGATATGAGATACCAAATTGACTATCCATCACTACTGAAAGCATTGTGATATATGTGCCTTATGATGATCCATAATACATTTAGTTTATGAACCATGATAATTGTTAATAGCTTGTAGCGTGGCCTATTGAAAGTTAACATTGAAGATGATCTAGGCGGATATTGGTGGCCACCCGCCTATTCCACTTGGACCCCACCATTGTTTATTTCAGTTTTTTAGTTTTCTTAGTTGTAGCACAATTTACAATTATTGGCAA